>CM075980.1:46058787-46095184 GCA_038087875.1 Malacoraja senta
CTTTTGAAAGAAATGCAGACAGAGTGAAGCAACTGAGGATTGAGTATGTTCAGGTATGTTCAGTTTCATGATGCCTGTTTGTGAAAAATTCCCCATCATTGTACTGTAATCAATACTGTACAGTAATTCTCTTTCCAACATGTCTTTTTTGTACATAGAGGGTGATGGCCCTGGATGCGGATGACAATCATCACAAATTTGTTTTTGTGGATGAGGCAGGCTTCAACCTGGCCAAGACAAGGAGGAGAGGGCGAAATTTAATTGGCCAGCGGGCAACCATACAAGTACCTGCACGATGTGGGGCCAACATCAGTATGTGTGCGGCGATATCAGAAGATGGTGTGGTAGGGCGTAGATCTCTGATTGGCGCATACAATGCAGAGCTCCTTGTTGCATTCCTTGATGAGCTAACTCTAGTCTGTAGAGCTGTTGGTGTAATTTATGTCATTGTGTGGGATAACGTCAGGTTCCACCACGCTCATCTGGTGCAGGCATGGTTTCAGGCCCATCCACAGTTCCTCACTGTGTACTTGCCCCCATACTCTCCTTTCCTTAACCCCATTGAGGAATTTTTCTCCACATGGAGGTGGAAAGTGTATGATCGGCATCCGCATCAACAAGTGACCCTTCTTCAGGCCATGGACAATGCCTGCGATGACATTACAGCAGACCAGTGTCAGGCCTGGATTTGCCATGCGCGAAGGTACTTTCCAAGATGTTTGGCAAACGAAAACATCTATGCGGATGTGGATGAGAACCTGTGGCCCAATCCACAAGACAGGGTTGATGGGGATGACGAGTGATTGTTGATCCTTTGTTTAGCTTTTTTTTCTTACTGTACAGTAGCCAGGTGAGGAACATGGCAGTTTGTTTTGCAGGACTTTTTTTTGTTTTGTTTTGTTACAGTAATTGTTGCTTTCATTCAACCTATGTTGTCATTTAGTTTGTATTCATCAATAAATTTCAGCTTTGTTCAATGATTCCACTGTGTCTGTGGTATTCTCTCTACTAATCCTTTTACAGTGACATTACGTGTAGCACAGGATGAAACATGTATCACATATTTTGTACTACAATATTTAATGGTTGTACGAACAACTAAACTGTGAAACTATGTGTATGTTGTGTGTGGGTGATCTAAAGAAATGTCCCTATGGTATTTCATGATAAATGAGTTGTTTGAACCAATGATTCTGTGAGTGCAAGCTTTCTTTAAAGATATGAATACACAATGCAATGTTTTGAACGTTGGACAGCCTGTGATACAAGTGGTGACCGTTCTGAGTTTTGTATCTAGAGTTGTGAAAAATGACATCAAGGTTCTGAAACTAGTGTCAAAGCGATTGACAAAAACTGTATTCAGCAGCGGCTGTACTCGCCGCCATCTTGACGTCACCCTCTCGCTGCTTGCCACGAACCGGAAATGACGCACTCAGCGCCAGCATGCCGCTAACCGGAAATGACGTCATCGGCGCCATCTTGCAACCAAGCGAAAATCACTGAATGAGCGCCAATTTTAAAATTAAACACAGTTCTGATCTAATAAAATGTTTATTCATGCTTTATCCATCTGAAAACTGTTGCAACCATTTAAAAAAAAAACAAATTTGCAAATACTTTACAACCAATACATTTTCTGTAAACATTTTTTTTAAACCCAAGAGAAACAAATTTGAAAATACTTTACAACCAATACATTTTCTGTAAACAATTTTTAAAACCCAAGAGAAACAAATTTGCACTTTACAACAAATACATTTTCTGTAAACATTTTTTTTAACAGCCAAGAGAAACAAATTTGCAAATACTTTACAACCAATACATTTTCTGTAAACATTTTTTTTAAACCCAAGAGAAATAAATTTGCAAATACTTTACAACCAATACATTTTCTGTAAACATTTTTTTAAAACCCAAGAGAAACAAATTTGCAAACTCTTTACAACCAAAACATTTTCTTTTCTGTAATCGTTTTTTTAACAGCCAAGAGAAACAAATTTGCAAACTCTTCACAACCAAAACATTTTCTGAAAACATTTCTTTAACAACCAACAGAAACAAATTTGCAAACTCTTTACAACCAATACGTTCAGTGTTATTCGCAGTTCAGAGAGCCGTGACCCTCTGGCTTCCTGCGTCTGGCAGAGACTGAGTGAGGCACGACTCTTCCGGGTTTTATAGTCCTTCCCCCTGCCGCCAGCAGGGGCAGCAGAGAGAATGGCGAATTTCTTAAAAAGATTAATATCTCTCTGATTTTTCATCGATGGGAAAAATCCTCTGGTCCTGGAAGGCGGAGGGGGGCTCTGATCGAAGTGGCCAAAAATAACGGCCGTAGGTGCTGGCGTTCTCTCAGAAATCACAGCATAGTGATGCAAAAGCGGTCAAGATCAGACTTTTAGTAATATAGAAAGATATAGACTGAATTAAGTGTGTAGCTATCCCGTCAACAGACACTGTACAGTTCTCTTCAGGGTTACAGGGGGTGAAGATGATTTGTAAAGAGACAGACAGCCACGGTGACAACTCCAGTGAAAAATGTCTGCCGTCAGCCCCATCAACTGGGAGCTGGACTAAGGAAGTGCTGTAACATAGAAACATAGAAACATAGAAATTAGGTGCAGGAGTAGGCCATTCGGCCCTTCGAGCCTGCACCGCCATTCAATATGATCATGGCTGATCATCCAACTCAGTATCCCGTACCTTCCTTCTCTCCATACCCTCTGATCCCTTTAGCCACAAGGGCCACATCTAGCTCCCTCTTAAATATAGCCAATGAACTGGCCTCGACTACCCTCTGTGGCAGAGAGTTCCAGAGATTCACCACTCTCTGTGTGAAAAAAGTTCTTCTCATCTCGGTTTTAAAGGATTTCCCCCTTATCTTTAAGCTGTGACCCCTTGTCCTGGACTTCCCCAACATCGGGAGCAATCTTCCTGCATCTAGCCTGTCCAACCCCTTAAGAATTTTGTAAGTTTCTATAAGATCCCCTCTCAATCTCCTAAATTCTAGAGAGTATATACCAAGTCTATCCAGTCTTTCTTCATAAGACAGTCCTGACATCCCAGGAATCAGTCTGGTGAACCTTCTCTGCACTCCCTCTATGGCAATAATGTCCTTCCTCAGATTTGGAGACCAAAACTGTACGCAATACTCCAGGTGTGGTCTCACCAAGACCCTGTACAACTGCAGTAGAACCTCCCTGCTCCTATACTCAAATCCTTTTGCTATGAAAGCTAACATACCATTCGCTTTCTTCACTGCCTGCTGCACCTGCATGCCTACTTTCAATGACTGGTGTACCATGACACCCAGGTCTCGCTGCATCTCCCCTTTTCCTAGTCGGCCACCATTTAGAAAATAGTCTGCTTTCCTGTTTTTGCCACCAAAATGGATAACCTCACATTTATCCACATTATACTGCATCTGCCAAACATTTGCCCACTCACCCAGCCTATCCAAGTCACCTTGCAGTCTCCTAGCATTCTCCTCACAGCTAACACTGCCCCCCAGCTTAGTGTCATCCGCAAACTTGGAGATATTGCCTTCAATTCCCTCATCCAGGTCATTAATATATATTATAAATAGCTGGGGTCCCAGCACTGAGCCTTGCGGTACCCCACTAGTCACTGCCTGCCATTGTGAAAAGGACCCGTTTACTCCTACTCTTTGCTTCCTGTTTGCCAGCCAGTTCTCTATCCACATCAATACTGAACCCCCAATGCCATGTGCTTTAAGTTTGTATACTAATCTCTTATGTGGGACCTTGTCGAAAGCCTTCTGGAAGTCCAGATACACCACATCCACTGGTTCTCCCCTATCCACGCTACTAGTTACATCCTCGAAAAATTCTATAAGATTCGTCAGACATGATTTACCTTTCGTAAATCCATGCTGACTTTGTCCAATGATTTCACCACTTTCCAAATGTGCTGCTATCCCATCTTTAATAACTGACTCTAGCAGTTTCCCCACTACCGATGTTAGACTAACTGGTCTGTAATTCCCCATTTTCTCTCTCCCTCCCTTCTTAAAAAGTGGGGTTACGTTTGCTACCCACCAATCCTCAGGAACTACTCCAGAATCTAAAGAATTTTGAAAGATTATTACTAATGCATCCACTATTTCTGGAGCTACTTCCTTAAGTACTCTGGGATGCAGCCTATCTGGCCCTGGGGATTTATCGGCCTTTAATCCATTCAATTTACCCAAAACCACTTCCCGACTAACCTGGATTTCACTCAATTCCTCCAACTCCTTTGACCCGCGGTCCCCTGCTATTTCCGGCAGATTATTTATGTCTTCCTTAGTGAAGACGGAACCAAAGTAGTTATTCAATTGGTCCGCCATATTCTTGTTCCCCATGATCAACTCACCTGTTTCTGACTGCAAGGGACCTACATTTGTTTTAACTAATCTCTTTCTTTTTACATATTTATAAAAACTTTTGCAGTCAGTTTTTATGTTCCCTGCCAGTTTTCTTTCATAATCTATTTTTCCTTTCCTAATTAAGCCCTTTGTCCTCCTCTGCTGGTCTCTGAATTTCTCCCAGTCCTCTGGTATGCTGCTTTTTCTGGCTAATTTGTACGCATCATCTTTCGCTTTGATACCATCCCTGATTTCCCTTGTTATCCACGGATGCACTACCTTCCCTGATTTATTCTTTTGCCAAACTGGGATGAACAATTTTTGTAGTTCATCCATGCAGTCTTTAAATGTCTTCCATTGCATGTCCACCGTCAATCCTTTTAGAATTAATTGCCAGTCAATCATGGCCAATTCATGTCTCATACCCTCAAAGTTACCTTTCTTTAAGTTCAGAACCATTGTTTCTGAAT
The DNA here is from genome assembly GCA_038087875.1 of Malacoraja senta. Lineage (NCBI taxonomy): Eukaryota > Metazoa > Chordata > Chondrichthyes > Rajiformes > Rajidae > Malacoraja > Malacoraja senta. The sequence continues at coordinate 46,063,621 of CM075980.1, forward strand.
TAACAATGTCACTCTCCATCCTAATGAAGAACTCAACCATATTATGGTCACTCTTGCCCAAGGGGGCACGTACAACAAGACTGCTAACTAACCCTTCCTCATTACTCAATACCCAGTCTAAAATAGCCTGCTCTCTCGTTGGTTCCTCTACATGTTGATTTAGATAACTATCCCGCATACATTCCAAGAAATCCTCTTCCTCAGCACCCCTGCCAATTTGATTCACCCAATCTATATGTAGATTGAAGTCACCCATTATAACTGTTTTGCCTTTGTCGCACGCATTTCTAATTTCCTGTTTGATACCATCTCCAACTTCACTACTACTGTTAGGTGGCCTGTACACAACACCCACCAGCGTTTTCTGCCCCTTAGTGTTTCGCAGCTCTACCCATACCGATTCCACATCCTCGAACCTAATGTCCTTCCTTTCCATTGCGTTAATCTCCTCTCTAATCATCAATGCTACCCCACCTCCTTTTCCTTTCTCTCTATCCCTCCTGAATATTGAATATCCTTGGATGTTCAGCTCCCAGCCTTGGTCACCCTGGAGCCATGTCTCCGTGATCCCAACTATATCATAGTCATTAATAGCTATCTGCACATTCAACTCATCCACCTTATTACGAATGCTCCTTGCATTGAGACACAAAGCCTTCAGGCTTGTTTTTACAACACTCTTACCCCTTATACAATTATGTTGAAAAGTGGCCCTTTTTGATTTTTGCCCTGGTTTTGTCTGTCTTCCACTTTTACTTTTCACCTTGCTACCTATTGCTTCTACCCTCATTTTACACTCCTCTGTCTCTACGCTCACACATTTAAGAAACCCTTTCCCTTTAACTCCATCCACCACTATCGCATTCGACACCCCACCCCCCTTATTCAGTTTAAAACCACCCGTGTAGCTGTGGCAAACCTGCCTGCCAGAATGCTGGTCCCACACCTGTTAAGATGCAATCCGTCCCTTTTGTACAGTTCCCCCTTACCCCAAAACAGATCCCAGTGATCTAAGAATCTAAATCCCTGCCCCGTGCACCAGTTCCTGAGCCACACGTTCAGGTCGCGTATCTCCCTGTTCCTGCTCTCGCCAGCACGAGGAACTGGAAGCAAACTGGAGATAACAACCCTGGAGGTCCTGCTTTTCAGCATTTTTCCGAGCTCTCTAAAGTCACGCTGCAGAATATTCATCCCCTTCTTTCCGACATCGTTTGTGCCGACATGCACTACCACTTCCGGATGTTCACCTTCGCCCTTGAGGATTTTCTGCACTCTGTCCGTGACATCCTGGATCCTGGCACCAGGAAGGCAGCACACCATCCTCGCATCCCGTCTGTTGCCACAGAAACCCCTGTCCGTACCTCTCACAATGGAGTCTCCCACTACAATGGCGTTGCCTGCCTTAGGCCTTTTTGGTTTTGGCTCAACAGCCCTATTCGCATCGCAAGCCAGTCCGCCGCTCAGTGTAAACACGTCTTCTGTCCCAACAGCTTCTAAGTGAGTGAACCTGTTCACAAGAGGTACAACACCCGGGGACGTTGGCATTCCATGCTTCCCTCCCTTTCTCACCGTCTCCCACCTTCTCTCTTCCAGTACCTTAGGTGTAACAATCGTACTGTAGGACTTGTCGAGGAACGACTCCGTTTCTCGGACGAACCGGAGGTCATCCACTTGCTTCTCCAGTTCCCCAACACGGCCCTTCAGGAGCTCTACCTGGATGCACTTCTCGCATTTGTAGCAGCCAGAGGCACCAGCGGTGTCCTTGACCTCCCACATACTGCAAGCATCGCACTGAATCAGCTTGCCTGACATCTCCTTATTTCGTCTCTACCTCTCAAGCGTATTGCGTGGTCTCCTCGCCGAAGACTCTCGAGCCAAAGACTCACACTTTTCTCACAGGGCACTTCCCTCACAAGGCCGCTCGCTAAGAGCCGTCTTGCTTAAATTGACGGATAAATTGCCTGATTTACCAATTTACAAACAAAATTCCTCAGTTTTCAACTGTTTTCCCGGCACTGACACTTCTCTCCTCCCACTCGGGCTAGAGCCAATCAGTCGTATCTCTTGCTAATCTCCTGCTGCTGTTGCTCCCAAATCTACAGCAGTTCTGTACTGCTGGACCATATGAAAATAGAAGCAGGAGTAGGTCATCTGGGCCCTCAGGCCTGACATTTAATCATAATCATAATAATAATCATAATCATACTGCATTAGCCAAGTATGTTTTGCAACATACGAGGAATTTGATTTGCCATACAGTCATAACAATAAAAAGCAACAAAACACATAAAACACATTTTAGCATAAACATCCACCACAGTGACTCCTCCACATTCCTCACTCTGATGGAAGGCAAAAAAAAATTAATCTCTTCCCTTCTTTGTTCTCCTGCGGTTGGGAGTCTCGAGCCTTCCGTTGACGGGACGATCTTGGCTCCCGTTTCCGGCGGTCGGGCCCTCCGCGTCGGGACGATCAAGCTCCCGCATCGGGGGGATCACAGCTACCCCGCGCCAGGCGATCTGACCCCGATCCCAGGCAAGCGATTGGAGGCTCCGATGGTAAGTCCACGGCCCCACGGTGGGGCTCGAGCAAGGCCGCCATCTCCAAGATGTTAGGCCGCAGAGCGACCGGAGATACGATCTGGAAAACAATCCGGCAAGGTAAGAGATAGAAAACAAAGTTTACCCCGACCCCCCTCCCCACATAAAACAAACAAGAGAAACAATAATACATACATAAGTAATATTAACACATAATTTTTAAAACACACTTAAAATAACAAAAAATATGAAAAGACAGACAGACCTTTGACAAGGCTGCCATCGCTGACAGCGCCACCCAGTGGATTGCAATACAATCTGCTCCTGGCTCATCTCCACTTCCTATTTCCTAGTCCTGAATACCATGATTATTTCAACATTCATCTACTTTTTCTATAAACACCAGCCTCCACAATACTCTGGGGCACAGAATTCCACAGTTACATCATTCTGCTTTGAGGAGAAACATAGAAATAGAAATATAGAAAATAGGTGCAGGAAGAGGCCATTCGGCCCTTGGAGCCAGCACCGCCATTCATTGTGATCATGGCTGATCGTCCCCAATCAATAACCCGTGCTTGCCTTCTCCCCATATCCCATGATTCCACTAGCCCCTAGAGCTCTATCTAACTCTCTCTTAAATCCATCCTGTGACTTGGCCTCCACTGCCCTCTGTGGCAGGGAATTCCACAAATTCACAACTCTCTGGGTGAAAACGTTTTTTCGCACCTCAGTCTTAAATGGCTTCCCCTTTATTCTAATACTATGGCTGGCCCCTGGTTCTGGACTCGCCCAACATTGGGAACATTTTTCCTGCATCTAGCTTGTCCAGTCCTTTTATAATTTTATATGTTTCTATAAGATCCCCCCTCATCCTTCTAAACTCCAGTGAATACAAGCCTAATCTTTTCAATCTTTCCTTTTATGACAGTCCCGCCATCCCAGGGATTAATCTCATGAACCTACACTGCACAGCCTCAATCACAAGGATGTCCTTCCTCAAATTAGGAGACCAAAACTGTACACAATACTCCAGATGTGGTCTCACCAGAGCCCTATACAACAGAAGTTCTGAAGCACCTTGGATCTCAGCGACCGTTGACTAATCTTTTAACCATGTTGCCTCATTCAAAATTCTCCCACTAGTGGAAACATCTCACCATCCACCTTATTATGCTCCCTAATGATCTTATATTTCAATAAGATCATTCCTCATTTTTCTCAGCTCCAAAGATCTAATATCTGTGGCCACTAATGATAGGACATCCCTCTTATCCCGGGAATTATTGAGTGAATATCTTTTAGACTGCAATCCCCATGTATCCATTGTTAAATGAGACGATCAAGTCTCACACAGTATTCCATGTGTGGCCTCCCCAGTATCCCTAACAATGCTTCCTAATTGTTAAACTTCAACCCTCTAGCAATAAAGACCAACATGCCTTCTGCATTCTGCCTTGCTCTTGCACTACCGTGGACTTGTTTTTTCTAATTGTGTTTTACACTAATACCTCTTTTTCTACACCTTTTTCTTTTACTGTCTGGCAGAATCTATGTACAATTTATGGTTTGGGAGTTTTTGTTCAGTTTAGTTTAGAGATACAGCACGCAAACAGGCCCTTCGTCCCACTGAGTCCACACCGACCAGCTATCCCCGCACATTATCACTACCCTACATACACTTTACATTTACAATTTTACAATTATACATTTATTCCAAGCCAATTAGCCTACAAACCTGAAGGTCTCTGGAGTGTGGGAGGAAATAAAAGATCTCGGAGAAAACCCACGCAGGTCACGGGAAGAACATACAAACTCCATACAGACAAGCATCCGTATTCAGGATCGAACCCAGGACTCTGGCGCTGTAAGGTAGCGACGCTAGCACTGCGCCACCGTGCCCCCTTTTTTTAGACTATGTGTGTGTGCTGCTGCTGCAAGCATTATACCTGTACCACTGTGCATGTGCATATGATAATAAACTCAACTAGACGTGACTTCTGAAAATCCAAATACATGCAACTACAATTTCAATGCTGTTTGTTACATCCTCAAAGTACTCCAGCATATGTGTTAAACAGGATATACATTTCATAAAACCATGATTTGTTTGATTACATTAAGCTTCTCTAAATGACTATTTATTTCTTCTTTAATGATTGAATTTGCCTTCCAATTAAACTATCTAGCCTACAATTATCCACTTTTCCATCTTCTTCCCTTCTTAGTTTTCCAATCTGTTGGGATTTTCACGGAACTTAATGAGTTTTGAAAATTTCAAACAGCAGAATGGAATTTTTTGGAAGGAATTAAAAGCAAAGTCCCTATTTGTTTTCTTATATAAGTACATACGATTTTATACGCCTATTTGAAGAATCTAACTAAATTCGTCAACCAGTAGTGGTGGGCGGCGCGACTCTTGTCAGCAGCGGCCTCTGCAGTCCGTCTGTCTTTTTATTATTTTTGTCTTGTTTTTATGTAGTTTTTATTTTAATTTTTTGTCGGGGTATGTGTGTGGGGTGGGGTGGGGTGGGGGGCGGAACTTTAAAATCTTTCCTCTGCACGGGAGACCCGACCTTTTCTTTGTCGGGTCTCCGTTTGTCGTTGAGGCTGGGCAACGTGGAGCGGCCTCCAGCAGGAACGACCTGGGGCTCCAGTTGCGGAGCTGCGGACTACTCACCGTCATGGGGCTGGCCGAGTCCGGAGCGGGTGGAGCTGTGGTGGAGCGCTGCTGCGACCCGACCCCCTGGAGATTTGGAGGCTACAACCGCGGGTCTGGCGGACGGCAACACCGGAAGCCCGCGGGTCCCTGGTGGGAGACCGCTTTTCGGGGCTTCCGCAGCGGCGACTTCTCCCGGCCGAGCTGCGGGGTTGAAGAGCACCTGGAGCGGGGCTTTACATCGTCGCCCCGCGCGGCTTGGAATGGCCACGGGACTTTGCGAGCGCACACCGGGGCTCTAACACCAAGACCCGGTGCGCGACCTTGCATCGCCCGGCATGGCTTTAATGGCCGCGGGATAATCACCATCGCCCGCCGGGGGCTTTGACTTTGACTCTGACATCGGGGGGGGGGGGGGGGGGGAGTGCAGTGGAGAGATACGTTTTTTTTGCCTTCCATCACAGCGCTGTGATGGATGTATGTGTAAATTGTGTTGTGTCTCGGGTCTTCTTCGTTTTGTAATGTATGGCTGCAGAAACGACATTTCGTTTGGACCTCAACGGGGTCCAAATGACAATTTTACTTCGGAGTCATGTGAGTGACTACGTGAAGAACCCCGCCAGTGCGCCTGCGCGTCATTACGTCAGACGCCTTGAAGCAAACGGACGTGAGGAGCAGAGCTCCTACAGTGGTTTGTAGTTTTTCAACTACAAGGTAAGTAGAAACTTTTTTCAGGTTTTCCAGGTCCGTTTACTGTGGGTCTATGGGGATTTTTTCCACAGATGCCATGGAAAAAACGGACAGGGGGAAGAGGCGAGCGACACAGCCGACAGAAGTCTGGAAAGTCGGGAGTCCGCGGTTAGAGACCAACCGCCTCTAAACCCCGGTACAGTCGCCAGCGGTGAGCATAGCGACTGTGGACCTGGGGCTGGTGAAAACACAGTCAGCGCCTGTCGGGCAAAAGACAAAGTTTAAATCCCAACGGCCCACGGAGGGAGTCCCAGGCAATGGAAGTAGCTCCAGGGCTAGATACTGCTTTCGAGCGTATTGCCCAAATAGAAAGCCTTTTACATAGGCTGTTGGAGCAAAGTTCACTCAGGGAGGAGTGTACTGAAAGCCGAGCTGCTGGAAGCAGCTCAAACAGCTCCTGGTACAGGGCTAGATACTGCTTTCGAGCGTATTGCCCAAATAGAAAGCCTTTTCCATAGGCTGTTGGAGCAAAGTTCACTCAGGAGGGAGTGTACTGTAATCCAAGCTGCAGGAGCAGCTTAACAGCACCTGGCTCAGGGCTGATGGAATGCACCCTCAGGAATGAGGAGCGTGCTACGGGTCATGAGATTTCAGACCCCGACTCTGACGGTGAGGCTGTACAAGGCGATGAACGGCAGCTGCCAGATGTTCCACCCCTGGCAGTAGGATTCGCTGCCCCGTCAGGGTCAGGAGAGCCATTAGGAGAAGAACTGGCCACCTTAATAAATTACTTGGTTTACCATCAGCTGGAACAGATGAGACTGCAAGAAAGCAGGAGACCCCAAGTAACTGTGGGTTGCTGAAAGCAGCAGCAGTGAACCAAATTATCTGGAATCAGTTGCAGAGAATATTAAAGCTGCTGGGTTCTGGAATAACTGCTTTTACGACAATAGCAGGTAACAGCCAAGAGATGACGAAGTTGCATCAGGAAGCACTGGGGTTGCTATTCAGCACCCACTTCGAGATCAATTATCTGAGGAAAGTGCTATACGGCCTATTATGAATCCGAAATTCGCAGCACTCTGCAAACCAAGTAATATACAATTACCCAACTTACTCTTTGGAGAGGATCTCGGGAGACGTATTGAAGAGTTGGAAGATGAAGCGAAAACAGGATTGATAAAAACATCAATGGTTGCAAAGTCTGTAAAGAGGAAGTATCCTTTCAGACGTCATACGGATCCTAGACCAGGACCAAGTCGCTCATCAACGCAGGGACGTAGCTGGCGGCCTGCAGCGGGAGTAAGGACCAGTGGTGGTGCTTCCGGGAGAATCCAGGGATCTCAGAATACTCAAATGACTCAAGAGGTAGGTGGACCTGGTTCTCAGGGGAACATACTAACTGGATTAAGTCCAAAAGTTGGAGGCAGATTACGTCTCTTCTATAAACATTGGAAGAAGATTACTTCAGATGTGGTAATTCTGAATAATATACAAGGATTTCGAATTGAATTCAATCCAAATTATGATTTGCCTGTCCAGCATGTTCCTAGCAGAACTCTCCACTTTGTGAAGTAATGGAGGTTCAAGTTGCGCTTCAAAACCCTATATATAAAAGGTGTTATTGAAGAATCAGTCTACCAAATTCACCAATTTGGGTCAAATATATTCCCTCGATCAAAAAAGGATGGAGGATGTAGGATTATTATAGACTTGACAAATCTGAATCCTTTTGTTCAGTGTCTGTTCACTTGCAAGATATGAAGTATCTTAAATTTACATGGATGAACCAATTAGGGCAGTTCAAAGCTCTGCCTAATGGGTTAACGTTCCCTCACAGAATATTCATAAAATTGTTTAAATCAATTCTGGGGTTGCTGAGAGCCAGGGGCATGTACTAATGGCATACCTGGATGATGTCCTGATTATAGGAAGGACAAAACAGTCAACAGAAGCATCGGTTGCAGTAATAAAATCAAACTTTTGAAAGTTTGGGGGTTTCTAAATTCATCAAAAGAAATCAAGGTTAAAAACATGTACCTCGATTGATTATTTGGGGTTCACAATTGATTTAGCCCAAATGCATATTACTTTGCCCAGTGAAAAAAGGGTGGAGTTGATTAAAGATTGCAGTAATCTGTTAAACGAGCAAAAACCTCTAATCAGACAGGTGGCTCGAGTACTGGGAAAATTAGTAGATTCCCAGCAGTCCAGTATGGACCATTACATTATCAACAGCTGCAGAGAATCAAAGAACAGGCACTGAGAGTAAATGCTGGTCATTTTGATAGAACCATGCAAGTAACAACAAATGCTGTTTCTAAGCTGCAGTGGTGGATTCTACATGTCTCAAGCAGTTCAGGCAAAGTGCTGATTGAACAACATTCCATGATATTACAAACTGATGCCAGTGCACTAGGATGGGGTGCAACTGACTTAACATGGAGCTGCGGAGGCAGATGGAATCTGGAAAAGTTAGTGTTACTGCAGACATGGGGAATTACCTATTTGGAGCTTTTAGGAGGTTTCTATGGACTCCAAGCTTATGGTTCTAACACAACTAAAAGGAAGGTTCAAGTTCAAATTAATAAACACAACAGTAGTTGCCTATATTAATGATATGGGTGGAATTAAGTCGGTGTCATGTGACAAAATGGTTAAATCAACTTTGGTCTTAGTGTATTGAAAAGAACATTTGGATTTCAGCTATCTATCTACAAGGTAGAATGAACACGATAGCAGACACCAGGTCACGAAAAGTTCCATGATAATAAAGAATGGATGTTGAATCAAGAGGTATTCAATGATATAGTAATCAGATTTGGAATGACCGACATCGACTTGAATCATCAGCTATCGAGATATGTCTCATGGAAACCAGATCCAGGAGCAGTGGCGATTGATGCTTTCTCGCTACATTGGGGTGGTATGTTTTCATATATATTTCCACCTTTCTGCCTCATAAGCCAATGTTTGCTTAAAATCAGGCAAGATGCTGCTTCAAGGGTATTGGTAGTACCAGATTGGCCTACACAGCCATGGTATCCGTTGATATTAGAATTAACAACACAAATGTTGATGAAAGTCCCAAAAAAGAGTAATTTATTGCTGCACCCTGTACAGGGGAACAACATCCATTATATCATCGTTTGGATTTGTTGATTTGCAGGTTTTAAGAATGCCTTTTCTGGGACGAGGACTGTCTGAGCATACTGTGGACATGCTTACGGCAGCCGGGAGGAAGAGCACTCAAAAACAGTACCTTTCTTATATTAAGAAATGGGAAGAGTTCTGTGTACAAAAGAATGTGCAATAAAGTACTGCAGATATTTCAAATGTTTAGAATTTCTGTCAAAACTTTATTATGATGAAGGTCTGAGTTGTAGTGCAATTAATTCAGCCAGAAGTGCATTGTCCTCATATTTGGTTCTGGATTCAGAAAGAAACTCAATTGGGTCACACCCAATTGTTTCCAGACTAATGAAAGGAATCTTTAATTCCAAACCACCGAAACCTAGGTACGTGACAATCTGGGATGTAAGTGTGGTACTGAAACTACTTCGTGAATGGTCATCAAGTGTGTCTTTACCTTTGGTCAAGCTCAGTATGAAAGTATTCATGCTTATGGCATGAGTGACAGCACAACGAGTGCAAACACTTGGAAAATTACAAATAGACAGTATGGAAGTAACTGAAGACAAGGTTACATTCTATAGCTATGACCTACTAAAGTAAATTAGGCCAGGTGTGACAGGATTTAAAATTATGCTAGCAGCATATCCAAATGATCCATGTCTCTGTATTAAGACATATTTATTACAATACATTGAGGTCACAAAGAATTTGAGAATACGGAAACTGGGTTGTTCATCACACACAAGAAACCACACAAGAGAGTTTCAATACAGACTATTTCCAGATGGATAAAAGAAGTCTTAACAGCTGCTGGTATTAACACTTATGTTTTTACGTCTCACTCGACTAGGGCAGCAGAAACGTCGGCGGCCAGGGCAAAAGACGTCCCCGTCGACCATATCCTCGCAGCCGCCGGGTGGTCCAATGAGTTGATGTTTCAACATTTTTACCATCGGCCTATTGTTAATGCGGGGTTGTTTGCAGAAACTATTTTAAGTTCTGTGTAAATTCCTCTGGTTTAAAGGGGATCTGATTCATTTCATTATTGAAATGAATTACTGCATTTGTGGTACAAATGTTATTATGAATGCATGATTGATTATTCTCGTTCCGAGTCAATCTATGCAGTGAGAAGCCGGGATTGATCCACGGCATGAAATCACAAAGCTTTAAAATCTTCACGTAGTCACTCACGTGACTCCGAAGTAAAATAGTAAGATTAAACGAGAACTTACCTAAGTTTGAAGTTTGATCTTTATTTTATGAGGAGTTACGTAGGTGATTACGTGCCCACCACGACCCTACCCTCTATCATAAAGGTCAGATGGAAGTTCTTGTATTACTCGTTTTATTATGAGACTATATTACTTCGGTTGTTGTTTTTTGTGATTTCACACCGCTGCTTTGAAGATTGATGCGCAGGCGCACTGGTGGGGTTCTTCACGTAATCACCTACGTAACTCCTCATAAAATAAAGATCAAACTTCAAACTTAGGTAAGTTCTCGTTTAATCTTACTAATAAATTGTATTGTATTGTATTGTAGTATTTTTACTCATAAAAATACAAATGGACAGATTATGTTTATGGGTCGGGATAGTTTTTCAGCCTTTATTTAAGTGTTATTTACAGTGCTTGCCATGTTGAAGATGTTGACGGTCTGGTCAGATAAACGGAAAACGAGGAAATAGGTTTTGATCCAGAAATAAGTGAAGTATTGTATCTAGAGTGAGAAAATAATCAATTTTTAAAAAGGGGAAATGTGTAGAAACAGAAACATAGAAAAATAGGTGCAGGAGTAGGCCATTAGGCCCTTCGAGCCAGCACCGCCATTCAATATGATCATGGCTGATCATCTAAAATCAGTACCCCATTCCTGCTTTTTCCCCATATCCCTTGATTCCTTCAGCCCTAAGAGCAAAATCTAATTCTTGAAAAATAAAGGGATCTTAGAACACAGGTCCACAGATCCATGAAACTGGCAGGATAAGCAGTAGGGGAATGAAGAAAGCATAAAAAATTCTTGCCTTCATTCATTGAGGCACAGAATATAAGAGAAGGGTGCATAGGACAAGGGGAACTATGGCGTTAATATCGAGAGGAAGAGTATGAGAGAAGACATTTTAAATGCTTCTATTGATAAATTAAACCCAAAATATTTACATAAGATCGTGTTCATTCTCTACATACCGAGACTGGATACCAGGGAATAAAAAAAAGTCAGAGAAATTAAACAAATAATTTGATGTCTTCATGTAAGAAGATACAGAAAGCTCTTGGATATAGTAGGGCAGCAGGTCTACCATTGAGTAAATTGGTCAATTTAAGTTTAAACGTAGCTGCTGGTAACACTGTTATTTCAGTTACTGAGCCTAATGCTAGAAGATCTTTCATCAGGGTGAATACTTGGAACGCACCTGGCCCTGATTGTGAACCAGGCCACATTCTTAAAACCTCCATGAACCAACTGAATAGGGTGGCACAGTGGCATAGCGGAATAGTTGCTGCTTTACAGCGCCAGAGACCCGGGTTCAATCCTGACCCGGGTTCAGTGCTTGTCAGTACAGAGTTTGTATGTTCTTCCCGTGACCTGCGTGGGTTTTCTCCGGTTTTCTCCCACACTCCAAAGACATACTGGTTTGAAGGTTAATTGGCTTGGTGTAATTGTAAATTACCCTGGCGTTAATGTGCGGGGATCGCTTGTCGGCGCCTACTCGGTGGGCCAAAGGGCCTGTTTTCGCACTGTATTTCTAAACTAAACTAAACTGGCTGGAGTTTTTGCAGAGACCTTCAATCTTTCATGACCAAGATCAGAGGTTACCACCTGTTTTAAAAGGACATCAATAATACAGGTATCCAAGAAGGGTAAGGTAACATGCCTGGTGACTATTGACTGGTGCTTAGAGAGGTTGGTTATGATGCATATCAACTCCAGTCTTGCTAAGGACCTGGTCCCACTACAATCTGCCTACAGCCATAATAGATCAACAGGGGATGTGATCTCACCTGCTCTGCACTCTGCACTGGACCATCTGGACAATAAGACCCCATTCGTTAGAATGTTGGTCATCGACTACCTCTCAACAATCAACACCATCATTCTCTCCAAACATCATCAAACGAAGATAACAGGTTTGCTACTCATCTCAATGTAACATAATCCTCAACTTCCTCATTGGCAGACCATAATCAGTGCCAGTTGATAACAAAACCTCCTTCTCAATGACAAACACAAAGCGCTGGAGTAATAGTGGGTTTGGCAGCATCTCTGGAGAAAATAGATAGGTAACATTTCAAGTCGGTACCCTTCTTCAGATGTCTGAAGAAAGTTCCCAACCAGAAATGTCACTTATAGATTTTCTTCAGAGATGCTGCCTGATCTATTGTTATTCCAGCACTTTATGTCTATCTTTGGTACAAACCAGCATCTGCTGTTCCTTCTTATTATACTTCCTCCTCAATAACCATTCTCATAGTAGCACCTCAAGGCTGTGCTCTCTCTGTATCCGTAACTGTGTAGTCCGTCACAACTCGATAGACAATAGATAATAGGTGCAGGAGTAGGCCATTCGGCCCTTCGAGCCAGCACTGCCATTCAATGTGATCATGGCTGATAATCCCCAATCAGTACCCCGTTGCTGCCTTCTCCCCATATCCCCTGACTCCGCTATTTTTAAGAGCCCTATCTAGCTCTCTCTTGAAAGCATCCAGAGAACCCGCCTCCACTGCCCTCTGAGGCAGAGAATTCCACAGACTCGCCAATCTCTGTGAGAAAAAGTGTTTCCTCGTCTCCGTTCTAAATGGCTTACTCCTTATTCTTAAACTGTGGCCCCTGGTTCTGGACTCCCCCAACATCGGGAACATGTTTCCTGCCTCTAGCGTGTCCAAGCCCTTAACAATCTTATTTGTTTCAATCAGATAGCCTCTCATCCTTCTAAACTCCAGATTGTACAAAGCCCAGCTGCTCAATTCTCTCAGCATATGACAGTCCCGCCATCCTTGGAATTAACCTTGTAAACCTACGCTGCACTCCCACAATAGCAAGAATGTCCTTCCTCAAATTAGGGGACCAAAACTGCACACAATACTCCAGGTGATGGTCTCACTAGGGCTCTGTACAACTGCAGAAGGACCTCTTTGCTCCTATATTCGATTCCTCTTGTTATAAAGGCCAACATGCCATTCGCTTTCTTCAATGCCTGTTGTACCTGCATGCTTACTTTCAAAGACTGATGAACAAGGGCCCCCAGATCCCGTTGTACTTCCCCTTTTCCCAACTTGACACCATTTAGATAGTAATCTGCCTTCCTGTTTTTGCTACCAAAGTGGATAACCTCACATTTATCCGCATTAAACTTCATCTGCCATGCATCTGCCCACTCCCCCAACCTGTCCAAGTCACCCTGCATTCTCATAGCATCCTCCTCACAGTTCACACTGCCACCCAGCTTTGTGTCATCTGCAAATTTGCTAATGTTACTTAGAATCCCTTCATCCAAATCATTGATGTATATTGTAAATAGCTGTGGTCCCAGCACCGAGCCTAGCAGTACCCCACTAGTCACTGCCTGCCATTCTGAAAGGGACCCGTTAATCCCTACTCTTTGTTTCCTGTCTGCGAAGCACTTCTCTATCCATGTCAGCACTCTACCTCCAATACCATGTGCCCTATTTTGTCCACTAATCTCCTATGTGGGACCTTATCAAATGATTTCTGAAAGTCCAGGTGCACTACATCCACTGCCTCTCCCATGTCCATTTTCCTAGTTACATCTTCAAAAAATTCCAGAAAATTAGTCAAGCATGATTTCCCCTTCGTAAATCCATGCTGACTTGGACCAATCCTGTTACTGCTATCTAAATGTGCAACTATCCCCACCACCGATGTCAGGCTAACCGGTCTATAATTGCCTGTTTTCTCCCTCCGCCTTTCTTAAAAAGTGGGATAACATTAGCTACCCTCCAATCCACAGGAACAGATCCTGAGTCTGTAGAACATTGGAAAATTATCACCAATGCATCCACGATTTCTAGAGCCACTTCCTTAAGTACCCTGGGATGCAGACCATCAGGCCCTGGGGATTTATCAGCCTTCAGTCCCATCAGTCTATCCAACACCATTTCCTGCCTAATGTGGATTTCCTTCAGTTCCTCTGTCACCCCAGATCCTCTGGCCACTACTATATCAGGAAGATTGTTTGTGTCCTCCTTAGTGAAGACAGATTCAAAGTACCTGTTCAACTCATCTGCCATTTCCTTGTACCCCATAATAAATTCACCTTTTTCAGTCTTCAAGGGTCCAACTTTGGTCTTAACTAATTTCTTCCTCTTCACATACCTAAAGAAGCTTTTACTATCCTGCTTTATATTCTTGGCTAGCTTACCTTCGTACCTCATTTTTTCTCCCCGTATTTGGTTATCTTCTGTTGTTCTTTAAACATTACCCAATCCTCTTGCTTTCCGCTCATCTTTGCTACGTTGTACCTCTTCGCTTTAATTTTTATACTGTCCCTGACGTCCCTTGTCAGCCATGGTCGTCCCTTTCTCCCCTTGGAATCTTTCTTCCTCCTAGGAATGAACTGATCCTGCACCTTCTGTATTATTCCTTGAAACACCTGCTATTTTTGTTCCACTGTCATCCCTGCTAGTGTATCTTTCCAATCAACTTTGGCCAGCTCCTCCCTCTTGGCCCCATAGTCCCCTTTAATCAACTGCAACACTGACACCTCCGATCTACTCTTCTCCCTCTCCAATTGTAGATTAAACCTGACCATGTTATGGTCACTGCCTCCTAATGGCTCATTAACCTCGAGGTCCTTTATCAAATCCAGTTCATTACATAACACTAAAAGCAAAGAAAAACTCAAATGCTATCTTTAAATTTACCGATGATGTCACTGTTGTTGGTCAAATAATGGGTAATGATAAGTACAGGAAGGAAATTGAAAACCTGATTGAATGGTGCCAGAACATTAATCTCGCTCATCGACTGTAAGACCAAAGAACTGATTGTTGACTTTAGGAGAGGAAAGCTGAGGATCCACAAATCTATCTTCATCAATGGGATGGTGTGGAGAGTGTCAACAGCTTCGAGTTCCTGCGTGGGTACACTGAGGCCAGCATATTGATGCAATCACAAAGAAAGCTCATCGGTGCCCCCATCTCCTGTGAAAAGTGATGTGATTCGGTTTGAAGATGAATAGTCTATGGAACCTCGAAGGTGGACAAAAGTGCTGGAGAAACTCAGCAGGGTGCGGCAGCATCTATAGAGCAAAGGAAATAGGCAATGTCTCGGCCCGAAACGTTGCCTATTTCCTTCGCTCCATTGATACTGCCGCACCCGCTGAGTTTCTCCAGCACTTTTGTCTACCTTCGATTTTCCAGCATCTGCAGTTCCTTCTTAAACAGTCTATGGAACCTCTACAGATTTGTGGAGAGTACACTGACTGTAGACACAAAATGCTGTATTAACTCAGCGGTACAGACAGCATCTCTGGAGGAAGGGAATGGGTGACATTTCGGGTCGAGACCCTTCTTCAGACTACACTGACTGATTGCATCACAGCCTGGTTTGGTAACTTGAATGCCCAGGAACAAAGAAGACAACAGAGAATGGTAAACATTGCCCACTCCTTCACAGATACTGACCACCCCATCATCGAAGAGATCATCCAGTTCTGCTGACTGGATAGCACGTGACAAAAGCCTTTCTCTGTACCTCGGTACACGTGACATTAAACTAAACTGAGATCTACTGGAGGCACTGTCTTAAAAAGGCAGCCAATATCATCATACAAGCCACATTCTTATTTCGCAATTACTATCGGGAAGAAGAAAGAGGAACCTGAAAACCATACCACCAGTTCAAGAAGCTTTTATCGACTGTGTTTTTGTTTGTAGTATGGACTTCATTTTTTTTTCACTATTATGGTTTACTTAGTATAACGACAATTAATTGATTATATTTTAGATTCTGATATACTGTGTCTGATATCACGTTTACGGGCCTGGTAAGCTGGAGCAATCAGGATTTTAGTTTAGATGTCGGTACTTATGACGGTCTTCTTCTAATCGAGTCCACATCACAAGATTAGAAGTTGTTCAGCCAGAGCTGAACACACATCTCGGCATCTCCATACAATGGTGTCTTACACGTCTTACACTTCTTGTGCTTCTTGTGCGTGTGGTGGAAAGATTGGTGGAAACAGGGCCGCGACGTGAACGCTCTTTCCTTCACCCCACTTATGACAGTAAATACTCTTGACTTTCTCCTGAGGTGACACTTTAAAGGCCATGTGGAAATAAAAGCTCACGGGGTAGGTAGGGTGTAATGTATTACTGCAGATAGGCTGAACTTATCATCACTCAAATTGAGAAGAATGAGGGAAGCTGATGGAAACATCTGAGATCCTGAGGAATATTGGCAGGGTGGGTGTGAGGGTAGTGTTTCCTTTTGTGGCAGGTTACTATTTAAAACCAAAGGGTCAGTCATTTCAAACAGAGATTAGATAACATTATTTTTCTCAGAGATTGATGAGTCTTTGGAAAGTTATAAGTGATAGCTGTAGAATTAGGCCATTGTGCCCATCAAGTCTACGCCATTCAATCATGGCCGATCTATCTCTCCCTCCTAACCCCATTCTTCTGCCTTCTCCCCATATCTGTACTAATAAAGAATCTATCTCTCTGCCTTACAAAATAACCACTGACATGGCCTCCACAGCCTTCTGTGGCAATGAATTCCACAGATTCACCACCCTCTGAGTAAAGACATTTCTCCTCATCTTCCTAATAGAAGTCCTTTAATTGAGGCTATGACCATGAGTCCTAGACTCTCCCACTAATGGAAACATCCTCTCCACATCCACTTTATCCAAGCCTTTCACTATTCTGAATGTTCTCTCTCAAAGTGTGTTGTATGTTGAGTCTTCTAGTTGTACAGCACAGAAATGGGCCCTTTTGCTGACCACATCCATTCCAATCCTTTAACCCATCTGCACTAATCCCATTTGTCTGCATTGGGACCATAATCTTCCATGTCTTGTGTAGGAAGGAAATGAAGGAGCTAGTCCCAGATGTGCTAGTGGCCAGCGGACCTAGGGTAACGGAGGAACTGAAAGAAATTAACATTAGGCAGGAAATGGTGTTGGGTAGACTGATGGGACTGAAGGCTGATAAATCCCCAGGGCCTGATGGTCTGCATCCCAGGGTACTTAAGGGAGTGGCTCTAGAAATTGTGGACGCATTGGTGATCATTTTCTGATCTGCCGGTTGCTAAATCTGATCTGACCTACCTGATCTGCCGGTTGCTAAACACTTTAACCCCCCCCCCGCCTCCTATTCCCACATCAACCTTTCTGTCCTGGGCCTCCTCCATTGTCAGAGTGAGGCCCAGCGCAAATTGGAGGAACAGCACCTCATATTTTACTTGGGTAGTTTACACCCCAGCGGTATAAATATTGACTTCTCTAACTTCAAGTAAGCCTTGCTCTCTCTCTCTCTCCATTCCTCCCCCTTCCCAGTTCTCCGACCATTCTGACAGTCCCACAAAGCATCTCTACATACTTTGTTGTCACCTTCTCCCAGCTAACTATGATCTATTCTACATTTTCCCTGATCCTCATCTCGTTTGATGTCTCATTTTCACACACTTTACTCTTCCTTATCTCTGTGTCCCTCTCCCATGACTCTCAGCCTGAAGGGTCTTGACCCAAAACATCACCCATTCCTTCTCTCCAGAGGTGCTGCCTCCTGTCCCGCTGAGTTACTCCAGCATTTTGTGTCTATCTACTGCTTTTATTCAAGCTTATTTCTTGCTTGTCGAAACCTTCAGGACTGCTTGGTGTCAATTGCCTTTGAAGTCACATAATAAATAAATTAAGAACACGTCGGCCTAAATACTCAAATTCATTTGAAAGAAGAGTATTTTCATTTAAATTACCTATCGTAATAACTGATGTTAAATGCACCTCTGCACATTACTTTGCAATATTTCATTCAGCCTGCGATTTGTTAGATTAGATTAGTTTTATTATCATGTACACCTGAGTGCAAAAAAATTCTTGGTTTGCATTAGAAACATTGAAACATAAAAAAATAGGTGCAGGAGTAGGCCTTTTGGGTTTTCAAGCCAGCACTGCCATTCAATATGAACATGGCTGATCATCCAAAATCAGTACCCTGTTCCTGTTTTCTCCCCATATCACTTGATTCCATTAGACCTAAGAGCTTTATCTAACTCTCTCATGAATACATTGAATACATTGCCTCAGAGTAAACAGCATACATGATCATTATAGATGCAACAATAAATACAACAGTGAATGCAAAAGAGCAGAAGGGTGCAGAGAGGTGTAATGCAGTCTGAAGGAGTTCAAAACAAAAAAACTAAACCTCAACGATGGCAGAACCAAAAAAGGCAGAGTTAAGAGTATGTGGCAGCACCTCTAGGAAAGTGTGAAAGAGGTCATTTGTTCAGGAGTTTAATAGCAGAGGGGAGAAAGCTGTTTGTAAGCCTGCATTTCCAGGCTTGCAAGCTTCAATATCTTTGCCCAGAAGATGGAAGAGACAACATAGCCCAGTGGCAGGAATATTGATTTCTCTAACCAAGTAACCCCGGCATTCCCTCTCATTACTATCCCTTCCCCCACCCAAGTCGCACCAGCTATTTGTTTCACCCACCAAACAGCGAACAATGGCCTGTTTCTTTTATCATCGTTAATTTTTGGCATATCTTTCACTCGTTGTTCTTTATCTCTACATCATCGTCCATATCTCCCATTTTCTTTTTCCCCAACTAGTCTGAAGAAGAGTCTCAACCCGAAACGTCACCCATTCCTTCTCCCCAGAGATGCTGCCTGTCCTGCTGAGTTACTCCAGCTATTTGTGGGCTGATGTGGGGCAATATTAATCTTTCAAACCACTTTGTTACATGCCGATGTTAGAGCTACTGGGTAGTAGTCATTGAGACAGGTCACTTTACCTTTCTTGGGGACTGGAATGATGGTGGTTTCCTTGAAGCAGATGGGGACAATAGACTGTTGAAGTAATAGGTTGTAGATGAAGATGTTTCAGGTCGAAACTGTGGATCAGGGCTGATCCAGAGTCTGGATCTGAAATATCTTCAATCCTTTTGCCTGCAGACATGCTGTCTGACCTACTAAATTCCACCAATAATTTGTTTTTTGCTCTAGGTTACTGCATCTGTGGTTTGTTTAAGCTTTAACTTTAACTTAAAATATATTTAACTGGTTAACGTGGATTTACAATAGAGAAATCATATTTGACAAATCCGTTGATGTTTTCAAGATCAAGATCAAGAATGTTTAGTGGTCGCAGCACTTGGATCTCACCGTTGACTCCGGCGACTGCAATCCTGCTCCTTCTTGACCTCAGCGCAGCATTTGATACTGTCGACCACACCATCCTAATTGACCGTCTCCGGTACGGGGTTGGTATTGATGGCACTGCCCTGAGCTGGTTCATCTCCTACCTCAAAGGTAGGAGTTTCTCTACTAACATAGGCAACTCTTTCTCCTCCCCAACTAGCCTCTGCTGTGGGGTTCCACAAGGTTCCACCCTTGGCCCCATTCTCTTCTCCCTGTATATGCTCCCCTTAGGCCAAGTCATTCAAAGGCATGACATTTCCTTCCATTGCTATGCAGACGATACACAACTCTATCTCCCCCTGAAGCCCAATAACCGATCAAATCTACTTAACCTTATCCGCTGCCTCGAGGATATAAAGTGTTGGATGGCCCAGAACTTCCTCCAACTAAACGAGAGTAAGTCTGAGGTCATCCTTCTCGGACCCTCGGACTCAATCAAAACGATAGCAGGCAGCCTTGGAAGCCTTACCCCATTACTCAAACCTCACGTCAAAAACCTTGGCGTGATATTTGACTCAGCGTTGAAATTTGACAAACAAGTCAATGCCGTGGTAAAAACTAGCTTCTTCCAGCTTCAGACGATAGCTAAAATAAAACAATTCCTCCAGTTTGATGACTTCGGAAAGATCATCCACACATTTATCTCCTCCCACCTCGACTACTGCAACTCCCTCTACACTGGCATCAGCCAATCTTCCCTGTCCCGCCTGCAACTGGTCCAAAACGCTGCAGCGAGACTCCTGACAGGCACTCGAAAAAGGGACCACATCACCCCGATCCTGGCCTCTCTCCACTGGCTCCCTGTGCGGTTCCGAATAAATTTCAAGATCCTTCTTTATGTTTACAAAGCCCTTAACGGGCTTGCCCCCACCTATAGCAAAAGTCTGCTTACCCACCACACCACCTCCAAGTCCCTCAGATCGGCCGACTTGGGGTTACTGAACACTAAGCTCAGGGGCGACCGTGCCTTTGCGGTTGCAGCTCCTAGACTGTGGAACAGCATCCCTCTTCCCATCAGAACTGCCCCTTCCATCGACTTTTTTAAGTCGAGACTTAAAACTCATCTTTACTCTCAAGCCTTTCTTGATGTCCTCTGAGGGAGGGCTATATGTATGTATTTATGTATGTACTTAATCTATGAACCACTGTTGTATATGTTAGTACCTCCACCAATGTGAAGCTCTTTGGTCAACCAGAGTTGTTTTTTAAATGTGCTATAGAAATAAAAGTGACTTGACTTGACTTGACTTACTTGCTGCACCTTAATGGAACAAAACAATGCATAAGTTGACAATAAACAATAATTAATAATAGAATAAATATTTTTTAGGGGATGATCAGAATTAAGTTCAAGTTCACATTTAATATCACATGCACCAATCGGTACAGTGAAATTTGAATTACCATACAGCCATACGAATAAAAAGAACACAATACACAATAGAGTTTAACATAAACATCCACCACAGAGGAATCAACGCTTCACATCGTGGTGGAAGGCAATAAAGTTCAGTCATCTTCCTCTTTGTTCACCCGTGGTCGGGGCCCAGAACCCTCCACAGTCGCCGTTACGGGCGGCCTGATGTACAGGCCCTCTCGTCGGGATGATCGAAACTCCGGCGTCGGAACGGATCGGAGCACACTCGCGGCTTGGAGTTCCCGAATCGGCTGCTTCTTACCGGAGACCTAAGGACTTGAGAAATATAAATTGGTGTAGGTAGTTAGCCTCTCATGCCTGTTTGATGAGATCATGGCTGATCTTCTACTCCGGGTCATCTATCAGCACTCTCCTTGATTCCCTTAATTTACAAATATCTTTGAATAAGCCCTGGACCCAAACACCAAAGCCCTCACAAATAGAAATTCAGATGATTTCTCACAATCTGTGTGAAGAAACTTTCTTCTTTTCTTAATCCCGAATGGCTGACCCATTATGTTGAAATGATTAAAGTCATAGATAGAGTAGACCATCCAAACCTTTTCTCCATAGTCGGAGGATCAAGATCAAGCAGACAGAATTTTAAGCTGAGAGGGGATGTTAGGAGTATGTTTATTTTATTTGGGGTATGCTGTCAGAGGAGCTGGTGGAATCCGACACAACTACAGTAATATCTCGATTACCGCTCTAGATACTTTCCTAGAAAATGGACACAGCACTCTACGGGTTCATTATAACATAGCTTACATGGTGATGCAGTCCTGATAAATTATTTTTAACTTGCATATTGCTAACTCGTGCTAACTCACTGGTAAGTCTATATGCTTTCCACACAGTCTACCCATTTATTCCACTTCCATTCAACACACCGGTGTAAAAAGATGTGAAACGACCGGATTCACTCCTCCAGCTCACTCCTGACTCAAGACCAAACCCTTCAATAAATGGCAGCGCATTTTCGCATTTGCAGTTCCTGTCCAGAACTCACACTTGTGCCTTGTTTACACCTTCTCTGACTGAGACTGGCTGTCGTCACATCCCCAGAGTAGGTAGTTGAGGCAGCAACTAATCTAACATTTAAGAAGCAGTTAGACAGGTAAATGGATAGGGCAGGTTTGGAGGGATATGGGCCAAATATGGGCAGGTGGGACTAGTGTAGGTGGGGCATGTTGGCTGGTGTGGGCAAGCTGGGCTGAAGAGCCTGTTTCCAGTCTTACCAATCCAATAATTATGGCGTGACCCCACCTCAACCCTTGTACCACTGGAATGCTGGCACTCTCCATTCTTAAGGGGCTGCCCCCCTGCGGCAACCTAATCCGCAAGTTAAGAAGAGTGTCTTCGACCTTCAAGCTCGAGGGCACTCGCCTGGAACGCCTCGAGCTGGATCGACCGTCCGCGTTGAAACCGCGAGCTGGATCGTCGTCCGCGTTGAAACACACGCGCGCACACACACACACACACACACACACACACACACACACACACACACACACACACACACACACACACACACACACACACACACACACACACACACACACACACACACACACACACACACACACACACACACACACACACACACACACACACACACACACACACACACACACACACACACACACACACACACACACACACACACACACACACACACACACACACACACACACACACACACACACACACACACACACACACACACACACACACACACACACACACACACACACACACACACACACACACACACACACACACACACACACACACACACACACACACACACACACACACACACACACACACACACACACACACACACACACACACACACACACACACACACACACACACACACACACACACACACACACACACACACACACACACACACACACACACACACACACACACACACACACACACACACACACACACACACACACACACACACACACACACACAAACACACAAACAAACAAACAAACAAACAAACAAACAAACAAACAAACAAACAAACAAACAAACAAACAAACAAACAAACAAACAAACAAAAAAAACTACGGGGGCCAGGGAAAGCGGGGGAGCGCTGTCTGAAATTCACACCCGCGATGAAGAGGAAGGTAAACCGGCTGTACGATCAGTCCTTTAGCGAGCGCAGAGGGGGGGGTGAGAGAAGGGGGGGGGGAGAGGGAGGGGGGAGAAGGAGTGGAGACACTTTTAAGAAGTATAATAAAGTTTAGCGGGCATTTTACCTACCGGTCGGTTTTCCTTGGTCCTGAAAACTCCAATGAGCCAATCAAAATGCCCGGTCAGCGAAGGAGATTGCCTACGGCTGCCCTCGACTGCCTGTAACTAAATAGCGACCCCACTCCACTGCACTACGAGTTCAAAAAACTCATGCCGACCAAATTTTACTTGCGCAAAATCTTTCAACATGCTGAAAATGTTTCCGCAACCTAGCTGAGGCCGCGAGTATTCGGGAACTTCCCTCGAGCATGAAGGAGAGTTCCAGTGACCTCATAGGACCTCCTAGGACAACGTGTCGACCATGCTGCGAGTTTGAAGGTCGAAGGCACTCTTCTAAACCTGCAGATTAGGTCGCCGCAGTGGAACAGCCCCTTTCCCCTGTCCTGTATACACATAATAATAATAATAATACATTTTATTTATGGGCGCCTTTCAAATCTCTAGGACACCTTACAGATTTTACGGAATGAAATAAATAGTAAAGACATCACAAGTACACAAATTAAAAACAGAATTCAATCCGAACACAAAAATCAAAAACACAGTATGGAAGAGAGAGCAGCGGCTGCTAATACGCGCCAGCGTCCACTCCCCCTTCCGGTCCTAGGAACTATGTCTGAACCCTCCTTCCTTCCTCCCTTGACTACTTCTGAGTCGAGCTTTGATTCCCTGATGGAGTTACGATTCCGCCTCACTTAGCTACCGTGTTAGATTCCCCCGTGCTAAGTTATCGAAGATAGACACAAAATGGTCCTTTCAGCTTCATTCTCAATGTCAATTAAGCAATGTCTTAAGATGGCACAAATGTGGAGGTAACTCAGTGGGGCAGGCAGCATCTATGGAGAGAAGGAATGAATGGATGATGTTTTTGGGGAGAGGGAGACATAGTGAAATGGAAGGGTAAGGTGTGAAAACGAGGAGATCAAAAGGGACGAAGTTCAAGGAAAATGTAGAAATGATCATTGTTAAATGAAGAGAAACTAACAACGAGGCTTACAATCAGTAAAATTTAATCAGGAGGACAGTCAAACTAGTCGGAGAACTAAGATGGGGGAGGGGTTGGAGGGAGAGAGAAAGCAAGGGTTACTTGAAGTTAGAGAAGTCAATGTTCATACCACTGCCCAAGCGAAATATGAAGGTGCTGTTCCTCCAATTTGCGTTGGGCCTCACTCTGACAGTGGAGGAGGCCCAGGACAGAAAAGTGGTGTGGGAATGGAGGGGGAGTTAAAATGTTTAGCAAACGGGAGATCATGCAGGCCTAGCAGACTGAGAGGAGGTGTTCAGCGAAACGATCGCCATGCCTGCGCTTGGTCTCGGCCTATGTATAGAAGTCCACACCTGGAACAGCAGATACAGTAGATGAGGTTGGAGAAGGTGCAAGTTGCTCCTGCATTGGTCAAATCGCAAATTACTTATGCCACCGTATTCTGGGGTCTCTTTATTGTTTTGTTTATGAAAGATTAAGGCTCAATAGGAAAGAGCACCATAGCAAGTCAGTGTAGTGATCAACGCGCCAGACTACCTCGGCCACTCCCTTGTCAGCGGGTTTGATAACCCAGTTTGGGTTGTTGCGGAGTGAGTCGATGGCAGTACGTTCAGGGGGGGGGGGGGGGGTGGAGATTGTAGTGAGACAGAGTAGTGGAGAAGTTGAGGCGGTTAATGTCCCCCGGCAGTTTTGAATAAAAAGTTCTAAGCAGGGAAGACCATGAGGGGGGGGGGGGTGTCCACGATGAAGGGGTCCGTTGGAGATGGGACAAGAGATCACAGTGGGGGGCGGGGACTCGTCCAATGGAAGAATGCTGCGAGGAGAAGGCGACGGTCGCCTTCTGCAGAGCTGAGGCCACAGGCAACTCTCGGCTCCCTCCTCCTACTTACCCCTGGACCATGACCCCACTGACGAGCAACAGGCTACTATCTCTGGCACCATCACTGACTTCATCAACTCCGGCTCCCTGCCCCCCCCCCCCGCAAGCCTCCAACCCCATCGTTCCCCAGCCCCGCACGGCCTGATTTTACCTTCTCCCCCAAAATCCACAACCTGACTGTCCCGGCAGACCCATGCCTCTGCCTGTTCGTGCCCTACAGAACTTATTTCCCACATACCTCGACTCCATCCTATCCCCCCTGGTTAAATTCCCCCCCCCCCCCCCCCCGAACTATGGTTCAAGACACCCCAGACACTCTCCGTCGTCTCCGGGCATTCCGTTCTCTAGGCCCCCATCCCTCATCTTCACATGGACGTCCAGTCACTCTACACTTCCATCCCCCACCAGGATGGTCTCAAAGCCTCCGGTTCTTCCTCGACCGGAGAAGCAACCTATACCCGTCCACTGATACTCTCCTCCGCCTAGCGGAATTGGTCCTTACCCTCAATAACTTCTCATTTGTCTTCTCCCATTTCTCCAAATACAAGGCGTAGCTATGGGCACGCGCATGGGCCCCAGCTATGCCTGCCTCTTTGTAGGGTACGTCGAACAAATCCTTGTTCGAGACTACCAGGGCCCCATCCCTGACCTCTACCTTCGCTACATCGACGATTGCATTGGTGTTACCTCCTGCCCCACACACAACTCACTAACTTCATCAACCGCCACTAACTTCCATCCCACACTCAAATACATCTGGAACATTTCCGACACTTCCTCCCATTTCTTGACCTCACTATCTCCATCGCAGGTGATAAACTTTTGACCAACATCCACTATAAACCCACTGACTCCCATGGCTATCTAGACTGCACTTCTTCCCACCCTGCTTCCTGTAAGGACTCCATCCCCTACTCCCAATTCCTCCATCTACGCCGCATCTCCTCCCAGGATGAGGTGTTCCACAACAGGGCATCGGAACGGGGGTTCCCACACCACACCTGGGCATCAGGGAATGGGGGTTCCCCTCCCCTACCATAGATGAGGCTCTCACCAGGGTCTCTTCAATACCCGCAACACTGCTCCCTTTTCCATCCCCCCACTCGAACAAGGGCAGAGTCCCCTAGTCCTCACCTTCCAACCCACTAGCCGTCACATACAACAAATAGTCCTCCGTCATTTTTGCCACCTCCAACGAGACCCCACCACTCGCCACATCTTCCCATCTCCCCCTGTCTACTTTCGCAAAGACCGCTCCCTCCGTAACTCCCTGGTCAATTCTTCCCTTCCCACCCGCAACCGCAAGAGATGCTACACATGTCACTTTACCTCCCCCTCGACTCCATTCAAGGACCCAAGCAGTTGTTCCAGGTGCGACAGAGGTTTACCTGCACCTCCTCCAACCTCATCAATTGCATCGCTGCTCTAGATGTCAGCTGATCTATATCGGTGAGACCAGCGTAGGCTTGGCGATCGTTCGCCGAACACCTCCGCTCGGTCCGCATTAACCAACCTGATCTCCTGTGGCTCAGCACTTCAACTCCCCCTCCCATTCCGAATCAGATCTTTCTGTCCTGGGCCTCCTCCATGGCCAGAGTGGCCACCACGGAAACTGAGGAGCAGCACCCTCTCATTCCGCTTGGGGTAGTCTGCATCCCAGTGGCCTGAACATTGACTTCTCCAATTTCCGGTAGCCCTTGCTGTCTCCTCCCCTTCTCAGCTCACCCTCAGCCCTCTGGCTCCTCCTCTTCCTTTCTTCTTCCTGCCCCCCCCCCCCCCCAACCCTGCATCAGTCTGAAGGAGGGTTTCGGCCCGAAACGTTGCCTATTACCTTAGTTTCTCCAGCAATTTTGTCTACCTTCGATTTTCAGCATCTGCAGTTCCTTCTTGAACTTGTAACATAGTACACTGTAAACACTATAATAAACGAGAAAAGAAAGTACAGTATGTGTGTACACACACACACACCGACACACACACACACACACACACACACACACACACACACACACACACACACACACACACACACACACACACACACACTCGCAATGGCGGGGGGCCAGGGAAAGCGGGGAGCGCTGTCTGAAATTCACACCCCGATGAAAAGGAAGGTAAAATGCTGTACGGTCAGTCCTTTAGCGAGCGCAGAGGGGGGGGAGAACGGGGGGAGAGGGAGGGGGAGAAGGAGTGGAGACACTTTTAAGAAGTATAATAAACTTTAGCGGGCATTTTACCTACCGGTAGGTTTTCCTTGGTCCTGAAAACTCCAATGAGCCAATCAAAATGCCCGGGTCAGCGAAGGAGATTGCCTACGGCTGCCTTCGACTGCCTGTAACTAAATAGCGACCCCACTCCACTGCACTACGAGTTTTAAAAAAACCATGCCGACCAAAGAGAGAAAGCAAGGGTTACTGAAGTTAGAGAAGTCAATGTTCATAACCGCTGGGGTGTAAGCAGCCCAAGCGAAATATGAGGTGCTGTTCCTCCAATTTGCATTGGGCCTCACTCTGACAGTGGAGGAGGCCCAGGACTGAAAGGTCAGTGGGGATTGGGAGGGGGGGAGTTAAAGTGTTTAGCAATCGGGAGATCACGCAGGCCTAGGCAGACTGAGAGGAGGTGTTCAGCGAAACGATCGCCATGCTGCGGCTTGGTCTCGCCGATGTATAGGAGTCCACATAGAAGGATATGGTCGCAATGCAGGCACATGGGATTAAAGTAGCTGGGGGAAAAGATCAGCATGGACAAGGTGGGCTTATGGTGCCTGTTTCTATTCTGCACAACTCTGTTAATATCTTCATAGTTGAAATTGCATCATTATGATAAACCTCCTCTGTACTCTTTGTATGGTGGTGAAGTGGTGGAACTGAAGGGCCTGTTCTTGTGTTGTGCTGTTCTAAAGGGTGGCAAGGTGGCATAGCAGTAGAGCTGCCATCTTACAGTGCCAGAGACCTGGGTTCGAATCCTGTCTACGGTGCTTGTCTGTGTGGAGTTGCACGCTCTCCCTGTGACCACCTGGGTTTCCTCCAGGTGTTCTGGTTCCTCCCACACTCTGAAGACGTGCGAGTTTGTACATTAATTGGCCTCTGTCAATTGCCCCTTGTGTGTAGTGGGATAACTAGTGTGAAAGGGTAATCAATGGTCGCCATGGACTCGGTGGGCAAAAGGACCTGTCTCCATGCACTAAACTTAACTAAGGCCTTTACATCTTTTCTCAAGCATGGTGCCCAGAACTGTCAATAATACCCCAGCTCAGGTCCAACCTGTGTTATAAAGTCCTTGCACAACCCTTTTGTCCTTTATATATCTTCTCTATAGACAACCTCTATGTTTTTTTCTTAAATACATAAGTGATCTAGGGGCTTTTTAAACTACCATATCAACATGCATGAACATCTTTAAAGATTAATGCATGTGGTCACCAATCTTCCACTGTTTACTACACTTTATGAAGTGGTAGCATTTGAAGTATACTTTGTTTCAACTTTCTTTCTTTTAAAGAACCATTCATGGTCTCCACGATTGATTCCTCCCGTTTGCTCTTCTTCTATCAAGAAGACTACATCTATTTCCATCACTGCCAAATATGGTAAGTTTTGATTGGGTTAACGTATGATGAGCATTTGATGGCACTGGGCCTGTACTGGCTGGTGTTTAGAAGAAGAGGGGGACCTCATGGAAACTTACCAAATAGTGAAAGGCTGGACAGAGTGGATGTGGAGAGGATGTTTCCACTAGTGGACGGGTCTTGGACAAGAGGCCATTTCTCAGAATGAGGAGGAATTTCTTAGTCAAGTGGGTGGTGAACCTGTGGAATTCATTGCCACAGACAGCTGTGAGGCCAAGTCATTGGGTATTTTTAAGATGGGAGATTGACAGATTTCTTGATTAGTAAGGGTGTATGGGGTTACAGGGAGAAGGCAGGAGAATGGGGTTAGGAGGGAGAGAGAGATCAGCCATGATTGAATGTAGACTCAATGGTCCGAATGGCCTAATTGTGCCCCAATAGATTATGAGCTTGTATCACTTGTGTACTTCGTATTGCTGATCCCTACAGTCCAGGATGTTTATAAATATTGAAAACAATGGATGGAAAATCAACCTCTGAGAAACAATCAATGACCAGAACACCCTGCTGCTTGTTACACATCTACATCTGCATCCACATTGCCACTTTCTCATCCTTACTAAGACTGTCCACATTCCAGCTGCTTAAAGGGCCTGTCCCACTTGGGCGACCTAATCTGCGAGTTCTGGCGAGTTTGCCCCGACTCATACTCGCAGCATGGTCGATACGAGGTCGTAGGAGGTCTTTGTAACTCCTTCATGCTCGAGAGTGGTCTCCGCATACTCGAGGCCTCAGATGAGGTTGTGGCTTTTTTTTTCAATGTTAAAATATGCCCGCGAGTAAAAAAGGTTGCTATGGAAAAAAATCGGTACTTTTTTTACTCGTAGGTTTAGTCGTAGTAGGTCGTAATAGGTCGGCATGTTAATCGTAGGTAATCGAGGGTAGTCGAAGGTAGTCAAAGGTAGTCGTAGATAGTCTTTATCATAGTCGAAGGGAGGTCGAAGGGAGGTCAAAGGAAGTCGTCTTCACTCTCCACTCTTCGGTGTCAAATTTTCCCCGAGGTTAGTCGTAGCTAGTCGTAGCTAGTCTTCAACATAGTCGAAGGAGGTCGAAGGAGGTCTTCTACATAGTCAAAGGTCTTCAACATGTCATTTTTTCAAACTCTCCTATACTCTTCTAAACTCGCCAATTAGGTCACCCAAGTGGGACAGCCCCTTGACAAGTTTCTTGACAAGTTTCCAGTGTGGCACTTGGCCAGATTGTTATCAGAGGTCTATCAGAGGTCTGTCTAAACAACTTCCACGACCTTATTTGAATCCTTTTCTCTATTTCCCATCTTACACCCAACAAACGACATTTCAGAAATTACCCTGCTGGCTGGAAGAACTTTGATCCGTGTAAGATGTTGCATTAGTAGGTTTTCTTTTATCAAAGGATGCAACTTCAACATACTAATTTTAGTATTTCTTGATGAATTAATACCTTTATGACATTCCAAAAACCAATCAACCATGAAATTAGGTAGATGAAGAATGCTGGAGAAACACAGCGGGTGAGGCAGCATCTATGGAGAGAAGGAAATAGGTGATGTTTCGGGTCGAGACCCTTCTTCAGACTGATGAAATTAGTTTCATGAAATTAGTAACCATGAAATTAGTAAATTAGTAACCATCAAATTTTGTTTTTAGATTTGAGATACAGCATGGAAACAGGCCATTCAGCCACCGAGTCCATGCTGACTATCGATCACCTGTTCACATTTGTTCTATGTTATCCCATTTTCACTTTCACTCCATACACATTGGGGCAATTTACAGAGGCCAGTTAACCTACATACCTGTGACGTTTTAGTTTAGTTTAGAGAAACAGGCCGTTCGGCCCACTGAGTCCGCACCCACCATCCTACACACACTGAGACAATTTAGACTTATACAAGCCAACCTACAAACCTGTACGTCTTTGGAATGTGGGAGGAAACCAAAGATCTCGGAGAAAACCCATGCAGTTATGGGAGAACGTATAAACTCCACACAGACAGCACTCATAGTCGGGATTGAACCCGGATCTCCGGTGCTGCAAGCACTGTAAAGCAGCAACTCTACCACTACACCATTGTGCCCCCCTGTGCCGTCTTTGAGATGTGGGAGGAAACCAGAACACCTGAACTTTACATGAATGTTTGGTTCCGGTTGAAACTTCCATCCACATATTTAAATTCATTTCACTTTCATTCCTCGCAGCATCAAGCTATTTACAATGATATGACATTCTTATCTCTGCCACCAACAAGCTTCTGTGGTCATTGTGTGTGACACTGATATTGGACATGCCTGTTATTTAGTAAAAAGAGCATATTTCTAAATCCGACAGACATCAACAAGCTCATTAAAAACCCACTGCTTTTATCCTAACCCGCAGCACATCCTATTTAACACTCACCCTGAGCAAGCAAGAATCCGTGTGCTCCTGATAAGCAGATTCCAAATCCTCTATGCCATCCTGAATCCTCCATCTCAAACAGTCACCGGCCAGGGATTCCCAAAGGTTGTTGAGGATCTTACACTTTTCTGACAAAGCTTCAGGATTTGACGTTGAATCTTTCTCTGTGTTCCCCTGTTAATCTCAAGATGCACAGAACAGCAGCCTGATTCTGGAGTCTGGTGCCAAGTGTAAGTGATCCAACCTGCTAATTGGAGCAAGAGGATGGCAGGGAATGTTGGCATGGGAGAGGAATTATGTTGGTTATGCAAATGGATATGGGAGGATTTTGTAGAAACAGCATTTGTTGGTATTTCTATGATTGGTTGAGATGCCTGCCATATTGAATTCTGCAACTTTGGGTAATTTCATCTCTCTATATCTTCAGTATCGGAACGGTCTTCATCATTTTGGTCTCAGTTTATCAAGAGTCAAAAGTCAAGCCAAGAGCGTTTTATTGTCGTATGTCCCAGATAGAACAATGAAATTCTTATTTGCAGCAGCACAACAGACTATCTAAACATAGTACACTGTAAACAGTATAATAAACG
>CM075980.1:46095384-46146969 GCA_038087875.1 Malacoraja senta
AAGGTAAAACGGCTGTACGGTCAGTCCTTTAGCGAGCGCAGAAGGGGGAAGGGGAGAACGGGGGGGAGAGGAGGAGGGAGAGAAGGAGTGGAGACACCTTTAAGAAGTATAATAAACTTTAGCGGGCATTTTACCTACCGGTAGGTTTTCCTTGGTGCTGAAAACTGCAATGAGCCAATCAAAATGCCCGGTCAGCGAAGGAGATTGCCTACGGCTGCCCTCGACTGCCTGTAACTAAATAGCTACCCCACTCCACTGCACTACGAGTTCAAAAAACCCATGCCGACCAAATTTTACTCGCGGAAAATCTTTCAACATGCTGAAAATGTTTCCGCAACCTAGCTGAGGCCGCGAGTATTCGGGAACTTCCATCGAGCAGAAGGAGAGTTCCAGTGACCTCATAGGACCTCCTAGGACAACGTGTCGACCATGCTGCGAGTTTGAAGGTCGAAGACACCCTTCTAAACTTGCAGATTAGGTCGCCGCAGTGGAACAGCCCCTTTCCCCTGTCCTGTATACACACGGTCCTGGTAACTATGTCTGAACCTCCTTCCGTCCTCCCTTGACTACTTCTCAGTCGAGCTTTGTTTCCCTGAATGGAGTTACGATTCCGCCTCACTTAGCTACCGTGTTAGATTCCCCCGTGCTAAGTTATCGAAGATAGACACAAAATGGACCTTTCAGCTTCATTCTCAATGTCAATTAAGCAATGTCTTAAGATGGGCACAAATGTTGGAGTAACTCAGTGGGGCAGGCAGCATCTATGGAGAGAAGGAATGAATGGATGATGTTTTGGGGAGAGGGAGACATAGTGAAATGGAAGGGTAAGGTGTGAAAACGAGAGATCAAAGGGGGCGAAATTCAAGGAAAATGTAGAAATGATCATTGTTAACTGAAGGGAAGCTAACAACAAGGCTTACAATCAGTAAAATTTAATCAGGACAGTCAAACTAGTCGGAGAGCTAAGATGGGGAGGGTTGGAGGGAGAGAGAAAGCAAGGGTTACTTGAAGTTAGAGAAGTCAATGTTCATACCGCTGGGGTGTAAGCAGCCCAAGCGAATATGAGGTGCTGTTCCTCCAATTTGCATTGGGCCTCACTCTGACAGTGGAGGAGGCCCAGGACTGAAAGGTCAGTGTGGGAATGGGAGGGGGAGTTAAAAGTGTTTAGCAATCGGGAGATCACGCAGGCCTAGGCAGACTGAGAGGAGGTGTTCAGCGAAACGATCGCCAAGCCTGCGCTTGGTCTCGCCGATGTATAGGAGTCCGCACCTGGAACAGCAGATACAGTAGATGAGGTTGGAGAAGGTGCAAGTTGCTCCTGCATTTGGTCAAATCGCAAATTATTTTATGCCACCGTATTCTGGGGTCTCTTTATTGTTTTGTTTTTGAAAAATTAAGGCTCAATAGGAAGGAGCACCATAGCAAGTCAGTCCTATGTGGGGTAACACTAAGTGAGATATACTGTACCTGTATAACATTCAGGAGGCATTTAAGGCAGATACTTAAATATCAGTATAAAAAAGGCATAGAAGGATATGGTCGCAATGCAGGCACATGGGATTAAAGTAGCTGGGGGAAAAGATCAGCATGGACAAGGTGGGCTGATGGTGCCTGTTTCTATTCTGCACAACTCTGTTATTATCTTCATAGTTGAAATTGCATCATTATGATAAACCTCCTCTGTACTCTTCGTATGGTGGTGAAGTGGTGGAACTGAAGGGCCTGTTCTTGTGTTGTGCTGTTCTAAAGGGTGGCAAGGTGGCGTAGCAGTAGAGCTGCCATCTTACAGTGCCAGAGACCTGGGTTCGATCCTGTCTACGGGTGCTTGTCTGTGTGGAGTTGCACGCTCTCCCTGTGACCACCTGGGTTTCCTCCAGGTGTTCTGGTTTCCTCCCACACTCTGAAGACGTGCGAGTTTGTACATTAATTGGCCTCTGTCAATTGCCCCTTGTGTGTAGTGGGATAAACTAGTGTGAAAGGGTAATCAATGGTCGCCATGGACTCGGTGGGCCAAAGGACCTGTCTCCATGCACTAAACTTAACTAAGGCCTTTACATCTTTTCTCAAGCATGGTGCCCAGAACTGTCAATAATACCCCAGCTCAGGTCCAACTGTGTTATAAAGTCCTTGCACAACCATTTTTGTCCTTTAAATAATCTATCTCTATAGACAACCTCTATGTCTTTTTTTCTTAAATACATAAGTGATCTAGGGGCTTTTTAAACTACCATATCAACATGCATGAACATCTTTAAAGATTAATGCATGTGGTCACCAATCTTCCACTGTTTACTACACTTTATGAAGTGGTAGCATTTGAAGTATACTTTGTTTCAACTTTCTTTCTTTCAATCTCTCCACGATTGATTCCTCCGTTTGCTCTTCTTCTATCAAGAAGACTACATCTATTTCCATCACTGCCAAATATGGTAAGTTTTGATTGGGTTAACGTATGATGAGCATTTGACGGCACTGGGCCTGTACTGGCTGGTGTTTAGAAGAATGAGGGGGGACCTCATTGAAACTTACCAAATAGTGAAAGGCCTGGACAGAGTGGATGTGGAGAGGATGTTTCCACTAGTGGACGGGTCTTGGACAAGAGGCCATTTCTCAGAATGAGGAGGAATTTCTTTAGTCAGTGGGTGGTGAACCTGTGGAATTCATTGCCACAGACAGCTGTGGAGGCCAAGTCATTGGGTATTTCTAAGATGGAGATTAACAGATTCTTGATTAGTAAGGGTGTATGGGGTTACAGGGAGAAGGCAGGAGAATGGGGTTAGGAGAGAGAGATTGAATGTAGACTCGATGGGCCGAATGGCCTAATTGTGCCCCAATAAATTATGAGCTTGTATCACTTGTGTACTTCGTAATGCTGATCCCTACAGTCCAGTCCAGGATGTTTATA
The DNA here is from genome assembly GCA_038087875.1 of Malacoraja senta. Lineage (NCBI taxonomy): Eukaryota > Metazoa > Chordata > Chondrichthyes > Rajiformes > Rajidae > Malacoraja > Malacoraja senta. Next base: position 46,098,290 of record CM075980.1, read on the forward strand.
AATATTGAAAACAATGGATGGAAAATCAACCTCTGAGAAACAATCAATGACCAGAACACCCTGCTGCTTGTTACACATCTACATCTGCATCCACATTGCCACTTTCTCATCCTTACTAAGACTGTCCACATTCCAGCTGCTTAAAGGGCCTGTCCCACTTGGGCGACCTAATCTGCGAGTTCTGGCGAGTTTGCCCCCGACTCATACTCGCAGCATGGTCGATACGAGGTCGTGGGAGGTCTTTGTAACTCTCCTTCATGCTCGAGAGTGGTCTCCGCATACTCGAGGCCTCAGATAGGTTGTGGCTTTTTTTTCAATGTTAAAATATGCCCGCGAGTAAAAAAAGGTTGCTATGGAAAAAATCGGTACTTTTTTTACTTGTAGGTTTAGTCGTAGTAGGTCGTAATAGGTCGGCATGTTAATCGTAGGTAATCGAGGGTAGTCGACGTTTAGTCAAAGGTAGTCGTAGATAGTCTTCATCATAGTCGAAGGGAGGTCGAAGGGAGGTCAAAGGAAGTCGTCTTCACTCTCCACTCTTCGGTGTCAAATTTTCCCGAGGTTAGCCGTAGCTAGTCGTAGCTAGTCTTCAACATAGTCGAAGGAGGTCGAAGGAGGTCTTCTACATAGTCAAAGGTCTTCAACATGTCATTTTTTCAAACTCTCCTATACTCTTCTAAACTCGCCAATTAGGTCGCCCAAGTGGGACAGCCCCTTAAGAGTTTCTTGACAAGTTTCCAGTGTGGCACTTGGCCAGATTGTTATCAGAGGTCTGTCTAAACAACTTCCACGACCTTATTTGAATCCTTTTCTCTATTTCCCATCTTACACCCAACAAACGACATTTCAGAATTACCCTGCTGGCTGGAAGAACTTTGATCCGTGTAAGATGTTGCATTAGTAGGTTTTCTTTTATCAAAGGATGCAACTTCAACATACTAATTTTAGTATTTCTTGATGAATTAATACCTTTATGACATTCCAATAACCAATCAACCATGAAATTAGGTAGACAAAAAATGCTGGAGAAACACAGCGGGTGAGGCAGCATCTATGGAGAGAAGGAATAGGCGATGTTTCGGGTCGAGACCCTTCTTCAGACTGATGAAATTAGTTTCATGAAATTAGTAACCATGAAATTAGTAAATTAGTAACCATCAAATTTTGTTTTTAGATTTGAGATACAGCATGGAAACAGGCCATTCAGCCCACCGAGTCCATGCTGACTATCAATCACCTGTTCACATTTGTTCTATGTTATCCCATTTTCACTTTCACTCCATACACATTGGGGGCAATTTGCAGAGGCCAGTTAACCTACATACCTGTGACGTTTTAGTTTAGTTTAGAGATACAGCGCTGAAACAGGCCGTTCAGCCCACTGAGTCCGCACCCACCATCCTACACACACTGAGACAATTTAGACTTATACCAAGCCAACCTACAAACCTGTACGTCTTTGGAATGTGGGAGGAAACCAAAGATCTTGGAGAAAACCCATGCAGTTATGGGAGAACGTATAAACTCCGCACAGACAGCACTCATAGTCGGGATTGAACCTGGATCTCCGGTGCTGCAAGCGCTGTAAAGCAGCAACTCTACCACTGCACCATTGTGCCCCCCTGTGCCGTCTTTGAGATGTGGGAGGAAACCAGAACACCTGAACTTTACATGAATGTTTGGTTCTGGTTGAAACTTCCATCCACATATTTAAATTCATTTCACTTTCATTCCTCGCAGCATCAAGCTATTTACAATGATATGACATTCTTATCTCTGCCACCAACAAGCTTCTGTGGTCATTGTGTGTGACACTGATATTGGACATGCCTGTTATTTAGTAAAAAGAGCATATTTCTAAATCCGACAGGCATCGACAAGCTCATTTAAAAACCCACTGCTTTTATCCTAACCCGCGGCACATCCTATTTAACACTCACCCCTGAGCAAGCAAGAATCCGTGTGCTCCTGATAAGCAGATTCCAAATCCTCTATGCCATCCTGAATCCTCCATCTCGAACAGTCACAGGCCAGGGATTCCCAAAGGTTGTTGAGGATCTTACACTTTTTCTGACAAAGCTTCAGGATTTGACGTTGAATCTTTCTCTGTGTTCCCCTGTTAATCTCAAGATGCACAGAACAGCAGCCTGATTCTGGAGTCTGGTGCCAAGTGTAAGTGATCCAACCTGCTAATTGGAGCAAGAGGATGGCAGGGAATGTTGGCATGGGAGAGGAATTATGTTGGTTATGCAAATGGATATGGGAGGATTTTGTAGAAACAGCATTGTTGGTATTTCTACGATTGGTTGAGATGCCTGTCATATTGAATTCTGCAACTTTGGGTAATTTCATCTCTCTATATCTTCAGTATCGGAACGGTCTTCATCATTTTTGTTCAGTTTATCAAGAGTCGAAAGTCAAGCCAAGAGTGTTTTATTGTCGTATGTCCCAGATAGAACAATGAAATTCTTACTTGCAGCAGCACAACAGACTATCTAAACATAGTACACTGTAAACAGTATAATAAACGAGAAAAGAAAGTTCAGTATGTGCATATATATACACACACACACACACACACACACACACACACACACACACACACACACACACACACACACACACACACACACACACACACACACACACACACACACACACACACACACACACACACACACACACACACACACACACACACACACACACACACACACACACACACACACACAAAATACGAGACCAAGTGCAGACCCGTTGGGTCTGCTCCCCCAACACCACTGTTCCCTACCCGTAGCCCCCACAGAGACATGGTCCTCCAACTCAAGCCATTCCCGAACGTAAGATTCCAGCACTCCCCTTGCCCCCCTCAGCAGTGCTCTTTAAAAAAAATCCAATTGCACTTGCCCTGTGTGTTGCAATAGCAATTCGCCTGCTCCCTGATAGTTGAGCCATTCTGATGTCATCAGTTGAAGCTGGTCGGTTTGAAATTTAAGGTATTTTGATTTTTTTAACTTCTTACTTACTTTTAATCAGTAATAAGTCGAGAAATAAAGCATACAATGTTCAGTGAAATTGATCTCTGCCTAGATTGGGAAAATGTGAATCAGAATATGTAAAAATCTTGAGGCTGATCACTGCTAGCCTAGCCATTGTGACGTCATCAGTTGAAGCTGGTAGTTTTAATTTCAAAGTCTTTTGACTTTTTTAGACTTTATTCAGTGATGAGTCGATAATAAGTTGAGAAGTAAAGCATAAAATGTTCAGATAAGGTGTCTCAGCTTAGAGGGGAAATATGTCAATCGGAATATGTAAAAATGTTATTGTTATCGCGTAGTGTTTTTGCGAAGATGTAAAGACAACCACATATACACACACATATATATACACATATACAAGATCAGACTTTTACTAAGGATATATATATACACACACACACATACACATAAAAAACAAACAAACAATGATTGTGCAAGAAAACAAAACCAATGCCCCCAAAGTCTATGTAGTACAGAGTTTATTTGGAGGTTGTAGTGTTTTACAGCCTTATGGCTGTAGGTAAGAAACTGTTCCTGAACCTGGACATTACAGTTTTCAGGCTCCTGTGCCTTCTTCCCGATGGCAGGGGTGAAATAAGAGATTGGCCAGGGTGGTGTGGGTCTCTGATGATGCTGGCTGCCTTTCTGAGGCAGCGACTCCTGTAAATCGCTTCGATGGTGGAGAGATCACCATCTGCAAGATAGTTTGGCAAGCTGGGCACATCTCATAGCTTTGCCATTAACACATTACACATTACACATGCAGGGCTGCCAACATTGGGTGAGAGTTGGAAGTGAGAAATTGTGAGAGACCAAGCCCGAGGGAGCGTAGCGAGCGACGGGGGAGGAGGGTGAGGATGTGCGAGGGGGAGTGTGGGAGGGGGGGTGTCCCCTTCCCATTGGTACGGAGCTTTTGCATTTTTCAGCTTGAAATTGTGCAATCTGGTGCATACTGTCGTGAGTCTTTTAACTTACACTTGAATGCAATATATATGCTTTAAATTGGATTAGCTATGAATAAGGTTAGGCTAAATTACATTCCTAATTACATTCCACAGTAGAGCCAGGCTCTGATCAACAGCACATGAATGATCTTAGTCTCACTGCACACCTGTACTACTCCTGACTCTGACTCCAGTAGCATACCTTCTCTCATTCCTGACCCTGAGTCCAGCCTTACACCTGGCCCCCTATTCTACCCTGATCATAGCTGCTTACCTGCTTAGCTTCCCAGTGCTGAACACTCCCATTGTCCCAGCTTTGACTGCACACCCAGTACTATTCCAGACCTTGACTCTGGATGCACACTTGGCCTTGCTCCTAGCCCCTCTGCACTGACAATATATCTGGCCCACGCATAAAGCCCCACATCCGACTTCCTGGACTTAACCTATTACTTAACCTATTACATTAAGCACCTATTAAGTCCATAGGTGCTTATCTAATGCGGTAATCTTTTATGGGGCACTTCACAGACCAAATTTTGGATAACAAAATTTGCTACATCCATTAGCTTCCTTGTTATCTAACATGCTAGTTACTTTGTCAAAGAAGTCATCAATTGGTTGAACATAATTTCTCATCCATAAAATTATACTCACTCAGCTGTATAAGTATTCTGTTACCATCTCCTTCATTTTCCTAACAAACTGTCCTGAAGATATTTTCACCCCTAATATTTTCAGTATTTTGCAGTCTTCCTCTCAGCTGGGACGTTTCCAAAATGCAAAGTCCAATAACTATAGATTTAAGCAATATTATTCTATTAAATATGATCTTGAGAGTACATAAAATTTTCTGTGTTATTCATAACACAACAATGATAAAAGATCTTTGTTTTGATTGCACCTACCAACATGCATACATTATTATATTACAGTTAATATGTGCCGATGGCAATTTTTTGTTCCAATGCTCCCCATTCCCAATTACTTTTACATTGAAGTGATTGAAATCCAAGTGAAGTTTAAATGGCATCAGAAAAATAAAACCTCCGGAATGGATGATATTCATTACGTCGTTGGTTGGAGTCAGTATCAGCACAATTACTGTATTATACTTTGAATTTTCAGATGTCCTGGTTCAAGCTAAAACTAAAGACAAATAATAACCTCCTCACACATTCCCCTGCAAGTATCTCTGTCACTCCTTTAAAATATGCCCCTTCTTTCAACAAGCTCTTAAACATCGCATCTGAATCAGTTGCCATCTGATTACACTCCTTGAGGATGTTTATCTATGTGTTCAATTAATAAAACAACGAGATTGGGGACATTTCTATTCAACCTGTCAAAGGAATTGGGGGGGGGGGGTTAGAAATAGTCAGTGAGGTAAACAAACATAATAGTTGAGTGGCAAATGACAGTAGTGCTACCTTCCCAATATTTAACTGAAGGAAATAATAGGTTATCGGGGCTGTATGTTGTGACAGACAGCCTGATACCTTGCATGTCATTTTAATAATACATTTATCCCATCCCCCTGGATATTCCGGATTAAGAAATTAAGGTTTGGTCAACTAATTACAAATCAGCCTAATTACAAATCAATAACATTAGCCAACTCCGAAACATGAAGCGCTGAACATTGGGATCCAGACATCACAGACAACTGGCCTCAGTTCCCCGCTCACATCTGGCAGTGTTCTCCGTCTGAACCAGAGGCCGCGGAAGGTTTTTGAAAGTGGGGGGGCTGAGCGATCACTGATCACTGGCCTTGGGGGTACCCGGCGAGGCAGTGGAGTGACCGAGTGGGAAAAGGATGTGGGAGCGGGGTGCTTTTTGAAATTTGATGTATTCAAATCATGTTTTAGTGCATTGTAGAAGTATGATTTCAATGATTTTTTTTGGAAGTATTTTTAAGAGGTGTCTTTTTAAGGGGTAACATTTGCCACACAAAGGGTGGTGGGTTTATGGAACAAGCTGCCAGAGGAGGTAGTTGAGGCAGGGACATTTAAGAAACAGTTCGACTGATACATGGATAGGACAGGTTTGGTGGGATATGGACCAAAAGCAGATAGTGTAGCTGGGACATGTTGGCAGGTGTGGGCAAGTTGCGCCGAAGGGCCTGTTTTCACACTGTATCATTCTATGACTACATTATACCTCCACCATGCATGAATGCTTCAAAATCAAGTGATCGAGTTTTATTGCCATATACTCAAGCATAGAAACATAGAAAATAGGGGTAGGAATAGGCCATTCAGCCCTTCGAGCCAGCACTACCATTCAATATGATAATGGCTGTTCATCTAAAATCAGTACCCCTTTCCTGTTTTTTCCCCATATCCTTTGATTTCGCTAGCCACAAGAGCTAAATGTAACTCTCTCTTGAAAACATCCAGTGAATTGGACTCCACTGCCTTCTGTGGCAGAGAATTCCACAGATTCACAACTCTCTGCGTGAAGAAAGTTTGTTCTCATCTCAGTCCTAACTGGCCTACCCTTTATTCTTAAACTGTGACCCCTGGTTCTGGACTCCCCCAACATCAGGAACATTTTTCCTGCAGTTACAGTAAGTGAAAATCTAGTAGGCAAGCAGGATGCTTTCACCAACCACCCCCATTTGAAGGCCACTATCTTCCACCGTTTCTACCCAGTGCTTGGTATTTACTTCCAGCAGCCACTGGTTGTCCTCCAGGATGCACTGAGCCGCAGCCTGATCCATGCCGGTCACCTGGGCGAATTCGGCACAGAGACTCTCACGGCAGCGGCGCAACGCTTCCGACGCCTCCGACAACCCGGGACTCTTGCACTGAGGCTTCTCCATGGCTGGAGTTGCAGCGAGCGACTCGCCAGCCCAGCAAACACTTGCCAGCCCAGGCTCTCCGTCCGCATCTGCCCCCGCAGCTGTTTCTGCTTCCATCCCTCCCTCAGCCCGGCTCTCCAACACCCGCGGCCCATGCAGTGGATATGAGTTTTGACATTTTCGTTGATCACAGAATTTCTCACGACAGAGCGTGAGAATTTGTGATCAGCGTGAGAGCGTGAGAATTTGACAGTGAGAGTTGGCAGCCCTGCACATGCCGCATTAATGGTAGGCACGGTGGCGCAGCGGTGGAGTTGCTGCCTTACAGTGCATGCAGCGCCAGAGACCCGGGTTCGATCCCAACTACGGGTGCTGTCTTTACTGAGTGACCGCGGGGGGAACGTACAATAGGTTTGTAGGTTAATTGGCTTGGCAGACTTTGGCCTCTTCCCACCTCTGAGAAGAACTTGAGAAGAACAGTGGAGGACCCAGCGTGGGGGGGGGGGGCGGTGAACAAAGGGAGACCTGGCACGGGGGTACTTTGAAAATTTGTAAGTGCCCTTTACATGGCGACTATTAGGTATGCAAACAAAGGTGTGCAACTATGACTTGTTACTGGATACAATATGGCTTGTCACATGTGACAATAAAGTATTCAATTCAATTCTTTTCCAGCTCTCTCCCGCTACTACAATCAGTTTAGAAAAGGGTCCGGACCCAAAACACAACCTGTTGGTGTTCTCCAGAGATAAAGGTCTGTCTCACTGTGCGAGTTGACCCACGAGTGACCCCGAGTTTAAAACAAATTGAACTCGTGGTAATCACGTACAATTAACGTAGCGGGAACGTCGGAACTCGTGGACTCAACTTAGCGACTCTTGGCGCTAACGGGAGGTACACGTGAAACTTGTTAACTCTTGCAAAAGTTCAAACATATTTGAACTTTTCCACGAGTAAAATGTACTCTTGAGGTTAAAATTTGAAACATTTTAAACTCGTTGTAAGAACGTAGTGGCCCGTGCGTTTAACTTTGTGACTCCTGAGTCTACCGTGGGAACTCTTTTTAGAAACAATAATCAGGGACAGAAATATCAGTTACTTAGACTTTTTAAAGACAAATTCTGCTTAACAAAGTTAAGTAAGTTATTGATAAGGTGACAGAGTGGGTAGAAAAGAAAAAATTGCTTTAAGTTTATATATAAATTTTGTGTATTTGGGACTGAGCTCACAACCTTAAGACAAACCAGTATTGAGGAACAGCGTGAGAACATTTTATGACACTTCATGGCAGCCTAATCTGAGGTTTGCCAGTCACGTCCAGAAGCCATCTCTACCAGTGCTGTTGAAGAAGACAGGGTTGTGTTCACCTCTCCTGCACCCCTGTTCCGTAGGACAACACCAACTCTTTCATTATGCGGATGTTAAAGGCTGGGTTTTATTGTCAAGCCATGATGCCAGATTCCCGATCTCTTTACTGAACTTTACTGAATCAAAGGGTTCTATAGGAGGTGCTGCCTCAAAAAGGCAGCCAGCATTGTCATGGACCCACACTACCCTGGCCATGCTCTCATTTCATTCCTGCTGAGGAGAAGGTATAAGAATCTGAAAACCATGACCTCCAGGTTCAAGAACAGCTTCTTCCCAACAACCATCGGGCTTTTGAACTCAACAAATGCTAACTAAACCATGAACTACAAACTGCCTTGTTTGCACTAAGGACTTTGGGATTTTTGCAATAATACTGGATTTTTTAATATATATTTTCTTTGTTTAGTATATTATCTATGAGTATTGTGTTTACTGGCCTGTTTTGCTGCTGCAAGTGGGAACTCTTTAACTCAGAGGGCAGGCAGCATCTCTGGAGAGAAGGAATGGGTGATGGGATGACATTTCCAAATTGGGGGAGGGGGGGTGAGGGGGGTGGGGTGGAGGAGAGAGGGTGGAGAGTGGAGGGAGAGGAGGGGGAGACAGATGGTGGTGGCTTCATTCACTGGCTGCGGGTGCCTGTCACTGAAACAGGTAGGTGAGATTTCACATCCACCCTGTGTGTGTGTCTCTCTCTCCCTCCCTCCCTCTCACACAGGCTGAGAGACTCTGCCTCTGTGAGTGTACGTCCCTTTCTCCCCCTCTCCCTGGGCTCTATACGCTCATTGTTTCCTATGAGAGACTTTGAAAAATAAGAATCACATTTCACACATTGATTTTATGACTTTTAATTCTTAACATGACCATAATCACAATCTTTTACACCACCCATCACCACTCAGTTATACAGAGCTGCAGCCTGCTGCGTTAGCTGCTTTGCAATCTGAATATGGAGACGGCCATCTTAGTGGAGCAGATTCACCATTTGATGAAGGGACAGACCTGGGAGATTAGTTCCGTTATCCCTCTGATGCACGGAGCGGGCGATGCCTTGCCGGGTCGCCGCTCCGGAGTGCTGTGACCGCCGACCACCAACATCAAGCAGCCGCGGTCTGCGGTTTGTGGTCCGCGGTCTGCGGTCTGCGGTCTGCAGTCTGAGGGCGTCCCGCCGCGGGCGGGCGGCGCTGGGTCGAAAAAACCGCGGAGTCAGAGTCGAAGCTCCAACCTGGACTCCAATAGCCTTCTTGCAAACATTTTCTCCAAATGAGCCAATTTAAACAAGGCTGGCTTTTTATAGTATGTAAAAAAAAAGCATGACATCATTTTTTTAACATGTGATGATTTTTCAACACTTCGATATACATTGTTGCCTCAAGATTAACAGGAGAGGAACTTGGTACACTCGGGAGATGAACTTGGAACATCGCAGAAATGAGAAGTAAACGGGAAACTTAGACATACCCGTGGGAACTCGGTTAAACTCGGGATCATAAACTTGTAGTATCGTACGCAACCACGAGTCTTTCACTCGGGGTCACTCGTGGGTCAACTCGCACAGTGAGACAGCCCTTATACTGCCTGACATGCCGAGTTACTCCAGCCACGCAGTGGGGTTTCTCTTCGCTATAAGGAAGAGTTTGAGAAACTTGGGTTGTTTTCTCTGGAGTGCTGGAGATTGAAGGGAGATCGGGTAAAAGTGTAGAACTTTATGAGAGGCATAGATAGGGTGGGCAGAACTGTTTTGCTTTTCCAATGTTGAAAATGTCATGGTCTAGTGGGCAGAACATTAAGGTCCGTGGGTGAAAGTTTAAAAGAGATGAACTGGACATTTATTTGTAACCAAACGAGTGGTAGTAGCTGGGGGCGGGTGGTGTTGGAAGCAGATACAATGGCTGCATTTAAGGGGCGTTTAAAACATAGCAATGATGGTTTGCAAGGAATGGAGACAGATTTGTTGAAGTTGGCTTCATGATCGTCAGGGACATTGTGAGCCGAAGGGCCTGTTCCTGAGCTCTATATACATTAATTTGTATCGCACACACATCATTTTAAAATCCCATATCATTGCTCCTAAAGATAGACACAAAACGCTGGAGTAATTGAGCTGGTCAGACAGCAACTCTGGAGAAAGGTGACGACTGGAGTGGAGACGCGGTCTCATTCCTTCTCTCCAGAGTTGCTGCCTGACCCGCTGAGTTAACCCAGCATTTGCTGTGTCTATCTTCGGTGTAAACCAGCATCTGCAGTTCCTTCCTACACATCGCTCCCGAGAAAAGGGCCGGGCTATGTGCATGTTTCAACTGAGGGAGGCACTGTCTGGATGGCTGTGATGTTTCAGATATACACCGGGATGAGTCATTGCTCGGTTCTTTCCACGCCCCGCGGAGGCGAGTTGGGCGAGTTGGCTTTCTGACGCGTGTTGTGCCTGGAGATTAGCAGTTGTTGCGAGTGGAGGCAGGCGGGCAGGCAGGAATTGGGGAGTTGGGGAGAGATTGGTGTGGGTGTACTCACTCGCTCGCTGGCTGTGTGTGTGTGAGCGCACCCTTTTAGAAACTCACAGAGAAATTCCATCTCTGTAACTCAATGGCGTCTACACGCTTGCCCATCGCCAGCGCCCTTTGGAGCTTTGTCATATATCTACCTCTCGGTGAGTTTTTGTTTCATCGTGTGTAATGTTTCGCGTTGATTTTAAAACCTTCTCTACAAGTCCCTTTTGTTAAGATGTTGTTCGGTGCTATTTCCCCAGATCAAACCTTTGTCACGAACAATTGGTCTTGCCCACTAAGTAAGTTTCCTGAAGTCAGACTGTATTTTAAAGAAAAACAAGATTGTTAGATATCCCGCTGTGTTACTCCAGCATTTTGAGTCTATTGTTAGATATCTCAGCGAGTCCCGTTCCCTCCTCTCCCTCTCCCTCTCCCCCCCAAAGACTACAAATTAGTGAAGGGACACAAGTTCGATTCCCTCTTCTGCCTTGTCGATTTCGTTGATCTCACGCGGTGGGTAGTAGCTGGGGTGGTCTTTCGGAAAGGGGGTCCTCTCCTGAAGTTTCACGACGGGGTTCATTGTGAGGAAGCACGGATGCTGTTCTGGTTCCTGGTTTAGGAGGGGGTTGGTTAGACATGAACTCATGATGGACGATCATCATTGACCACTGTCCCCAGCTCTGAAAGGAAGTAGAACTGTTTACTGGAAACAAACCAAAATGTGGTTAATGTTTCTACAATGTATTAAGGAAGTAAATTCGCCGTGCAACGACTCCACGTAATCGGCCTACCTGGGCAATGTGCCTTTTGGCTGGTGGACATGTTAACGAGCTAGAATGTAGAACCAATGAACTGCAGATGCTCAAGTCAAGTCAAGTCAAGTGAGTTTATTGTCATGTGTCCCTGGTAGGACAATGAAATTCTTGCTTTGCTTGAGCACAACAGAACATAGTAGGCATTTACTACAAGGCATTCTATAAATATATACACAATGGTCAATATACTGATAAAGTGCAAATAACAGTATTGGCTAGTAAAGTTCAGTGTTATGTCCGAGCCAGGTTTAATAGCCTGATGGCTGTGGGGAAGTAGCTGTTCCTGAACCTGGTCGTTGCAGTCTTCAGGCTCCTGTACCTTCTACCTGAAGGTAGTAGGGAGATGAGTGTGTGGCCAGGATGGTGTGGGTCCTTGATGATGCTGCCAGCCTTTTTGAGGCAGCGACTGTGGTAGATCCCCTCGATGGTAGGGAGGTCAGAGCCGATGATGGACTGGGCAGTGTTTACTACTTTTTGTAGTCTTTTCCTCTCCAGGGCACTCAAGTTGCCGAACCAAGCCACGATGCAACCGGTCAGCATGCTCTCTACTGTGCACCTGTAGAAGTTAGAGAGAGTCCTCCTTGACAAACCGACTCTCCGTAATCTTCTCAGGAAGTAGAGGCGCTGATGTGCTTTCTTAATAATGGCATCATTGTTCCCGGACCAGGAAAGATCTTCAGAGATGTGCACGCCCAGGAATTTGAAGCTCTTGACCCTTTCAACCATCGACCCGTTGATATAAACGGGACTGTGGGTCCCCATCCTAGTCCTTCCAAAGTCCATAATCAGTTCCTTGGTTTTGCTGGTGTTGAGGGCCAGGTTGTTGTGCTGGCACCATATGGACAGTTGCTCGATCTCTCTTCTATACTCTTTACTAGATTGAGTATAAAGTTTACTAGATGTATAAAGTATTGAGTATAAAGTTTACAGAGTGTACTAGATGCTACTTTACAAAGAAAAAAAGACAGAGTGCTGGAGTAACTCAACTGGTCCGGTGAACATGGATAGATGATATTTTTGGTAGGGACTCTTTTTAAGACTGATTGTGGAGGGAGGGAGGAGAAGGTTCGAGGGGAGAGTCAAGTCAAGAGAGTTTGATCCTAGTGCTAGTCCCTCTAACCCTGGTAATCTCAGTGGCTGTTCCACTGGGTCTTCCCCATCCCCCTCAAACCATGTGACCCCAGCTCTTCCCCACCCACATAGTCTTCATGCCCCCCTCCTCCCTGACCACCCACCCCCCCCACCAGACAATGCCTCGGCCTCAGTCCACTCACCTGCCTTCCTCCGGCCCCAACCCCCATCCTGCCGTGTGTTCACCATCCCTCTCTGACACCGAACGGTCTGTCCTCAGCAGAGGTCTTACCTTTGTCCCCCTCCATCCCCACCTCAATGAGTTCCACTCCCACCACGACTTGGAGCTCTTCTACCGTCGCCTCCGCCTCACAGCGTTCTTCCATGGGAAGGAGTCCTCTCCCCATTGTTGATCCCGTCTCCAACGGACCCCCCTCTTGGACCCCCCTTCATGGCCATCTTCCGGCTTTAGACCTTTTTATTCTAAACTGCCGGCGGGACATCAACCACCTCAACTTCTCCACTCCCCTGTCTCACTCTAACCTCTCCCCCCTGAACGTACTGCCATCGACTCACTCCGCAACAACCCAGACTGGGTTATCAAACCCGCCAATAAGGGAGGTGCTGTGGTAGTCTGGCGCGCCGATCTCTACAAAGCTGAGGCCACGGGCCAACTCTCGGACACCTCCTCCTACTTACACCTGGACCATGACCCCACAGACGAGCACCAGGCCACTATGTCTAGCACCATCACTGACTTCATCCACTCCGGCTCCCTGCGCCCCCCCCCCCCCCAAGCATCCAACCTCATCGTTCCCCAGCCCCGCACGGCCCGATTTTCCCTTCTCCCCAAAATCCACAAACCTGACTGTCCTGTAGACCCATTGTCTCTGCCTGTTCGTGCCCTACTGAATTTATTTCCACATACCTCGACTCCATCTTACCCGCCTGGTTAAATCCCTCCCTACCTATGTTCAAGACACCTCAGACACTCTCCGTCGTCTCCGGGCATTCCGTTCTCTAGGCCCCCATCCCCTCATCTTCACCATGAATGTCCAGTCACTCTACACCTCCATCCCCCACCAGGATGGTCTCAAAGCCCTCCGGTTCTTCCTCGACTGGAGAACCAACCAATCTCCGTCTACAGATACTCTCCTCTGCCTAGCGGAGCTGGTCCTTACCCTTAATAACTTTTAATTTGACTCCTCCCATTTCCTCCAAATACAAGGCGTAGCTATGGGCACGCGCCTGGGCCCCAGCTATGCCTGCCTCTTTGTAGGGTACATAGGACAATCCTTGTTCGAGACGTACCAGGGCCCCATCCCCGACCTCTACCTCCGCTACATCGACAATTGCATTGGTGCTACCTCCTGCACCCACACACAACTAATTGACTTCATCCGCTTCACCACTAACTTCCATCCGGCACTCAAATACACCTGAATCATTTCCCGACACTTCCCTACCATTTCTTGACCTCACTATCTCCATCGCAGGTGATAGACTTCTGACCGACATCCACTATAAACCCACTGACTCCCATGGCTACCTAGACTACACTTCTTCCCACCCTGCTTCCTGTAAGGATTCCATCCCCTACTCCCAATTCCTCCGTCTACGCCGCATCTGCTACCAGGATGAGGTGTTCCACACCAGGGCATCGGAAATGTCCTAATTCTTCAGGGAACGGGGGTTCCCCTCCCCTACTATAGATGAGGCTCACACCAGGGTCTCTTCAATACCCCGTAACACTGCTCTCTCTCTCCCCATCCCCCTACTCGTAACAAGGGCAGAGTCCCCCTAGTCCTCACCTTTCACCCCACTAGCCGTCACATACAACAAATAGTCCTCCGTCATTTTTTCCACCTCCAACGTGACCCCACCACTCGCCACATCTTCCCATCTCCCCCCCCCCCCCCCCTGTCTGCTTTCTGCAAAGACTGCTCCCTCTGTAACTCCCTGGTCAATTCTTCCCTTCCCACCCGCACCACTCCCTCCCCGGGCACTTTCCCTTGCAACCGCAAGAGATGCTACACTTGTCCCTTCACCTCCCTCCTCGACTCCATTCAAGGACCCAAGCAGTCATTCCAGGTGCGACAGAGGTTCACCTGCATCTCCTACCAACCTCATCTATTGTATCCACTGCTCTAGATGTCAGCTGATCTACATCGGTGAGACGAAGCGCAGGCTAGGCGATCGTTTCGCCCAACACCTCCGCTCGGTCAGCATTAACCAACCTGATCTCCCTGTGGCTCAACACTTCAACTCCCCCTCCCATTCCGAATCCGACCTTTCTGTCCTGGGCCTCCTCCATGGCCAGAGTGAGCACCATGGGAAATTGGAGGAGCCGCACCTCATATTCCCTTGGGCAGTCTGCACCCTAGCGGCATAAACATTGAATTCTCCAATTTCCGGTAGCCCTTGCTGTCTCCTCCCCTTCTCAGCTCTCCCTCGGCCCTCTGGGTCCTCCTCTTGCTTTCTCCTTACTTCACCCTGCCCCCCCCACCCTACATCAGTCTGAAGAAGGGTTTTGGCCCGAAACGTTGCCTATTTCCTTCGCTCCATAGATGCTGCCGCACCCGCTGAGTTTCTCCAGCAGTTTTGTCTACCTTCGATTTTCCAGCATCTGCAGTTCCTTCTTAAACACAGAGTTTATTGTCATATGTCCCAGATAGGACAATGAAATTCTTGCTTGCTGCAGCACAACAGAAAATTGTAGGCATAAATACAGATCAGATCAGTGTGTCCATATACCATAGAATATATATACACACACACATAAATAAACAGATAAAGTGCAATAGGCTTAGAGTGATAACGTGTGGAAACAGGGCCTTCAGCCCAACATGCCCACACAGGCCAACATGTCCCAGCTACACCAGTCCCACCTGCCTGCGTTTTGTCCATATCCCTCCAAACCTGTCCTATCCATGTACCTGTCTAACTGTTTCATAAATGTTGGGATAGTCCCTGCCTCAACTACCTCCTCTGGCAGTTTGTTCCATACACCCACACATATCTTTTAGCTTTCTTCCCCTTGCTCCCCACTTCACAATCAGTCTAAAGAAGAGTCCCTACCTGAAAAACAATCTATCCATGTTCTCCAGGGATTCTGCTTGAAAGAGCTACATAGTTTGTAAAATGGGAGATGTGGTTTCATGACTGTGAACCATGCTCTGGTATCACAAGTGTTGATTCACCAGGGAAATCATATACATTTTATACCATTACCTAGAGTCCTGATTATTTATCACCAAATGTTTTATTTCTCTTATTCGTGACATGTTTGATGATTCATTGGGCGTTGTAGTGGATGGATATGTTTATCCATGAATCTTTGACCTTTCCACTTTCTCCTTGCCAGACCTTTGTCCTGTTAGCATGGTTTGGCTACTTTCCCTGCTCAGAATTGTGTTTCGCAATGCCCAGACTGTGCTCATCAGGATGACCAGTGTGAAAGGAATTACAAATATACCACTGGTATTGCAAGATCCGAGTTCCCCCGTGTTCAGACTCCATCTTTAGACCGGTGTTGAGTTGGCATCATGAATGGATAGGAAGAATACTTATAGCCTGAGAGACTTCAGCATGTATTCACTAAATTATACCTCTCCACTGACAGCAAGATTCTACATGTAATTGACTTTAGTATCAATTCCCTCTGTGTATGAGCATGTCACATAAAGCCAATGCAAATTTGGTGTACTACATTAGGGATTGCAGTGTGAAAAGTAAGAAAGGTGTAATGGTTTTGAGTTCCTTTCTGTTTTTACAGGAGATGAGGCAGAGATAGAAACAAAACATGTTTTATGCAATACAATGACTCCACTAAACATCGGTGTCTGGTGCAGCAATATATCATCAGGCCACACGATACTCCATTCTTAAACATATATTTTGCTTGCATAGTAGGTAGTTCTCGCATGTTTACACATTGTAAATTGGATATAATACGATCAGTGAATCGGGGAATGCTATTTATTATGTGAGCCTAATGGTTTAATGTAGCTTTGATCGGCAACTGTGGGAGTGTTACTTTGTAAATTGGCAAACAGGAGAAAAAGCTGTTCCTGGAAACACAAATATTTCTGCGTAGCCTCCCTGCAGTAATTGGACACCATTGTCTCTTGAGAACCAGTCTGTCAGTTTCACTGTGGGAGCTGATTGCAATTGACAAGCAATTGCTTCTGTTTAACATGTGCAATGATATTCAATTAAACAATGTAACATACAGTCTTTGGTGCTTTTAGTTTGCAAATAAGAAAAATAGACTCTTGGTTATTAAAATATTATTTTTGAAAGTTGTTTTATAAGGCGATTTTCAAGAAGACCAGGTTTTGTAAGAACACAACGATCACATTAGAGCAGAACTACCTGTACTCCCCACTGCCTCCCTGTAGGAAAATTATTCAGATCATTGATTTTTAATATGCAGAATAAGTTAACCATTTACAAATGCAGACAGTTTTAAATTCAACCAATTATGAATTTGGTTCATCTACTTGTGGAATCCCCTTAAATGCAAATCTATTTTTGCCAATTCTGAAAAATAGTTCTGGGTGATAACTGGTTAAAAAACAAAACACCATGTCGGCCACTCGTTTGTGCATCTTCTGTGCTGATGGACGTATTTCCTCTTCTAGAAATGGCTGCAATATATATTCTGCCTTGTAAGTCAAATCCAAGCTGTTACTCAAACTATTGATCGCTATCTTCTTGGGTGCCACATGCATGTACTAACTGATGTGCATCAACCTTCTGATTCCCACCACCCATCATCACCATTTTGTTTCTGATTCATTTGGCCAATTCTGCTTGGTCTGATTGCAGTGTTCTCTTACAATCTGTCCCAGTCTAGAGCCAGGTGCAATTCCTTCTGGCTCCTTTTCCTCCAACTATTCTTTGAAGTTTGGCTGCTCCAAGCTCATCCATGCCCTTAAATGTTGACCCTTCAGCAACGAAGCTGGGGAGATGGACACAAAATGCTGGAGTAACTCAGCGGAACAAACAGCATCTCTGGAGAGAAGGAATGGGTGACGTTTTGGGCTGAGACATTTCTACAGGCTGGAGGGATTTAGGCCAAATGCAGGCAGGTGGGTCTAGTGTCGAGAGGACATGTTTATTCCACGCTATCTATGCGTTTCGAGCTTATTTGGAGGTTGTAGTGTTGGTTTTAGACCAAGGTTTCAAGGTCCTGGCCTGACCCTGGAACTCCCAACCTAAATCTCCCAGAACCAGTGCTGCTCATTTGAACTGCTCCTAAAAACTGCTATTTTTGTCCAAATGCTAGGCTCTTGTCACAAACTCATTTTAAATGATTTGGTGTTAAATTAAGTTGTAAAACGCATTGGAAACCTTTGCTGCTTTAAAGGTATGAACTCTGTGAAAGTAAGCGGTTGATTTATGATATGTAGACAATGGATGACAGGTGGAAAACCAGCACCGCCGTTCAATATGATCCCAAATCAGTGACCCTTTCCTGCTTTCTCCCCATATCCCTTGATTCCGTTAGCCCCAAGATGTTTATCTAACTTTGAATAAATAAATACGCAATAAACAACCAACACAATAAATGATCAGTTATACTGGGTAACCAGACCATAATAGTGCAGGCTGAGATACATAGTGTAATCTATAAAAGATCCACAGTAGCTTGTTGCTGAGGTGGGGTTGTAGTTTGGGCTGTGCAATGCAGTTCAAGAGCTTGAGGGTTAATGGGAAGAAGCAATTGTTGAACCTGGAGATAATAGTTCTTTGGCTCTTGTACCTTTTTCCCGATGGTGTGAGCACGACCAGGATGGTGGGTCTTAAATAATATTAGCTCTCTGCTTAAGGCGGTGCTCCCTGTATGGTAGGGAGTTCAGTACCTGTGATGGACCAAGCAATGGTTGCCACTTTCTGCAGCTTGCTACGTTCTCGGGTTGGTTGTGATGTGACCAGTCAGTGACATAACCGGTCAATAGCTCTCTACGTTGCACCTGTAGAAGTTTGATGGAGTATTCACTGGCGTGCAGAACCTCCTCAAGTTTCTGAGCTCTGTGATTGTGCTACACCTGGGACTTATCTTCAAGGATGTGCATGCTCAACAATAGTCAAGAGTGTTTTATTGTCATATGTCCTGGACTGGACAATGAAATTCTCACTTGCTGCAGCACAATAGAATATGTGAATATGTAAACATTGTATATAACGGGGAAAAAGAAAAAGTTCAATAAATAACAAATATAGTGCAAATAACAAATTATAATATAGTATTTTGCTGTTCAGAGCTCATAGCTTATTCATTGTTGTGTTTAATAGCCTGGTGGGTGTGGGGAAGAAGCTGTTCCTGAACCTGGACGTTACAGTTTTCAGGCTCCTGTACCTTCTTCCTGATGGCAGGGGTGAGATGAGTGTGTGGCCAGGATGGTGTGGGTCTTTGATGATTTTGGCTGCCTTTTTGAGGCAGCGACTGCGATAGATATGGATGAACATCAACATGAGGCCGTTGACCCTCTCCACCAGGGAAGACAGGTCCGTGTGCTCCCGGCATTCCCATCTTGTAGTCAATAATCAGCTCTTCGGTCTTGAAATGTTAAGAACAAGGTTGTTGTGCTGACACCATTCAATCAGATCATTAATTTCCTTCCTGTACTCTGACTTGCCTTCATCCATTATTCGTGCAACAATGGTGGTATTGTCTGCGAATTTAAAGATGTCATTGTAGCTGTTTCTGGTTTATAAAGTCATGGGTATTGAGAGAGTAGTGACAGAGTTTAGTTTAGAGATACAGCGTGGAAAGAAGCCCATCGGCCCACCGGCGCTCATACCATACACAGCACTATCCTATACACAAGGGACAATTTACAATTTTACCAAAGCCAATTAACTTACAAACCTGTACGTCTTTGGAATGTGGGAGGAAACCGGTGCACCCAGAGAAAACCCACGCAGTCATGAGAACGTACAAACTCCATACAGACAGCACCCATAGTCAGGATCGAACCAGGGTCTCTGGTGCTGTAAGGCAGCAACTACCACGTTAGGTTAGGTGCTCCCATGCTGAGGAGGAAGTGTTGTTGCTAAGTCGTGCTGATTGAGGTCAGCCGGTAAGGAAATCAAGGATCCAGTTGCATTGTGATGATCAGAGATCCAGTTCCTGTAGTTTGATGAAAGGTTTAGAGAGGATGATGGTGTTGAACACCGACCTCAACAGGCTGTTGTGATGACCAACAACAGCCTGACATGTACCTTCTTGCTGCCAAAGTGGTCCATTGCAGAGTGGAGAGCCAGCGTGATAGGATCCACTGCTGATCTGTTGTGCCAATAGGTGAATTGGAGTGGGTCCAGTTCCTTCCTTGGGTAGAAATTGATGTGCGTCACAACCAACCTCTCAAAGCTCTTCATTATAATGGATGTGGGAGATCTCTACGAGCAGGGGATTTTCCTCTCGTTTCAATAACTACAGGAGAAATATCATTTGAAAGCAAGCAATCTGTTTAGATACCTTCAAATCCGAGATTATGTGAAAACATATACACAAGACTGTCGTTTTATGGCTCCAGATATACTAGACGATTGTATGAATAGACATACCGACACAAGTAAGTTAACATCCTACATTTATAATACTCTTTTAATTGCGCATATCCCATCTTCTGAGATGTATAGGCGAGCATGGGAAGATGAGTTGGGTTTATTAATTTCAAAGGATATCTGGGGAGGAAAGCCTACTGCTCTCTCAATGTCAGGCACTCCCAGATACAATTTAAAATACTGCATAGGCTTTACTATTCAAAGACTAAATTGAATAAGATCTTCCCAACCATCTCCCCTATTTGTGATAAATGCCACCTCCAAGAAGCGACTTTAACCCATTCTTTTCCTTCCTGTATAATGACACAAAACTTCTGGAGGGAATATTTGATATCTTCTCTAAAATACTTAAAATTAAACTGGAACCAGATAAAAAACTGATCACATTAGGTATGTCAGAGGCCTGGGGGTTTGTGAAGGTACCTCATTGTTTCCCCCATCAAAGCGATCAGAGAAACATTGAGCTCATCCAGGAGTGATGTGTTGCCATCACTTGAGCCACTTAGTTTCACATTGTAGGAAGCAATGGCTTGCAAGCACTGCCACAGTTTCTGAACGCCCGTCATAAATGCAAGAAGATACTGGAATAGTTGATCAAAGAGGGGGATTTTAACAAATGTCTTGAAGGCGGAAGTGGTAAAATGGCAAGAGAATAAGAGAAAAGAATAGGGACGTGATCAGTGAGCCCCAGGGTTAAAAAACAAAGCATCGATTGACGTTGTTGAACACATTGTTGATTTATTGACGTCATTCGGTGCTCTAAATTCAAGAGATTGACCAGATTGCTGCAGGCGATCTCACTTTAGTGCCAGCTACTTGGGTGGTGTGAGCATCTATAAAACGGTCAATCTCTATAGTAACGAGCTCAGTGGCTAATGACCAATGTTGAGCTTGTTGCCATAGAGAAATCTCTGGAGAGGGGAGAGCTGTGCAGCCAACAGAGAGGGAGACGGGCAGCTTTCAATGCTCCCAGCAAGAGGGGATGAGAGAGAGAGTACAGGATCTGCACACTTCTTCCCAGCTGTTATCAGGCAACTACTGGCTTTACCTTGCACTAAACATTATTCCCTTATGTCATAAGGTATAGGAGTAGAATTAGGCCATTCGGCCCATCAAGTCTCCTGCCTTCTCCCCATAATCTCTGACACCTGTATCTGTACATTGTGAATGGCACGATTGTAATCATGTATTGGCTTTCCGCTGGCCGGTTAGCACGCAACAAAAGCTTTTCGCTGTACCTCGGTACACGTGACAATAAACTAAAACTAGGTAGACAAAAGTGCTGGAGAAACTCAGTGAGTTTCTCCAGCACTTTTGTCTACCTTCGAGTTTCCAGCATCTGCAGTTTCTTCTTAAACTAAAACTAGAACTGAAACTGTCATGTATGGACAAGCTGCTGCTGGGCCCAGGAATGGCCTGTCCTCGCTGTGCAGGGCACGGTGTAAAGGGAGCCCCTCTCTCCGCACTGAGTGGCCACACAAACCCCTCTCTCGGCACATTCAACGCCTGCTCTCTCAGGCAGGCTGAGCAGGTCTCCATTTTAAAGTGCAGGGAGCCAGATAACTGTGAGTGAGCATTTGGGCTGGAGGACCAAAACGGTGCAGTCACCCTCCTTGCAGCAGAACAGGCTTCTTTTCCCTCTTTCCCAAAACTTTGAGCAGCATTTTAAAATAATTTTTCATTCAAGGACCAATGTTGTCTAAGATGTGTCAATAGACAATAGACAATAGGTGCAGGAGTAGGCCATTCGGCCCTTCGAGCCAGCACCGCCATTCAACGTGATCATGGCTGATCATCCCCAATCAGTACCCCGTTCCTAATAGACATATCATGGTGGTTTACTCAGTGCAAGATCAACCTGGAGGTACTAGCCAGATAAATCATTTGCATGCATCCATTCACCCTCTCCCGCCCTCCTGGAATTGTGCCAGCAATCCCTTCCTCCTCCCACCACTCCCAGCCCTGTGGACTTTTCATCTCCAACATCCTCACCCCCTTCTCTCTGCCAACATGAATCCACCCCTCGTGTAGGAAGGAACTGCGGATGTAACTGGAGTAACTCAGCAGGCCAGATAGCATCTCTAGAGAACTAGAGAGGAAATTGCGGGAGCCCTGGTTGAAATTTACGAGTCGTCCTTAAATACAGGAGAGGTGCCGGAAGACTGGAGGGTGGCAAATGCTGTTCCTCTTTTCAAGAAGGGCTGCAGGGATAATGATGGGAACAATAGGCCGGTGAACTTACAATCTGTAATTGGAAAGTTACGAGAGAGTATTCTGAGGGATAGATTATGCAGGCATTTGGATGGGCAAGGGCTGATTAGGGATAGTCAGCATGGTTTTGTACGTGGGAGGTCTCACAAATCTGACAGAGATTTTTGAAGACGTGACCAAAAAGGTTGATGAGGGCAGAACTGTAGATGTTGTATACATGGATTTCAGTAAGGCATTTGACAAGGTTCCGCATGGTAGGCTGCTCTGGAAAGTTAGATCGCATTGGGATCCAAGGAGAGATAGCTGAATGGATAACAAATTACCCTCTGCTTCATGGAAGGAAGCAGAAAGTGATGGTGGAAGGTTGCTTCTCGGACTGGAGGCCTGTGACTGGTGTGCCTCAGGGTTCGGTGTTGGGCCCTTTACTGTTTGTCATCTACATCAATGATTTGGATGAGAACCTACAGGGCAAGATGAACAAATTTGCTGACGATACAAAAGTGGGTGGTTTTGCAGATAGTGAAGATGGTTATGAAAGATTGCAGCAGGATCTGGATTGATTGGCTAGGTGAGCTGAGGAATGGTTGATGGAATTTAATACAGAGAAGTGTGGGGTATTGCATTTTGGGATGTCTAACAAGGGCAGGACCTACACAGTGAATGGTGGGCCTCTGGGGAATGTTGCAGAGCAGAGGGATCTAGGAGTGCAGGTGCATGGTTCCTTGAAGGTTGAGTCGCAGGTAGATAAGGTGGTCAAAGAGGCTTTTGGCACATAGGCATCATCAGTCAGAGTATTGAGTACAGAAGTTGGGAGGTCATTGTATAAGACGTTGGTGAGACTGCATTTAGAATATTGTGTTCAGTTCTGGGCACCATGTTATAGGAAAGATATTGTCAAGCTTGAAAGGGTTCAGAGTAGATTTCCGAGGATGTTGCCAGGACTAGTCACAAATTTGGAGGGATATGGACCAAACGCAGGCAGGTGGGACTAGTGTAGCTGGGACATCTTGGCCGGTGTGGGCAAGTTGGGCTGAAGGGCTTGTTTCCACACTATGACTCTATGAATAGGCGATGTTTCGAGCCTGAAGAAGGGCCTCGACCCGAAACCTCACCTATTCCTTTTCTGCAGAGATGCTGCCTGACCCGCTGAGTTACTCCGGCTTGTTGTGTCTATCTTTAATTCCACCCCACCTTCCTCCATATCTGTCCCATCTGTGTCTAAACCCTCCCCTCCTCTCCACCAAACCATCTATCTATCATTTTTTGGGTTCTCCTCCTCCCAGTCTGTTCTCCCAATGATACGCCCCCCACCCCCCCACTTAGTACTTTAAATCTGCTTGTAGTGGCATTAGCGATAAGGGGAGGGGCGGCGAGGATTGGTGGAATTAATATTGCAAAACTAAAAGGGTAGATGACAAGCCCAATACAAGCTAAATCATAACCATGAATATGTGTGAAAGCAATTTTAAGTTCCAGTGGGAAGCTTCAACAGGGCTGTTGCCATTTTCTCATCTACAACAGAATGGACATTAATCCAGTCACCTTAATGTTGATGGGAGGTGAGAACACTGTTTCATTTGGAGTAAAGGGGTCATCTTTGGTTAGCTACCGTTGACTAGTGGTGTTCCACAGGGGGTCGGTGTTGGGTCCTCTATTTTGCACGTTATATGTCAATGATCTGGATGAGGGACTTGATGGCTCTGTGACCGAGTTTGAGGATGATACGAAGATGTGCGGAGGGGCAGGTGGTGTGGGGGAACCAGGGATTTTGCGGGAGGACTTAGACAGGTTGGGGAAGTGGGCAGAGAAGTGACAGATGGAATAGAGCGCAGCAAAGTGTACGGTCATGCACTTTGGTAGAAGGATAAAGGCATACACTACTTTCAAAATGGGGAAAGGATTCAGAAATTGGAGGTACAAAGGGACATGGGAATGCTGGTGCAGGATTCCCAAAAGGTAGTTGATGGTAAGGAAGGCTAAAATGCTAACAGTGAGTTTGTGGGGACTAGATTATAAAAGTAGGGGCTTTAGCCTTTATCGGCGCTGGTGAGAAAACATTTGAAATATTGGAGCATCTTTGGGCCCCATACTTGAGGAAGGATGTGTTGGCTTTGGAGGGGGTCCCGAGGAGGTTTACAAGAACATCACCTATTCATGGGAATCATAGTGTGGAAACAGGCCCTTCAGCCCAACTTTCCCATACCGGCCAATATGTCCCAGCTACACTAGTCCCACCTGCAGTGTTTGGTCCACATCCCTCCAAACCTGTCTTATCCATGTACCTGTCTAACTGTTTCTTAAATGTTGGGATAGTCCCAGCCTTAACTACCTCCTCTGGCAACTTGTTCCATACACCCACCACCCTTTGTGTGAAAACGTCACCTCTCGGATTCCTATTAAATCTTTTCCCCTTCACCTTGAACCTATTTCCTCTGGTCCTCGATTCCCCTTACTCTGGGCAAGAAATTGAGTGCATCTACCCAATTTATTCCTCTCATGATTTTATACACTTCTATAAGATCACCCCTTATCCTCCTGTGCTCCAAGAAATAGAGACCCAGCCTACTCAACCTCTCTCAATAGCTCACACCCTCTAACCCTGGCAACATCTCCGTAAATCCTCTCTGAACCCTTTCAAGCTTGACAATATCTTGCCTATAACATGGTGCCCAGAACTGAACACAAAACTCCAAATGCAGTCTCACCAACGCCTTATACAACTGCAACATGACCTCCCAACTTGATTGGGTTAACATATAAGGAGCATTTGGCTCTGGGTCTGTACTTGCTGGAGTTTAGAAGAATGAGCGGGGATCTCTTTGAAACCTGACGGATATTGAAGGGCCCAGAGAGAGTGGACGTGGAAAGGATGTTTCCAGTAATGAGGGAGTCTAGGACCAGACGGTACAGTCTCGGAATACAAGGAAGTACCTTCAGAATGTAGATGAGGAGGAATTTCTTTAACCAGAGGGTGGTGAATCTACGGAATTCATTGACACAGACGGCGATGGAGGCCGATTCATTGGGTATATTTAAAGCAGAGACTCGTGGCTTCTTGATTAGTACGGGTGTCAAAGGTTGTGGACAGAACCAACAAAAGAGCTAACTGAGAGCAGGTGCAAGGGACTGGTTTAAAAAACATTCTCTTGGAATTAGATCAGAAATGCAAAAGTGTCTAAATAGACTTTACTTTTACCCTCCAAGTATCTGAGGCTTCATTTGTTGATACCTTTCAGAAAGCAATTTAAGACATTGCTTGTGATGGAAGATACTGCAGATGCTGGTTTACACCGAAGATGGACTCAAAGTGCTGGAGTAACTCAGCGGGACAGGCAGCATCTCTGGAGAGAAGGAATGGGTGGCGTTTTGGGTCGAGACCCTTCTACACATAGATATATATATATGAGATGCTGCCTGACCCGCTGAGTTACACCAGCATTTTGTATCCATCTTAAGTCATTGCTGACTTGACATTGAGAATAAAGCTGAAAGGTCATGCGATATGGGGAATACAGGTACCTGTCACATGCTTTTGAAATCTATAGAGCCCATTGACCCTGATGCATTTTGGACAAAAAAAAACCTATTTCCAACTAATTAACGATAGTCTTCTACGGCCCAGTGAGCATGATGTAGTGTGATCTGTGCAGTAAGAAAAATAAATGACAATTACCACTTGAATATCTTGAGAAAAACCTGCTAGATTTGTTTTTCAAATAGCTGAAACATTCAAAATGTTGGCTTTGTCACCGGGCAGGTTAAATCCTGTATATTTAAAAAAAAATCCACATGCTGCTGGCAGATATATGAATATATTAAGTAATTACAAAAAATGGTGAACAAGTCCCAACACATGGCAAACCAAGGATTGAGGAGCATTGATTTGACAAGCCCACATGGAACGATTTTGTCTCTAAGGGATTTGGAGACCATCTTCTCCCAGAAGTAATGTTGTTCCTGCATTCATTTTCTACCTGAATGGATGATTGCTTAGAAAGAAACGGCAGATGCTGGTTTACACCAAAATAGACACAAAATGCAGGAGTAACTCAGCGGGTCAGACAGCATCTCTGGAGAGAAGGAATGGGCCCATTCCTTCTACCCAGAATGCCACCTGTCCTGCTGAGTTACTCCAGCATTATGTGTCAATCTTGGATGGTTGGAACCCATCAATAATCTGTGGCCACTTTGCAATAAGCTTAGTGCTGCAGTGAATAATCCCTTTTTTTTATTGCAGTGCATTAATTTAAACTAACTTGCCTGCACCCAACCAACTCTTTCCATACAATGATGTGGGATATTTGTTTAAAATTCTTAAACCAAGTTGTTGCATTGAAATTGGATTGCACTGCTTCTCGATTTGCATCAGCCCAAGAGTTCATTGGGCCTTGCCCTTCAAGATTATTCAGCAGAGACGGCAACTTTACTGCAATCTCATTGTGTACAAGATGGTTTGGGCATTTTTTTTCTATAAATAGGATTCATTCTCAAATGACTGTGACAAGAAAAGGCTTTATGCAGCCTCATTGCTATAAGCTGAGAGGGGGAAAGTTTAATGAAGATGTGCGGGGCAATGTTTTTTCCATACGATTGGTGGTGGAGGCAGATATGATAGTGTGGTTTAAGAGGCTTTTAGATAAGTACATGAAGACCAAGAATTTAGGGGGGGGATCATCTTGAGGCAGATGAGATCAGTTCAACTTGGCATTGTATCCGGCACAAACATTGTGGGCCGAAGGGCTTGTTCCTCTGCTGGACTGATCTCTGTTCGAATGCAGGGGCAGCAGAAAGTGTTGTGATTAAAAGTTAAAGCACTTGAAAAGTGCCATCTAATTTGGAACATTTTTCCCAATAGACTCAAAGGGTTTTAAAAAACTTGTGGCGTTTATTATCCGATTTCCAGTGTCCATCATATCCATGGAAAGAAACGCATCTGTTGTGCGTAGCAGCCTCCCAATTGCGATCCTGTCAGGGCTTTCCTGACTGTCATCCTGGTGTGTGGAATGTGGTTCCACGCCAGTACCAAACCAGATCTCAACATGCAAGTTGAAACAGAGCCACATGCACGCGAGAGAGCATTTAATGCCTGGAGACCTTTGTGAGAGTTTGGGCCTCGCAGCGCCAGAGACCCAGGTTCCATCCTGTCTGTGGAGTTTGAACGTTCTCCCTGTGGCCACGTGGGTTTTCTCCAGGGGCTCCTTCTCCGAGAGGGTTCATGGGCCTCTTTAAATCACCCCTTGTGTGTAGGGAGTGGGTGAGAAAGTGGGATAGTACAGAACGGGTCAGCGTGGACTTGGTGGGCTAAAGGGCCTGTTTTAAACTATATCTTTAAACTAAACATTGAAATAAAACCAGATAATTTTAAATCACACTTGATAATTTTGGTATTATGTTTACAATCTAAAGGGCCTGTCCCACTTTCACGACCTAATTCACAACCTTTTTTACTCGTGGACATTTTTCATCATACTAGAAAAATCGCCCCGACCTACTTGATGCCACGAGTACCTACGACTAGCATCACGATCTGCTACGACCTCGTGACGACCATGCTGCGAGTATGAGTCAAGGGCAAACTCGGCAGAGGTCGTGAATTAGGTCGTGAAAGTGGGACAGGCCCTTAAGATTGCAAATGTGTCTTTTTACAATACTGCACACAATAATGTGACAAAGGGGATCAAATTTCAAATTCCTTAAAAAAAAAAAGTTGACAAGCACTTTACTGGGTTCATGACTAACATAGTATCAACAAAAAACATAAGAAAAGATAGCATATTGATGGCAGGTTTCTGAAAATGGCATCAGAATACACAAATACATCTTGTGTAACGGTTGTTGTGTGGTGTCCACCAGTGACCTGGTTGGCACAGTAAGTCCACGTATTTCTTATTCCTTTCTATGTTTATGAATACCACATGGAACAATAAAATTGCTAACACCGTTTCCACTTCATTCACCTGATCATGTAGTAGAACACTGCATCCATCTGAGTGGACACCGCAACACGCATTACACATCATACACACAAACGTACGTTGCGGTGGATACTCAAAGGTTTGGTGACCTTGAAAACGAATGTTACAATATTAGCGAGAACCAAGCATTTTCACCAATGCGATCTAAACGGTACATTACCTTATGGATTTGAGCTATCAATGGCCCATGATTCGTCAGAAGGTTTGATTTGGGCTGATTTTTTTAGTAAGTAAAATGTCTCTGTCATGGTCGTTGTGAAGCTTCCGGAATTAAGTTAGCGACTTGGTCCGTACGAAAGGTAAACAAGAGACAACGTGTGACCAAATTGAAGTTGGGCTCAGTTTCTTAGTTTTGATGACCAATTTATGTCCCCAAAAAACTTTTTATTGATTTTTAAAAAGTCAGAAAATATATCGTAAACGGTCGTTGCGTTTTTGACACCACGATGTCTTTGATATATTAAATTGGAAAATAAGAACAAATAATAAACTCGCCCAAAAATCGCTACTACCATAGGATACCTCGTTGGGTTTTTGAAAAGCAGTAGAGGTTTGGAACCTCCGTGGTTTAACTTACGGAGGTACCGACCCCGATAACGGTCATTGTGACAATGGACACCAAGCACAACGACTGTTACGGGATCTTTGCGAATACCAGACACATCACTGTCTTTTTCTCCTGGTATTGATGAAGATATTTCCCTAGATCATTATCAAAATGTATATGTATGAGGGGCCATATGAAGTTTACTTATGAATTAAATATTCATGATAATGGGAGTTTGCCCACTTATTAAAGCAAAAACCAGACAGAGCTCCTTGTCTTGTTTGGATTACATTCTCCCAACAATTTAATGACAAACAGCCCAAAATCAAAACATGCCAATGCTGGAAAACCTTTTTATAAAAAAAACCCAACAAAACATGTTGGAAATACTCATCATGTCAGGTAGCATCTGTGGAGAGGGATACAGTTCGCATTTTGAATCGATAATGTTTTTATCAGTGGTAGGAAATGTTACGAATCAATAATGTTTAAAGCTGCATAGAAGGGGGAGAAGTGGAGGGAAATGAAACGTTAACTCTGTTTCACCACAGGTGCTGCCTGACATGCTATGCATTTCCATCATTTTCTCTTTCTGTTTGTGCAGCTCAACCAGTTGAGATCAATAGACTTTGAGTGTTGGTCAGTGCCATGGTTGGTGAGTGAGGCTGGGCTGGGGTGGGGGGGGGGGGTCTCAGGTGAGTTTCCAGGCCAGTAATGAAGAACCATTAGACAGGGTTCCCATCAATTTGACAAGTGTGGACATTGCTATACCCAACTGCAACTGAACCGTCCTCTCGCCAACTAGAGAGTGGTCCTGACTTCCCATCTACCTCATTGGAGAAATTCAAACTATCTTCAATCGTACTTCAATGGACTTTATCTTGCACTAAACGTTATTCCCTTTATCCTGTATCTGTACATTGTGGACGGCTTGATTGTAATTAAGTATAGTCTTTTCTCTGAGTGGATAGCACGCAACAAAAAAAGCTTTTCACTACCTGGATGCACGTAACGATAATGATAAGCTAATAAACATCTTCTCCTATCTTGTGTTCTGTCATTATTCAGATGCTCGCACCGATTCAAGAATAATGCAAATTTTTCTCACAAATTAAGAACCTTAACGTGCTTTGAAAACCAATTTAATGAAGGGTCGTATTTTTATGTTGGAAACTGGGCAGCAAACGTGTGGAGTAAGACCTCACAAGCAACAAGCAGCTTTACACTGGAAAACACAATGAAAGTTGGACACAAAAAGCTGAAGTAACTCGGTGGGTCCGACAGCATCTCTGGAGAAAAGGAATAGGTGACGTTTTCGGGTCGAGACCAAACCTTACCTATTCCTTTCCTCCAGAGATGCTGCCTGCCCCCCTGAGTTACTCCAACTTTTCGTGTCTATCTTCGGTTTAAACCAGCATCTGCAGTTCCTTCCTAGACAGTGAAAGTTGTTTGAAACAAGTCAATTTCCCAAGTCACTTAGGAGTAGTGAAGAGATGTTGTGAGGAGTCTAAATACTAATCCAGGGTTTAAATTAATCTGCTAATGTGGAATCTGGTATCATTTGGAAGATAGCAGGAAATAAATATACCCTGTCTTCTGGGAAAGAAAGGTGGGGGTGGGGCTTTGCCTCGCAAGTGATAGGTGGATCGCAGAAGGTATCAGAGAGGGGGCAGAGGAGGGGAACTGAGACTCTCTCTCACTGCTTCCCCTCTGTGATACCTGTGGGTATCCACCTATCACATCTGGCTTCTACCCATTTCCACCCCTCCTTTCCAGCTTTCTCTCGACTATCCCAATCTGAAAAAGTGTCCCAGCCCAAAATGTTGGCTGTACATTCCCTCCCTAGATGCTGCCTGGCCTGCTGATTTTCTCCAGCACTTTGTGTTTTGCTCAAGTTGCAGGTTCTTGTGTATTCTATCTTCTGACTGATGAGAATGAGACTTAGGGAGTTAGGACTGGAGTAAAGCCCATTTAGCATTGCAGATAGTAAAAGATAAAGTTAACAAATCTACTCAAAGTTAATGTTTACCATTGAAACCAGAACAGGCCGAGGACCATGATTTAATTTTCAAATATCTCCTGGAAAATAATGAAACTAAATCGGTCCGGTCTAGTTCAGTTCAGTTTCGTCTCGAGATACAGCATGGAAATGGCCCTTTGGCCCACTGAGTCCGTGCTGACCATCAATCACCCATTTGCACTAGTTCTGTAATGGCTCAATTGCCTCAATAGCTTGGTACACGTGACAATAAACTAAACTGAATTCTATGTTATTCCTCCTCACATAATTTCCTACACAGTAGGGGACATTTTTAGGGAGGTAAATCAGGCTCCAAACTAGCACATCTTTGGGATGCGGGAGGAAACAGAAGCACCTGGAGAAAACCCAGGCACTTGGAGAAAACCCATGCAAACTTCACACAGATAGGATCGAACCCGGGTCTCTGGCGCTGTGAGGCAGCAACTCTACCAGCTGCACCACCGTGTCACCCTGTGTTAACGATATGTTAATGTGTTATCGGTCCTTGATTTAATTTATATTCTATAATGTCATATCCTAGTACCCGATAGATTATGTGATGGCTCTAATTTGACTCTTGGGAATAACTATCCTGATTGCATTTTGTCTTTACAGTTTACGGCTCGTGCGATGATGATGATGAACCATTTTGTAGTACTCAAACTCAGTGAGTATTTTCATTTCATTTCAAGTATCAAAAGGAACACCCTTCTGCAGCTGGGTATTTTCCTAGAGTGTGCTTATTTGAAGTGAGTAACTTTAAGTTTCTCAAAAAGGTTATGGGATTCTCAGAAGACTAAAAGGTCTGTCTCACTGTGCGAGTTGACCCACGAGTGACCCCGAGTTTAAAACAAATTGAACTCGTGGTAATCACGTACAATTAACGTAGCGGAAACGTCTGAACTCGTGGACGCAACTTAGCGACTCTTGGCGCTAACGGGAGGTACACGTGAAACTTGTTAACTCTTGCAAAAGTTCAAACATGTTTGTACTTTTCCACGAGTAAAATGTACTCTTGTGGTTAAAATTTGAAACATTTCAACTCGTTGTAAGAACGTAGTGGCCCGTGCGTTTAACTTTGTGACTCGTGATTCTACTGTGGGAACTCTTTTTAGAAACAATAATCAGGGACAGAAATATCAGTTACTTAGACTTTTTAAAGACAAATTCTGCTTAACAAAGGTAAGCAAGTTATTGATAAGGTGACAGAGTGGGTTGAAAAGAAAAAATTGCTTGAAGTTTATATATAAATTTGTGTTGTGTTGTGTTGAAAAGCTTTTTGCTGATCCGTTTGATTCTCACTGTTTGTTTACTTCATTGCACAATAAAAGAGAGTTCTTTGCTATCAAGATCAAATTGATGTCTGGAAGTCTTCATTTTAATATCACTACAAAGTCTCATGACTTGAATGTAATATTCCTTTCATCATAAAACACAAAATAGAAGGCAAAATATATTCACATCTTGATTCTCACAATCATTTGTGAGATTTAAGGACTCAGCTGCCTCATATGCTGTGCTTTTTAAATGTTTAAAATTGTCACCTCTCAGTAGATCAGAAAATAAGACAAAGTCTTATGTGAAACAAATGTCTTGAATGTGAAACAAAGTCTTTATTCTTGTTCAATATAAAAAACGCTTTTTTGTGCATATTGAGAAATATGCGTAATTTCCTGCAAACCCATATCACGGTGAAGCACCACAGCAAACAACACAGTGGTCTGAAAAAGGGCTTCTCATACATGAAGATCAACAAATGAAGCACAAATAAAAGTATTTCCACTATATACTAATTCAGCTGAGAAATGCACTAGTCTAAATTCAGGCAATAAAAGATACAATGCAATGCGCTAAATGACAAGTTTTGAGATCTACAATCAGATAAGCAGATGCATGATAACCACGTTTTAAAGGAAAGACAGATGCAATGAAATTACTTTTACACCACAATAAAAAATAAAATCCACACTTAAAGTTAAACAATGAAAAGTCAGCAGGATTTAAACTAAACATGAAATTAACTGGATTTTTCTGCATGTGGGCTCTCCTCATGCAGTGATGTACCTGTGGTCGGCAGCCGCTCAAAATAAGCTGTCCTGCCACGGCACGCTGCCCAATTCTGAATTATAGTAGGAGCAGAGATGGTCTCTCTGCTCTTTTGCACTGTTGGTCCCCGTACCTCGAAAACACTGCAGTGGCACCAAAGTCTCGTCGTTTGTACCACTCCTCCACGCACCTAGTGTTATTCTCCCTGTTTGACTGTCCACTAAGTCACCGTCCTGCATGGCTGTTGCTGATCCTTATAGCTGCACCTCTGATACGGATCAGGTTGTGCAGAACACATGCAGCAAACACAATAGTCTCTACGTTCTTTGGCTGGCAGGACATCATTTTTTTAACATGTGATGATTTTTCAACACTTCGATATACATTGTTGCCTCAAGATTAATGGGAGAGGAACTTGGTACACTCGGGAGACGAACTTGGAACATCGCAGAAATGAGAAGTAAACGGGAAACTTAGACATACCCGTGGGAACTCGGTTAAACTCTGGATCATAAACTTGTAGTATCGTACGCAACCACGAGTCTTTCACTCGGGGTCACTCGTGGGTCAACTCGCACAGTGAGACAGACCTTTAAGGACAAAATTGGGTGAACATATGTGAAAATGCAGTTTCATTAATAAGTCATTTCAATTAAAAAATATATATATATATCCCCCTAGCATTTTTCAAACAGGTGAACAAGAAGGGTCTCGACCCAAAATGGCACCCATTCCTTCTCTCCAGAGATGCTGCCTGTTCTGCTGAGTTACTCCACCATTTTTGTGTCTACCTTCGATTTAAACTAGCATCTGCAGTTCGTTCCTACAAACAACAGCTAATAACCTGGAAAGTAAGAAGAAATGTACAAAGTAGAAGCAAAGCATTTGGCCCCTTAAGTCTGTGGTGTCCCCGCAAAAAATGGTGTCCAATGTAGCATTTAATCCAAAGTTGAGTTTCAAGCCTCACTTAAGGCCATTTCCATCTTTTTTAGTTTAGTTTAGTTTTTGAGATACAGCAAGGTTACAGGCCCTTCCACCCACTGAGTCCACGCTGACCAGCGATCCGCGCATGCTAACACTATCCTACACACACTAAGGACAATTTACACATACCAAGAATACAAACCCAAGCCAATTAACCTACAAACCTGTATGTCTTTGGAGTGTGGGAGAAAACCGGAGGTCCCAGAGAAAACCCACACATGACACGGGGAGAAGGTACAAACTCCATACAGACAGCACCCGCAGTCAGGATCGAACCTGCGCCATTGGCGCTTTAAGGCAGCAACTCCACCGTGCCGCCCTGTAGCATTCCCTGGCTAAGCTTATATTACTGAAACTCTTATTGACAGTATGTCTTTATTATCTTGAAACTGGATAATGTTAATGCATTCCTGGCCGACATTTCCCTCTGCAAGTGAATGTCCATCTGAAACTGCTACTGCTATCAAATCGTGCTCCGTGTCAACTGGCCCTCACCTCTGTGCTTGATGACTCGTGCTGCCGCCCAATTCCTTCATGGTCTTGTCACTCCCTATCTTTACAATGTTCTCCACCCTGTAATCCTCTAGCGATATCACCCCCTCCCCCCCCCCCCTCCCCTCTCCAGTCCTGGAGTTTGGAACATCCAGATTTTAAATATTCATCATTGATATATTCTTCTTTCAGCTGATGAGTGCCAAATTCTCTCTCTGACACCCCCAAAACTCTCCTGGTCTCTTCATATCTCTCCCTTCAACCATGTTTTGGTCTGCAGTTTAAAAAGTGCACCAAAGGTTTGAGTGTAAGAAGGAACTGCAGATGCTGTTTAAACTGAAGATAGACACAAAATGCTGGAGTAACTCAGCGGGACAGGCAACATCTCTGGAGAAAAGTAATAGGTGGCGTTTCGGGTTGAGACCCTTCTTCGGTCTATTCCTTTTCTCCAGAGATTCTGTCTGACCCGCTGAGTTCAGGTTTTTGTGTCTCTTAAAAGTTTCAGTGTTGACTTTTGTTGGTCATGCTTCTGTGCAACATCTAGATAAGCTTTGCTACCTTAAAAATAACCTACAAATAAAAGTTCTTAATTACACTAGATAGACACAAAATGCTGGAGTAACTCAGTGGGACAGGCAGCATCTCTGGAGAGAAGGAATAGCTGACGTTTCAGGTCGAAACCCTTCTTCAGACTCAAACTTGTTAATTAAGCTCCTGTTGAGTGACTTGTACTATTTTAACTGCACTTCAAGTCTACTAATTGCAGTTTCTAGCTTCTCCTTATCTGCATGACTCATAGATACATAGAAAATAGGTGCAGGAGTAGGCCATTCGGCCCTTCGAGCCTGCACCGCCATTCAATATGATCATGGCTGATCATCCAACTCAGTATCCTGTACCTGCCTTCTCTCCATACCCCCTGATCCCTTTAGCCACAAGGGCCACATCTAACTCCCTCTTAAATATAGCCAATGAACTGGCCTCAACTACCCTCTGTGGCAGAGAGTTCCAGAGATTCACCACTCTGTGTGAAAAAGTTTTTCCTCATCTCGGTCTTAAAGGATTTCCCCCTTATCCTTAAGCTGTGACCCCTTGTCCTGGACTTCCCCAACATCGGGAACAATCTTCCTGCATCTAGCCTGTCCAACCCCATAAGAATTTTGTACGTTTCTATAAGATCCCCTCTCAATCTCCGAAATTCTAGCGAGTATGCCAAGTCTATCCAGTCTTTCTTCATATGAAAGTCCTGACATCCCAGGAATCAGTCTGGTGAACCTTCTCTGCACTCCCTCTATGGCTATAATGTCCTTCCTCAGATTTGGAGACCAAAACTGTACGCAATACTCCAGGTGTGGTCTCACCAAGACCCTGTACAACTGCAGTAGAACCTCCCTGCTCCTATACTCAAATCCTCTTGCTATGAAGGCCAACATACCATTCGCTTTCTTCACTGCCTGCTGCACCTGCATGCCTACTTTCAATGACTGGTGTACCATGACACCCAGGTCTCGCTGCATCTCCCCATTTCCTAATCGGCCACCATTTAGATAATAGTCTGCCTTCCCGTTTTTGCCACCAAAGTGGATAACCTCACATTTATCCACATTATACTGCATCTGCCAAACATTTGCCCACTCACCCAGCCTCTCCAAGTCACCTTGCAGTCTCCTAGCATCCTCCTCACAGCTAACACTGCCCCCCAGCTTAGTGTCATCCGCAAACTTGGGAGATGTTGCTTTCAATTCCCTCGTCCAGATCATTAATATAAATTGTAAATAGCTGGGGTCCCAGCACTGAGCCTTGCGGTACCCCACTTGTCACTGCCTGCCATTGTGAAAAGGACCCGTTTACTCCTACTCTTTGCTTCCTGTTTGCCAGCCAGTTCTCTATCCACATCAATACTGAACCCCCAATACCGTGTGATTTAAGTTTGTATCCTAATCTCTTATGTGGTACCTTGTCGAAAGCCTTCTGAAAGTCCAGATACAACACATCCACTGGTTCTCCCCTATCCACTCTACTAGTTACATCCTCGAAAAATTCTATAAGATTCGTCAGACACGATTTACCTTTCGTAAATCCATGCTGACTTTGTCCAATGATTTCACCACTTTCCAAATGTGCTGCTATCCCATCTTTAATAACTGACTCTAGCAGTTTCCCCACTACCGATGTTAGACTAACTGGTCTGTAATTCCCCGTTTTCTCTCTCCCTCCCTTCTTAAAAAGTGGGGTTACGTTTGCTACCCTCCAATCCTCAGGAACTACTCCAGAATCTAAAGAGTTTGAAAAATTATCACTAATGCATCCACTATTTCTGGAGCTACTTCCTTAAGTACTCTGGGATGCAGCCTATCTGGCCCTGGTGATTTGTCGGCCTTTAATCCATTCAATTTACCCAACACCACATCCCGACTAACCTGGATTTCACTCAGTTCCTCCATCTCCTTTGACCCGCGGCCCCCTGCTATTTCCGGCAGATTATTTATGTCTTCCTTAGTGAAGACGGAACCAAAGTAGTTATTCAATTGGTCCGCCATATCCTTGTTCCCCTGATCAATTCACCTGTTTCTGACTGCAAGGGACCTACATTTGTTTTAACTAATCTCTTACTCTTCACATATCTATAAAAGCTTTTGCAGTCAGTTTTTATGTTCCCTTCCAGTTTCCTTTCATAATCTATTTTCCCTTTCCTAATTAAGCCCTTTGTCCTCCTCTGCTGGTCTCTGAATTTCTCCCAGTCCTCTGGTATGCTGCTTTTTCTGGCTAATTTGTATGCATCATCTTTTGCTTTGATACTATCCCTGATTTCCCTTGTTATCCACGGATGCACTACCTTCCCTGATTTATTCTTTTGCCAAACTGGGATGAACAATTTTTGTAGTTCATCCATGTAGTCTTTAAATCCCTTCCATTGCATATCCACCGTCAACCCTTTTAGAACTAATTGCCAGTCAATCTTGGCCAATTCACGTCTCATATCCTCAAAGTTACCTTTCTTTAAGTTCAGAACCGTTGTTTCTGAATTAACAATGTCACTCTCCATCCTAATGAAGAACTCAACCATATTATGGTCACTCTTGCCCAAGGGGGCACGCACAACAAGTCTGCTAACTAACCCTTCCTCATTACTCAATACCCAGTCTAGAATAGCCTGCTCTCTCGTTGGTTCCTCTACATGTATGGTTTAGATAACTATCCCTCATACATTCCAAGAAATCCTCTACCTCAGCATCCCTGCCAATTTGATTCACCCAATCTATATGTAGATTGAAGTCACCCATTATAACTGTTTTGCCTTTGTTGCACGCATTTCTAATTTCCTGTTTGATGCCATCCACAACTTCACTACTACTGCTAGGTGGCCTGTACACAACACCCACCAGCGTTTTCTGCCCCTTAGTGTTTCGTAGCTCTACCCATACCGATTCCACATCCTCCAAGCTAATGTCCTTCCTTTCCACTGCGTTAATCTCCTCTCTAACCAGCAACGCTACCCCACCTCCTTTTCCTTTCTCTCTATCCCTCCTGAATATTGAATATCCCTGGATGTTCAGCTCCCAGCCTTGGTCACCCTGGAGCCATGTCTCCGTGATCCCAACTATATCATAATCATTAATTGCTATCTGCACGTTCAACTCATCGACCTTATTACGAATGCTCCTTGCATTGAGACACAAAGCCTTCAGGCTTGTTTTTACAATGCTATTACCCCTTATACAATTATGTTGAAAAGTGGCTCTTTTTGATTTTTGCCCTGGATTTGTCTGCCTGCCACTTTTACTTTTCACCTTGCTACCTATTGCTTCCGCCCGCATTTTACACCCCTCTGTTTCTCTGCTCACCCATTTAAGAACCCCACCACCTCTTATTCTCTGTTTATTATTGTTTTCTTCTTTCCCCCCTACATGTTGGGTCTGAGTGCTTTCCTTCTCTGCCTCCTGCCTCACACACTGTCTAATAGCATTCTCTATTTGAGTCCTTCCCCCCAACCATTCTAGTTTAAAGTCTCCCCAGTAGCCTTTGCAGATCTCCCCGCTCAGCTCCAGATATGTGTTGTAATGGTCAAATCATTGAACAATTCCAGTATCAAATAGTCTCTCGGAAATCCAACTGGATTCTTGCATCAACAACTTTAATCGTGGATATGAACTTGTTTTTATTGGAGATTTAGATTTCATAAAATGTCTTGCTCTGTTTTTGCATTTCTTTGACCAGGACTTCAGATAGCAATGGTTCCTCTTACTTTAACTGGGAATGCAGGAATTTGTTTCTATGTTAATTGAAGGAGCGGGCAAAAGGAAACAAGCCTTGTTCACTTGTGCTTGCGCACCTGTGGCCTTGGTACACGGCCATGTTTTGAGCTGCGTTTAATTGGAGATTTCCCGTGGGGAATTTACAGGAAGAATGCTAATGCGTTGCTTTAAAGAGTTCACTCATTTCCACTGCTGTTTGCCCCAAGTCCAGATACCAGGTTTCAACCCAAACACTGACTATCCCTCTCTCCTATATGCTGCTTTGCCTCCTGAATTCCTCTCGTAGTTCATGTTTTGCTCCAGTTTCCAGCATCTTCAATCTCTTGTGTCCGGACTATGATGCCCACCTCTCTGAGTGAGCTTTTACGGTGAGGTAAACCGTTGGCAGTTCTGTGTTGAGGATCTGAGTTGAGACTATTCACTTTACCTTGGAAAACGTGACAATAGTAAACTAAACTTCTCAGTCCAGATCCTCAACAATCGCCTTGCAATATGACTGGCTTTCACCTGACCATTCCAAACTGGACTTTAACCGAGGAACGAATGGTCAAAGGACAACAAGTGCCTGGCACTGCAGTATTGTCCAGTCTGGTTGCCATGGTAATTAATGGTGTAGAATTGAAACTGATGATCAGCCATGATCACATTGAATGGCGGTGCCGGCTCAAAGGGCCGAATGGCCTACTCCTGCACCTATTGTCTATTGAAACTCTGATCCAAACTTGTTATGTTGAGCCATGAGGTGGAGATCCACATTTGTGCAGGGTGACCTTAGATGGAGTGAATAAAGTGTTGCTTATGAATTCTTATCTCTTGAACCCGTAAAGTTAAGGTCCATCATTTCAAGTTGATATATGTATGTATTAAACTTGAGTTGTCTCTTTCTGGCACAGTATCAACCGCCCAGCAAACCCCTCTGATGCGTACAGGAATTGCACACCGCATATCTGGTTATTTAAGAATGGTTGTGTAAAAGAGACAATCCATGGGGAAAGCATTATTATTTTTTCAACAAGATGTCTAGGTTAAAGGGTGTGGCACAGCGATGCAGCTGGTAGAGCAGTTGTCTCGTCACTCCAGAAGATAAGGCACAAAATGCTGGAGTAACTCAGCGGGACAGACAGCATTTCTGGAGAGAAGGAATGGGTGACGTTTCAGGTCGAGAACCTTCTTCTGACTGAAAGTCAGGGGTGAGGGGGATATAGAGCCATCAGAGAGGTGGACATCGGAGAGGGGGACATAGAGCCATAGGAAGGTGTGAAAATGAGACATGAAAGGGGACGGAGATCAGGGAAAATGAGAGAATGGATCATTGTTAACTGAGGGGAGGGTGTACAAGGCATACAATCAGTAACATTTAATCTCGAGGACAGTAAAACTAGTCGGAGAACTAAGATGGGGAGGGATGGAGAGAGAGAGGGAAAGCAAAAGTTACTTGAAGTTAGAAGTAAACATTAATAACTGGGTTGTAAGCTGCCCAAGGTGCTGTTCCTCCAATTTGCACTTGGCATCACTCTGATAGTGAGATCACGTAGGTCCAGGCACACTGAGTGGAGGTGCTCCAATGACTCGGGTTTGATGTCTGTAGGGAGTTTGCACGTTCTCCCTGCACTGCATGGGTTTCCTCCAGGTGCTCTGTATCTAAAAGATGTGGGTTGTTAGTAGATTAATTGGTCACTGTAATGGTTCCGAGTGTGTGGGCAGTGTGATGGGATTGCCAAGGGTAGTAAAATAGGATCAATGTATTGTAAATAAGTGCTTGATGGTTGGGATGGAATTGGTGGACCTTGACTTATTTCCATGTTGTATTTCTTTGTGTAGGAAGGAACTGCGGACGCTGGTGTACACTCAAGATAGACACAAAGTGCTAGAGTAACTCAGCGGGACAGGCAGCGTCTCTGGAGAGAAGGAATGGGTGACGTTTTGGGTCTCGACCTGAAACGTCACCCATTCCTTCTCTCCAGAGCTGCTGCCTATCCCACTGAGTTACTCCAGCATTTTTGTGTCTATCTTGTATGTCTTTGTCTTAACTTGCCCTCTGAAATCTTTTTTAAATGTTGTTTCGAACTTGGGGCTGAATTACACAAAACCAATATAATACCCGTTGGTTATTTGCAAATCTTTTGTGAACTTTTCTGAATTTCTCTACATGATTGTCTCAGCAGTGGCACACAATACTTTTTCCTTCTCAACATGCATTTAATCTGGGCTCACAGCTCCCCTTTGGCATCCATCTTTTACAAGCCGGGGCTTGGATCAGCCTGAAGTAGTGAACAGGGAGTGTTTGATTCTACACTGCAGCCACCACAGTGTGGATATGACAAACTCCATTGTGTCTCCTCAATCTTTGCTTCCGGGCGACACAGCTGGTAGAACTGCGATCTCACGGCACCAGAGACGCAGGTTCGACCCTGACCTCGGGTGCTGTCTGTGTGTAGTTTGCACATTCTCCCTGTGACCGTGTGGGATTCCTCCATGTCTCCGGTTTCCTCCCGCACCCCAAAGAAGTGCGGGTTTGTAGGTTGATTGTCTACTATAAATTTCCCCCTACTGTGTCGGGAGTGGAAATGAAAGTGGGATAACATTGAACGAGTGCGAATCGGTGATCACAGGTTGATGTGGTTGGACCAAAGGGCCTGTTTCTATGCTGTATCTTTCAATCAAAAATCAAGCTGATTGTAGTATCCTCTCTGAAGCCAAGGCACAACCAGGAAGTGAACATTTAAGTTAATGTAAGATCAAGTAAAGAATTTGAAATGGGGGAAAAAAGGGATTAAGAAAAAGTAATAAGAAAAAATGTTTCAATCATTTTATTCTCCAAAATAAACAAGTTCTGACATTTTACAATGCCAGAGAGGTTGCTCGTAATTTAGATCATAAGATCATAAGTGATAAGTGATCATAAGTGATTAG
Organism: Malacoraja senta; assembly: GCA_038087875.1. NCBI lineage: Eukaryota > Metazoa > Chordata > Chondrichthyes > Rajiformes > Rajidae > Malacoraja > Malacoraja senta. Next base: position 46,139,828 of record CM075980.1, read on the forward strand.
AACCATCATGTCTACTCCGCCATTCAATCATGGCTGATCTATATCTCCTTCCTAACCCCAATCTTCTGCCTTCTCCCCATAATCACTGTCACCCGTTTTAATCAAGAATCTATCTATCTCTGCCTTAAATATATCCACTGACGTTGCCTCTACAGCCTTCTGTGGCGAAGAATTCCACAGATTCACCACCCTCTGACTAAAGACATTCCTCCTCATCTCCTTCCTAAAAGAACGTCCTTTGATTCTGAGGCTATGACCTCTACACCTAGACTCTCCTGCTAGTGGAAACATCCTCTCCACATCCACTCTATCCAAGCCTTTCACTATTCTGTGCTTTTCAATGAGGTCCCCCCTACTTTGAGAAAGTGCAAGATTGCCAATAACTCTTACAAACCTCAGCCCAAAGCTACTCAAAGTGGAGGAACGATCAACAATGAGAACGGTAGCCGAGCATTGAAGGCACATATAAGAAGACCCGGCGTAAGTGTTGGAAGTAGAACTTCACCTCGCAAACTACTCCAACACACCTGACAAACACTTCCGGCCACTTCCTGCCCATCTGTGAGAGGACCCATAAAGCGTGCCGTGCTTGGTCCTGAGGAACTGTCTGAGAAGCGTCAGTTTTAAGGGAAAAAACTCCCTTAATGGACAAACTGCAACTTTTTCCGACACCACTTAGTTGATATCTAACATGCAAGTAAATGTTCAATGGCGCTTTATTGTCACGTGTGCAAAATACAGTGACATTATTATTTTGAGTTACCAGATTTGGCGCCATTTCCAAAGTTCTAATGTCCGGTTGCATGCCGCGCCCTGCGTGTGTTTGCACGGGGGTTTCCTTGATAGGGAAAAAATATAGTGGAAAACTATAACCTGGAGTATTGCGTATAGTTTTGGTCTCCAAATCTGAGGAAAGACATTCTTGCCATAGAGGGAGTACAGAGAAGGTTCACCAGATTGATACCTGGGATGTCAGGACTTTCATATGAAGAAAGACTGGATAGACTCGGCTTGTAATCGCTAGAATTTAGAAGATTGAGGGGGATCTTATAGAAACTTACAAAATTCTTAAGGGGTTGGACAGGCTAGATGCAGGAAGATTGTTCCCGATGTTGGGGAAGTCCAGGACAAGGGGTCACAGTTTAAGGATTAGGGGGAAATCCTTTAGGACCGAGATGAGAAAAACATTTTTCACACAGAGAGTGGTGAATCTCTGGAACTCTCTGCCACGGAAGGTAGTCGGGGCCAGTTCATTGGCTATATTTAAGAGGGAGTTAGATGTGGCCCTTGCGGCTAAAGGGATCAGGGGGATATGGAGAGAAGGCAGGTACAGGATACTGAGTTGATTGATCAGCCATGATCATATTGAATGGCGGTTGCAGGCTCGAAGGGCCGAATGGCCTACTCCTGCACCTATTTTCTATGTTTCTATATAGGCATGGATCAGACAGGAACGATATGATGCAACTTTATTTATCCCAGAGGAAAATTGGTCTGCCACCAGTCAAAAGATACAGTTACAAGGCACATATGTAATATTACACAAACATGAAATAAAATTATCAAGTGGAAAAGTCCAGGATGAGGGATATGCAAAGATGGGGGGGAGGGGAGTCAGTCTACCCCACAACAGAAGGGGGAGGAGTTGTACAGTTTGATCTCCACAGGAAAAAGGATTTCCTGTGGCGTTCTGTGCTGCACCTTGGTAGGGCCAGTCTGTTGCTGAAGGTACTTCTCAGGTTCACCAGTGTGTCATGGAGGGGGTGAGATGTATTGTCCAAGATGTCCCACAGTTTGAGGAGCGTCCTCCTTTCCGAGACGTCCTCTTCGGGCTGAAGAAGGGTCTCGACCCGAAACGTCACCCATTCCTTCCCTCCAGAGATGCTGCCTGCCCCGCTGAGTTACTCCAACTTTTTGTGTCTGTCTTCGGTTTAAACCAGTATCTGCGGTTCCTTCCTACACGATTACAAATGTTGGTTCACTTCCCGACCTTTACCTTTATTTAGCTTTTAAAGAGTGTGTTGAACAGATACTCCTGTGTTGAGTGTAGTGAGATGAGATTAAGGTGTCATAATTTACAGCCTCTTGATTTATAAATAGTTGACAATCCATTTATGGTAGGGATTTGTGCCAAAATAACTCAGAAGCACTTGCTAATCAGTTGTTTGTGTACAATGCTCCATATTTAATGTCAGATGTTCTATGATGCACTTTGATCCGGAGTGCGTGTCCAAAGATCAACTTTATGATTTAAATTGTTGGAGATCATAAGCATTAGATATTTTGTAAGATAAGATTTAATGAGTGCAGGATCAGCTGCAATATTATTAGGGGATAGATGAGGCTTGAAGGACCACATAATCATATGGCACGGAAACAGGTTCATGCCGACCAAGATATTCATCTACGCTAGTGCCATTTGCTTGCGTTTGACCCACATCCCTGGGTCAGGTGGCCTGCTGCTGCTACTAATGTATCTATTTCACATGTGAACCTCTGATCAATAGCCAATTGACAATAGGTGCAGGAGTAGGCCATTCGGCCCTTCGAGCCAGCACCGCCATTCAATGTGATCATGGCTGATCATCCCAAATCAGTACCCCGTTCCTGCCTTCTCCCCATATCCACTGACTCCGCTATCTTTAAGAGCCCTGTCTAGTTTGGCACACCTCCAAAGCATTGTTGCTGAATTGAGACACACGCCAGTTTATCTAGAAAGCTATAAATCATAACTCCCTGGCTGTTATACTCAATGCCCTAAGCTATGAAAGCAAGCAAACCATATGCCTTCTTTACCACTCTATCTACCCATGTTTCCACTTCCAGGCAGTTATGGACTTGGATCCCTAGATTCCCTGTATATCAATGCTGTCAAATGTCATGCCGTTAATTATACATTTTCTCCTTACAAAGTGCAACACCTCACACTTGCCTGGATTAAACTACCATCTGTAGGTCATCTATATGCCATTGTATATTTTGACAGCCTGTCCGTGACCTCAGCAATCTTGGTGTCATAACTGCGGAGCATCCTGGAGAATACAGCTCGCCCCCTCCATGACATTCTGGTCAACCTGAGGAGCACCTTCAGCAACAGACTGGTTCCATCAAGATGCAGTACAGAATGCCACAGGAGATCCTTCTTCCATGTGGCTATCAAACTGTACAACTCCTCCCCCTTCTCTCATGGGGTAGACTGACTCTTTCCCCCCACCCCCAATCTTTGCACATCCCCAACCCTTTCCACTCGTCACTTTAATTTCATGTTTCGTGAGTCTTTTGTGAGTTTTAAGACTGTTGGCAGAACAATTTCCCTCCTGGCATAAATATAATTCTATCGTATTGTATGTACACACTTACTAACCAACCCATCTATATTTACGTCCAAGTATGTTACAGAGGTCCCAGCACAGATCCCTGCAGAACTCCACTGCTCACAGATCTCCAGCCTGATTATTGTCCTTCCACAGCAGCCTGTCCTATATCAGTACGCCATCCGACAAAGTCACCGTTAATCCCATGCATCTGAATCTCCTGGATCAGCCCATCGAGGGGGACTTTATCAAAAGCCTTCAAAAATCCATGTAGACAATGTCCACCATCCTTCCCTCATTGATCACCTTCATAACCTCCTCAAACAAACGTCTTCAAGTTAGTAAGACCCAACTTGCTGTTAAAAGCCATGCTAACAGTCACTTTGTTACCCATACTCTTCCAAATGGGATTAAATCCTGTCGTGAAGAATCCTCCACAATAAGGTCCCCACCACTGATGTGAGGTTCACCAGCCTGTAATTCCCTGGATTCCCACTACTTCCCTTAAATAAGCAAACAGCGTCAGCTACTCTCCAGTCCTCCAGGATGACTTTGGTGGCTAGAGAAATGCAAAGATCTTCGTCAGGGCTCGCACAATCTCTCCTCTTGCCTCGCTCATTAACCTGGGATAGATCCCATCAGGTTCTAGGGATTTATCCACCTTAATGCTCTTCAAGAGCTCCAATAGATCCTCCTTCTTAATCTCAAACAGCCCTTGCATATTTGTATTCTCCAATCTGATCTCACTGTCCTCCATGTCCTTCACCTTAGATATAAAGTACTCATTTAGTACCTCAACAGATATAAAGTACTCATTTAGTACCTCGCTTACACCTCCAGCCACCAGCACAAATTCCATCCTTTATCCGTGAGTGGTCCTACCTACTCCCTGGTCACCCTCTTGTTTTTTAATATAGGCATAAAACTCTCTCGGATTTTCTTTCATCTGAAGCCAAAGCCATTTCATTACCCCTTTTGGCCCTTCTATTCGCCCGCTTGAGTTAATTCTTTCCTTTTATATTTCTCAAATGCCCTGTCTGATTTCATGTTCATATCCCTTGTATACACTTTTTTCTTTTTGACCAAATTTACAACCTCTTTGGTCATCTAAGCTCCTTTCTCGGCTGTCCTTATTCCTTCTCCTTACTGGAACATGCTGGTTCTGAACTTTGATCAGCTGGCCTTTAAAAGACTCCCACATGTCAGATGCAGACTTGCCCGATAACAATTTCTCCCAGTCTACCCTCTCGAGCTCCTGCCTAATATCATTGCAGTTTGCCTTGCTCCAATTTAGCACCTTTCTGCAAATTCCAGTCTCCTTCGTATTCAAAACAATCATAACATCATCAGAGTGGTGATCACTATCTCCAAACTGCTCTTCCATGGAAACACCAGCCACGTGGACAGGCTAATTTCCCAGCATAGGGTCCAGTATGTTCCCTTCTCAGGTTGGACTACACATACTGGTTCAGGAAACCCTCTCGGAAACACCTCATAAATTCTGCCCCATCTAAGTCTTGGGCACTGAGCAATCCCCAATCAATATTGGGGTAGTTAAAGTCACCCGCTAAGACCACCCTGTTGCTTTGGCATCTTTCTGTAATAGACAATAGGTGCAGGAGTAGGCCATTCGGCCCTTAGAGCCAGCACCGCCATTCACTGTGATCATGGCTGATCATCCACAATCAGTACTCCGATCCAGCCTTCTCCCCATATCCCATTGACTCCGGTATCTTTAAGAGCTCTGTCTAGCTCTCTCTTGAAAGCATCCAGAGAGCCAGCCTCCACCGCCCTCTGAGTCAGAGAATTCCACAGACTCATAACTCTCTGTGTGAAAAAGTTTTTCCTCATCTCCGTTCTAAATGGCTTACCCCTTATTCTTAAACTGTAGCCCCTGGTTCTGGACTCCCCCAACATCGGGAATGTGTTTCCTGCCTCTAGCGTGTCCAAACCCTTAATAACCTTATATGTTTCAATAAGATCCCCTCTCATCCTTCTAAATTCCTGCGTATACAAGCCCAGCCGCTCCATTCTATCAACATATGACAGTCCCGCCATCCCGGGAATTAACCTGGTGAACCTACGCTGCACTCCCTCAATAGCAAGAATGGTCTTCCTCAAATTTGGAGACCAAAACTGGACACAATATTCCAGGTGTGGTCTCACTAGGGCCCTGTACAACTGCAGAAGGATCTCTTTGCTCCTATACTCAACTCCCCTTGTTATGAAGGCCAACATGCCATTTGCTTTCTTCACTGCCTGCTGTACCTGCATGCTTACCAAAATCTGTCTCCATATATATTTCCTCTATCTCTTGCTTGCTATTGGGGGCGCTATAGTGCATTTTATTAGTGTGCTTATGCCTTTCTTATTTCTAAGCTCTACCCATTTCATCTTAGAGGCGAAACCATCCATTACGTCCCCACTTAGAGCCGCCGTGACCCACTCTTTAATTAGTAGCGTAACTCCTCCACATATTTTGCCTCCCTCTCGATCACATCTGAAACAATGTAACCCCTGACCATTTAGCTGCCAGTGGTGTCTCCCCCCCCCCCACCCAAAAACATTTTTACGCAATGGCCACATCGTTATAGTTCCAAGCACCGTTCCAGACTCTAAGTTCACCTGAACATAGACACAAAATGCTGGAGTAACTCAGCGGGACAGGCAGCATCTATGGAGAGAAGGAATGGGTGACGTTTTGGGACGAGAAGGGTCTGAACAAGGGTCTCGACCCGAATCGTCACCCATTCCTTCTCTCCAGAGATGCTGCCTGTCCCGCTGAGTTACTCCAGGTTTTTTGTGTCTATCTTTGGTTTAAACTAGCATCTGCAGTTCCTTCTTACACATTCACCTGCTTTCTCTACAATATTAACCTCTACATTCTCAACACTCCTTCCAATTTCTGACTTTGGTTCCCATCCTACTGACCATTCTAATTTAAACGTTCCAGAGAAGCACTAGCGAACCTCCCTGCAAGGATACTGGTCCCCCTCCAGTTCAGATGCAACCTGTCTCTCTTATACATGTAACCGCTGTCCCAGATGAGATCCCAATGATCCAAAACCTGGAATCCCTGCATCAGCTCCGGAGTTCGCCTTCATCTGTCCTATCTGCCTATTTCCATGTTCACCGGCATGTGGCACTAGGAGTAATCCGGAGATTACCACTTCCGTCTTCTTCTCAGGTAGGGCGTCAACGCTGAACCAAGAGGATTCTACCCCCTTGATATCCAGCTGGTGCGTGATCATGGGCAGCAGTGCTCAGCATCCTAACAAGTTTTAATCCTTCCATGCTGCACCAGCCCATTGAGTCAATTGGATTTGGTTGTGTCTGATAAATGAATGGGTGACCTCTGGATAAGGTTTCCAACACTCTCCAGAGCCCTGCTATTTACTGTGTGACTCCTGCCCTGGTTAACCTTACCAAAATGAAACCTCTCGCACTTCTCAAGTTCAATTCCATCTGCCTTTCCTTGGTCCAAAATGGGGAGGAGGAGAAGGTGTTTCCTCAGGGGAATCTGAAAGTCAAGGTCACAATGTGTAGGAATGGGATGGGAAGAGCAAAAAACCTCTTTACTCGTTTGGAATTCTCTTCCGCAGAGGACTGTCGCCAGGTACGACCAGCTCATTAATTTTAAGGGAATCGAAGGATTTGAAGCTATCATTGAAAGGTGAAGTTAGGCTTAAATCTCAACGAACAGAGAATCCGGTTAGAAGTGTCGAATAGTGACACTTAAAAGAAACTGCAGATGCTGGAAATCTAAAACCAAAACAGAAAATGGTGGAAATACCCACAGACCATATTGCATATTTCTTGGAGGAGAAA
>CM075980.1:46147169-46371225 GCA_038087875.1 Malacoraja senta
GGCGTGGCTAACTCTGTCATTTGTCGTGCTGCCGAGCGGGGATCTTGTGTCTGTGCTGCTGTTAGCCCTGTTAATGCTTAAGGGCTCTGTGAATGCTCATTGATATTAAGGGCAAATATCCTGAGCAAATCTATGATTAACAAGAGAGGGCCTGGTGCGAATTACTGATGGTTCCTCTTTCTAACGAGCTTTGTGTGAGCTCGGAGAACCCTGATCATCAGTTGTGAACACAAAAGGATTTCCAGATCATCTGCCGGGCTTGATTTCTTTTCAACTTGAATCAAGATGAGCGTTAAGTAAGTTTGAATTTTTTCTTTTCTTGTGTCTGGCCCTTTGTGCTGTGTGTGTGTAATTTGCAAGAACACATGCCTTGAGTTGACAATGGGCTGAATGTGCTGAAGAATAATTGTGAAGGCAGCCAGCAGCAGTGCAGATGGCAGTGTCTTTGTGACTTCCTGCAACAGTGGTTTACTCTGCCATACTCTTCCAACTGGAACCTTGAATCAGGAACCACAGAGTTAAGCTGCTCTGTTAATATTTTACTTGGCTCCCTTTTGCATGTGAATTCTTTAAATGTACTTGTGCGATTTTGTTTTTTGTTGTTCTGAGATATATGGCAGGGCCTCCTTTTGAGTATTCTTGAGAGATATTTCCCAATTCTTAGTTTAGTTTAAAGATAGAGTGTGGAAACAGGCCCTTCGGCCCACCGAGTCTGCGCCGACCAGCGATCCCCGCACTATCCTACACTAGGGACAATTAAAAAAAAACATTTATACCAAGCTAATTAACCCACAAACCTGGACGTCTTTGGAGTGTGGGAGGAAACCGAAGATCTCGGAGAAAACCTATACAGGTCATCGGGAGAATGTACAAACTCCGTACAGACAAGCATACGTAGTCAGGATTGAACCAGGGTCTCTGGCGCTGTATGACAGTAGCTCCACTGCTGCGCCACCGTGCCGCCCCTGTTTTGTCTTTTTTTAAAGAACTTGACAAATTCCTGAGTCATGAGGATGAGGAAGTTCTGGCTGATGAGGAATGGGTTACCGTGCTGTCTCAAAGCTATGCTGAAGTGTTTGTGGTGGGAACAGCAGAATTCTGCTGAGTTTTTTGTAAATAGTTTAAACTCTTTGTTTACTTCTCCTGGGAGATTGTTTTGATCAATTGGATGAATATTATTGGTGACAATGTGCCATTAGTTGCATCGCCTTCAGTTGCAGCCTTCCCTTTTTTGGTAAACTGATTATGAATGCCAATTGCCGATCTTAGGGCGAATTGGAGGAACAGCAACTCATATTTTGCTTGGGCAGCTTACAACCCAGCGGTATGAAGGCTGAAGGAGGGTCTCGACCCGAAACATCACCTATTCCTTTTCTCCAGAGATGCTGTCTGACCCGCTGAGTTACTCCAGCTCTTTGTGTCTATCTTCAGTACAAATATTGATTTGTCTAACTTCAAGTTTCCCTTTCTCTCCGACCTTCCCCACACACTAGCTCTCTGACTAGTTTCACTATACTCCTGATTAATTTTTCTGATTGTATGCCTCGTTGTCACCTTCTCCTCAGCCAACAATTAGGCGTTTTACTTTTCCCGGACCATCGTCTGCTTTGATCTGTCTTTTTCACACCTTATTCTTCCATATCTCTAGATTCCCTCTCCCTTGATTCTCAGTCTGAAGCAGGGTCACGACCCGAAACGCCACCCATTCCTTGTCTCCAGAGATGCTGCCAGTCCGCTGAGCTGTTTGTGTCTATCTTCAGCATCTGCAGTTCCTTCCTGCACAAGGATTTTATTTATGCCTTTCCTGCTCAGTGCAGTGGCCCTGTCCACCATTTTTGAAATCTAAAAGGAGATCTGCATAACGTGGGTCCTTGGTGTGTGGTGGTCCAAATTGTTTCATATTGGAGTCCAAACTGAGCCAGTTGTACTTTGAGGATGCAGCAGACTCCTGGCTGTAACTCATCCTGTTGACAAGTGAACCTGAGTATTTTGGAACATCACTCTCAATGTAATAAGTCATAATATCATAAGTGATAGGATTAGAATTAGGCCATTCGACCCATCAAGTCTACTCCACCATTCAATCATGGCTGATCGATCTCTCCCTCCAAACTCCATTCTCCTGCTTTCTCCCCATAACCTCTGACACCCGTACTAAAATTAAAAATATCCACTGACTTGGCCTCCACAGCCTTCTGTGGCAAAGAATTCCACAGATTCACCACCCTCTGACTAAAGACATTTCTCATCTCCTTCCTAAAAGAACGTCCTTTAATTCTGAGGCTATGAGTCCTAGACTCTCCCACTAGTGGAAACATCCTCTCCACATCCACTCTATCCAAGCCTTTCACTATTCTGTACTTTTCAATGAGGTCCCGCCTCATTCTTCTAAACTCCAGCGAGTACAAGCCCAGTGCTGTCAAAAACGCTCATTCATGTTCGCTCAAATGTGTATGTATCAGCCATTTGAAGAAGTGTCTTCTCGTTCCATCTGGTGAGCTGGGTTTGATGACTGATACCTTTGGTGGGCGTATTATCTCCTGAGGCTAGTTGGCCTGCTAAGAAGCAAAGATGAGCACCCGGTGACACACACACACCCCTGATTATTTGGTCCAACAGGTTAGGGAGAGGCCCAACCTGATGTGATGAAGGTGGAGGTAGACATAAATGCTGGAGAAACTCAGCGGGTGCAGCAGCATCTATGGAGCGAAGGAAATAGGCAACGTTTCGGGCCGAAACCGTTCTTCAGACTGATGTCAGGGAGGGGGGGGGGGTGGGCGGGGAGAACGGAAGAGGAGGAGCCCGAGGGCTGAGGGAGAGCTGAGAAGGGGAGGAGACAGCAAGGGCTACCGGAAATTGGAGAATTCAATGTTTATGCCGCTAGGGTGCAGACTGCCTAAGCGGAATATGAGGTGCTGCTCCTCCAATTTCCGGTGGTGCTCACTCTGGCCTTGGAGGAGGCCCAGGACAGAAAGGTCGGATTCGGAATGGGAGGGGGGGTTGAAGTGCTGAGCCACCGGGAGATTAGGTTGGTTAATGCGGACCGAGCGGAGGTGTTCGGCGAAACGATCGGCAAGCCTACGCTTGGAATCACCGATGTAGATCAGCTGACATCTAGAGCAGCGGATGCAATAGATGAGGTTGGAGGAGATGCAGGTGAACCTCTGTCGCACCTGGAACGACTGCTTGGGTCCTTGAATGGAGTCGAGGGGGGAGGTAAAGCGACAAGTGTAGCATCTCTTGCGGTTGCAAGGGAAAGTGCCCGGTGAGGGGTTGGTGCGGGGGGAAGGGAAGAATTGACCAGGGAGTTACGGAGGGAGCGGTCTTTGCGGAAAGCAGATGGGGGGGGGGGGCGATGGGAAGATGTGGTGGGGTCACGTTGGAGGTGGCGAAAATGACGGAGGACTATTTGTTGTATGTGACGGCTAGTGGGGTGAAAGGTGAGGACTAGGGGGACTCTGCCCTTGTTACGAGTGGGGGGATGGGGAGAGAGAGCAGTGTTACAGGGTATGGAAGAGACCCTGGTGAGAGCCTCATCTATAGTAGGGGAGGGGAGCCCCCGTTCTCTGAAGAATGAGGACATTTCCGATGCCCTGGTGTGGAACACCTCATCCTGGGAGCAGATGAGGCGTAGACGGAGGAATTGGGAGTAGGGGATGGAGTCCTTACAGGAAGCAGGGTGAGAAGAAGTGTAGTCTAGATAGCCGTGGGAGTCAGTGGGTTTATATATTTTGGGCAGTCTGCACCCTAGCGGCATAAACATTGACTTCTCCAATTTCCGGTAGCCCTTGCTGTCTCCTCCACTTCTCAGCTCTCCCTCAGCCGTCGGGCTCCTCCTCTTCCTTTCTCCTTTCTTCTCCCCCCCCCCCCCACCCTACATCAGTCTGAAGAAGGGTTTCGGCCCGAGACGTTGCCTATTTCCTTCGCTCCATAGATGCTGCTGCACCCGCTGAGTTTCTCCAGCACTTTTGTCTACCTTCAATTTTCCAGCATCTGCAGTTCCTTCTTAAAAACGTGATGAAGGTGGAATTGTTTCCCCTTATTTTTAAAGCGGTCTCTTACAAGTCACCTGAGGAATCTAAACAGTAGATTCTAGTAGCCAAAAATGCTGGAGAAACTCAGCGGGTGAGGCAGCATCTATGGAGCGAAGGAAATAGGCAACGTTTAGGGTCAAAACCCTTCTTCAGAACAAACCCTTCTTCGGGTCTGAAGAAGGGTTTCGACCCGAAACGTTGCATATTTCCTTCGCTCCATAGATGCTGCCTCACCCTCTGAGTTTCTCCAGCATTTTTGTCTACCTTCGATTTTCCAGCATCTGCAGTTCCTTCTTAAACAATAGATTCTAGTATTCTAGAACTTTTTCTGCAGCAAAAAAGGTGAAGCAACAGCTGCTTTAGGAGATGGACACGAAAAGCTGAAGTAACTCAGCGGGCCAGGCAGCACATCTCGAGACAAGGAATGGGTAACGTTTTGGGTCGAGACCCTTCTTCATACTAAAAGTCAGGGGAGAGGGAAACGAGAGGTGTGAAAAGGTACACAGAACAAGGAAAGGTGGAGCCCACAATGGCCCATTGTTGCCTGTAGAGAAGGTGATAATGAGTGATACAAACAGTGAAACTCAGCAGAACAACAGTGAAACTAGTACGATGACTAGGGTGGGGGAGGGTCAGCGAGAGAGGGAAAGCAAAGGTTACTTGAAGTCAGCAATATTCATATCACAGGGTTGTAAGCTACCCAAGCTGTTCCTCTAATTTGTGTTTGGCCTCACTCTGACAATGGAGGAGGCCTAGGACAGAGGGGTCAGTCTAGGAATGGGAGGGGGAGTTAAAAGTGTTTGGCGAATGGGAGATCACGTAGTCCAAGGTGGAGTGAGTGAAGGTGTTTAACGAAGCGATCACCCAGTCTGGGCTTGGTCTCGCTGATGTATAGGAGTCCACACCTACCTGAGTAGAAGGAATAATATTGGAGATCAAGCTCTCCATTGGGGATCAAAGGGTGAGAGAGGTGCATGCATCATCAGGGTAGCTACAGTTGATATTGTGTGGCATAGAACAGCTTAAGAATAAGGAATGTAGGGCTCCAGTCACGTTGCATTGGGAAGATTTGGTTATAATATAGGGTGCCCAATGATGATTGCTCCCAACTCAACAAGGCTTTAGTTCCCCCATAAGATAGACACAAAATGCTGGAGTAACTCAGCGGGTCAGGCAGCATCTCTGGAGAGAAGGAATGGGTGATGTTTCGGGTCGAGACTCTTCTGCAGACTGATGTCAGGGGAGAGGGAGATACATAGATAAGGAAGCATAAGGTGTGAAAACAGGACCAAGGGAATGAATATATCAAGGAAATGTGGAATAGATCATTGTTAGCTGGGAGAAGGTAATACCAAAGCAAACAGAGATAAAATGTGTTAAAGAAGGAACTGCAGATGCTGGAAAATCGAAGGTACACAAAAATGCTGGAGAAACTCAGCGGGTGCAGCAGCATCTATGGAGCGAAGGAAATAGGTAACGTTTTGGGAAGAAACCCTTCTTCAGACGATAAAATGTAGTCGGAGGCAGTTAGACTGTTTGGAGAACTGAGAAGTGGGAGGGATGGAGAGAGAGAGGGAAAGCAAGGGTTACTTGAAGTTAGAGAAGTCAATGTTCATACCGCTGGGGTGTAAGCTGTCCAAGCGAAATATGAGGTGGTGTTCCTCCAATTTGTGCTAGGCCTCACTCTGACAGTGGGGGAGGCCCAGGACAGAAAGGTCAGTATGGGAGGGGGAGTTAAAGTGTTTAGCAACAGGGAGATCAGGTAGGTTTAGGCGGACTGAATTCCCCATAATGTCCCAGGTTTTGCACAGGAAACACTGAGGATCACTGGCTGGGAATGGGATCAGGACTCCAGGGATAAGACACGCCTGGAATGCCCGGTCGAATTTCTGGAGCCATTGGCAAACACCCATAATTACATTTCGTTCAGGAAGAAGAATTAAGAATTAACTGCCACTGATATAAGCAATGTTAGACTATTTAATTGTGTCAATTAATCAAATTCTGAGCCCATGATGCTTGCCTGTCCTTCTAGTTAGGCAATAAGGGATCTTTAAACAACCGTAATCATAAACATTAGTTTTATGTTCGACTGTAAGACAAGAGTGATATAGAGTATTTGACAAATGTTTCCAGAGATATTAACAAACAAAATTCAACACTGGACCAACCAGAAGATATTAGAGGCATATAACTTAAAAGTATAGGAAGGACATGCAGATGCTGTTTTACACCGAAGGTAGATGCAAAATGCTGGAGTAACTCAGCGGGACAGGCAACGTCTCTGTAGAGAAGGAATTGGTGACGTTTCGGGTCAAGACCCTTCTTCAGACTGAGAGTCAGCGGAGAGGGAGACTAGAGATATGGAAGAGTAAGGTGTGAAAACGACAGAACAAAGCAGATGCTGATAAGGAAATGTAGAATGGTTAATTGTTGGCTGAGGGGAAGGTGACAGCGAGGCATTCAATCAGTAAAATTAATCAGGAGGACAGTGAAACTAGTCGGAGAACTAGGGTGGGGTAGGGACCCGAAATGTCACACAGAACTTTAAACGTTGGCTTTAAGGAACATATTGAAGAGCCAAAGGAACTTGTGTGCTTGGTGTCTTGGCAGCTGAAGACATGGTGCCTCATGGAGGATTGTAGAACTGAAGTTCACAGAAATAGAGAGGGAGGGAGGAGAGGATGTGTGGATTAGAAAACATTTATCACTTGCCAGCCATTGTAGGTTGTAGATCCATAAATGTGGGTGATGGGTGAGCAGGGTTTGTGACTGAAGCACAGAGTGGTATTGCTTTAAATCTGCGGCCATGTCAAGCATCTGTAACACAATCTGGTCATCACTAGTGATGCCAATGGTTACTGCCCATTCCTTGTGACCCCGCTAAGTGCCTTGCCATTGCATTTAAGAGTCGGCTGCATCTGGGGATCTGGAGTAGTAGCTGGGACAGACCTGGTGAGGGTAGTAAGTATCCCTCATTGAAGGACATTGTAGAATCTTATAGAGCTGGATTAATAACGGGACTGGCAGCATCTCTGGAGAGAAGGAAGGAATAGGATTAAGAAACTCATCAAGAAGGCTGGCCCTGTCCTAGGGGTGGAGTTGGAGTCCAAACTGCGGGGCGTCTTAAACAATATAGTTCCCCCCTCCATGACACACTGGTCAACCTGAGGATAACCTTCAGCAACAGACTGGTTCCACCAAGATGCAGTACCGGATGGCACAGCAGATCCTTCTTCCCTGTGGCTATCAAACTGTACAACTCCTCCCCCTTCTGTCGTGGGGTAGACTGACGAAGGAACTGCAGATGCTGGTTTACACTGAAGACAGAAACAAAATGCAGGAGTAACTCAGTAACAGGCAGCCTCTCTAGAGAAAAGGAATAGGTGATGTTTCGGTTTGAGACCCTTTCTTCAGAAGACACTCAGTTTGCAGAAAGGTCTCGACCCAAAATATCACCTATTCCTTTTCTCTCGAGATGCTCCCTGACCCGCTGGGTTGCTCCAGCGCTTTGTGTCTGTCTTATGAGAAATTTATATCAGACTGAAGAAGGGTTTCAACCAGAAACGTCACCCATTCCTACTCTCCAGAGATGCTGCCCGTCCCACTGAGTTACTCCAGCATTTTGTGTCTATTTGATTTAAACCAGCATCTGCAGTTCTTTCCTATCACGAGATAAATTATTACAGTGAAATAAAGGACATGGGATTGCCACGAGAGCTGGCATGGACTCCATGGGCCAAATGGCATCTAAAGAAATAGGAAATGTGAAATCCATTCCAGTGACTAAACATTAAAATAAAATAAAGTTACTTTACACAGTAACATATCTGCTTTCTGAATCTTTGCCACACAGTCCCCATTGGAATCAATATGATCTCAGAATCCCTACAAGTCCTAGAATTAAGCACACACATTATTACTGGTTCAAACATTAAAAGTCAGCAAAATTTGGCCGACATTTGCCATTTCTGACACTGGCTTTTCAATCCAGATTCACTCGATCATTTTACATTTAATTTTTCAGCTTCCATGGTGAGATTTGAAGTTGTGACTTTAGTCTCCTAAAGAGGTTTAGACCTCTTTATACCAGTCCAGTAAGTGATGTGCTTTTTACCCAAAAGCCGCAATGCGTTTTAAGGAATATTCGGGAAAATGGGCTCCTCTCAATTTTTCATATTGATAGAAATAGTAATGTCAAATGTCAGGAAAGGGTTGGAAAGTTGTACCGAGCAAAGTGTTAATGGCTATTTCAGTAACGTGGCTGCATTGCATTTCCCTTGCTTACTGTAATTATATGGATGACCTTTATTTAGAAGAGTCTGATGACTGGTACAGAGGTATTTTTGGAACTATTTAAAGTAGCTTGGACTCACAAAATCACCCCCCTGTAATTTTATTAAAGTACAGTAATGGTGTTCTGAAAAGAGAAGAAACCAAAGTATCTTTTGAAGTATGTTCACTGTCGAAATGCTGGATTAGATTTTATGATTACAGATGAAATCAGCGATAATTAAGGTCTTACTAAGTTATTCATTTAAATCATCTTTATGATGCTAGAATGAAAAAGATCACCACCAGGCCTCCGCCGACCAGCGATCCCCGCACATTAGCACTATCCTACACACACTAGGAACAATTTTTACATTTGCCAAGCCAATTTACCCACGTACCTGAACGTCTTTGGAGTGTGGGAAGAAATCGAAGATCTCGGAGAAAACCCACGCAGGTCACAGGTAGACTGTACAAACTCTGTACAGACAGCATCCATAGTCAGGATCGAACCCGGGTCTCCGACACTGCAAGGCAACGAATCTCCCGCTGCGCCACGGTAGACACATTTCGCCTTTCCAGACTAAATGTGTAGGAAGGAACTGTACATGCTGGTTTAAACCAAAGATAGACACAAAAAGATAGACACCTTGCTGCCCAACACTGAGCCATTGTGTGTGACTCTGGCTGGCTTGGAGCAGTTAAACGGAGCTGGAAGTTGTGGCCTCCTGATAGCTTGGACATCTTTCTTGCTCGTAGGTCACCAAAGGGTTAGTCAAATTGCAGAAGTGAACCAACGTCACAGCTGCTCCCTCAGCAAGAGACTGACTGGAGGGTGAGGAGCAAGCTGTTTACATGTGTCTTTGGCTACAAAATGGTGGGAAGAAACAGATACAAATATTAAGTATAGCCAGACAAGTCCTTCATTTTATGATAACAGCTCATAATAAACAGTAAATATATCAAACTTTGAGCTACGTTGACTCTTCAGCTTGGTCTCAGCTAGAAACCATTTAGCCGTGGTATGACATACCAAGATTTCCATAAAAGTGAAAATTCCCAAAAGATTTTGCAATGTTAGCAAATAACTTTGACGTCAAAGACAACGTTTTACACACAAACCTGGAGTAACTCAGCGGGTCAGACAGCATCTCTGGAGAAAAGGAATAGGTAGATGATGATTTGGGTCGAGACTCTTCGTCAGACTGAGAGTCGGGGGAAAAACTCTTCCATATTCTTTTTCCTTAACATTACTATCCTCTGGCTCCCCACTGCGTGCTCTCACTTCCCCCACGTCCACTGCATTCGGTGCTCTTAATGTGGTCTCATCTACCTTGGAGAATACAAGGGAGAGATTGGGTGGATCGTTTTGCAGAATCCCTGCGTTCCGTCCATGGGGCAGACTCTGAGCTTCCCGCTGCCCATCACTTTAATTTTCCCATCCCACACCCATCTGACCTGTCACAGTGAGGTCCAACACCGGCTTGAAGAACACCACCTCATTTTCCGTCTGGGCACTTGATAGCCTTCTGTACTCAATATTCAATTCTGCAAGATAAGACACAAACAGCTGGAGTAACTCAATGGGCCAGAGGCCACCTCTGGAGAAAAGGAATAGGTGACGTTTTGGGTCGAGACCCTTCTTCGCGTCATCCATTCCTTCCCTCCAGAGATGTTGCCTGAGATGCTGCCTGTCCTGCTGAGTTACTCTAGCTTTTTGTGTCTATCTTCGGTTTAAACCAGCATCTGCAGTTTCTTCCTATGCGTTGAATTCTACAACTTCAGTTAACTTGATTTCTTGGTTTGTTATTAATCATAAGATCATAAGTGATAGGAGCAGAATTAGGTAATTTCGCCCATCAAGTCTCCTCCGCCATTCAGTCATTCAATCATCACTCCCTCCCAACCCCATTCTTCCTGCCTTCTGACACCTGTACTAATCAAGAATCTATCAATCACTGCCTGAAATATATCCACTGACTTTGCCTCCACAGCCTTCTATGGCAAAGAATTCCACAGATTCACCACCCTGACTAATGAAATTCCACTTCACCTCCTTCCTAAAAAGAACGTCCTTTAATTATGAGGCTAGTCCTAGACTCTCCCACTAGTGCAAACAGACTCTCAACATCCACTCTATCCAAGCCTTTATCTATTCTGTACATTTACATGAGGTCCCCCCTCATTCTTCTAAACTCCAGCACGTACAGGCCCAGTGCCCACAAACGCTCATCACAGGTTAACCTACTCATTCCTGAGATCATCTTTGTAAACTTCCTCTGGACCCTCTCCAGAGCCAGCACATCCTTCCTCAGATATGGGGCCCAAAATTGCTCACGATATTCCAAAATGAGGCCTGACCTGCACCTTATGGAGCCCCAGCTTCAAAAGCTGAAATCGTCCATTGTATATTATTATATCATCAGCTCAGCTGGCTTTTTTATTTCTTTTTTTCTCTTTGGGTATCGGTGAACATGCTCTCCTGCTCTGCAGGCACCTCCTCATGCCTCTGTCTGTGTTCTCACCCTTTAATCATTCCCATTCATTCATTGACCAGATAACCTTGTGTACAGTTTATCCCCTTGGGCACCCTAGTTAAACCGTATCAGAGACATCGCCCTCACCCACCCTCTCCGAAGCCTTTCTAGCTCCTTTAGTCTCCTCTCCAGTTTGGATAAAGTATCTCTGCCTTGGAATGTTGATTCTGTTTCTCTTCCCACAGATGCTGGATATTTCCAGCCTTTAATGTTTTTGTTTTAAAATCTGCAGTTTTCTTCCGTTTACATGGCACAGAATTCGTTTTTTTGTTGTTGTAGCTCATGAAAGCGATCAACTTACAAACTAAACGATAATAACGAAAGACGTACAGGTTTGTTGGTTTTTTTAATTAGTTTTTTCTCTTTGGGTATGAGCTTGGCTTGGTGTAAGTGTAACTTGTCCCTAGTTTGTGTTAGTGTGCGGGGGATCATTGGTCGGCCAGGAACGTGCCGTGAATAATTAGTCAGGGTAGGCAGTGGCTTTTAAAAATCTTGAAAACCGCACATGCGCAGATTATTCTCTCCCCGGCGAGCTGTCAGTCGGCTTTAAAAAAACTTCGAAACCGCGCATGCGCAGATTGTTCTCTCGATTTTTATCAAGTAATTTGTCTTCAATAGGTCCTATCTCTTAATAAAGTATTTAAAAACATATAGCTCAAAGAAATTTACTTACCATATTATTTGTACATGAAATCCATTCTTCTCTCGTTGTTTCCCGTTGTACCAAGCTGTTTTAAATGTCCTCATTATTTTTGTTCCTTTGCGCTGTTGAAGTTCTTTAAGTTCCGGCGTTGGTCTGCCATTTTCAATTATTTTGGTCTTTTCCTCGTAAGTTTGCTTCGAGAAACTCTTCAGGTAATCACTATCCATCTTTGAAAAACCTGCGCATGCGCAGTAGGCTGGTGCCCATGAGCAGTGCGCAGCGCAGTACATGCACGCAGTCCACGGTGTAAAGGCAGAATTTCAGCTTCCTTTATGGACCGTTGCCACTGATGGCTTGAAGCATCGTTGACGGCACGTGAGTAGCACATACTTCCGCATTTTAAATGTACTGCGGATGAAAGGCACGGGAGAATTATGCCTCCCTAAGAGATCGATCTCTTAGGGAAGCATAATTCTCCCGTGCCTTTACTATTTATGGCCATTTTATATATGTTTTATATATATTTTATATATATATTATATATATAAAATAATGACCATTTTATCATTTTAGTCAGTGTAGGCACTGCCTACCTTGCCTACCCTGATGGCACATGCCTGGTCGGTGCAGACTCGGTGGGCCGAAGGGCCTGTTTCCGCACCGTATCTCTAACGTAACTAAAAACTGAAATGAAAATATTGGCAATGGGTTGTCTACTTTAGGATAGAAAGGGCCACACAAAAGCTGAAATGTTAACTTTTTCCATGTGCTACACTGATCTGACTTCATGCATCCAAAAGATTGAAGCAAATAGAAAATGATTTGTGCATATGAATCACTGTTTATTCTCCCTCAGTAAACAGATGGCCCCTCATTAGATCAGTTACTGGAAGTGTAATCTGGATCAGTATTACAAATTTGAAGCTAAATTACCAACTGGATGTGGTTGAATGTTCTCTGATCATTGACGCACAGGATGTTGTAAACAAGACCAGCCGAATTAAACCGTTACAACGTGGAAATAAGCAACGGCAGGCGCTGGTTTATACCAAAGATAGACGCAAGCAGGTCAGGCGGCATCTCTGGAGAAAAAGACTGGGTGACGTTTCGGGTCGTCTTCCCTTGTTGGCGGGTTTGATGGTAATGTCGGGATTGCGGTGAAGTGAGGTGAGGGCTAGACCTTCGGAGGGGGTGAGATTAGAGTAGGGAAGGGGAGGAGAAGGGGGCCTAGACGGTCGATGTCTTGCTGGTAGTTTGAGGTAAAACAATCCAGGCAGGGTGGATGGAGTCTAAGAATGTTGGAGAAAGGGTCATCACTGGGCAGTGAGGATGCCTTCCCACAGAACCATATTGGACAAGGGATGTTGCTGCAGGCTCATTAAAGGTAATTTATTATCAGATGTGGCATGTCACAGTGAGATTCTTTGTTTTGTGTACACGGTATGCAAAGATTCGCCACATACAGGGCGTTGGCAAAGTTACAAAGTATGCAGCACTAGTTCCTGTTAACCTTCATCCCAGTGCTCCTGTGGTGAGTAACATATCTAGTTGTGTAGAAGTATTAACAAAATATACCAGAGATGGTTCAGTCTGAAGAAGGGTCTCGACCTGAAACGTCACCCAATCCTTCTCTCCAGAGATGCTGCCTGTCCCGCTGAGTAATGGGCCTGTCCCACTTAGGCGATTATTTTCAGCGATGGCTGGCGACTGTCATAGTCATGGCAGGTCGCCGAAAAAACGGCGACTGGACCCCCCCCCCCCCCACGACAATGTCTACAACAACCTACCACCTAGTCGATGTCAAGCTACGGCAAGCTACCGACAACCAGCGACCCATTAGGACATCCACCTACGACAACCTACGTCCACCCGCGACAAGCTACGACAATGTAAGCCATTTCAGTCGCCGGTACCTGTCGCCAGTTGACGTTGATAGTCGCCAATGGAATTCACCGAAGTCAACACCGGCGACAACCTACGTCATGCTGGCGACAACCTACGTCATGCTGGCGACAACCTATGTCGGCACCTACGTCAGGAGACGGCAAGCTACACTCATTGGCGTCAAGCCAACCGTCGCCGACTTCCGCCGAAAAGTTTTGAACATTTCAAAATCCAGTGGTGACCAGAAAAACGTTACGATTCTTTGGGTGACTGAGGAGACGACTCACGACCATACAGGCGACCCCCCGGCGACCATGTGGCGACAGCCTAGTCGCCTGTAGTCGCCTAAAAAATTGCCTAAGTGGGACAGGCCCATTACTCTTCGATTTAAACCAGCATCTGCAGTTCCTTCTCGCACACTAGAGAAAGTGGCTGTTCAGCCCATCATGTCTGTGCTGGTTGCTAAAGAGCTTCCCACCATTGGTACATTGTCCTACACGCACTTCATTGACTAGATAACCTTGTTTTTACCGTATATCCCCATGGTCAACCTTGTTAAACATGAGAGACATCCTCTTCTCTCACCATATCCGAAGCTTTACTCGTGCACATTTAGTGTTTAGATGTGGTAAGACTTTCTGCCTTTGATAGGCCGTGGGTTCCAGACTTCACTACCCTCTGGGTGAAGACACTTTTCCTCATCTTTTACTTTTTTTAGACATTCAGCGCGGAAACATGCCCTTCGGCCCATCGAGTCTGTGCCAGCCAGCGATCACCCCTTACACAAACCTACATGCAATGTGTAGGGACAATGTTACAACTTGTGTCAGAGGTTATGGGGAGAAGGCAAGAGAAGGGGATTAGGAGGGAAAGATAGATCAGCCATGATCGAATGGCGAAGTAGACTTGATGGGCCGAATGGCCTAATTCTACTGCTATCACTTATGAACTTACCAAAGCCAATTAACATGTAAACTTGTATGTCTTTGGAGTGTTGGAGGAAATTGGAGCATCCGGTCACAGGGAGAACGTACAAACGCCGTACAGACAGCACCAGTTATCAGGATCCAACCCGAGTCTCTGGCGCTGTAAGGCAACAACTCCACCGTTGCACCACTGTGCCGCCCTAAGTTATTTTAATCCACTGCTAAGAGAAATAGGAGCTACCTTTTTAAAGAGAACACATTGTGCTGGAAGAATTATTGGGACAGGCAGCATCTGTGGCGGGAATGTTGTTTTGAGTCAGGATCTTTCTTCAGATCCAATCTGAACCATCATCTGTCCATTCCCTCCACAGATGCTGCCTGATCAACTTAGTGTTTGGTTCATATATTCCAGCATCTTTATTTCCTTGTATCTCCTTCCTATTTATCCGACCTTGTCCCTTCATATTTTTATACCTCTGTTCCATACAATTCAATCTTTCCACATAGCTATAATTTCCCAACTCTATAAATCTCCTCTACAACCACTTCAGTGCAATCATATCTAAGATTGTAACATTTAACTCGCCTTACAGTAATCTGCCAGCTGCATTTAAAACTGGTTTTTGTATCACTACTAAATTCCCCACAGATTTGCACATTCAAAGACCTGAAGTATACAGACTAATATATCTAATACCACTTGCTTTCAGTGAAATAGTAATGCACAGAAACTAGTGAGCAAGACATCTGTTGTATCGTCTTAAACCTACTGAGGATTATACCAATAGATTATCATCATTTGTTTTCAGAAAGTATAGTTTAAGTTCCATTCTGCTGATTTTGTTTTGGCACTATCCATTAAAGTTGCAATCTAGTTTAGGTTAGAGATACAGCGCGGAAACTGGCCCTTCGGCCCACCAAGTCCGCACTGACCAGCGATCCCTGCACGCTAAGTCTATTCTATACACACTAGGGACAATTTACAATTTTTACCCCAGGCAATTAGCCTACAAACCTGTATGTCTTTGGAATGCGGGAGGAAACCGAAGCACCCGGAGACAACCCATGCATGTTACAAGGAGAATGTACAAAGTCCGTATAGATAGTACCCGTAGTCAGGATCGTACCCTGGTCTCTGGCACTGTAAGGCAACAACTCTACCGCTATGCCACCGTGCAGCCCTAAAACAGAGTAACCAAGATGAGTAATCTAATCTAGTTGACGCTAGCTCAGATTATCATGTATCTTAAAAGAACTGTTTCTCCAAGATACAAACTAGTTTAACATTCAACCTTTTGCCCTTAATGATTTCTAATATGTAACTCTCCCTGGTAATTGGACATGGTCTCATTGTATTCTTGACATTAATTTCATGGGTCCGTAATAATCAGAATAACGTTCCTGACATAGATACATAGAAAATCGGTGCAGGAATAGGTCCTTCAGCCCTTCGAGCCAGCACCAGCATTCAATGTGATTATGGCTGATCATCCACAATCAGTACCCCGTTCCTGCCTTCTCCCCATATCCCTTGATTTCCGCTAGCTCTAACAGCTCTATCTAATTATCTTTTGAATGCATCCAGTGAATTGGCCTCCACTGCCTTCTGAGGCAGAGAATTCCACAAATTCACAACTCTCTGGGTGAAAAAGTATTTCCTCATATCGGTTCTAAATGGCCTGCCCCTTATTCTTACACTGTGGCTCCTGGTTCTGCACTCCCCCAACATCGGGAACATGATCTTTAACTTGAAGGGTGGAATCACATTAACTGACTGACCTTGCAGCCAAAAGGTTTAATAAATTTACCAATGCATTGACCTTACTTTCCCCTGCTTTCTATTGCTTACTTTAGACAAAGGGCAGGGGGAGGAGATTTGGGGAGAATGACTGACTGAGATATAGGAAAGATAGACACAAAAAGCTGGAGTAACTCAGTGGGACAGGCAGCATCTCTGCAGAGAAGGAATGGATATTGTTTCAGGTCGGGCCCCTTCTTCAGACTGGGGAGAAGGAATGGGTGACATTTCGGGTCGAAGGGGCTCGACCTGAAACGTCACTCATTCCTTCTACCCAGAGATGCTGCTTGCCCCGCTGATTTACTCCAGCATTTTGTGTCTATCTTCGGTGTAAACCAGCATCTGCAGCTCCTTCCCACACGGAATGGTTGCTTAAGCTGCAGTCAAATCTTTAGGAAACAGAGAGGTAACAAGTGGTTGAAGTTTAGAGGGATATGGGTCAAACGCCACAAATGGGACTAGTTTAGATGGGGCATCTTGCCCAGCATGGATGAGTTGGGCCGAAGGGCCTTTTCCACGTTTGTATGACTCTACGATGGTGGGGCGCATCTTGACTGGTGATTTTCACACCGTTTGCCAATGACCTTAAAAAGGCATTGTTGCATTGACTCAGGCAAAGTATCTGAACATTGGGCCAAAATGTATTCACCTTTTGGCAGTAATTACATAGGGAATCGATCTCTGCTGAGATATTTTCCCAGTCAGTCCGTACCTGAGTTCCATGCCTGCACGTTGCATTCTGGAATGCGGGATGTGGCAATGTCAGATGTTGGTGAACATGACCTCGTCTAAAGGTGGATTGAATCTTCAGTTATTGGGTCAGTACTCTTTGCTATATGGCTCCATAGACTTATATCCACCATGCAACAAAGCTCATTTGAATGACATCGTCAATCTGGATGAAGAAGTTAAGATTGTTTCTTGTTGTCCTTACTTTGGAGTTATAGAGAGATACAAAGCTGAAACAGGCCTTCTGTCCACCGTGTTTGAAGGCCTGGATAGACGGGATGTGGAGAGGATGTTTCCACCAATGGGTGAGTCTTGGACTAGAGGTCATGGCCTCAGAATTAAAGGATGTTCTTTTAGGAAGGAGATGAGGAGAAATTTCTTTAATCAGAGGGTGGTGAATCTGTGGAATTCATTGCCACTGAAGGCTGTGGAGGCCAAGTCAGTGGATATTTTTAAGGCAGAGACAGATAGATTCTTGATTAGTACGGGTGTCGGGTTATGGGGAGAATGGAGCTAGGAGGGAGAGATAGATCAGCCATGATTGAATGGCGGATGGAAATTGATGGGCCGAATGGCCTAATTCTACTCCTATCACATGACCTTATGATGTGAGGATATCTTGTAGAAACATACAAGATTCTGACAGTGAAGTTATTTCCCTTTGCTGGTAGGTTTTGAATTGTGGTCACAGTCTCAAGATATGGCATAGGACATTTAGGGCTGTACTTAATGCACATTTCCATAGGTTCACTCAGAAGCTGGTGAACGTATGGAAATCTTTACCCCAGAAGGATATGGAGGCAAAGTCGCTGAATATACTTAACGGGAGGGATAGATTACTGGACACATAGCATCAAGGTATAATGGGGAGAGGGTGGGAATAACATACTGAGATGAACAATCAGCCACAATCATACTGAATAGCCGAGCTGGCTCAGAGGTTTGGAAGGAACTGCAGATGCTAGTTTACACTGAAGAAGGGTCTCGACCCGAAACGTCACCCATTCCTGCTATCCAGAGATGCTGCCTGTCCCGGTGAGTTACTCCAGCATTTTGTGTCTATCAAAGACTTGGAAGGTCTGCTCCTACTATTTTTACATATCTGTCATTTATGTCAATCAGCCATGATTGAATGACGGAGAAGACTCGATGGGCCGAATGGCCTAATTCTACTATTCCTTATGATCTTATGTGTCCGTACTGACCTTCAACCACTCTTACCATTGCTTCTACATTCTCATCGATTCCACCTTTCCCGCCCCATGCCCTTATTCTACCACTCACATACACACTACGGGAAGTTAACAAAGGCTAATTAAACTGCACACCTCCATGTCTTCATAACATAGGAGGAAACCAGAACAGCCAAAGGAAACCTATGCAGACACATGGAGAACAGGCAGACTCCACACAGACAGCACCTCCGTTCAGTTTTAGTTTTTATTGTTACGGGTACAGTGAAATGTTTTTGTTGCGTGCTAACCAGTCAGCTGAAAGACAAAGATTACAGTTGAGCCAATCACAGGATACAGATAAGGGAATAACTTTTAGTGCAAGATAAAGCCTGCAAAGTCCGATCAAGGATAGTCCAAGGGTCACCAATTAGCTCTGAATCCTGGTCCCCATCACTGAGGCAGTGGCTCCACCAATTAAAATTTTTTTTTTCATTATTTCACAAGAGTTACGTGCATTTGTGAATATTAATTAGTGTTAAATGCACAGTTTTTTGTAATTAAATTCATTTTGGATTTTTAAGAATGTCTGATCAGAAATACTTAGTGGTAAAGACTTTTCCCAATAGTGAGTAGTCAGGTGCGGTGATGAGGCCTCGGGATCTGTTGCCAAGTCTACACACATGCACCTGCTTTGAGCTTAGACCTGCAGAGATGAAAATTGTTCATGTGGCAGAGAAAACATGAGGTGTGGTTCATATTAGGCACAATTCTACCTCAGGTGACGCTTGGTTGCACCTGGTTGCTGTGCTGTGATCTGTCCTGGATACACGATAATACAAATGGGCATATATATTAGGAGAAGAGTTAGATCACTCGTCACCCCGCCAACATATTACGACATTGCTTCCCTCTCTCTCAGTCCCTCCCCCAGCCTAGTTCTCTGACTTGTTTAGTTTAGAGATACAGCGCAGAAACAGGCCCTTCGGCTCACTGAGTAAACACCGACCAGTGATCCCCGCACATTATATATGTATAATATATGTGTGTGTGTATATATAAATGTATATATATGTGTGTGTATGTGTGTGTGCATATATATATATGTATGTATATGTGTGTGTGTATATATATATATTCATACACATACATACATATGCTGTCCTACACACAATAGGGACAATTTACATTTATACCAAGCCAATTAACCTACAAACATGTACGTCTTTGGAGTGAGGGAGGAAACCGAACATCTCGGATAATTCACGGAGAGAACGCACAAACTCCGTACAAACATCAGTAGTGAGGATCGAACCAGGGTCTCTGGCGCTGTAAGGCAGTAGCTCTACTGCTATGCCACCGTCCCGCTCTTTTCACTAGCCTTCACTACCGACTAGTTTCACTGTCTTTCTGATTAATGTTACTGATTGTATGCCTTGTTGTCACCTTCCCCTCTGCCAACAGTGATCCATTCTACATTTCCCTGACCATTGTCTGCTTTGATCTGTCATTTTCACACCTTACCCATGTATATCTCTAGTCTCCCACTCACCTGACTCTCAGTCTGAAGAAGGGTCTCAATAGGTGCAGGAGTAGTCCATTCGGTCCTTCGACTCAGCACCACCATTCACTGTGATCATGGCCGATCATCCACAATTGGTACTCCATTCCTGCCTTCTCCCCATATCCCTTGAACGCTATCTAACTCTCTCTTGAAAGTATCCAGAGAATTGGCCTCCACTGCCTTCTGAGGCAGAGAATTCCACAGATTCACAACTCTCTGGGTGAAAAAGTTTTTCCTCATCTCCGTTCTAAATGGCCTACCCCTTATTCTTAAACTGTATCCCCTGGTTCTGGACTTGCCGAATGTCTCGACCTGAAACTTCACCCATTCCTTCTCTCCAGAGATGCTGTCTGTCCCCGTTGAGTTACTCCAGCATTTTGTGTCTGTCTGCGACATTTAACATCTTGGCAGAGATGATTGTAATCTCGTTTCTGTATTTCAAATGATCCCAAAGAGAAATCTTTCACCCCCTTGCTTATCAAGAATCTATTAGCTCTGCTGAAAAACTGTTCAAAGATTCTGCTTAAACCAACCTTTTGATCAAGAGAGTTGAAAAGGTTTGTGTCCAGGGTTGACAACTTTCTCACTCCCAAATAAGGGACAAAGGGTGAAAATACGAGACAAATTCCCGCCGGCAATTCGTTGACTGACTCGGCCGTGGCTGGGTGAATGATGAGTTGGCCCGGGTGCTGGACTGCACACAAAGCCCAGCCGGCGGGCCAGCTGAGGACTTTTGTCACGCGCAAAGTCCGGCACCCCATCCAACTCATGAACCGATGATCGGCCATGAGAAGGAGGGGTGGTGGTGTCGGCAGTAAGCGAAGGTCCGAAGGTCAGACAGCTGGCCGGGCTGCCGACCGACAGGGCCACAGGCAAGGCGCTGCTGCTGCTGCTGCTGCACTCCATGGGCTGCACTGCCTCGGGACGGGTGAGGCGGGGGCCGGACGCGGCGCTCCAAGCCGACAGTCCCCTCGACCCGAGTAGTAGCAGTCAAATACGGGACAAGGGCGATCCCGAAAGGGACAAACCAATTTAGCCCAAAAAACGGGATGTCCCAGCTAATATGGGACAATTGGCAACCCTAATTGTGTCCCCACATGAGAAAATATTGTTATTTTGTCATTTAAGTGAATGGTTAATTTAAGTAATATATGTCCTATATTGAACAGTGACCACCAGTTCTAAATTGTCACACAGAGGAAGCAGTCTCTCCAAATCTCTCCTGTTGTGACCCTTCAAGTTTATTTTTATTTTAGTTAAGTTTCCCTTCGATCTTTTGAACTCCAGAGAGTAAAGGCCCTGCCCCTCCCTACAAAGCTGCCTGCCCATTATAGGAATCGGATGAATGATAATTAGTTTTTAATGTATAGCAACTTGATTTTATGTTATTTGCCTAAATTGCATTATGCCCCATGGCAGTGAGCCTAACATTGAAAACCAAAGAAAGATATTTTGTAAGTGAAAGGAGACTGGTGCTTTGTGTTCACAATCTGGGCGGATGGGGTGGAAAGGGAGTGTCTCCTCTTTGATGAGGTCAGTTTAAGTTTGGAGGCTGGCAGGGTGTGTGGGTAGTAGGGTTGCCAACTGTCCCGTATTAGCGGGACATCCCATGTTTTGGGCTAAATTGGTTTGGCCCTTGTCCCGTATTTGAACATGGCAAAGTTGCCCATCATGGCGCCATTCTCGCAGCCGCGGGGACACTCGGGTTGGAGGTGACCAGGGAGCCGTGCAATGGCCGCTCAGCAACGGGCTCCGCTGTCCCGACCGCAGCCTCGGCAACCGAAGCCGACCGCGCTGCAAGCAGGCTGCACGGTGGGTATTGTAGTCAGGATGGGGACATCATGGGAACTGTAGTTCTTGCTGCGCAGAAGATAGGCACAAACAGTTGGAGTAATGCAGCGGGACAGGCAGCATCTTTGGAGAGAAGGAATGGGTGATGTTTCAGGTCGAGACCCTTCTTCAGACTGAGAGTCAGGGGAGAGGGAGACACAGAGATATAGAAGGGTGAGGTGCGAAAAGGAGACATCTAAGGGGATGCAGCTCAAGGAAAATGTAACAATTGCATCACATGGCTGTGGAGGCCAAGTCTTTTTTTAAAGCGGAGATTGCCCGGTTCTTGATTAGTAAGGGTGTGAAAAGTTATGGGGAGAAGGCAGGACAATGGGGTTAAGAGGGAACTAGATTTGCCATGATTGAATGGTGGAGTGGACATGATGGGCCAAATGGCCTAATTCTGTTCCTGTGCCATGAACATAAACTTAGTAGGGGAGGGGGGTTGAGGGTACAGTTGCCAACTGTCCCGTATTAGCCGGGACATCCCGTATATTGGGCTAAATTGGTTTGTCCCATACGGGACCGCCCTTGTCCCGTATTTGACTGCTACTACTCTGTAATCACCAGAATGCACGCTCACAGACAGATCCTAGATCTGATACAACAGCGTGCAT
This sequence comes from Malacoraja senta, assembly GCA_038087875.1. NCBI lineage: Eukaryota > Metazoa > Chordata > Chondrichthyes > Rajiformes > Rajidae > Malacoraja > Malacoraja senta. The sequence goes on from CM075980.1 coordinate 46,169,176, forward strand.
GCATGTTACATGTTACATGTGTTATTGACACCACGCACGAGCGATTCACGTCATCCAATCACAGCCCCCTTTGGCCAGTGTGGGTGAGTTGGGCCGAAGGGCCTGTTTCCACACAGTATTACTCTCTGCGCATCAGTTGTACGCTATATTTTGCCAATTCCTGCCAAAACCACAAGTTTCAGTAACGTCTGGTGTTGTTCGGTTGGTTTGGCTTGTGCAAATATGGATAAACCTGCAAAAAAGAAAGACTGCGCAGCTATAACAAGCAATGAGAAGCAAAACAGACGTGGGTTAAACCCGTCACCGGTGACTCGACAACGACCTTCTGTGCTTTATGCTGTCGGGAAGTTGTCCCTTATTTTGACCTTTTGTCCCTTATTTGGGAGTGAGAAAGTTGGCAACCCTTGTGGATAGGTAGTTTGTGAAATAGTTCTGCCAGTTAGACAGGGCATATGTGTGTTCTCTGTGCATGTATTCTCACCTTACCCGTTCTGGTGAAGAGTCATAGAATTGTACAGCATGGAAGTAGACCATTCGGCCCGACTTGTCCATAAGAACACAGAAAATTACAGCACAGGATCGTGTCCTTCGGCCCACAATGTTTGTGCCGAACATAAGGCCATGAGGAATAGGAATAGAATTAGACCATTTGGCCCATCAAGTCTACTCCGCCATTCAATCATGGCTGATCTATCTCTCCCTCCTAACCCCATTCTTGATGCCTAGTTAAATTGATCTCATCTGCCTGTACAGGATCCACACCCCTCTATTCCCTGCACTTCTGTGTGTGTGTGTGTCTAAAAGCCTCTTACATGCTACTATCGTACCTTCCTGCCCTTCCACCACCACTTCAGGCAGGGGCGGAAAACCCGGGGGGGGGCCAGAGGGGACACGTCCCCCTCATGATTTGAGTGGTGGGGGACATCCCCCCCCAAGTTTTTGTGATCCGTATATAATAACATCTCCGCTTTCCGCGAGACAATGGGGGTGGGACTCATGATCGAGGGCGCGATGATTGGAGGCGGGAGGAGTGGGGGGACCGAGGATAGAGCGCGGCGATTGGAGGAGGGAGACGTGGCACAGACCTGCGCCTCATCCGCAGGCAGGATCGATCCTGGCCGGGTCTCCGGCGCTGTCCCGAGTGCCCCCAGAGATGTCGGGAGTCAGACGCGAGCTGTGCCCCCAGGCCCACAGCCAGCGCAGAGAAACAGCGCTAAACCCAGCCCAACTCTGCCTGTCCCGCCAGGTGAACCTGCCTGGGCTTGGGGGGAATATGGCCAGCGTGGAGAAGCAGCGCTAGTGTCCCGTCAGTCCAGGCAGAGCTGTAGTTAACCCGGTGAGACAGGCAGAGTTGAGCTGCATTTAGCGCTGGATTGAGGCACCTAAGCCTCGCGCGCGCGCGTGTGTGTGAGTGTGCTCATGCGCGCGTGGCCGCCAAAAAATTGTCCCCCGTCCCCTCCATGTTTTGATAACGAGTTCCGCTCTTTACTTCAGGCAATGCTTTCCAGGCCCCCACCACACTCTATGTAAAAAAAAATAATCAAAACTTGCCCCGCACAAGTCCATTAAACCTTCTCCTTCTCACCTTAGAGTTATGCCCTCTAGTGTTGGACATTTCCACCCTGGGGAAAAAGGGTCAGCCTCCTAATTTTATATACTTCTGTCATCTCCACTCAACCTCCGACATTCCAGAGAAAACAATCCAAGTCTATCCAACCTCCCCATGCTGACCAGTATATAAATACTTCCATATAAATACTTCTCCCAACACTTGATCTATAGTGTTCAATGCCTCGACATTCTGGGCACTTTAATGGTGTCATCAACCACTCTCTCAAGAGTCCTTGAACTGAAATGTTTACTGTTTCTCTCTTCATTGATGCTGTGAAACTTTTTGTGCAGGAAGGAACTGCAGATGCTGGTTTAACCGGAAGATAGACACAAAAAGCTGGAGTAACTCAGTGGGACAGTCAGCATCTCTGGAGAGAAGGAATAGATGACGTTTCAGGTCGAGACTTCTGAAGAAGGATCTCGACCCGAAACATCACCTATTCCTTTTCTCCAGAGATGCTGTCTGACCCGCTGAGTTACTCCAGTTTTTTGTGTAAAACTTTGTCTTTGATGTCAAAGTTATTTGCCAACTAAAATACATTGCAAAATCTTTTGGGAATTTTTACTGTTATGGAAATCTTGGTATGTCATATGCCACATGCCACGGCTAAATGGTTTCTAACTGAGACCAAGCTGAAGAGTCAACATAGCTCAAAGTTTGATATATTTACTGTTTATTATGAGCTGTTTTCATAAAATGAAGGACTTGTCTGGCTATACCTAATTTTTGTATTTGTTTCCTCCCACCATTTTGTAGCCAAAGACACATGTAAACAGCTTGTTCCTCACCCTCCAGTCAGTCTCTTGCTGAGGGAGCAGCTGTGACGTTGGTTCACTTCTGCAATTTAATTAACCCTTTGGTGACCCACGAGCAAGAAAGATGTCCAAGCTATCAGGAGGCCACAACTTCCAGCTCCGTTTAACTGCTCCAATCCAGCCAGTCACACACAATGGCTCAGTGTTTGGCGGCACGGTTGCGAAGCGGTAGAGTTGCTGCCTTAGAGCGCCAGAGACCCGGGTTCGATCCTGACCACGGGCGCTTGTTTGTACGGAGTTTGTACGTTCTCCCCGTGACCAGCGTGAGTTTTCTCCGAGATCTTCGTGTTCATTCCACGCTCCAAAGACGTACAGGTTTGCAGCATAATTGGCTCGGTATGAATGTAAAAATTGTCCCTAGTGTGTGTAGGATAGTGTAGATGTGTGGGGATCGATGGTCGGTGCGGACTCAGTGGGCCAAAGGGCCTGTTTTCACGCTGTATCTCTAAACTAAACTAAACAACAACATTGAGAGTTCAAATAGCCACTGAAGTGTTAAAAACAAATATGTTGTGCATGTTAAGTGCATTCATTTCTCACTAGTCTAATAAGCTTATTGCTTCCGTGAGTCCTTACATTACAGTAGCAACTTGGCTCTGCAGAACAATGTAGTTTGCTGGAATAATGGAAATGAGGTGCGTGAGTCACTCTCAAATTCAGATTTCGTCTGGTTCCTGGAATCTGGGGACATTGTACTGTTTCTCTAAAAGGAAAGGAAGGAAAAGCGTTTGCTATAAAGCCAGTTGTTAAAGGAAAATGCCAAAAAATAACATTGCCTTTCTTCAAAGGCAAACTGGTTTTCCTAAAAGGTCAAGGATAAAAAAAAATCATTGCCTATTTTTAGTTCAATTTGTATGTAAGTTTTTATTTATATCCATGTTTTAAAACCTGCAGTAACCAATGAGAAGCAAGTGGAAAAGCACTATGCAAAGAAACCTAATGTAAATCTATTATAGATCTTGTACCCGTCATTTATTTTATGGTCCACTTAATGTCTAGTGATTGTACCGGTTGTAAATATTTTTTTATTGGAGATCTTATGGCCAGAAATGTTAATAACTTAGCTGCATCTGAAGTAACTTTCTTTAAACAATCAGAAGAGCAACAATGGGCCATCTGGCTTCTCATATCTGCTTCACAATTTAATCAGACAATAAGTAGAATGATTTTTAATATCTAAAAATTATGGACGCTGTCCAGACCATCACACAAACCAACCTCCCTGCCATTCTGAAGAAGGGTCTCAACCCAAAATGTCATCCGTTCCTTCTCTCCAGAGATGCTGCCTGTCCCGCTGAGCTACTCCAGCTTTTTGTGTCTATCTCCCTTCCGTTGACTCCATTTATACCTCACGCTGCCTTGGCAAGGCCAGCAACATAATCAAGGACGAGTCGCACCCTGGCCATTCCCTCTTCTCCCCTCTCCAGGCAAGAGGTACAGAAGTGTGAAAATGCACAATTCCCGATTCAGGGACAGCATCTTCCCAGCTGTTATCAGGCAACTAAACCATCCTACCTCAACTAGAGAGCAGTCCTGAACTACTATCAACCTCAATGGAGACCTTTGTAGACTATATTTGACTGGACCTTACTGGCTTTATCTTGCACTGAATGTTATTCTCTTTATCATAAATCTGAAAACTGTAAATGGCTCGATTATAATCATGTATTGTCTTTCCGCTGACTGGTTATCATGCAACAACAGCTTTTCACTGTAACTCGGTACACGTGACAATAAACTAAACTCAAACTCAAAAAGATATTGGTGTTAATAATTTAATCTCCATAGCCCCCTAGGGTAGAGAGTTCCAAAGGTTTCCCATCTGCTGAAATGGTTTCTCATCTTGGGCCATATTGGAGCAAAACATATCTAGCCCAACACTCTTTTGGAGTTAAGGCCTTCCTAATTGCTTACTGTATGTTAACATTCAGTGATTCTTGTATCAAGATGCCCAGATACATGTGAACACCAGTTAGTGCCTTTCAATCTCTTGCTGTTTAAATAAAATACAGCATTTCGATCTTTTTTACCAAAATGAATATCTTGCATTATATTCCATCTGCCCAGCATTTGCCCATTCCCCTCTGCTCGCTGCCTACCAACCTGATATTGAATGTTAACTCCTTCTCTTTTTCTCAATCCAGTTACCAACTATCAATAAGTAAGCCCATCAAGTCTACTCCGCCATTCAATCATGGCTGATCGATCTCTCCCTCTGAACCCCATTCTCCTGCCTTCTCCCCATAACCCTTGACACCCGTACTAATCAAGAATCTTATCTATCTCTGCCATAACAATATCCATTGACATGGCCTCCACAGCCTTCTGTGGGGTGTCCACCCTAAAGGGCCTGTCCCACTTGGGCGACCTTATCCGCGAGTTCTGGCGAGTTTGCCCTCGACTCATACTCGCAGCATGGTCGACACGAGGTCGTAGGAGGTCTTCGTAACTCTCCTTCATGCTCGACAGTGGTCTCCGCGTACTCGAGGTCTCAGCTAGGTTGCGGCGCTTTTTTCAATATGTTAAAAAATGTCCGCGAACAAAAAAAGGTCGCCATGGAAAAAAATCGATGCTTTTTTTACTCGTAGGTTTAGTCGTAGTAGGTCGGCATGTTAATCGTAAGTAATCGAGGGTAGTCTAAGGTAGTCGTAGATAGTCTTCAGCATAGTTGAAGGGAGGTCGAAGGAGATCGAAGGAGGTCGTCTTCACTCTCCACTATTCGGTGTCCAATTTTCCCGAAGCTAGTCGTAGCAAGTCGAAGCTGGTCTTCAACATAGTTTAAGGAGGTCGAAGGAGGTCTTCTACATAGTCGAAGGAGGTCTTCAACATGTCATTTTTTTAAACTCTCCTAAACTCTTCTAAACTCGCCAATTAGGTCGCCGCAGTGGGACAGCCTCTTAATGCCACCGTCCACCCTAATTTTTCAAATATGTGGTTGTTAAATTCATCAAAGTTATCAATTATAAAAAAAAGAAACGTGTTTTAATTTCCTGGTTAACATTGTTCCTTAATCAAGTCGATGACAAGAGGAAAGACACAAAATGCTGGAGTAACTCAGCGGGACAGGCAGCACCTCTGGTGAGAAGGAATGGGTGATGTTTCGGGTTGAGACCCTTCTTCAGACCCAAAACGTCATCCATTCCTTTTCTCCAGAGATGCTGCGTACCCCGCTGAGTTACTCCAATGTTTTGTGCCTTTCTTCGGTTTAAACCAGCATCTGCAGTTCCTTCCTACACATGACAAATGGCACAGGCTCCAAATGATCTGCCACACTTACCTACCAGGAAACAAGGCTTCTGTACTTCAGGGTTAGTTGGTTGTGACACACCCAGAGGTGGCCAAAAGCCATGCCAAGGTGAACTGGAAATGCAAGTCTTTTTTGCTTTTACTTTAAGTCCACGCATCTGATTGTTGGCCTGATGTTGGGAATAATCCCCCAGCTACCCAACAACAAACACATACCATGTTCAATCTCTTAAAACAGAAAATGTAAGAAGTGTACACTTGGTCAGGTAGCACCTGTGTGGAGAAAAGCAACGTTAATGATTTCAAGTAAGCCTTGCGTTCCTTCTCTCTCCCCGCCCCTCCCTTACCCTAGGCATCCAGCTACTTCCACTATTTGCAACCAAATATCCCTTCATTATCACCTCTTCCACAGCCAACAATGGACCATTGTGGGCTCCACCTTTCCTTGTTCATCGGTGCTGGCTCTGATTAGTTCTGAACCTTTTTATACCTCTAGTTTCCCTCTCCCCTGACTGTCTGAAGAAGGGCAAGACGTCACCTATTCCTTTTCTCCAGAGATGCTGTCTGACCTGCTGAGTTACTCCTGTATTTTGTGTCTATCTTTGGTGTGAACCAGCAGCTGCAGTTCCTTCCTGCACCTTAATGTTTCATCAATTCTGATACCAGGTCACTGAATTGAAACATTAACTCTGTTTCTCTCTCCTCACATGCTGCCTGGCTTTAAGAGAATTTTTGTTTTGTTTCATTTCGGATTTCTTTCATCCCACATTGGCGTCTACAAATAGCTGTGAACATCTATAGTGGATTATGTTGGGTGGAAGTGCAGCATGGTGGCACAGCGGTAGAGTTGCTGCCTTGCAGCGGCAGGGACCCCGGTTCAATCCTGACGACGGGTGCTGTCTGTAAGTTCTCCCAGTGACCTGCGTGGGTTTACTACGAGGTCTCCAGTTCCCTCCCACACTCCAAAGACGTACAGGTTTGTAGGTTAAATGGCTTGGTATAAATGTAAATTGTCCCTAGTGTGTGCAGGATAGTGTTAGTGTGCAGGGATCGCTGGTGGGTGCTGACCCGGTGGGCTGAAGGGCCTATTTCCGCGCTGTATCTCTAAACTAAACTAAACTAAAAGAATGGATGACATCCAGTCGGCTTGGAAAAGTTCATACAAGGCAACAGCTTTGCTGTAAAATGATTTGAAATAACCTGATTTGTGGAATTTTCACTAACGTAATTAGTAGTAATCAGAACTGTAAATAAATATTTTTTTTGAGGGGAAAAAAAATTGCAGTTATCCACAATGTAGTGACATTAACGTAGAGAAAATACTTATTTTTTCCTTAAGACTCCAAAAAAAAGTCTTAAGGACTTTTATTCCACATTGAAAATCTGGAAACCTCTCCCAGATAAAGGACATTTGATGACTCATTGGAAATTTGGGTATGCGTGGGAATGAAATGGTCCAAAATTCCTTCAAGCCGCATCAATTGATCATCCTGCTTCAACGAGTTATAAAGGTAATTGCTGATGGAAATCGGGGGAAATGCCATCAGAGAGAAGGTTGAGGCATGGTAACTGGAACTTAGTTTGCGTTTCCGGTAAAGAAGTTGGTTTTGTGCAACATCTGTCTACTTGCCCATTGCTGACCTTCCTTATGCTGGTGAAACAAAAACATCATTGACAAAGTTAGAGTGGAGTCAAGTTCCCAGATAGTGTGCTTTCACTATTCAGGATCTTGAAAACACCTTCCTATCCTCCGTCATCTTACTGTAAAGTGACATATTCCTCACTTTTTAACCCCGGCTGCCCAATTTCTCCTCCAGGTGCCAATTCCTGCTGATGTATAAGTCCTTGAGTGGCAACATGTTTCTGGAACCTGCCCAGGTACCCACACTTGAGAGACACAGAATGCCAGAGTAACTCAGCGGGTCAAGCAGCATCCCTGGAGAGAAGGAATCATTGAGTGATACAGTGTGGAAACAGGCCCTTCGGCCCAACTTGCCCACACCGGCCAATATGTCCCAGCTACACTAGTCCCACCTGCCAGCAAATCCCTCCAAACCTGTACTATCCATGTACCTGTCTAACTGCTTCTTAAATGGTGGGATAGTCCCAGCCTCAAATACCTCCTCTGGCAGCTTGTTCTATACCAGTGGTTCTTAACCTGGGGGTGGGGACCCCCATGGGGGGGTCGTTTGGGGCTTTACCAGGGGACATGAAAGGATCATAAATAACATATCCATTTGTTGAGCCCATTTTTAGGAACCTAATAAAGGTACATACCATATACAGTGTTTTGTTCCCGTATGCGTGTACATGTGCCAAAAAGGTCAAGAACCACGGTTCTATACATTCACCACCCTTTGTGTGAAAACGTTACCCCTCAGATTCCTATTAAATCTTTTCCCCTTCACCTTAAACCCATGTCCTCTGGTCCTCGATTCACCTACTGTGGGCAAGATAATGTGCATCTACCCGATCTATTCTTCTCATGATCTTGTATACCTCTATAAGATCACCACTCATCCTCCTGCGCTCCAAGGAATAGAGTCCCAGCATACTTAACCTCTGCCTATAGCTCAGACCCTCTAGTCCTGGCATCATCCTCGTAAAATGGGTGACATTTCAGGTCGACTGAGGAAGGGTCTTCACCCAAAACATCACACATTCCTTCTCTCCCAGGATGTTGCCTGACCCGCTGAGTTACTTCGGCATTTTGTATCTATCATTTGGGGAAAACCAGCATCTGCAGTTCCTTCCTGCATATATCCAGTCTTGATGTTGGAGTCTACACAATGAATCTTCAGGTCTGAAGTAGGGTCCCTACCCTAGTGGCCATCAGTCCATTCCATCCACGGATGCTGCCACACTCACAGTGTTCCTCCAGCAGTTTGTTTCTTGCTCAGGATTCCAGCATCTGCAGTCCCTTGAGTCTCTCACTTCCCCTTGATGTCCGGGATACTGAAGCCGATAGGGAATGGCTGAACTCCCATCCTGGGAAAATGGGAATGTTTCAGTTGAGTTTCTAAAGGCTTCTGTTGAATGTGAACTATCGGAGACTCAATAGACCCTGCAGCATTTCTGAGCAATAAACTCAAAGGTTTCAAGGGCAGAAAACTCAGTAATTATGAAAGTCTTACTTAACAAGTATCAGCTGTGACTCAGAAGATAGACACAAAATGCTGGAGTAACTGCGGAACAGGCTGCATCTCTGGAGGGAAGGAAGGGGTGACGTTTCGAGTCGAGACCTTTCTTCAGACTGAGAGTTACCCATTCCTTCTCTCCAGAGATGCTGTCTATCCTGCTGAGTTACTCCAGCATTTTCTGTCAATCTTTGGTGTAAGCCAGCATCTGCAGTTCTTTCTTACACATGACGAGAAGATGTTCTGTCAAATCGCACAGGCCCCAAGCCCACAGGCGGTCACACTCAAACCGTCTGGATTTGAGTTCAGTCTGGGACAGGGATGGGGAACCTGTGGCCTTCTAGGCCATTAAGTGTGGCCTTTTGAATTAATCCAAATTTTGTAGAATAAATCCTTTTATTTTTATTAATATGCTTTTGTTCCTCTTTTATTATTTTTTATTATATTCTTAAAATGAACATATTTAAAATACCAAAGAGTAAAAGAAGATTCAAAGACATAATCCTCCCCAACTGACGGCCACAATTAAAACATTAGTAAGTTATGAGGGCTATTTTAACAAAATAATGTACATTTTGAAGTACATCTAATTGAAGTTTCTTGGATGCGGCCTTATTAGATTACAGCTAACTTAATGCGGCATTCCAACATGAAAAGGTTCCCCACCCCTGACTTGAGTTCCGTCTTCATTGCCGACACTTTACGGCATTGCCGACCGTGCACTGAATTGCCAGCGGTGCCATCTTATGGCTGAGACATTGAACTGTAGTACTAGTCCTGTTGGCCCTAAGGAATAGGGAACACACATCACTGCCAGCCTCGCTTTGCCGTTTGTGAGAGGTGGCTGTGTGGAAATTGGCCGCGGTCACTTGTGGCCGTGAAGGACACCAGGCAAAGGCTGCCTGTCTGCTATCTGGCACCAAGCTCGGCAAAGAAACTGACTGTTGATTGTCTCCTGCTCCTTGCCAGACATTTCAGTGACAGGGAAAACCCCAGCAGCTGTTGAATTGTAGAGAGCAACAAAGCAAGGGAGAATCAACTTCTGCCTTATTCCACGACGCACAAAGGCACTACACACAGGCAGCCTCTTTCTTCCTCTTTGGTCACAAGGGCAGGAAATTATTTAAAATCCAATTACACCCATTTTTTTTCTTTTCCGTTTACAGCCTAATGACAATCAGCAGTTTATTCTCCCGGGCTGTCTGGATCTTAGAGTGTGGGAAGCACACGTCCTTCTGTCTTTATAATTTGGACCATTTAGTTTGTGCTTTGTTGGTCAGTCAGGAGAACGCCACTGCCTCGCCGTATATGAACTATCAAGTACTTTGATATCAGTTAATTAGTGTGAAAGAGATTTTCAGTGACATTTTAAAGCTGGTGCTCATGTTAATGTGCATGTTTTAGTGCAAAATACTCCACATCTCCATGCAATTGGAAAGACAATCTTCGTGGATCTATGGTGCCCACCGAAGTGACAACTGCTTTCATTTTTAACATCGTTCATGCAGCAAAAAATATTTAGATGCACTTCACACTTGTGCTATCAAAAAAATCATTTGATAAGGAGCCAGCAAAGGAGAAATTGGGGGCAGGATTAAAAAACAAAGAGATTTTGAGGAGCTCTTTCGAAGCAGAGTGACAGATGGGCAGGAAGATTAGGGACTGGCCCCAGAGTTTGGAGCCATGGCGAGTGAAAGCAGAGTTGGCAATGGGGGTAATCTCAAACTGGGAATCACTGCTTAAAACTGATGCGTTGCTCATTTTAGCCAGAAGTGAGGTGATGTTTTTTTCTTGAGTGTTGTGAGTCTTTGTCATTTTTAAAGGATACCCCTTTAAGGCAGAGGTAGATTAGCAAAGGGGGGAAGAAGTAGTAGGCAGGAATGCAGAGTTGAGGATGCAGTTACGTCACCTTAGATCACCTATGATCTTGTTGGATTGTAGTTCGAGGAGCTTACTGTTTTTAATCATATCCAGTTAACCATGATCCAGTGTAGTTCCAGCAGAAATGGGTGATGCAACTAATGGCCCTGTCCCACTATACGAGTTTACCCAAGAGCTCTCCCGAGTTAAAAAAAAAATCAAACTTGTGGTAAGTACGTAGAATGTACGTAGCGGGTACGTCGGAGCTCGGGACGTCTCTTAGCGGCTTGTAACGCTAACGGCAGGTACTCGGGAAACGCGGTAAGCTCGTGAAGATTTTTCAACATGTTGAAAAATGTCCACGAGAGCCCCGAGTACCTACGAGCGGCTATTACCGGGGGAAACTCGGGAGAACTCTTGAATTAGCTCGTACAGTGGGACAGGCCCTTAAGGGCAGGAGCAGCGGGATTTTCGGTGACCTTGGCAGGATCCAACGTCCAAGATTAGCCAGATCTACAGTCACTTATTACAATCGTTCCACACTCTTAAATCTCCACTCCAACAGCAACGTTTCTTACTCTAACCATGATATTCCCTTATCATGTATCAATACAATGGCTCAATTGTAATCATGTATTGTCTTTCTGCTGACTGGAGAGCACACAACAAATGCTTTTCACTGTACCTCGGTACAGGTGACAATAAACTGAAACTGAAGCAGTGAAAATGGCCAGACAAACACCTAAAGCTAATTCACTATGCACAGGCAGTCCTGTCCTGGCATGTGCTGTTAAAGTTTTAATTCTGTTTCAGCTATGTTTGCTATATTCCTTAATATTTTCCAGTATTGACATTAGCTACTTGCATAGGCAAAGGATATAAAATAACCTTCCCAAATTAGAACTCAGTTGCTAAGGCAAGCCAGGGTTGCTGGCATAAACAAAAACAATCTCAGTCCCGAGTATTGCAATTTTTTAAACGATAATTTACTCATTTTGAAATTTATGGTAGGCGTCTCTGGAAGGTTAGATCATATGGGATCCAAGGAGAGATAGCTGAACACTTGCCGATTTTTTTCGGCGACTGTCGGTGTCATATCAGGGTCGGCAAAAGATTTTAAACATATCAAAATCCAGCGGCGACAATAAAAAATGTTGCGACACTTGAAAAAACACAACACACGTCATCACACCACAACATTTTCAGTGACCTGATACGTCAGTCAATGATGCCGGCAGTCGCCGAAAAAAATCGGCAAGTGGGACAGGCCCTTTAGAAAATTGGCTTCATGGAAGGAAGCAGAGGGTGATGGCAAAGGTTGTTTTTTGGGCTGGAAGCCTGTGGCTAGTGGTGTGCCTCAGGGTTCAGTGCTGGTCCCATTGCTGTTTGTCATCTACATCAATGATTTGGATGAGAACGAACATGGCATGATCAGCAAGTTTGCAGATGATATTCTGAAGCGGGTGGTATTGTAGTGGGTTAAATTGCAGCAGGATCTTGATTGTGTAGGCTGAGGTGGAATTGTGTTGGTGGAATTTAATAGAGAAATGTGAGGTATTGCATTTTGGAAAATCTAACGTGGGCAGGACCTACACAGTGAATTGTCGGGATCTGGGGAGTGTGGCACAGCAGAGGGATCTAGGAGTAGCTTCTTGAAAGTGGCAACACAGATATAGAGGGGATCAAAGAGGCTTTTGGCACATTGGCCTTCATCAGTATTGAAGTTGGGAGGTCATGCTGCAGTTATATGAGATGTTGGTGAGGTCACATTTAAAGTATTTTGTTCATTTTTGGCCACCATGTTATAGGAAATATGTTATCAAGCTGGAAAGGGTGCAGAGAAGATTTTTGAGCATGTTGCCAGGACTTGAGGGCCTGAGCTATAGGGAGAGGTTGAGCAGGCTCGGACTTTATTCCTTGGAGCGCAGGAGGATGAAGGGTGATCTTATTAGAGGTGTACAAAATCATGAGAGGAATCGATCGGGTAAACACGCAGTGTCTTTTGCCCAGAGTAGGGGGATCGAGAACCAGAGGACGGGTTTAAGGTGAGGGGGGGAAGATTTAATAGGAACACTTTTTTACACAACGTGTGTTGATGTATGGAACAAGCTGCAAGAGGAGGTAGTTGAGGCAGGTACTATCACAATATTTAAGAAACATTTACATAGATAAATGGATAAGATAGGAGAGGTTTAGAGGGATATGGGCCAAACGCAGGCAGGTAGAAATAGCGTAGATAGGGCACGTTGGTCGGTGTGGACAAGTTGAGCCGAAGGGCCTGTTTCCACGCTATATGAACTTTGGCATCAAGACAAAAATCATAACTTATTTTCAGCATTTTTCTCCATCCTGGGTGGTTTTGAGGAGTGGAAATTGAGTTGTACTTTTATAATCACAGGCTAAAATTCAGGTGTTGTTTTGCTTGTGTTTCTGTGTTTTCTTCTCAGAGTCTGACGTTTTTAGTGTTGTAGACAATAGACAATAGGTGCAGGAGTAGGCCATACGGCCCTTCAAGCCAGCACCGCCATTCAATGTGATCATGGCTGATCATCCACAATCAATCCATGATCGTCCCTGCCTTCTCCCCATATCCCCTGACTCCATCCCAATATTCCCAAAAGCTGTTGAAGGTTTACAATTCATTAAATCAAGCTGCCAGTTAGTTTCTGTTATTTAACATATTCATTTCCCCTACCTTTGAACTGCACTCCGTGTGGACTTCAGAAGATGCCAGCTAGTACTTGCCATTTAACGTACCCACTGTCATTAGAATTTATACCGCCAATACACACAGACTTGCTATTAACACATTTGTTGTCACCACTTTTGAACTCCACTGCGTGCAATGTTCAGAGGACGCCAGCTAGTATTGATTGTCAATATATTCATTGTCCTTACCTTGACACATGCGGCACTCAGAATCCACCAGTATTTGCTGGCAACACATTTACCTTCATTATCTGTGTATCCCGTTACGTCAAGAAATCTAATGTCAAGTAGTGCACATATTAAGTATCCTTAACTTTGTACTCTGCTGCGTGGGGAACCATGAAGTCACGACGTTTGTATAATGTAAGAGTAAAGTATAGATCCTGTAATTAACATATCAATCTACCTCACCTTTGTACTTAGATCAGTCTGAAGAAGGGTCACGACCCGAAACCTCACCTATTCCTTCGCTCCATAGATGCTGCCTCACCCGCTAAGTTTCTCCAGCATTTTTGTCTACCTTTGTACTTCCTCAGTTGTCACCTTTTTTGGTGTATACATGTCCTGCTGTACTGACTTAACTTAGGAGTTGTGATCACAGCCTTTGACTGAGACACCGCCCCTTGTGTTGTAAAACTCACTGCTGATGGTTAATCATAAGAGTCCTTGAGTCTTACTAAAGGGTTGACTTTGTCGGCGAGTTGAAGACTTTGGCCATGCCCCCAGTTCATCTGAGTGACGCAGTCTCCAGAATGGTTGAACATCATGTAATGCAGTTCCGTAGCACAGTACATTCCAGTATTATGTGTTCAATGCATTCAACATATCTTTGGATGTTCAATCGGAATAAAGGTTGTCTTCTTCCCACTATTTTTGCAGGAACTGTAACATTGAAAAAGAGTCTCGACCCAGAAACGTCACCCATTCCTTCTCTCCAGAGATGATGCTGCCTGTCCTGCTGAGTTACTCCAGCATTTTGTAAATCAGCAGCTGCAGTTCCTTCCTACACATTATTAACTGGGACACTTATTGTACAACTGAATTCACATATTTATTTAGGTACAAATGCTGGAGTAACTCGGCGGGACAGGCAGCATCTCTGGATAGAAGGAATGTGTGACGTTTCAGGTGGAGACCCTTCTTCATGTCCATCTTCGGTGTAAACCAGCATCTGCAGTTCCTTCCTTCACATATTTATTTGTTGGATATGGGTGGGTGTTGCTAACTGGATGAGTATTTGTAGCCCATCCTTAATTGGCCTTTGAGTTGTGTTGGGAACGGATGCCTTAGATGGCTGCAATTATTGTAATAAGTAAGGCCCCACCCACACTGATGATGGGCAAGGGTGTTCCAGCACCCTGGACCCACTATTGACGAGGGATGGTAATTATATTTCCTTGTCAGAATATGAATTTGGGGGCTTGTGCTATGCTTCCAAGTGTGGTTAAATTTAGCTCGGAGATAAAGCATGGAAATGGGCCCCTCAGCCCACTGTGTCCATGCTGCCGATCGATCACTGGTTCAAGAGTCAAGAGAGTTTTATTGTCATGTGTCCCAGATAGGACAATGAAATTCTTTGCATACTAAATGTTCACATACTAGTTCTACACAAGCCCTACAGGGCGGCACGGTGGCACGCCGGCAGTGCTACTGCCTGTCAGTGCCCGAAACCCGTTTCGATCCTGACTACAGGTGCTGTCTGTACGGAGTTTGCCCGTTCTCCCCATGACCTACATGGGTTGTCACAGAGATCTTCGGTTTCCTCCAACACTCCAAAGACATACAGGTTTGTAGGTTAATTGGCTTGGTATAAAATGTAAAATTGTCCCTAGTGTGTGTAGGATAGTGTTAGTGTGCGGGGATCATTGGTCGGCATGGACTCGGGGTGGGGTGGGGCGGGGGCTGAAGGACCTGTTATTCTTAAACGAAAACTAAATTCTTAAACGAAAACTAAACTGGGGGCAATTTTACAGAGGTCAATTAACTTACAAACCCGCACATCTTTGGGACGTGGGAGGAAACCGGAGCACCCGGAGGAAACCCACGTGGTCACAAGGAGAACGTGCAAACTCCACACAGACAGCACCCAAGGTCAGGATCGAACCAGGGTCTCTGGCACTGTGAGGCAGCGGTTCTACCAGCTGTGCCGCTAAAAGAGGTTGCTGTTTTGGAAGATAGTGTCGATGAAGCCTTGCCAACCTGCCCCAGTGCATCTTGTATCTGGTTAGTACCTTGGCCATGATGGAGGGCAGTGGAGCAGGACAGTGGATGGGATGCCAATTAAAGTCGCTGTTTTATAATGCAGTGAGTTGTGCTGGAAATTGGCTCATTATGCCATTTACAATGTATAAAGTCATTTTCTGGTCTCCATTTGTACTGAGGAGGAAGAACTGCCCAAAGAGAGCTTATCACTGTTTTACTGAGGAGGTGGATGAGGAATCTTCATCTCCTTCCACTGTCTCGCTCAACTAAAGGACTGAACCCTCTACATCACCATCTATATCTCTCGTATCCCTCTCCCCTCACTCAGTCTGAAGAAGGGTCTTGACCTGAAACGTCGCCCCTTCCTTTTCTCCAGAGGTGCTGTCTGACCCGCTGAGTTACTCCAGCGTTTTGTGTCTCTCTTCAACGGAAAGACTAGTGCTGTTGCCAAGGGAGTGAATGTGTTTTGAGTTTGAGTGTGTGCAGTGCCACATTCCAAGTTCTCAGTCATGTTTTGCCAGCACTGCTATTTCTACATGAATTCTTTGATTGGTTCCATGTGTAATTGCATAAGACGGTCATGGGATCCACATTTCTAAAGATTTAATCATCAGTGCTTGCAGCTGTTGTATTGAACAGACTAATGGTTGGAGCAGCACTGTAGTGAGTGTCCCCAGATCACAGGTCACTGTTCAAGCAACTTGCCCTTAATGTGTGTAGGATAGTGTAAAGGGCCTGTCCCACTTTCACGACCTAATTCACAACCCTTTTTGCTCGTGGGCATTTTTCATCAGGCTAGAAAAACGCCCTGACCTACTTGATGCCATGAGTACCTACGACTAGCATCACGACCTGCTACGACCTACCTATGACCTCCTACGACCTCGTGACGACCATGCTGCGAGTATGAGTCAAGGGCA
Organism: Malacoraja senta; assembly: GCA_038087875.1. Lineage (NCBI taxonomy): Eukaryota > Metazoa > Chordata > Chondrichthyes > Rajiformes > Rajidae > Malacoraja > Malacoraja senta. The sequence goes on from CM075980.1 coordinate 46,185,677, forward strand.
AACTCGGCAGAGGTCGTGAAAGTGGGTCAGGCCCTTAAGTCGCTGGTCGGCGCGGATTCATTGGGCCAATGGGCCTATTTCCAAACTAAACTAAACTAGAATTTATGTAAAATGTATGTTCTTGAGTGTTTGTCCAAGCCTATGTGCCTCTGATGTTGCTCGTAGGCAAGATTTTCATTGTACTTGTACCTCACCTTATGACAATAAACGTGACATGCCACAGTGGGACTTGACCCCTTTGTTTCCTGACACAGAAGCCAGAGTGCTACTGACTGAGACTCGGCTGACTCAGGGCTAGAATGCACACATCTTTCATACAGTGCCCATATTAGGTCTGCACTGCTGCCATCCTGTTTTGCGAGCTGAAGAAGCGACAGCACAGAGATATTTGTTGCGGTTGGGTTTGTTGTTCACAAACACCACAGTGTGGTTGGAGAAGCTGCGCTAGGTTTGGTGTTATTGCTATGTTGTGTTGTGAGCAGAGGCCTTTTAGTCTAACACCACACAAGTAATTTGTGTGCCTGCCTTTGCACCATATCAGCCAGGTCCACATAGCCGAAAATGTGAATAGATTTGTCAAATGCTGGTGAACACATGTGCGTATAAGTAGGTTTGCACAACCTTGCTCTGTTTATAGGAAAATGTGAACTTGGCTCTAATTACATAGTTATGTGGAATGGGACGTTTATACCTGGTATGTGTAACTTCCTTTCACAATTGTGCTCTAATATAGTTTTAGTTTAGTTTAGAGATACAGGCCCTTCGGCCCATCGTGTCCACACAGACAAGCGATCCCTGCACATTAACACTATCTATCCTACACACACTAGAGGTAATTTGTACACCAAGTCAATTATTCTACAAGCCTGTACGTCTTTGGAGTGTGGGAGGAAACCGAAGATCTCGGAGAAAGCCCACGTGGTCACGGGGAGAACCTACAATCTCTGTACAGACGGCATTCGAAGTGGGGATCGAACCCGGGTCTCCGCACCGTAAGGCAGTAACTCTACCTTTGTGCCACCGTGGCCGCCTTATACTTTATCTCGGTGAAAATAAAGAGATGTTGGCAGTAGTCAACTAACTGAAGCCTGCAAAGTGAGCACTGCATTGGCCAGGATGGAGCTGTGTGGGATTTAGTACCACATTCATTTTGATGCACTTTAATCTGCGGATAAACGGAATACAAGCCCTGTTAAGTGTATGTGAAAAGGGATGATTAATACATTTTAATGTTGTACTTTAGGGTGATTCACAGTTCGACATGTATTATGCTTTCTATGTCAATAGACAGTAGGTGCAGGAGTAGGCCATTCAGCCCTTCGAGCCAGCACCGCCATTCAATGTGATCATGGCTGATCATCCCCAATCAGTACCGCCGCTCCTGCCTTCTCTCCATATCCCCTGACTGCGCTATCTTTAAGAGCTCTATCTAGCTGGATAGGGCTCTTAAAGATAGGGCATCATTCCTGCACAAATAATTAGTGGTGTCTAACCATGTTGCTCTGTGAATTGTGCTATTTATGTGAACTGGATGGCATGACACCACTAATTATTTGTGCAGGAATGATAGTATGACAAAACAATCAATAAAATGGTGAAATCGATGACATTACCTTGTCAAAGCCTTGTTCGTCGATCAAAGAAAACATTTACTAAAGATAGACACAAAGTGGTGGAGTAACTCAGCGGGTCAGGCAACATCTCTGGAGAAAAGGAATAGGTGATGTTTTGGGTCGAGACCCTTCAGACATGAAGAAGGGGCTGAGGAAGGGTCTTGACCCGAAACATCACCTATTGCTTTCCTCCAGAGATGCTGCCTGACCTGCTGAATTACTCGAGCACTTTGTAAGTATCTTCGGTATAAACCAGCATCTGCACTGAATTGTTTTCAGGCATAGCCTAGTTACAAGCTGTCACTCCAAGACGGGGCAACCAGTAATGAGAGCTCTAACCAGCAATACCACTCATTAAGGCCAGTGTACAACACAAGATGTGTAGGAAGGAACTGCAGATGCTGGTTTAAACCGAAGATAGACGCTGGAGTAACTCAGCGGGACAGGCAGCATCTCTGGAGAGAAGAAATGGGTAACGTTTCGGGTCGAGACCCTTCTTCAGACTGACGTCAGGGGAGAGGGAGATGCATGGATAAGGAAGTGCAAGGTGTGAAAACGGGACAAAGGGAATGGAGATCAAGAAAAATGTAGCATACATCATTGTATTCTGGGAGAAGGTAACAACAAAGCAAACTGAGATAAAATGTAGTCGGAGACAGTAAGACTGGTCGAAGAACTGGTAAGGGGGATGGAGGGAGAGGGAAAGCAAGGGTTACTTGAAGTTAGAGAAGTCAATGTTCATAAGGCTAGGGTGTAAGCTGCCCAAGCAAAATATGAGGTGCTGTTCCTCCAATTTGAGAATCGGGTATCCCAGGAGATCCTACATTTCACTGTACCAACATTGATGAAAAAATATTGATTAATTGAAGGATATAGCATGGAAATGGCCCACTGAGTCCACACCGATCATCGATCACCCCTGCTCACTAGTTCTATGTTATTCCACTTTCACATCTCCTCCATACACACTGGAGACAATTTACAAAGTCAAGTCAAGTCACATTTATTTATATAGCACATTTAAAAAACAACTCTCGTTGGCCAAAGTGCTTTACATTTGTTATAAGAATAGCACAAACAAAACAAACTACATACATATATACATGTAGCCCTCACTCAGAGGACGTCATGAAAGGCTTGGGAGTATAGATAAGTTTTTAGTCTTGACTTAAAAGAGTCGATGGAGGGGGCAGTTCTGACGGGAAAGGGGATGCTGTTCCACAGTCTAGGGGTTGCAACCGCAAAGGCGCGGTCGCCCCTGAGCTTATGCCTAGACCGTGGGATATTCAGCACCCCAAGTCGGCCGATCTGAGGGGCCTGGAGCTGGAGTGGTGGGTGAGAAGACTTTTTATGTAGGTGGGGGCAAGCCCATTGAGGGCTTTGTAGACATGGAGGAGGATCTTGAAGTTTATACGGAACCGCACAGGGAGCCAGTGGAGAGAGGCCAGGATCGGGGTGATGTGGTCCCTTTTTCGGGTGCCCGTCAGGAGTCTCGCTGCGGCATTTTGGACCAGTTGCAGGCAGGACAGGGAAGATTGGCTGATGCCAGTGTAAAGGGAGTTGCAGTAATCTAGGCGGGAGGAGATGAATGTGTGGATGATCTTTTCAAGGTCATCAAACTGGAGGAATTGTTTTATTTTAGCTATCGTCCGAAGCTGAAAGAAGCTAGCTTTTACCACGGCATTGACTTGTTTGTCAAATTTCAGTGCTGAGTCAAATATCACGCCAAGGTTTTTGACGTGAGGTTTGAGTGGTGGGGTAAGGCTTCCAAGGCTGCCTGCTATCATTTTGATTGAGTCCGAGGGGCCGAGAAGGATGACCTCAGACTTACTCTCGTTTAGTTGGAGGAAGTTCTGGGCCATCCAACACTTTATATCCGCGAGGCAGTGGGTAAGGTTAAACAGATTTGATTGGTTTTTGGGCTTTAGGGGGATATAGAGTTGTGTATCGTCTGCGTAGCAATGGAAGGAAATGTCGTGCCTTTCAATGACTTGGCCTAAGGGGAGCATATACAGGGGGAAGAGAAAGGGGCCAAGGACCAATTAACTTGCAAACCCGCACATCCATGCGATGTGTGAGGAAACCCACGCGATCACAGGGGGAGCATGCGATCTCCAAACAGACAGCACCCAAGGTCAGGATCTAACGCTGCCCTCTGGTGCTGTGAGGCAATAGCTCTACCGTCTACAAGGCTACGCCACAGTTCCGCCCTTGGTACGGGAATTAAAAAACAAAATTATGAACTTTTTTTGAACCACGAATGTTTTCATAAATTCATGTGATATGAGCAGAATTAGGCCATTCGGCCCATCAAGTCTACCTGGTCATTCAATCATGGCGGATCTGCCTCTCCCTTCTAACCCCATTCTTCTGTCTTCTCTCCTGTGGAGAGAAGGCAGGTACAGGATACTGAGTTGGATGATCAGCCATGATCATATTGAATGGCGGTGCAGGCTCGAAGGGCAGAATGGCCTACTCCTGCACCTATTTTTTATGTTTCTATGTCTCTCCCCATAACCCCTGACACCCGTACTAATCAAGAATCTAACTCTGCCTTAAAAATATTCATAGACGGCCTCCACAGCCTTCTTAGTCAAAGAATTCCACAAATTCACCACCCTCTGACTAAAGAAATTCCTCCTCATCTCCTTCCTAAAGGAATATCCTTTAATTCTGAGGCTCTGACCTCTGGTCCTGGACTCTCCCACTGGTGGAAACATCCTCTCCACATCCACTCGATCCAAGCCTTTCACTGTTCAATGTTCTCTGTTCCCTCCAACAAGATGGCTCTTTCTTATTCTCACAAAATTAGTTATTTTAGTTATTATTTTAACCTTACTAAGTCTTTGGTCAGAGTGCCTCCTGACCATATTGAGTGTACTTTTGGATTATTTAGCTGTATAATAAAATTGAATCGTGGAGCTACAGTCACCAGAGATTGCTTGCAAGAGAATTGTTTGGGATGTAAATAGTCAGCAGGCGTGTAGAAATGAGCATTTCATTCAGCCCTATCTGCTCTGTTACCGAAAGGTCAGGCAAACGTATGTAAAATCAAGCCGTTGGCTGAAAAAATAATGATTGAATAACCAAACAAATCATATGGGCACGGCTGATGAGACATCCCATGAATAAATATGGCTGATGTGTTATTCTGTGTTACAGAAGGTCATGTTGGAACGTCACACTCAGATTTAAATATAACAGTTACTCAGAAATGTTATCAAGTTTACTCAATGGTTGTTTTACCTTCATGGAGTGGCCTCGTAAATCTGTGACTGTGCAGTTTGTACGTGGCTTGCTAGAAGGAATGTGTATACTTTGCTCATATCATGCTGTTCTAAATATGTTGCTTCCTTTTAAAATTACTCGAGCTCGGTTAGATTCCCTCTCCCCTGCCTCTCAGTCTGAAGAAGGGTCTCGACCCGAAACCTCACTCCATTCCTTCTCTCCAGAGATGCTGCCTGTCCCGCTGAGTTAAGGGCCTGTCCCACTTTCACGACCTCTGCCGAGTTTGCCCTTGACTCATACTCGCAGCATGGTCGTCACAAGGTCGTAGGTAGGTCGTAGCAGGCCGTGATGCTAATCGTAGGCACTCGTGGCATCAAGTTTTTCTAGCCTGATGAAAAATGTCCACGAGTAAAAAACGTTGTGAATTAGGTCGTGAAAGTTGGACAGGCCCTTTACTCCAGCCTTTTATGTCTATCATTGGTGTAAACTAGCATCTGCAGTTCCTGTATTCACATGAGATATTTTTGTGCTATTTTCTGTTGATGTGTTTTTTTCTCTGCGGGTAATCTACAATTCTTTTTCTGACCTGTGTTGGTGTCGCTTTTGTTTCAGTTTTAGTTCGTTTGTGGCGATTGGAGTGAGCTTCTTCGGGATATTCCTTTTCTCACTTGTACTGTGCCTGTGCTGCCCCTGCTGTCTACTCTACAAACTCGCACGCAGAGGTCGCCAGCGTAAGTAGCCCTGGTTTATCATTAAAGGGATTCCTTCATCATTTCTGTTGATAGGTAGTCTTGTCTGTTTGGATAAAACTGAACATTTGTATTTGCATGTATTTTATCAGGTAAAAAACAGTAATAAGAGTTTAATGTAACTGTCTCGTCCCGAAATGTCACCCATTCCTTCTCTTTTATGTTTTATGTTAAATTCTAGAGTGTTGTGTTCATCTTATTTGTGTGCTGCATGGTAACTCAAATTTCACTGCACCAATTGGTGTATGTGACAATAAATGTCCTTTGTCCTTGTCGTCTCTAGAGGTGCAGCCTGTCCCGCTGAGTTACTCTAGCTTTTTGTGTCTTTCTAGAGTTTTATCTAACTACACCGCATCTGGAACTAGCTGCGTTCCTGTCTGTAGAACAGCGTTTTCTACTTGGAATGATGTTTATGAGGTCACAAGGAATAGGAGTAGAATTAGGCCATTCGGCCCATCAAGTCTACTCTGCCATTCAACCATGGCTGATCTATCTCTCCCTCCTAACCCCATTCCCCTGCCTTCTCCACATAACCTCTGACACCCGTACTAATCAAGATTCTATCAACATCTAATCAAAAATGTTCAATATAAAGTAATAATGGTTTGGGAATGTTATTCATGAAGTTAATTAGCTGTTGTCCATCTCCTGTGGTAGTTGTTGAATGCCTTTGGCTCCAAGGTGTACATGTTGAGCAGACTTATGTCCAAATATCCATCCCAAAAGTAACTTTTTAACTAGCATAATGGTGCCTTCTAATTCTTCCCTCAGACCTTAAAGTAGTATTCTAGTATATCCCCCACCCAATGCTTTCTTCCTGAGTGGCCAAGTACTCTTTCCTAAAACTGTACAGATTACACCTTGATTCCCCCCACACTGCCTCCAAGGTGTGAATGTGTCTTGATGGTGGCATTGCCGAGGTTTTTTAATGGGCACATGGATATGTAGGGAGTTGCATTAGTTGCTGGTCTGCCGACATGCATAACTTGTCCGTTTCTGATTCAACCCCCTCAGTGGTTTGTTACCTCCAAAAATGACCACTTTGATATATTTGCTTTTCATACACTTATTGGACAGGATTAATTTTTCTCCTTTCATCTGCAAGTATATTCTCAGTTGTATTTCCAGTTCACATATTTCTGTTTTTTTTCCCCTGCGACTATGCTTCAGGTTTCTGCGCCGTTTAGAAGGCCAGGTGTAACCTGTCACGTATTGTCTTGACAGCTAAATATGGCTGACCCCATGCCTGTTGTCATTTGAGATCTGTGCCTGCTTGTGGACTCCTTGGGAGTTTTACTAGGCTGCCGTTTTTGCAAACCAAATGCATGGAAACACAAAAAAATCAAAGATAAGATAGGGCGGCTCGGTGGGGCAGCAGTAGAGTTGCTGCCTTACAGCGCCAGAGACATGGGTTTGATCCTGATGATGGGTGCTGTCTTTGCGGAGTTTGTACGTTCTCGCCATGATCGTGTGGGTTTTCTCTGAGATCTTCGGTTTCCTCCCACACTCCAAAGACATACAGGTTTGTTGGTTAATTGGCTTGGTATAAATGTAAATTGTCCCTAGTGTGTGTAGGATAGTGTAAATGTGCGGGGATCACTGGTTGGTCTGGACTCGGTGGGCCGAAGGGCCTGTTTCCGCTCTGTATCCCTAAACTAAACTAAATTAAACTAAAAAAAATATGGGAGAACTGAGCTCTGTCCATGACTGGAAACTGTTCCCAATCTGTGAAATACATCTGAGAATATGCAAAAACACATGTGTTTCTTGGACTGGACTTTACCTCGTAGCTGCAGAATTCATTTGATTTTTGGCAGTATTTCTGGCTGGCTCTAAATTAGTCTTTGGAGAATCCACTGCTCAAGCTCATGTATTTCAACACGGTGTGCGTCTGGGTGAGGTGGCCCAGTCAGTCACTCTTTGTAACCAAACCCTTGCCACTTCACCCCCTTCTGCTCACCTGCCCATTCTCATCCCCTTTCCAGTTGTTAACCCCCCACCCTCCCCTCACTTCCCTTCCCCTTTTTCTCCTCCACCCTCAGTCTTGCCCTCCCCCATTTCACTATTTCCCCCCCCAGCAAAGTACGTGTGGATGGAGTGGAAACTATGTGTGGATTGCCAGCAAAATCAGATGATAAGGTTGTCCAGAAGCTGGCAAGAACTTCAGAACAAGGTGTGCTCTTCATCACAGCTGAACCAGCAACACTTGAATCACGTTCTGATGCCATTACGATACGATAGAACTTTATTTATCCCAGGAGGGAAATTTGTCTGCCAACAGCCATTGAACATAACAAGATACATGAAACATGAAATTAAAGTGACGAGCGGAAATCCAGGATTTGGGGTGTGCATAGATTGGGAAGGAGGGGAGGAAGAAGGGGATTCAGTCTACCCCACGACAGAATGGGGAGGAGTTGTACAGTTTGATAGCCACAGGGGAAGAAGGATCTCCTGTGGCGTTCTGTGCTGCATCTTGGTGGAACCTGTCTGTTGCTGAAGGTGCTCCTCAGGTTGACCAGTGGGTCATGGAGAGGGTGAAACTGCATTGTCCAAGATGCTCCACGGTTTGAGGGGCATCTTCCCCTCCAAGATCATCTCCAGTGAATCCAACTCCATCTCCAGGACGGAGCTAGTTTGGAAGTCTACTCAGGACGGATGAGTTTGTTGATTCTGTTGGCGTCCGCGGCCTTCGCCCTGATGTAGATGGCACTTACAGGTGATGGCATCACTTCTCCAGGTGGTGATGTGGTTAGCAAGTAGACGTTGGCCTGCTGTCACACTGAAGGAACCTTGAGATTTCCTTTTAATATGTGTGCTGCACCCTCCGTTGCAGCATTCCACGCAGGTTAATGAGGTGGAACCAGTCAATGTTTGGTGCTTTGAGTGGATTCATGTTTGAGTGCATGAGCGTTTGACGGTGCTGGGTCTGTACTCGCTGCAGTTTAGAAGGATGCAGGGGACCTCATTGAAACTTATCGAATAATGAAAGGCTTTGGTAGAGCGGATGTGGAGAGGATGTTTCCACTAGTGGGAGAGTCTAGGACTAGAGGTCATAGCCTCAGAATTAAAGGATGTTCCTTTAGGAAGGAGATGAGGAGGAATTTCTTTAGTCAGAGGGTGGTGAATCTGTGGAATTCTTTGCCACAGAAAGCTGTGGAGGCCAAGTCAATGGATATTTTTAAAGCAGAGATAGATAGATTCTTGATTAGCACGGGTGTCAGGGGTTATGGGGAGAAGGCAGGAGAATACAATACAATACAATACAATACTGTTTATTGTCATTTGAACCTCAAATGAAGTTCAAACGAAATTTGGTTTCTGCAGTCATACAACAAGGAAAGAAACCAAGACACACAATGAACACAATTTACACAAACATCCATCACAGTGAATCTCCTCCTCACTGCGATGGAAAGCAAAGTCATTTAACATTCTTCTCCCAATGTTAAAGTGGGGTTAGGAGGGAGAGTTAGATCTGCCATGATTGAATGGCAGAAGGGACTTGAGGGGCCAAATGGCCTCATTCTGCTCCTAACACTTATGACTTTATGAACATATGCTTTTCCTTAGCATAAAACATTCAAGGAGATACAAAATGCATACAAGCACCAACACAAATGAATGCGCTTAGTTTGAATGTGCACCAATTGTCTGATTTTTGTCAAAAGTTGCCATTATCTGCTTAGAGTGGAGCAATGGGCCAAGTCTAGGGTGGATTGTTGGGCTTTGCTGACTTACTGCTCAAATTGCTGCAAAGTTATATATTTTCAATGCACAAAACTCATGGCATTGGCTTTCACATTAATAGTGCCCATTTGTTCCACACAAAACTCACCCAAACTCTTTCTCCAAATAACATTGATGCAATGGCTTGATGGGCCTTGTGTGTGGACAGGTCAAAACTCTTTTAACAGTTTGTATTTGGATGCTTTTCCACACTTCCCTGCTAATATCAGACTATTGATTGATCCTCTCATTAGCTTATGGTAAAATACCGATCTTCCAACCTACCTCACTGTGGACCTTGCACTTTTTTATCTGTGTTTTCTCTAACAGTAATGCGATAATGCTGCAACACTGCAGTCTGTTATTTTTCTCTTTGCATTACCTGTTGTACTTGTGTACGTATGCTTTGACTGGATAGCACACAAACAAGGCTTTTCAACGTATCTTGGCATGCGTGACAAAATAAACCTATACTCCACTATCCTCGGAGAGTGTTTGTGAGCTTGCTTTACGATACGATACAATACGATAGAACTTTATTTATCCCAGGAGAGATATTGGTCTGCCAACAGTCATAAAAACACAACCAGATACATGAAACATGCAATTAAAGTGACGAGTGGAAAGTCCAGGATTGGGGATGTGCAAAGATTGGGGATGGAGGGGAGGGGGGGGAGTCTGTCTACCCCGCAACAGAGGGGGGAGGAGTTGTACAGTTTGATAGCCACAGGGGAAAATGATATCCTGTGATGTTCTGTGCTGCATCTTGGTGGAACCAGTCTGTTGCTGACAGTTGCTTTAGGATTACATTTTAAGTTCGCTCCATGGCTGCGAATGGAAGTTCTTATTGCATGGGTTCGCAATCGACATCTCAGACCTCTGTGGAAACCTAGATAGTGCATCAGAAAAGGTACTTTGCTGAGATGAATGCCAGTTCATCTTACAGTCAAACTATGACAGAAGAATTGACATTTGAATCCTGGAAGCATCATGTTCAGAATGGAGTAACTCAGCGGAATGAGCAGCATCTCTGGAGAGAAGGAATGGGTGATGTTTCGTGTTGAGACCCTTCTCCAGACTAGTCTCGACTAGAAGGGTCTCGACCAGAAACATCACCCATTCCTTCTATCCAGAAATGCTGCCTGTCCCGCTGAGTTACTCCAGCTTTTTGTGTTTGTCTTCGGTTTAAACCAGCATCTGCAGTTCCTTCCTACTCATTATGATTCGGAGTTAGAATTATTCTTAACAGTTACGATTCCTAAGGTCCAATGATGATAGAATTGCTCGCTGATTATCCCAGTTTGAGGTGCATCATTGATAGCTTTTTATTGAAGTGGAAGGAAAATGATACATGGTTTTCAAATTTTTTTACAAATAAAAAACTGAAAAATGTGGCGTGCAAAAGTATTCAGCCCCCTTTACTCTGATACCCCTAAATAAAATCCAGTGCAACCAATTGCCTTCAGAAGTCACCAAATTAGTAAATAGAGTCCACTTGTGTGTAATCTAATCTCAGTATAAATACAGCTGTTCTGTGAAGGCCTCAGAGGTTTGTTAGAGCACATTAGTGAACAAACAGCATCATGAAGCCCAAGGAACACACCAGACAGGTCAGGGATAAAGTTGTGGAGAAGTTTAAAGCAGGGTTAGTTTATAAAAAAATATCCCAAGCTTTGAACATCTCACGGAGCACTGTTCAATCCATCATCCGAAAATGGAAAGAGTATGGCACAACTGCAAACCTACCAAGACATGGCCGTCCACCTAAACTGACAGGCCGGGCAAGGAGAGCATTGATCAGAGAAGCAGCCAAGAGGCCCATGGTAACTGGAGGAGCTGCAGAGATCCACAGCTCAGGTGGGAGAATCTGTCCACAGGAAAACTATTAGTCATGCACTCCACAAATTGGGCCTTTATGGAAGAGTGGCAAGAAGAAAGCCATTGTTGAAAAAAAGCCATAAGAAGTCCCGTTTGCAGTTTGCCACAAGCCATGTGGGGGACACAGCAAACATGTGGAGGAAGGTGCTCTGGTCAGATGAGACCAAAATTGAAGTTTTTGGCCTAAATGCAAAACACTATGTGTGGCGGAAACCTAACACTGCACATCACCCTGAACACACCATCTCCACTGTGAAACATGGTGGTGGCAGCATCATGCTGTGGGGATGCTTTTCTTCAGCAGGGACAGGGAAGCTGGTCAGAGTTGATGGGAAGATGGATGGAGCCAAATACAGGGCAATCTTGGAAGAAAACCTGTTAGAGTCTGCAAAAGACTTGAGACTGGGGTGGAGGTTCACCTTCCAGCAGGACAACGACCCTAAACATACAGCCAGAGCTACAATGGAATGGTTTAGATCAAAGCATATTCATGTGTTAGAATGGCCCAGTCAAAGTCCAGACCTAAATCCAATTGAAAATCTCTGGCAAGACTTGAAAATTGCTGTTCACAGATGCTCTCCATCCAATCTGACTGAGCTTGAGCTATTTTGCAAAGAAGAATGGGCAAAAATTTCAGTCTCTAGATGTGCAAAGCTGGTAGAGACATACCCCAAAAGACGTGCAGCTGTAATTGCAGCGAAAGGTGGTTCTACAAAGTATTGACTCAGAGGGGCTGAATACTTTTGCACGCCACACTTTTCAGTTTTTTATTTGTAAAAAAATTTGAAAACCATGTATCATTTTCCTTCCACTTCACAATTATGCACCACTTTGTGTTGGTCTATCACATAAAATCCCAATAAAATACATTTACGTTTGTGGTTGTAACGTGACAAAATGTGGAAAAGTTCAAGGGGTATGAAAACTTTTGCAAGCCACTGTATATATGTAGCAATCACTGTCAGTATCGATGTGGAAAGTAGGAACTGCAGATGCTGGTTTATAACAAGTCTCAACATCATCTTCCACCTCAAAGGTTCTTGCCAAAGAAAACATTTTTATATGAGTTGTGAATAATTCACAAGGCTTGTCCAAAAACCTTGTCGCAGCCTGCTTATGAAATCTGTCAAAGTTTCCCCTTTTCCTACTTAATAATGTATTGGTCTATGATTGTCATGCATACTCGTATACAGTGAAAAACGTTATTGTTTTCAAGCTTTAAAAAAGTGCAAAGGTTGGAACAAGAGAGATTGGAACTACACCCTAAAGGGCTTGTCCCACTTGGGCGTCATTTGCGCGTAATTTACGCGACATCATTTACGCGTCACGATGCATGACGTGCGCATGGTGCACATTACGCGCGCATGGTGCGTGGTGACGTGCGCTGTGACGCGATGCGCCCCGGGATGTACAAAATCTTCGCACGCCATCTGCGTGACTTGCAAATGACGCCCAAGTGGGACAGGCCCTTAAGCTTGTATGGGGTCTGTTCAGTGGTCTCTAAACAGCAGGGAGAAGCTGCTCCAGGGTCTGATGGCAGTGCATTCAAACTTTTGTACCTTCTGCCCAATGGGCGAGGGGAGATGAGGCAATAACCGGATGTAAGTGGTCCTTGATTACGTTGGCTGCTTCTCCGAGGCAGCATGAAGTGGCGATGGAGGCGATGGGGGTAGATGGACTCGCCTGCGTCCACAACTCTGCAATTTCTTGTGCTCTTGGGCAGAGCTGTTGATAAAACAAGCTGTGATTCATCCCAGGTACACAAAAATGCTGGAGAAACTCAGCGGGTGCAGCAGCAAGCTGTGATTCATCCCAGCTTGTTTTCTATGGTGCATCTGTAGAAATTGGTAAGAGTCCAAGGGGACCTACCAAATCTCCTTAGCCTCGTGAGGCATTAGTGTATAATCTTGGCCCTGACGTCAATGTGGTTGGACTAGGATAAATTATAGGTGATATTTAGGTCTTGGAACTTGAAGCTCTGGACCATTTCCACTTCATCATCATGAATGAATGAATGGTATTTTATTATCACATGTGACGTGTCTCTCTCTCTCATTCTCTTTTCCTCTTTCATTCTCATTCACTCTCTCATTTCCCCATTGTTCTCTCTCTTATTCTCTAATTTTCCATTTCTCTTGTTCTCCCTCTCTCTCTCCCTCTCTCATTCTCCCTCTCTCTCTCTCATTCTCTCTCTCATTGTCTCGTTCTTCCTCTCTCTCATTCTCCCTCTCTCTCTCATTCTCTCGTTCTCCCTCTCTCATCCTCTCTCTCATTTTCTCGTTCTTCCTCTCTCTCATTCTCCCTCTCTCATTCTTCCTCTCTCTTGTTCTCCCTCTCTCCCGTTCTCCCTCTCTCCCTCTCCTGTTCTCTCTCTCGTTCTCCCTCTCTCTCATTCTCCCTCTCTCTCATTCTCCCTCTCGTTCTCCCCCTCTCTCGTGCTCCCTCCCTCCCTCTCTCCCTCTCTCTCTCTCTCTCTCTCTCTCTCTCTTGTTCTCTCTCTTCCCTTCACCACCCCAGAAGGTGACGAAGGATTTGCAGCAAGGCTCTATACTTTACCACAAAAGGCAACAACTGTATGTGTGTATTGGTGTTGTTCCGGCAGCAAATGCAATAGGATAGTGGATGCTGATTACAGGGTAAGCAGCTGGAGATTGTGAGGTTGCTTGTGGATGCTGATTACAGGGTAAGCAGCTGGAGATTGTGAGGTTTATCCTGCCATGGTCACCACTCTGCTGCCTTTGTAAGCTAAGTACCCACATGCCCAGGAATCATATTTCTATTCTAAAGTTAGACAGAACTATGGTCCAGCCATACCTCATGCCTGAGTGTGGGGTTGCTGGTTTCATGTCGTGACTTTCTACATCGACTTGCTTCATTCGATCCAAAAGAAGGAGCCTTAAACTAAATATGCAATAAATATGTGCACATTGCTGGCAGTGGCCTGTGGAAGCACAGTGAGACCTGGCAGCACTTCCATGTACAACTTGTTACAGGATTGCATGGGAATGGAATAGAATTGTTACATCTTTGTCTTTTGCTTTGTCTCTGCTCATCAGATGAAACTATATTCCATTACAATGTCTGGTATCCAAGCTGGGTAAATGACAATTCTAAAGGGATTGATTGGCATTCAGTTATAAGGTTATGTGAAAGGAGTTGAATTAGGCCATTCGGCCCATCAAGTCTACTCAGCCATTCATTCACGGCTGATCTATCTCTCCCTCCTAACCCCATTCGCCTGCCTTCTCCCCATAACCCCTGACACCCGTACTAATCAAGAATTTAGCTATCTCTGCCTTAAAAATATCCATTGACTTGGCCTCCGCAGCCTTCTGTGGCAAATAATTCCACAGATTCACCACCCTCTGACTAAAGAAATTCCTCCTTCATCTCCTTCCTAAAGGAACGTCCTTTAATTCTGAGGCTATGACCTCTAGTCCTAGACTCCCCCACTAGTAAAAACATCCGTTCCCCAACCACACTATCCACGCCTTGCACTATTTGGTACGTTTCAATGAGATCCCCCCTCATTCTTCTAAACTCAGTCAGTCAGTGACCCAGTCAGTCACTAAAGTCCGTGGGGGCTGTCAGAGTTCATGGACATTTGGGACATTGATGTCAAGAAACTATGGCAACGTAAAATAAATGTATTTGTCTGAAGAGCAGGCTCCCCCAGGTATTCATCTTCTGTCTGTATGCTCATTGCGACCAGTTTTGTGTGCAGAGGAAGTGGTTATAGAAGAATCAAATAACAAGTCTTTATCATCACTGCTCACATGCGCTGGGTACGCCTTGAGTAAACATAATGTGGGCAAGTTGGATAGTAAACAGTGAGCTTTGAATAAAGATCATGGAGAGGAGTGTTCAGGCAGTATGTTTGCATGAAGATAAAATGTGGCAATGTATTTTCTGCGCTGGCCTAGGGTGTATATCTAAGATAAACAAAATGCTGGAGTAGTTCTGTTCTGTATTATTCATGCTACTATATTCTGTTGTGCTGAAGCAAAGCAAGAGTTTCATTGTCCTATCTGGGACACATGACAATAAACTCTCTTGAGTAACTCAGCAGGAAAGGCAACATTTCTGGAGAGAAGGAATGGGTGACGTTTCGGGTCGAGGCCCCTCTTCAGACTCAGATATACGGTGTATATCTCCTCCTCTTTTAAGCAGCAGGACTGTAGGTCTTTTGCCGAAGTTGTTTTGTTTTTTTTTGCAATTGTGAATGTCCCTGCGATGAACATGGGAAACGGTTGACTTTCCCAGCTCTGGGCCGAGTGAGTCAAAGGCTGGGATGGGGGTAAGGCTTCCTGTTGGTGGATTTGTCAGGAATGACTCGCGCAGCTGGACGCACATATGCTGCACCACCACATGGGGAAGACAGGAACCTGGATCACGTTATTGCTGACAGCAGAGGCCCCGCGGGGTTGCCTCCGACCACTGGTTTCAGGAATAAAATTACATCCCAGTTGCCCGAGTTCATCACAACAGCATTCTAAATAGCATCTAAGTACCAACAACAACCTTGTCCTCAACACACAGAAGACGAAGGAAATCATTGTGGACTACCGGAAGACCAGAGGCGGCAGACACACCCCCATCCACATAAACGGGACTGAGTCTCCAACTTCAAAATCCTCGGGGTACACATCTCTGGATCTGTCCTGGTCCCTCAACACCGCCAAACTGATTAAAAAGGAGCAGCAGCGCCTCTACTTTCTGCGGAGGCTAAAGAAAGCTCACCTGTCCCCTCAGATCCTGTCCAACTTCTACCGCTGTACCATAGAAAGCATCCTGACCACCTGCTTCACGGTGTGGTACAGCGGCTGCACCACAGCTGGCAGGAAGGCACTGCAACGGGTGGTGAAAACCGGTCATCACATCATCGGTGCCCCGCCCGCTCCCTGCCATGGCTGTCCTTCACCGCACACGGTGTCTGAGACGGGCTGGCGTCATCATTAAGGACCCCTCACACCCCAACCATGGACTGTTTGCCCTCCTCCCATCAGGGAGGCCGGTACAGGAGCCTCAGGTCTGGCACCAGCAGGCTAAGGAACAGCTTCTTCCCCAACACCATTACCCTGCTGAACTCACAGGCCCGGCACTAGCCCCCCCCCCCCCTTCTCATCAGTATATTTATAGTTTATATAATTTATAGTTAAGCTCTTATTCACCAGAATATAGCACATGTCAATCGTTTACACCTTAACAACTATCTGTATATATGTATATGCCTATGTACATACACCAATATATCCTCATTTGTATATACTGTCTTAATCTGCACTTCACTACTTTGCACCCTGGTTAGATGCAAAACTGCATTTCATTGTACTGTACTTGTACTATGTGCAATGACAATAAAGTTGTATCTAATCTAATCTAATCTGAAAGCACGCTGTCAGGTTGCATTTCATAACATCATCAGTAATAGGAGCAGATTTAGGCCATTTGGCCCATCAATACTCTGCCATTCAATCATGGCTGATCTATCTCTCCCTCCCTCCCAACCTCATTCTCCTGCCTTGTCCCCATAAGTCCTGACACCCGTACTAATCAAGAATCTATTTATCTTTGACTTAAATATATCCACTGACTTGGCCTCTATGGCCTTCCGTGCCAATTAATTGTACAGAATCTCATCCTCATCTCCTTCCTAAAGGAACATCCTTTAATTCTGAGGCTGTGACCTCTGGTCCAAGACTCTCCCACTAGTGGAAACATCCTCTCCACATCCAAGCCTTTCACTATTCTTCGGTAAATTCATTCTCGGCTTGGCCTGGCAATAGCTCTGCCCAAGACGGCAAGAAATTGCAGAGATGTGTGGATGTAGCCCAGTCCATCACACAGACCAGCCTCCCCACCATTGACTCACTCGACACTTCATGCTGCCTGGGGAAAACAACCCACATAATCAAAGAGTCAGGCAGAAAAAACAGAAAGTTTAACCCATCCGAAAACATGCACCACCAGACTCAGAAACAACTTCCTCCCCTCTTATTGAGCTTCAGAACAGTCCTTCCATGAACTAGGATACAGTCCGATTCTCCTTTACCTCATTGTGGACATCAGGCTTTATCTTTGGAACTGTTGCATTACAATGTTGACAACTCTAATCTGCATTCTGTATCCTTCCCTTCACTTTACCTATTGTACTTGAGTTTGGCTTGCTTGTATTTACGTACAATATTATCTCACATGTCAAACAAAGATTTTCACTGTAACTCGGTACACTCCAAAGACGTACAGGTATGTAGGTTAATTAGCTTGATATAAGTGTAAATTGTCCCTAGTGTGTGTGTAGGATTATGTTAATGAGCGGGGATCGCTGGTAGGTGCAGACTCAGTGGGCCGAAGGGCCTGTTTCTGCGCTGCATCTCTAAACTAAACTATACGTGACAATAATAAATCTAAACCCAAAAGTAGTCTAAACCCTGCTTCTTGAAGATATCAAAATTATTCTACAAAACACAAAGTGCTGGAGGAACTCAGCAGGTCTGGCAGTGGAGGGAATGGACAGATGACGTATTGAGTCAGGACTCTTTAGTTTAGTTTAGAGATACAGCACGGAAACAGGCCCTTCGGCCCACCCAGTCCGCGCCGACCAGCGATCCCCGCACATTAACACCATCCTACACACACTAGGGACAATTTACAATCTTTACCCAAACCAATTAACCAACAAACCTGCAAGTCTTTGGAGTGTGGCAGGAAACCGGAGCACCTGGAGAAAACCCACGCAGGGCACGCGGAGAATGTACAAACTCCACACAGGCAGCACCTCAGGCAGTCAGGTTCGAACCCGGGTCTCTGGCGCTGTGAGGCAGCAACTCTACCGCTGCACCACCGTGCCGCCCCTCTTCTTTCAACATTATTGTTGTCATGCTTATGATGGTAGTCAGCACAGAATTAGAGAATTGAATGCACAGGCTTGGAGAATCATGAACTCGAGGGCTAGCAAGAAGAAGAGGAGAAAGTAAATAAAATTCTCATCTCTTCACAACATTGTTATCAGATTGAAACAATAGACCATGTGCCATACGTTGGAGATAACAAACTAATGACAAAGGCGGCTGAAGACAGAACTGGTGGTTTGTCAAAGCTCGGGGATCAGGTTGAAAGTTGCATGTTATATTCAGGTATTTTCTGCATGGCATTTCTCCAGGTTTCCTCCCACACTCCAAAGACTCTGCAGGTTTGTAGGCAAATTGGCTTGGTAAAATTGTAAAATGTCCCTAGTGTGTGTAGGATAGCGTTACTGTGCAGGGATCGCTGGTTGGCGCAGACTCAGTGGGCCGAAGGGCCTGTTTCCGCGCTGTATTTCTCAACCTAACTAAGCTCTTGGAGCAATCCCATTTTCCCATTTCTTTCCCCGTGAGCCACTCTCTCATATCTGCCCATTATTACCCTCAAATCCCAGCCCAGGGGTAATTGGTAATAGTGAGTTCACCTACCGATCAGAATGACTTTGGGATGTGGGAGGAAATCGGTATACCCAGGCTGCTGCAACCTAACAGCCCGATTTAACGCAACAAACTCCCACATGGATGAGTAACTAACTGGGAGAAGTGGGTGGATAAGCAGCTGATTCCACTGAAGATCTGTCACACACCTTCATCACCACCAGATCTGGCTGCGTCTGTGGGCAACTTTGTGTCCAATCCTCAAAGGTCCAATCTCCCTCCAATTCCCGCTCCAGGTCTCCATTTCTCAGTCCACACCTAGTCCCACCCAGCATCAATTATCTGCTGACTGGCTTGCTCGTTCTCACCCAGGCCACAGTTAACAATGGCCGTTTATCCTTGTTACTTCCAGGCACGGAAATCGTTATCAAAACATGGGGGGGGGCACAATTTCTTGGCGGCCGTGCGCGCATGCGCACACACACACATACACACACACACACACACACACACACACGCACACACACACACACACACACACACACACAAGGCTTCGGAGGCTTCAGCCGTGGGCCCTATGGACAGTAATTAGTGACGGGTGCCGGCAGTCACCGAAAAAATCGCGTAAGGCCCACAGCCAGCGCGGAGAAGCAACGCTAAATGCAGCTCAACTCTGCCTGTCTCGCCGGGTTAACCTTCAGCCCTGCCTGGACTGACGGGACACAAGTCCGGAGCCGTGGAGCTAGCACTGCTTCTCCGCGCTGGTTGTAAACCTGTGCTGTCGTTGGTAGGCAGAGTTGACAGGCAGAGTTGGGCTAGGTTAACGCTGCTTCTGTGCGCTGGCTGTGGGCCTGGGGGCACCGCTCCCATCTGACTCCCGACGTCTCTGGCCACCCACGGGTGTGGGGGAGGGGGGGGGGACTCGGGTGGGGATGGGGATGGTCCAGTGGCGGTTCGGCAGCGATTGCGGCGTCGGAGACCCGGGATCGATGCTGGCTGAGGATGAGGTGCAGGTCTGTGTCCAGGGCTGCCCAGAGTGTTTTACGTTTGACCTGGGCATGCAATTCCGCTCTGATCTTTGCTCCACGGACGACTCCCTCTTCCAATCACCGCGCTCTATCCTCAGTCCCACCCCCCTACTTCCGCCTCTGACCGACACCTCCCTCCTCCAATCATCACGCTGAATCATCATGTCCCACCCCCATTGCCTGCTGACCGACGCCTCTCTCGTTCAATCGGCGCCCTCGATCACCAGTCCCACCCCCACTGTCTCGCGGAAAGCGGAGATTTCACCAGGTTTTAAAATCCGGATTACAAAAAAATGGGGGGGATCGTACCCCACCTCTCAAAAAGGGGGGGACGTATCCCCCCTGCACCACACCCCCCACCCAGGATTTCCGCCCCTGGTTACTTCTATGCGTGTCTTTCATTCAGTTGTTCTACATCTCTCTACATCACCATCTATATCTCTTGTTTTCCTTTCCCCTGACTCTCAGTCTGAAGAAGGGTCTCGACCCGAAACGACACCCATTCCCTCTCTCCAAAGTTGCTGCCTGTCCCCCCGCTGTGTTACTCCAGCATTTTGTGTCTACTATTTAACCCAGCATCTGCAGTTCATTCCTACACACAACTTCCATTCACTGCCTGGTCTAACTATGAGAAGCACAAAATCACATGTAACTGACTCTACATTGTACCTCCCCAACCTCACAGCCTCAGAGATTCTTGACTTCACCCTCTACTCTTTCCTTTCTCCTTCTTTCTCTTTCTTTCAGGGTGCAACTTCTGCACCCTGGACCTATCTCGTTAAACCACAACCTCCCACCTTCACATCTTCAAACGCTTCTTAAAATACTTTTTTGTTTTTCGATGCCTGAACCACATTGGTCTGCAACTTCAAACTTGTTTCATTCCTAACTTTTCCGAGTTCAATAACCTTGAAATGTTAGATCCGTTTCTGTCTCCATAGACGCCACCTGACCAGCTGCGTATTTCCAACATTTTCTCTATGTTCATTTTCTCTCTAATTCTTGGAAGACATTAAAATGATGGTACAACATACAAAGTGCTGGAGGAGCACAGCGGGCCAGGCAGCATTTGTGGAGGGAATGGACTGGCGATGGTTCGGGTCAGGATCCTTCTGCAGACATTCTTGTGTATATGCTTATGATGGTGGTCAGCCACAGAATTGGAGAATTGAATGCACAGTCTTTTCCCCAGGGTTGGAGAATCAGGAGCTACAGTAGGTTTAAGGTGAGAGGAGAGAGATTGAAGGGCCTGTCTCACTTGGGCGTCATTTGCACCTCACGCAGGTGGCGTGTGAAGATTTTGCGAATCCCCAAATCCTGGGGCGCCGCGCGCGACCGCACGTCACTGCCTAGGTCACCACGCACGGTGCGCGCATCGCCTGCGTTGTGACGCGTAAATGACGCTCAAGTGGGACAGGCCCTTTAGTTGGAACCTGAGGGGCAAATTTTTCTCACAGAGTGTGGTGCACATATAGAATGAGCTGCCAGAGGAAATAGTAGAGGCAGGTATAATAACAACATTTAAAATACATTTGGACAGGTATATGGATTAGAAAGGTCGAGAGAGATATGGGCCAAACATGGGCATACAGGACTTGCGTTGATGGACTAGTTTAACATGAGCATGTTGGGCCGCAGGGTCGGATGCCGTGCTGCATAACTACTGTGATTTAGGAGGCACTAGAGGTCAGAAGAGAGACACAAAATACTGGAGTATCTCAGCGGGGCAGGCAGCATCTCTGGAGAAGGAATGAGTGACGTTTCGGGTCGGGGCCCTTCTTCAGACTGAGAGTTAGTGGAGAGGGTGTCTTGAGATATCGAAGGGTAAGGTGCGAAAATGGTGATAAGGTAGAATGGTTCATTATTAGCTGAGGGGAAGGTGACAATGAGCCATACAACCAGTAATAATATTTAATCATGATAGGCTTGGATAGGCTGGGTGAGTGGGCAAATGTTTGGCAGATGCAGTATAATGTGGATAAATGTGAGGTTATCCACTTTGGTGGCAAAAACAGGAAAGCAGACTATTATCTAAATGGTGGCCGATTAGGAAAAGGGGAGATGCAGCGAGACCTGGGTGTCATGGTACACCAGTCATTGAAAGTAGGCATGCAGGTGCAGCAGGCAGTGAAGAAAGCGAATGGTATGTTAGCTTTCATAGCAAAAGGGTTTGAGTATAGGAGCAGGGAGGTTCTACTGCAGTTGTACAGGGTCTTGGTGAGACCACACCTGGAGTATTGTGTACAGTTTTGGTCTCCAAATCTGAGGAAGGACATTATAGCCATAGAGGGAGTGCAGAGAAGGTTCACCAGACTGATTCCTGGGATGTCAGGACTTTCATATGAAGAAAGACTGGATAGACTCGGCTTATACTCGTTAGAATTTAGGAGATTGAGAGGGGATCTTATAGAAACTTACAAAATTCTTATGGGGTTGGACAGGCTAGATGCAGGAAGATTGTTCCCGATGTTGGGGAAGTCCAGGACAAGGGGTCACAGCTTAAGGATAAGGGGGAAATCCTTTAAGACCGAGATGAGAAAAAACTTTTTCACACAGAGAGTGGTGAATCTCTGGAACTCTCTGCCACAGACGGTAGTTGAGGCCAGTTCATTGGCTATATTTAAGAGGGAGTTAGATGTGGCCCTTGTGGCTAAAGGATTCAGGGGGTATGGAGAGAAGGCAGGTACGGGATACTGAGTTGGATGATCAGCCATGATCATATTGAATGGCGGTGCAGGCTCGAAGGGCCGAATGGCCTACTCCTGCACCTATTTTCTATGTATCTATGAGGACAGTGAAACTAGTCAGAGAACTAGGATGGAGGAGGGGCGGAGAGAGAGGGAAAGCAAGGGTTACTTGAAGTTAGAGAAATCAAAAGTCATACCGCCGGGTTGTAAGCTGCTCAAGCGAAATATGAGAACACTGTTCAAGTTAGCAAGTAAAATGTTCTAGTCATGTATTGCTACCAACATAAGAGTTGTGGGATGGGGCCTAGGTTGCGAATTTGAGCCACATTTCCAAATTCTGAGCAATGAAGTTTGTCATGAACACCTGCCCTTACGCGTAAGATGTAGGAGGAGGAGAATGCAAGAGCCCACTCCTGCTTGCTCCACTGTTGAAAAAGATAATGGCTGATCTGCTCTTGGCCTCAGTACCAGAGCAATAGAAAAAAAATGTCCTTGTCTATAATAGAAACACTTTCTTATCTATACCCTTCCTTATCTATGTTTTTTAGTATGGCTGTATGGTAAATCGAATATCACTGTACCTTAATTGGTACTCATGACAATTAAAGACCTTAGAACCTTGGTACCGCCTACTTCCCTGACATCTGTCTCGACCCGAAACGTCACCCATTCCTTCTCTCCAGAGATGCTGCCTTGCCCTCTGAGTTATTCCAGCATTTTGGGTCTGTCTTGGCAATAGAAAAATTGTCAAGCTGTGGAAGAGACCCAAAATGGAATGCCAATGGAATGGGACAAAAGGTGAGCCAGGATTGTGCTGGTGAACAGATTGGAGATGTAACTATCTCTAAAGATACCCAATCCTGGAAAATAACCACTATTAACTTAAGACAGGGATTAAAAGATCCATGTATGTTTAACATGAATCCCAAAGAAACTGTGGAAAAATAGGAGTGTGGTGGTTCATTTAGCCCTTTGCTCTGACGTTCAATATGATCATGGCACAACATTCATCGCAATACCATGTTCCCCCTCGTTCTATTCAAACCTTTGATGCCTTTTTGCATCTGGAAATATATCTGTCCTCGTAATATATCAATAAGGAGGAGCACCATGGTACAGCTGGTACAGCTGCTGCTTCATACCGCCAAAGGCCCCCCCCCCCCCCCCCCCATCGCTGACGGTGTGGAGTTTACATGTTCTCTCTGAGAGTTCCTGCAGGTGCTCTTGTTTCCTCCCACATCCCAAAGACATGCAGGTTAGTAGGTTAATTGGCCCTGTTAATTGGCCTAGTGTGTCGGTGAGTGTTCGAATATGCGGGAGTTGATAGGAATTTGAGATTAGAGAATCAAAGTGGATTAGTGTGGGATCAGCTGAAAGACAGTGTGGACACAGTGGGTCAAAGGGCCTGTCTCCATGCTCTATCTCCACGACACTATATTCAGCAACTCAACCTCCTCGGTTCTCTTTTGCAGAGATTTGTATATTTCGAGCATAGCAATGAGGCCATTTCACCTCGACTTATCCGAAACCCTTCTTTGTAGAGACCACAGTCAGGTGAAACCTTTGTATCCAAGGAGGAATTTGAGGAGGAGTTTCTTTAGTCAGTGGGTGGTGAATCTGAGGAATTCATTGCCACAGACGGCTGTGGAGGCCAAGTCAGTGGGTATTTTTATGGTGGAGATTGACAGATTCGTGATAAGTAAGGATGTCAGGGGTTATGAGGAGAGTGCAGGAAATTGGGTTTGGGAGGGGAAGATAAATCAGCCATGATTGAGAATTAGACTTGATGGGACGAATGGCTTAATTCTGCTCCTAGAAATTATGAAGTTATCAATTTATGAATCTGTCTCCCCTGTCAGAATTGTGCATGTTTCAATTAAATCCCCCTGTCATTCTCCAATACGCTAATGCGCAGGCTCAGCGATCGTTTCGCTGAACACCTCCGCTCAGTCCGCCTAAACCTACCTGATCTCTCGGTTGCTAAACACTAACTCCCCCTCCCGTTCCCACACTGACCTTTCTGTCATTTGGAGGAACAGCACCACATATTTTGCTTGGGCAGCTTACACCCCAGCGGTATGAACATTGACTTCTCTAACTTCAAGTAACCTTGCTTTCCCTCTCTCTCCATCCTCTCCCCCTTCCCAGTTCTCCGACCACTCTTACTGTCTCCGAATACATTTTATCTCTGTCTGGTTTGTGGTTAGCTTCTCCCAACTAACAATGATCCATTTTCCTTGATCTCAATTCCATTTGTCCTGTTTTCAAACCTGACACTCTTTTGACATCTGTCTGAAGAAGGGTCTCGACCAGAAATGTCACCCATTCCTTCTCTCCAGAGATGCTGCCTGACCTGCTGAATTACTCCAGCATTTTGAGTTTGAACCAGCATCTGCAGTTCCTTCCTACACACCAATGAATATAAGCTCTCTCCTCACTGCTACAAGTTGATCACCCCAGGAACCTGCCTCATGGACTTTCATTACACTCCATCTGTGGCAAGTTTATTCTTTCTTAGCTAAGGATATTAAATAATTAAATCAAATTATGAGAGGCATGGATAGGCGTAGATATATAGTCAGAACCTCTTTCCCCAGGATGGAAATATCAAATACGAGGGGGTAAAGCTTTAAGATGAGAGGGGCAAAGTTTAAAGGAGATGTGTGGGACAAGTTTTATTTTAACCCAGAGAATGGTAATTGCTTGGGACACGCTATTGGGGGATGGTGGTGGAGGCAGATATCATAGTTGCATTTAAGAGACCTTTGGATTGGCACTGTCGTGGATATGCCAAGAATGAGGGATATGAATTATGTGCAGGCAGATAAGAGTTGGCCTTGACTTCAGGTTCGGCAAAGACATTGGGGGCCAAAGGGTCCATTCTTGTTCTGTACTGATCTATGTTTAAAGAGATGAACGCTGCGCTTAGTACTCCATGGTTAAACATGTCTTCCATTGGAAATGGAAGGAGGTGGGCAGAGTTTGTTTTGAATACTCTTTATTATGTAACCAAATAATCTCCTGACATGCTGTTATCAAGGTCTATCAGGTTGTTAAAGCAAACAAAGTACTGGGAAGGTTGCAGACACCAGAAAGTGCAGAGGCTGGAAACCGTAGCAAAAAAATGGAGAGGAACTGAAGGAATTCAGCAGGTCAGGCAGCATCTTAGTGTAGAGATACAGTGCGAAAACAGGCCCTTCGGCCCACCGAGTCCGCGCCAACCAGTGATCCACTCACACTAACGCTATCCTATGCACACTAGGGACATTTTGCAATTTTACCAAAGACGGTGGCGCAGCGATAGAGTTGCTGCCTTACAGCGAATGCAGTGCCGGAGACCCGGGTTGGACTCCGATTACGGGTGCTGTCTTTACGGAGTTTGTATGTTCTCCCCGTGACATGCGTGGGTTTTCTCCGAGATCGTCAGTTTCCTCCAACACTCCAAAGACGTACAGGTTTATAGGTTAATTGGCTTGATAGATATAAAAAATTGTCCCTAGTGGGTGTAGGATAGTGTTAATGTGCGGGGATCGCTGGTCAGTTTGGACCCGATGGGCCGAAGAGCCTGTGCTGTGTCTCTAAAGCCAAACCTAAAACAATTAACCTACAAACTTGTACATATTTGGAGTTTGGGAGGAAACCAGAGCACCCGGAGAAAACCCACGTGGTCACAGGGTTTAATGTACAAACTCTGTACGGACAGCACCCGTGGTCAGGATCGAACCCTGGTCTCTGGTGCCGTAAGGCAGCAACTCTACCGCTCCGCCACCGTGCCGCCCCGTGGAGCAAAATGAAGAGTTGAAGTTTTAGGTCGAGATCCTTCACGTAGACTGCTACCTGACGCGCTGAGTTACTTCAGCTGCTCTGCCTTACTGTGATATTTAACACATTGCAAAAACAGAAATTTAGAAAATGAACCTTACATTAGATTGCTAAATTATTAAAGTAAATTGAGAGAATACCTTTAATCTGAATGGAGCAAAGATCTTTCTTGCCTGAGCTGAAATCCAGCATAAAAATTGTTTTGTTATAAGTAATAGTCCCGTTTGGCCCAGATTTTGGTGGTATTGTCCCCCTCCAGATACACAATGCTAGGTTTATGGTTATTAAAGAAATGAGAAGACGTACAATATTGTTACAGAAATATAGCATGTGTAGAATCTTATTGAATGTTACAGCACGCATGAGGGCCGAATGGCTTTGTTTATGTTCAAAATATTTTCTATTACCAGTGTTCCAGGTGGTAAAGCTGCTGCCTCACTGTGCCAGAGACCTGGGTTCAAACCCGACCTCGGTATTGTCTTTGGGGTTTGCACTTTCTCCATGTGACCGCATGCGTTTCCTCCGGGTTCTCTGCTTTCCTCCCACATTCCAAATTCAAGCAGGTTTTTACACTAATTGGCCTCTAGGAATTGTCCCTCGTGTGTAGGCAGTGGTTGCAAAGGTGGGATAACATAGAACTAGTGTGAATGGTAATCGATGTTCGGTGTGGACTCGCTGGGCCAAAGGGTCTGTTTCCATGCTGTATCTTCCAAGCAATCAAAAAAATCTCACATTATTCTTTTGCTGTGATTTTTGAGGCTGATTGAGGTTTTAAATGAGAATGGGGAAAGATTTAATAGGAACCTGTGGGGCAACTTAACAGAATCGTGGGTATATGGAACGAACTGCAAGAGGAGGTATTTGAGGCAGTTACTATAGCAAAACTTAAAAGACATTTGGACTGGTACATAGATGTGTAGGATGTGTAGGATTTAAACCGAAGATAGACACAAAAAGCTGGAGTAACTCAGCAGGACAGACTGCATCTCTGGAGAAAAGGAATTCTCCTGAGATGTCTGACCTACTGAGTTACTCCAGCTTTTTGTGTCTATCTTTGGACAGGTAGAATCTTATTGAATGTTACATAGATACATAGACAATAGGTGCAGGAGGAGGCCATTCGGCCCTTCGAGTCAGCACCGCCATTCAATGGCTGATCATCCACAATCAGTACCCCGTTCCTGCCTTCTCCCCATACCCCATGATTCCACTAGCCCTAAGAGCTCTATCTACATAACTATCTTTTGAATGTATCCAGTGAATCGGCCTCCACTGCCTTCTGAGGCAGAGAATTCCACAAATTCACAACTCTCTGTGTGAAAATGTTTTTCCTCATCTCAGTTCGAAATAGCCTACCCCTTATTCTTAAACTGTGGCCCCTGGTCTGCCCCAACATCCGACCTGCATCTAGCGTGTCCAAACCCTTAAAAATTTAAATGCTTCTATAAGATCCCCTCACAACCTTCTAAATTCCAGTGAACACAAGCCCAGTCGCTCCATTGTTTCATCATATGACAGTCGCGCCATCCCGGGAATTAACCTTGTGAACCTACACTGCACTCCCTCAATAGCAAGAATGTCTTTCCTCAAATTAGGAGACCAAAACGGCACACAATACTCCAGGTGTGGTCTCACCAGGGCCCTGTGCAACTGTAGAATTACCTCTTTGCTCCTATACTCAACTCCTCTTGTTATGAATGCCAACATGCCATTAGTTTTCTTCACTGCCTGCTGTACCTGCATGTTTACTTTCAGTGACTGATGTACTAGGACACCCAGGTCTCGTTGTACTTCCCCTTTTCCTCACCTGACACCATTCAGATAATTATCTGCCTTCCTGCTCTTGCTACCAAAGTGGATAACCTCAGATTTATCCACATTATACTGCATCTGCCATGCAACTGCCCACTCACCCAACCTATCCAAGTCACTCTGCAGCCTCAAAGCATCCGCTTTACTGTTCACACTGCCACCCAGCTTTGTGCCATCTGCAAATTTGCTAGTGTTACTTTTAATTCTTTCATCTAAATCATTAATGTATATTGTGAATAGCTGCGGTCCCAGCAGCGAGCTGCAAGCGTTGCATGAGGGCCAAATTGACAAGATGGATAGGAAAGGTTTAGAGCAATATGGACCAAACGTAGGTCAGGGGGCTAACGTTGATGGGGCATCTTGGTTGGCATGGGCAAGTTGGGCCGAAGCTGTGTGAGTCTATGACCCTATGGCTCTGTGAATGTGTGACCAGACTGAGTGAGAAGAATGTATCTGCTTGCTGCAGTAATTATACTCGTCCTGCATTGTTCCTTCTCTCATTATTAAAGCCTTCATCAGCATACCAGTTGCTACCTCCTACTCACTGTATTTGGACCCAGACGGCAGCACTTGGTTTCATTTTCAGACAATACGTGAACACATCTGGTGCCAAGCCTCGGCCCCGGGTGCGAGTTTAGTTTAGTTTAGAGATACAGCGCGGAAACAGGCCCTTCGGTCCACTGGGTCCGCGCCGACCAGCGATCCCCGCACATTAACACTATCCTACACCCACTGGGGACAATTTTTACATTTACCAAGCCAATTAACCTACAAACCTGTACGTCTTTGAAGTGGGGGAGGAAACCGAAGATCTCGGAGAAAACCCACGCAGGTTACGGGGAGAACGTACAAACTCCGTACAGACAGCGCCCGTTGTCAGGATCGAACCCGGGTCTCCGGCGCTACATTCACTGCAAGACAGCAACTCTACCGCTGCACCACCGTGGCACTTAACACCATCCCAAACCCACTAGTGGCAAAATGCCCATCCCAAGTCTGACCTCTGAAATCTGCTGAGAGGAATACAGAGTGAGCTAGACAAATACGCATATTCTTTCCATTCAGACTATCACGGATGACAGAAGCAATGCTGTCTCACTTGCAGAAGGTTTAAAATTAGATATTGTAACATTAATCAGTTAGTTAAAGTTGGGGTGGCACGGTGGAACAGCGGAAGAGTTGCTGCCTTACAGCACCTGCAGCGTCGGAGACCCGGGTTCGATGCCGACTATGGGTGCGGTCTGTACGGAGATTTACGTTCTCCCCATGACCTACGTGGGTTTCCTCCCACACTCCAATGACGTACAGGTTTGTAGGTTAATTGGCTTGGCATGAATGTAAAAATTGTCCCTAGTGTGTGTAGGCATGTGATAGTGTGCAGAGATCGCTGGTCGTTGCGGACTCGGTGGGCCGAAGGGCCCGTTTCCTCGCTGTGTCTCTAAACTGAATACAGTAGCAGCCAATGTCCTTATCCCACTGCGTCGGGAAAGGATTTTTTTACATTCAAGTTAGCTTTCTTCACCATTCGTGACTTGATGTTTACCTTCTAACAAATGTGATGAATAAAAAACTGTTACTGTTAGTGAGGTAACTGCTGCTTTTTCCCTTTAGCTGTTGTTACAAGTTCAACCACGACCACAGTGGTGCAGTCGGCATACCCACAGCATCAACCGATGCCGGCACAAGGATTTGTCCCGTACCAGGGATACAGCGCTATGCCAGTGCAGCCGGGACCCGCTGCAGGCGTTCCCTACCCCGCAGGTGGTGCCTATCCACCGCCATATCCAACCCCGTACTCTGGGCAGCCCCCTTCGTATCAAGACACTGTGGCAAGTAAGTAAAGTTGGTGTATTGCACCGGTGCCCTGTTCTTTATGCCTCTGGAGAGGATGTTTCCACTGGGACTGACGGCACTCGGCCTGTACTCGCTGGAGTTTAGAAGAATGAGGGGGGGTCCTCATTGAAACATACCGAATAGTGATAAGCTTGGATAGAGTGGATGTGGAGAGGATGTTTTCACTAGTGGGAGAGTCTAGGACTAGAGGTCATAGCCTCAGAATTAAACGACGTTCTTTTAGGATGGAGATGAGGAGGAATTTATTTAGTCAGACAGAGGTGAATTCTTTGCTGTGGAGGCTGTCAATGGATATTTTTAAGGCAGAGATAGATAGATTCTTGATTAGTATTGGTGTCAGGGGTTATGGGGAAAAGACAGGAGAATGGGGTTAGGAGGGAAAGATGGATCAGCTATGATTGAATGGCGGAGTAGACTTGATGGGCCGAATGGCCTAATTTTCCCCTATCACATGATCTTATGATCTTTAAAGATAAATACAGATAAAAATCAGCCTCAAATAATGTTATTTAGTTTAAGCAACAGTTAGACATGTACACGGATAGGACAGGTTTGGAGAGATATGGGCCAAACGCAAGCAGGTGGGACCAGTGTAGCTGGGACATGATGGCTGGTGTGGGCAAGTTGGGCTGAAGGGCCTGTTTCCACTCTGTATGACTCTATGAGATAGAAAATGCAGACGTCTGATTAATGCATTGGATTAGAGCTTCACTGCACTTCTGAAGAACATTTTATATAGCCAGGCCGCTGATGATAGGGAGCCAGGGAAGAAGTGGCGGGGCAGTCATATAATTTATCTGTGGTGGAATGTCTTTGAGGGAAGGATTTTTGTCGGGTTGGTGAACACATTTAGAATGCAATATTCTCAACAAGCAAACAGACACAAAACAAATTTGACTATTTTTTGTTTGGCAAACAAAATTTGCCAAACAGAAGCCCGCTGGATGCTTCAGGCGGCCTTAGTCCCATAAGATCTTCCTTACTGTAATCAGTTGTGATTGTCAGTATAATATGGCCTTGCATGGAGGCACATTGCTGCAGGTCCGTATTCTTAGGTCTACACGCATGGCCAAGACAGGGCAAGACGAGAGTGGAAAAGACAAGAGAGGCAGGCAGATGATGACTATCCCACTAACATCTTCATCAGCTGGAAAGGAGTGCAACAGGGATTTACCACTGACCGACAGCCTGGACAGCTGTCTGACCTTCAGGTTCACAAGTTATAGGAGAATGATTAGGCCATTCGGCCCATCGAGTTCATTCCGCCATTCAATCATGGCTGATCTCTGCCACGTAATCCCATTTTCCTGCCTTCTCCCCATAACTCTTGACACCCGTTCTAACCAAGAATTTGTCTATCTCTGCCTTAAAAATGATCCACTGACTTGGCCTCCACAGCCCTCTGTGGCAATGAGTTCCACAGATTAACTACCCTCTGACTACAGAAGTTCCTCCTCACTTCCTTTCTAAAAGAGCGCCCTTTAATTCTGAGACTATGACCTCTGGTCCTAGACTCTCCCACCAGTGGAAACATCCTTTCCACATCCACTCTATCTATGCCTTTCATTATTCTGTAAGTTTCAATGAGGTCCCCCCTCAACCTTCTAAACTCCAGCGAGTAGAGGCCCAGCGCTGTCAAATGCTTCTTGCCCCATGCCCTCCTCCTTCCTGGCACTTGGTTGACGAGTTGCCCCACACGACGGACCTGGTCTCTGCAGCACATCCCAGAGCTGAGATGCTTCTAGCTGGGCACGTCCACTCCACCAACTGTCCATTCCACATCTGGTGTCCCACTTCTGGTTCCACTCAGATCTTGTGGGATAGTTCAGAAATGTTTCTCCTTAAGGATGTCCTCAAACTGGAATGTATCAACACAGATGTGGACAGGAAATACTTTGAGGGAAATGGGCCAAATGCGGGCAGGTGGGACTAGTGTAGATGGGGCATCTTAGTTAGCACGGGCAAGTGGGGCCTGTCTCCCTGCCACCTGACTCTATGACAGACTGTTTAGGCAGTGTGGGCTGGTTTTAAGGATAGTCTTGTTAATAATGTGCTTGGCAAAGCCAGATTAGGTTGTGCTTTAACATCCCCCTCTGCTTTTATTTCAGCCGGTGCAGGCGCACCTTATCCCGTTGCTCAGCCAACGTACAACCCAGCCATGCAGCCAGCGTACAACCCCGCAGCACAGCCAGCGTACAACCCAGCCGGGCAACCTCCGTACAACCCAGGCGCGCAACCTCCGTACAACCCCGCAGCACAAGCTCCGTACAACCCATCCGCGCAGCCACCTTACAACCCCTCCTACGGACCTCCGGAGAAGCCACACTAATGACCAGTTGCCTCACCACGTGCATTTACTGAGTTACTGTACTCTGTCACTATTTTGTACGAGTTTAATGCTGGAGATGGATTACGTTGTAAACATTTCATGTGTTAACTGAAGTTACTTAAGTTTAAAAGAGTTTATTTCCCACACCTCGCCACTTCCTCATTTGTTAAGTCCTTTATTAAGAAGATGTGAAGTCATTTTTAAGTGCAAATCTTACATTTGATTATCTTGTATTTTCAATTTTCTTTTGGTTAATCTGGAAGTAGCATAGCTTTGTATTATATTTAATAAAATAAAAGATTCTTTACTTTCTCTTGCATTGGTAAAATAGGTCTTTTGATATCTGCCTAAGTTCCCCTTCTGTGAAGGCTAC
Source organism: Malacoraja senta (assembly GCA_038087875.1). Lineage (NCBI taxonomy): Eukaryota > Metazoa > Chordata > Chondrichthyes > Rajiformes > Rajidae > Malacoraja > Malacoraja senta. Next base: position 46,218,179 of record CM075980.1, read on the forward strand.
GTCACCACTTGCCATTAATGAAAGGTTCTGCATTTCCATGTGTCTTCCTTTGAACCACTTTTGCATCCATTTTCTAAAAGGGAAAATAATTGTGTCCAGTTTTTGCTGTTCCTTATTTGAGTTAGTCATCAGGAAGCTGAAAGCTGTTACAAGCTGTGGGCCTGGAGTAGTCTCTGTAAACCATTTCTTCTCGTGATGTCAACACCATTTGGGAAATTCTGTTTTTATGCAAAACACAATGGAAGAGAAGCTGAATCCATGAAAATTTCCTTCCCCACCCCCCCCCCCCCCCCCCCCCACCCAATATCTCTAACCTCCCCAATCTTCAGGCTAACACCGTCTTTTAATCAAGCGACAGGATTTGCCTGTGAGCTTCTCTGCTTATCCCATCACTGGGTCTTGGGTAGTAACGGCTGATTGTCCACCCAGGCAAAATGATTCCAAACATCTGAGCCAAAGTGTTGTGGGGTTGTGCAGAAGTGACCCACTGGCCTCGCAATGCCAGAAACCCGCTTTCAACCCTGACCTTGAGCCTGCACGTCCTCCCTGTGACTGCATGGGATACCTCCCTGTGCTCTGGTTTCCTCCCACGTCCCAATGACCTGTGGGTTGGTAGGTTAATTGGCCACTCTACAAGTTGTCCTCGTGAGTAGGTGAGTTGTAGAATTGGGAGGGGGCTTTGCTAAGAATCTCGGGGGAATAAATAATGCAATTAGTGTAAATGAGCATTGAAGGTTGGCGTGGATTCAATGGGCCAAAGGGCCTTTTTAATATTCTCTCTCTATGACTCTGCCAAGGCACAGATAGGCATAGTGCTATTGGCTGGATATTATGAAGGTAAAAAACTTACTGAGGTTCATACAGTCTCTGTTGCATCACCCAGCGCAGTGTGATGAATAGTGCCAAGTTTTTAGTCTAGTTTCTTCAACCCATGGAGTAGGGTGAAATTAAAAGGAGGCATAGGCTGGTATGGCAGCAAAGATTCACTAGGATGGTTGGTTTGAGTAATAAGGAGAGAGAAGCCGACTGGGACTGTATTTTCAGGAATTTAGGAGATTTTGTGGAAACGTGACATTCTTAAGCGAGTTTGCTGTACCTCTCTTGGACTCTATGAATTGGCTAGCTGCATACTCCATTTCAGGAACAAGGAGTGTTCCTATTTTGAGGACTGTGATGAAGATAATTTTCCGCTTTCAGGCAATGGTGAACATTTGGGATTCTCCACCCCAAATGACTGGAGGTTCAGTCACTGTCCTTCAAAGCACAATGATGAATTTCTGCTCGTTCAGGGAATTGGGGGGGTGGGAGGGGGTGGGGGGTAAGGGGGATATTCTTGGGACATGTCACCATGGTGAATAATCAACTATGATCTTAAGTAATAACGGAACAGCCTCGAAGGGCTGGATGGCCTGTTGCAGTTCCAATTTCTTATGTTCCTATATTCTCAAGTGGGGGGATGGGTTAAGATGTCCAGTGATATGTTTAAGGCCCAGATAGACAAATTCTTGATTAGAGTGGGTGTCAAGGGCTATGGGGAGAAGGCAGGAAAATGGGATTAGGAGGCAGAGATCAGCCATGATTGAATGGCGGAGTAGACTGGATGGGCCGAATGGCCTAATTCTACTCCTATAAACATGTGAGATCAAAGAGAGTTGGAGCAAAAGGGATCATTGTGAATCAATGGGAACAGCATTAATTATTGTCAACATTCATGTCTTTTATATTCATGTCATAAACCAGAATGCTTGAGGTTTTTGCTGCTGTGTTTATGTGAATGAATGGAGCTGCTTCAGTCAAGTCAGTTTGGAGATTGGGAAACAAAGTTTTAAAGAGGCTGTGTGCCGTACATATACAGGGGAATCATGCCATTGTCTTGTTTGCGCTGTCACTTGAAATAACCTTTTTCCTTTGCCCAACTTTAACCAAAGACTTTTATCTTTGTGCTTTGTAAATTACTTTGTAGCTATTGTCTGAGGGCTTTTTTTGGTTCAGTTCATTGAATCGAGATTTGTATATCATCAGGATTATCAAAGTAATTCAGAAGCAGTATTGTTGGAAAAATATTCATTACATGTTCAAATACTAGAAATTGTACTGTAAAATAAAATGCATGCAATATCAAAATATCGGGCTCATCTCTTTTAAACCTGGTCCATTCACATAAGCAAAAACTGAACTGATTATGGTTTGGATATTGCATTGAACTTCACCACCACTCGAGATAGACACAAAATGCTGGTGTCTCATATTTCGCTTGGGCAGCTTACACCCCAACGGTATGAATATTGACTTCTCTAACTTCAAGTAGCCTTTGCTTTCACTCCCCTTTCCTAATTCTCCGACCAGTCTGACTGTCCTCCTGATTAAATTTTCTCTCTCTAAGGTTCAATGTCATTTCCCCCTCGCTAACAAGGACCTACTCTACATTTTCCTTGATCTCCATCTCCTTTAATGTGTCATTTTCACACCTTACCCTTTCTTATCTCCGTGTCTCCCTCTCCCCTGATCTAAAGAAAGGTCTCAACCCAAAACGTCACCCATTCCTCTCCAGAGATGCTGTCTGTCCTGCTGAGCTACCAGCGATCGGAGGCCTCTAACCTTCCGTGGACGGGGCGGTCTTACTCCCGTAGCCGGCAGCGGGCCTCCTCGTCGGGTCGATCAAGCTCCTGCATCGGGGGGAATCTCAGTACCCCCGCGCCGGGCGATCTACCCCGGGTCGGGGCTAGTCGAACGTCATGCGGCTTTTGGAGCTTCCTGACGCCAGGTTCTTACCCGAGACTGCGAAACTTTGATGTTAAAGTCCGCAGGAGCATTGATCCCAGGCTAGAAATTGGCTCCGATGGTAAGTCTACACCTCGCGGTGGGGCTCAGAGTCAGTCCCGAGCAAGGCCTCCAGCTCCATGAGCGACCGGAGATATGATCCGGAAAACAGTTGCATCTCTGACAAGTTGAGATTGAAAAAAAAATCCCCAGACCCCCCCGCCCACCCCCACCCCAACATAAAACAAACCAGAGAACATTAACACATACTTTTTAAACACACTAAAAATAACACAAAAAAGACAAAAAGGACAGACAGACTGTAGGCAAGGCTGCCATCGAAGCGCCACCTGGTGGACTACAAGGACTTTATTCAGTATTTGCAATTTACAGCCTACCAGAAAGCACAAAGACTTTCAATACTCACATTACATCAGGCAATCATTATAATACAATAGTGGCATCTTATATCTACGATGCACTTGACCCCCCGCAGCGACCTGCATTCACGGAAGGCTTCTAGAGTCCCCTCCTTCTGCTATGTATGTGTGTTCCTATTGTACTTCTAATTGTATGTGATCTTGAGTTTGGTTTACAATTTTCGGCTTAGGTTTATATGTGATCAAACACCTGTTGTTTTTTTTTCTCTCAGAAGCTGCTTATGAATCAAAATAATATTGTTGATGCACAGGGAGATCTCATTCTCACCAGGAATGTGTAGTGAGTTGAAAGAGATTCAAGGAAGGCAGGTATCTGTTACAGACATTTGTGGAAACTTGCAGCATTGTACTTCTGGAAACGTACATTGATACGTACATTGATAGGTACATTGGAAGCTTCAATGGTGTATGATCAGCCAGGTTTAACCACACATCCCATGACCTGTCAAATTAGTCCGACTCAGTCATACCGTTTGGAAGTTTCTAACATTAAAACTAGCCCAGGAATGTTTTTGGAAGTGTGGTGGTATCACATGGGATACTCGGTATCTGGAAGTGGGTCCACTATGAACAGAAGAGGAGACAAAGGGACAAGCAGACATGAGTGGAGAAGCAAGACTGGGCAACGGGATGTCGCGATGGGGTAGGGTTGCAAGGACGTGGTTTGAGACAAAGGGTGTGGGCAAGATCATGTGGATATGACCAAAGTGCATCATAGATGTTTACAAGTGCGACAGTCTATGCAGCAGAGGCTGATTTCCAGTGTGTCGAAGACAAGCTCTGCTTCCAACCACAAGATAGACGCAAAAAGCTGTAGCAACTCAGCGGGTCAGACAGCATCTCTGGAGAAAAGGAATACGTGACTTTTCGGGTTGAGACCTTTCTTCAGACTGAGAGTCAGGGGAAAAGGAAACAAGGGATATAGACGGTGACGTGAAGAGATATAGAACAAATTAATGTTGTTTGATAAGTGAGACCATCTACAACCATTGGTCATTCTATTTGTTGACCATTATGGGCCGAAGGACCTGTTCCTGTACTGTTGCTCTATGTTCTACTGGCCCATACTTGGTCAATTGTTGGCCATTGTGACCATTTTGTTTCACCTGTGTATGCTTCCAAGTTCACTGCCCTCTTTAGTGATATTTGCTGAGTTAACGTTGGTGCGTAAATTTGTCCACAATTGAGCAACCCGTTGCCATGGCAACATTTCTAGCATCAATAATAGACACAAAATGGTGGAGTAACTCAGCGGGACAGGTAGCAACTCTGGAGAGAAGGAATGGGTGACATTTTGGGTCCAAACCCTTCTTCAGATGGAGAGTTAGGGGAGAGGGAGACATAGAGATATGGAAGGGTAAGGTGTGAAAACCAGAAATCAAAGAGGACGATGATGAAGGAAAATGTAAAATGGCTCATTGTTAGCTGAGAGGAAGGTGACAACGAGACATACAATCAGCATCATATACTGACCACTTCACCATACATTGCCCTTGAAGTCAGTATGTTTCTCCCTGCTTCTTCTGCCAGTGTAAGCACAATCTAACCCCACTTCAACACTAGTGGGTGAAAGGTCAGGGGGCATGGTGTCAAATTAAATGTTGAGAGGATTAGAGAGGAGAAGAAGCGATATTTTATTTACCCAAAGAGTGACGTACTGTGGAGCTCTCTGTCTGAAAGGGTAAGTATGCTCTGCCATTTAACACCATTATTGCTGATCGCTCACTCCCTCTTCCCCTCCCCATGCCAGTTGAGCTGGAAGCTGAAATCCTCATCATTACGTTTAAACATTGCTTGAATTTAAACATGAGAGCGTGACCTGCAGGGCCATGGTCCTTAGTGAGGTAAGTCGAGGAGGGAGAGGTCTCATGCATCTAAAATGGACACAAATCGAACAGTCATGGTGGTGCAGCGGTAGAGTTGCTGCCTTACAGCAAAATGCAGTGCCGGAGACCCGGGTTCGATCCCGACTATGGGTGCTGTCTGTACGGAGTTTGTACATTCTCCCCGTGACCTGCGTGGGTTTTCTCCGAGATCTTCCGTTTCCTCCCACACTCCAAAGACGTACAGGTTTGTAGGTTTATTGACATTTGATAAATGTAAAAATTGTCCAGTATAAAATTGTCCAACTTCCAGTATAGTCCCTGGTGGACCTCTTCATGAGGTACAAGGTCTCCTGTGACATTAATATTCTATGGTTCTATGGACAGGTTCAATGGAACTCTGATTCATTCTTCCAAATGCTTAGTTCTCCATGTTTTCCAAGATTTGTGGACTTAAATGACAGAAATGTAAAAATAACAGGAGCAGACCCTTCCAAACCTTTGGTAGACACAAAATGCTGAAGTAACTCAGCGGGACAGGCAGCATCGCTGGAGAGAAGGAATGGGAGATGTTTCGGGTCGAGACCCTTCTTCAGTGTAAACCAACATCTGCAGTTCCTTCCAAACCTCTGAGCCAGCTCGGCTATTCAGTATGATTGTGGCTGATTGTTCATCTCAGTACCTCATTCCCACCCTCTCCCCATTATACCTTGATGCTTTAGTATCTAGTATATCCCTCCCCTTAAGTATAGTCAGCGACTGCCTCCACAACCTTCTGTGCTAAAGATTTCCATGGGTTTACCAGCTTCTGAGTGAGGAAATGTGCATTAATTGCTGCCCTAAATGTCCTACCCCATATCTTGAGACTGACCATAGTTCAAAACCTGCCAGCAAAGGGAAATAACCTTGTATGTTTCTACACGTTTGGCACGGTGGCACAGCGGTAGAGTTGCTGCCTTACAGTGCCTGCAGCGCCGGAGACCCGGTTTCGATCCCGACTACGGGCGCTGTCTGTACGGAGTTTGTGCGTTCTCCCCGTGACCTGCGTGGGTTTTCTCTGAGATCTTCTGTTTCCTCACACACTCCAAAGAGGTACAGGTTTGTAGGGTAATTGGCTTGGTAAATGTAAAAATTGTCCCGAGTGGGTGTAGGATAGTGTTAATGTGCGGGGAGCGCTGGTCGGTGCGGACTCGGTGGGCCGAAGGGCCTGTTTCCGTGCTGTATCTCTAAACTAAACTAAACTAAAATCACTTCATATACCTTCTGAATGCAGGTCTAATCAACCCAATCTCTCCTCAAAATACAGTCCTGCCATTTCTGGAAGCAGTCTGGTGAATCTGTAGATAGACACAAAAAGCTGGAGTAATTCAGCGGGTCAAACAGCATCTCTAGAGAAAAGGAATAGGTGACGTTTTGGGGCGAGACCCTTCTTCAGACTGAGAGTCAGGGAATCTATGAAACTGTTATAATATGCCAGGAGCAGTCTCAGCAAGGCTCTGTATAATTGTCATAAGACATCCTTGATGCTATATTTAAGACCTGTAGCGATGAAGGCCAACATCTGAACTGCTAGCTGTACCTGCATGTGCAAGGACCCTTGGGTGTCTTTGTACATATACATTTCCCCATCTGTCACCCATACACTGCTTTCTCTTCAGGTTTATGTTTATTATGTTCACGTTATCGAGGTACAGTGAGAACCTTTTGTTTGCATGCAGTGCAATCAAATCAGACAATAATGTACATGAATACACGCAAGCCAAGCACAAGTACAAAAGGTCGAGCAAAGACAAAGATATCAGATTGCAGAACGTAATTTCCCAGCAATGTAGCGTGACAGTTCTAGAGAAAATGTTCAATGTCTGTTTAGAGATACAGCACGGAAACAGGCCCTTCGGCCCACCGGGTCTGTGCCGACCAGTGATCCCCGCACATTAACACTATCCAATTTTTACATTTACCAAGCCAATTATCCTACAAACCTGTACGTCTTTGGAGTGTGGGAGGAAACCGAAGATCTCGGAGAAACCCTACGGGGAGAACGTACAAACTCCGTACAGACAGCACCCGTGGTCAGGATCGAACCCGGGTCTCCGGCGCTGCATTCGCTGTAAGGCAGCAACTCTACCGCTGCGCCACCGTGACCACCCGACTGTACTGAGGTAAGTTGGAGAATCAGAACTGTACAATTCAGAACAGAGGGGAAGATGATGTCCAAGTTCAAGTTCAAGTGAGTTTATTGTCATGTGTCCCTGATAGGACAATGACATTCTTGCTTTGCTTCAGCACAACAGAACATAGTAGGCATTGACTACAAGGCATTCTATAAATATATACACACATTAATCAATATACTGATAAAGTGCAAATAACAGTATTGGCTAATAAAGTTCAGTGTTATGTCCGAGCCAGGTTTAATAGCCTGATGGCTGTGGGGAAGTAGCTGGGTCTGGTGGGGAAGTAGCTGGGTCTAGTGGGGAAGTAGCTGGGTCTGGTGGGGAAGTAGCTGGGTCTGGTGGGGAAGTAGCTGGGTCTGGTGGGGAAGTAGCTGGGTCTGGTGGGGAAGTAGCTGGGTCTGGTGGGGAAGTAGCTGGGTCTGGTGGGGAAGTAGCTGGGTCTGGTGGGGAAGTAGCTGGGTCTGGGGGTATGTGCTTTCAAGCTTCTGTATCTTCTGCCCAACGAGAGACAGAAGAAGGAATGACCAGGGTGGGAAAGGTCTCTGGTTTGTGTGAACTGCTTTCCAGAGGCTGGGGAAGGCATTGATGGATTCAGTGGTGCGGAATCTGGTCTATGTCAGGAACTGGACGGCATCAACCACTCTCTGCAATTTCTTGCGGTCTTGAGCCGAGATGTCACCAAACCAAGCTGTGATGCAACACAACAGCATCTGCAGCAGTTTGCAAATGTCACTGGAAACATGCCAAATGTATCAATCCCCTGAGGAAATGGCTGGGGGTGTTCTGCTTTGGCAGTTTCAATGTGGTTGGGCCATAGAAGATGGTTGGTAATATTTACACCCAGGAACTTGAACCTCGCAACCATTTCCACTTTGGCACCATTAATGCTGTTTGCGGCACGTACTCCATCATGCTTCTAAAAGGTGATCACCAACTCTGTCATCTTGCTGATATTGAGGGAGATGTTGCTGTACTGACACCATGTGTGGTGAGCTGTACTGACAGCTCACCACCAATGGGATAATGTCACATTTATCCACCATAGACTGCATTTGCCTTGTATCCTGCCTGCCACACCCACTTCCAAATGATTGTGTCAAAATCCTGCAACTTTTACACTTCTTCAGTGAACAAAAGTTCAGTTGAGTTTAGTTTATTGACACGTGTAGCGAGGTACAGTGAGAAGCTTCTGTTGCATGCTAAACAGGCAGCAAAATGACGATAAATGATTACAATCGATCCATTTACAGTGTATAGATACATGGATGGAGTTTAAGATGATTATAGTTAAAGTAAGAAATGTTGCCGCAGGAATAGAGATTTAAAAGCGTGGAGCGATTACAACGGCAGTTTCTATACCTTCTCAAAGTCCAACTCCGATAGCCATTACTTCTCGGGGATGTGGTGGAAATATAGCTTACACACTTGCCGCACTCACAGATAGCAGACAGTAACAAACAAATCCTCCAGTCATTGTCTCTTGATTAATTAGTCTTTATTGAAGTAGTACAAAAACTAAGAAGTAATTCATAACTTTTCCCGCTTATTAACTGTTTCTTCTTCAGACAGTACGGTTGTGAGCGAGCAGTCGTTACGGTGGTGCGGTCGTTACCGTGAACGTGAACGTGATCATGTGGTGAAAACTGTTGTCCTCACCATCCCCCGAGTCAAACTAAAGTCTAAATCTCTCAGTCTGCGCTAGCCTCTCCAGATGTAGACACACCCCACTACATATCAAATCCCACCTACTAGCATACATACAGATAAGAACTAGAAATATCTACGCATGACTATAATATACGGATTTAAGCATCAATGGTTCCTACAGCGATTGTAATATGAGTGTGTAGATCTGCTTCTGTGGATAGCACACAAATAGTCACCTGTGTTGGACGACATCTTGGAGCACACCTTTGCTTTTCATGCTTTAGATGATTTGCAACATAATGCACATTTCCGCACCTACTTCAGTTAACAGATGAGGTTTCTTGCTCTCCGCACGTGACAGCATCTGGGCTCATCATCAGCAGTATTTTCCACACGTACGTTATTTTCTCTGAGAATTATTCACGTTCTCCATATGAGCTGGAGGATTCATGCATCTGACCGTATTCACCAAGGCTGCCAATGAGACCAGCTGCAGTCTGAGCAGTCATGTTGTCCGCCTGATGTAGCTCGTGCCCTCTCTATGGAAGGACCTATGGTTCCCACATTAGCCTCACCACAACACACAGACCCAGAGAGGAACCACCTCATCCTTAGTCCCAGGGTACTGCTTCAGAAGAGGAATATACAAGAAAATACAAGGTTGAATAGGTTGGGAGCACAGAAGGATGAGGGGGCGATCTTATAGAGGTGTATAAGATCATGAAAGGAATAGATCAGGTAGATGCACAGTCTCTTGCCCAGAATAGGTGAATCGAGGACCAGAGGACACAGGTTTAAGGTGAAGGGGAAAAGATTTAATAGGAATCTGAGGGGTAACTTTTTCCCACAAAGGAACAGACAGCCAGAGGAGGTAGTTGAGGCAGACTCTATTGCAATGTTTAAGAAACAATTAGACAGATACATGGATAGGACAGGTTTGTCACATTTATCCACCATATACTGCATTTGCCTTGTATCATGCCTGCCACACCCACTTCCATATGGATATGGACCAAATGCGGGCAGGTGGGACTAGTGTAGCTGGGACATGCTGACCAGTGTGGGCAAGCTGGGCCGAAGGGACTGTTTCCACACTGTATCACTCTATTACAGGAAACAGGCACTGAGAAATTGCACAATAGTCTTTCATAATCAGGGCAGCTCACACTGCAAGAGTGTGTTCAGCTTATTTCGACCATGCTAGTTCTACTAAAGAGCTCTCCAATTTACCCCTCACTCATTCTGCTCCCTCCTAGAACTCTACTTCATTCATTTTTGGAAGTTATTATGGAACCTATTGTCATCACCCTTTCAAGTAGCACTTTCCATATCATAACAACTCATTGTGCAAATCAAACCTGTTCATTTCCCCTGGGATTTTCAGTCAATTATCTTAAATCTGTCTCCTCTGCCCAGCAACCACCTTGCCAGTAGACACTGCACTCTTTATTCTCTATCAAAACTTTATAATTTTGAATAAATCTGTTAAATCTCCCCCGATCCATCTGCACGTTATGTGAAAACTAATCAAATCAGAATACCGTATATTTCATATTTAGTTTAGTTTACAGACCCAGCTTGGAAACAGGCCCTTCAGCCTACCAAGTCTGTGCCGACCAGCGATCCCTGCACATTAACACTATCCTACGCGCACTAAGGACAATTTACAATTGTACCGAGCCAATTACCAAACATCTTTGTATGTCTTTGTAGTGTGGGAGGAACCGGAGGACCTGGAGAAAACCCACGTGGTCACAGGGAGTGTGTATGAAGGAACTGCAGATGCGGGTTTAGACCAAAGATAGACACAAAATGCTGGAGTAACTCAGCAGGTCAGGCAGCATCACCGGAGAGAAGGAATAGATGACATTTCTCCAGAGATGCTGCCTGACCCACTGAGTTAATTTAGGTTGAGAATGTTTTCACAGAAGTATTACTCAATCTGGCTATCCCCAGCTACTACCTGGCTATCCCCAGGTTAGAAAGGAACTGCAGATGCTGGTTTAAGATAGACACAAAATTCTGGAGTAACTCAACTTTGACCCGAAACGTCACCTATTCCTTCTCTCCAGAGATGCTGCCTGTCCCACTGAGTTACTCCAGCATTTTGTATCAATCTTCGGTCACGGGGAGAACATACAAACTCCGAATAGTCAGCACCCGTAGTCAGGATCAAACCTGGGTCTCTGGCGCTATGGAAGCAACTCTACTGCCCCTGCTATATATAACGCTATAGATTAAATGCTGTAGTCTCGTTAGTTGGATCTCTCTTGCAATGGGTTGGATCATACAAATTGCTCTTGCTCTTGGAACGAGATCCTATGCACAATATTTTTGCAGTACATCCCACAATTTAAATAGGACCTTTGAAGGGTACGTTAAAGAATGAGAGACTTTCAGGGTTTAGGGGAATTGAATGTTGTGAGGTTCTTACGTCCCAGAAGGGAATGTCAATACAATAGTGAGTACACTGAAGTATAATTTTTTTCTTCATTTACGTTTATGTTTAGAGATGTTTAGAGATGCAGTGTGTAAACAGGTCTCTTCAGCCCACCGAGTCCACGCCGACCATCGATCACTCATACAGTAGTTCTATGTTATCTCAGTTTCGCATTTCACACACTGGTGACAATTCTCAGAAGCCAATTAACCTAGAAACCTGCACGTCTTTGGGATGTGGGAGGAAACCGGAGCGCCCGGAGAAAACCCACGTGGTCACAGGGAAAACGTGCAAACTCCGGACAGATGCAGTACCCATAATCAGGATCGAACCTGGGCCTCTAGTGCTGTGAGGCAAATCTTATCTTATTGATTTTGCTTCTTCAAAAGCAGTTGCAAAGAAGAGAAATTAGGCCCTTTGAAACGCTTACTTTCCAATTTGATTTATGAGGAAATATGTGATTCAAGGCATCTCTGAGCACTGAAAGTCCACGATAAAATAGAACAATAGGGGGAGCAGTTTCCACTTTTCTGGTCACCACAGCTAATTACATGCATTAGTATTCCTAACAATTATACACGTTTTAATTGTTTCTGGAATACCATTGGAAGGCAAACTGACTCTAAGCATCTAAGCCCTCAGGAGCCTCCACCTAATCAGTCGAAAGTAAGGAGCTGAAGTTTTTAGAATTTAATCAGGAACGTGTGATCTGAGAACATTTGTAGTTTTGGAGAAATCTGAAAGGTTATGAGATTCATAGAGTGATACAGTGTGGAAACAGGCCCTTCGGCCCAACTTGCCCACACCAGCCAACATGTCCCAGCTACAATAGTCCCACTTGCCCGCGTTTGGTCCATATCCCTCCAAACCTGTCCTATCCATGTACCTGTCTAACTGTTTCTTAAACGTTGGGATAGTCCCAGCCTCAACTACCTCCTCTAGCAGCTTGTTCCATACACCCACCACCCTCTGTGTGAACATTAACCTCCCTTATTAGAGGGCTTTAACTTGGAGTTTTGTATTAATTACATGTGAAAAGTGCCACTCCACGTAGCCTATTAGAAAATTAAAACCAGGCAGACAATGATGAATCATTGTACATATAAAGGCAAGATAGAACCATCTACAGTGCCTGGCATAAATGTTTGGTTCAGTTCAGTTTAGTTTATTGTCACGTGTACCGAGGTACAGTGAAAAGCTTTTGTTGCGTGCCCTCCAGTCAGTGGAAAGACAATACCTGATTACAATCGAGCCATCCACAGTGTACAGAAACGTGATAAGCAAATAACAAAGTCATTTACATTGGGTTGACAACATTTTGATTTGATTTCTTCACTGTAACGCTAGCCAGAGTTTCGATCAGGAAATAGCTGGCAGTTCTAGCAGATTTCAGATCTTGCTGTAAACACAGAACCACTTATCATGGGTTACATCTGACCTTTGGTGAATCATTAGAAAGGAACTAGAATGGGTGGAAAAGTACAAGTAATACTAGTGATTATTGCTCCCTCTGTTGGCCTGTTGCAATCGGGATTTTCAACACACAGAACCTCTAAAATAATAATAGACACAAAATGCTGGAGTAACTCAGCGGGACAGGCAGCATCTCTAGAGAGAAGGAATGGGTGACGTTTCGGGTTGAGACCCTTCATCAGACTGAGAGTCAGGGGAAAGGGAACCAAGAGATATAGATGGTGATGTTGAGAGATATAGAACAAGTGAATAAAAGATATGCAACAAAAAGTAATGATGATAAAGGAAACAGGCCATTGTTAAATTCACCTGAAAAGGTTAAATGCTTTTAAATATATATAATGGAATCCTGGACTAGGTCTCAAACAGGCCTTTTTCAGTGGATTGATAAGAGAGAGAGACAAGCCTGGGCTTGGCTCAGGTTGCTGTGTATTGAGACAATGACCGATGCCTTTGAAATGCGTCTACCAATTGATGAGAGAGAAGCCCAGACTTGTCTCAGTGAGGGGTATTGAGACAATGACAATGTCTGAAGAAGGGTCTCAACCCGAAATGTTGCCTATTTCTTTCGCCCCATAGATGCTGCCTCACCCGCTGAGTTTCTCCAGCATTTTTGTCTACCTTAAGACAATGACCAATGCCTTTGCGATGTCTTGTCTTGAAAGCACCAACTGATAAGATGCCTTTGGTATGCGACTACTAATTGACAAGAGACAAGCTCAGGCGCATCCTGTGGTAATGTGTATTGACTGTATCTCTGACCATGACTAACATCTTTGGAATGTGCTTAAGTGACAAAAACACAGTATAAAATATGCAATTCTTTGTTCATTGAAGTGATGACACAAGGAAAGTCGTGTCTGTGTTACTTACTTGACTGGAGTATCCTCGTCACTTCCATCTGCCGATGATCATTAAAGTTTGAGTTGGTCTAACTAACCGTTTTGTGAGTTGTCTGTTTATTAAGTAGTGAACCTTATCACACCAAGCAAACAAATAATACTTAAGGCAGGGGGGATGGGGAGAAACAACTATATGTTAGACCTGAATACCATAGGTTAAAAATGCCAAATTTCTTATCTTTAAGAAAGAACTGCAGATGCTGGAAAAATCTAAGGTAGACAAAAATGCTGGAGAAACTCAGCGGGTGAGGCAGCATCTATGGAGCGAAGGAATAGGTGATGTTTCGGGTCTTGACCCTTCTCACCCGTTGCGTTTCTCCAGCATTTTTGTCTACTTTACATTTCTTATCTTTCTCATTGAAAAAGCAAATTAAACATAAACAATTTGACTGATGAAGGCACAATGTTATTCCTTTTTACTTACCAGTTATGTTCATGTTCCCTTTAATGCTATACCGAGTTTTTATGCAACATTGTAGCGTGTTCTGATTAAATATTTTAAACAAAGTATTTTTCGAATTTGTAATGAATGAATTCATGTTAACATTGAAAATGACTTACAATCGAACCAATGTCACTGTGTAGGTTTTCTGAGGCTGAGACAAGGGCCAAGGTTGGACCGTGTGAACATAAGTTGAGTCTATGCAAGTATCCAAGATGCGAAATGAGGGTAAGCTAGAACTAGCGGGAACGGATAACCGATGGTAAACATGGGCTTGATGGGCCGAATGGCTTAATTCTACTCCTATAATGTGAACGTGAATTATGCAATCAATCAACCAACCCCCACCCTGAGCCTCAATCATTGGGGGGTTGGATTGAGCCGAGCAGAGCTGGGAGCACTGAGCTCACCCATTCACTCACCCACACTCACTTACTCTCACCCACCCACCCACTCACACTCACACTCACACTCACACTCACACTCACACTCACACTCACACTCACACTCACACTCACACTCTCGCTCACACTCACTCTCGCTCACTCTCGCTCACTCTCGCTCACTCTCGCTCACTCTCGCTCACTCTCGCTCACTCTCACTCTCGCTCACTCTCACTCTCGCTCACTCTCACTCTCACTCACTCTCACTCACTCTCACTCACTCTCACTCACTCTCACTCACTCTCACTCACTCTCACTCACTCTCACTCACTCTCACTCACTGACTTCTCAGGAAAGGGGACTGCCCCGTATGTCATTCTGTGTATTTTTGTGTTTAATAAAGTAGTTGATCGGTTTACCAGCTATCCTCAGTACCACAGTGAGAGAGAGAGAGGTTGAAACACCAGACAGACACAAAATGCTGGAGTAACTCAGCGGGACAGGCGGCATCTCTGGAGAGAAGGAATGGTTGACGTTTAAGGTCAAGACCCTTCTTCAGACTGAGAGGGTCTAAGGGTTCGATCCAAAACATCTCCCATCCCTTCCATCCAGAGATGCTGCCTCTCCCGGAGTTACTCCAGCATTTTGTCAATCTTCAGTTTAAACCAGCATCTGCAGTTCCTTCCTACACGAGGATGAATCCCCAGCTCATCAAAGAATCAATACTTCTTTAAATGATAAATGAATTGTAAAATCCCCGTGCAGAGGACAAGCTGATGAATATTTAATTCTCAAAGAAAATTGGAAAGACTCACTGAGGTTGATTAATCTCCAATTTGTGTCTAATTACTTGATTAGCTGCAATGTAACCATGGCACCAACGTTGATTAGCTGCAATGTAACCATGGAACCAACGTTGATTAGCTGCAATGTAACCATGGAACCAACGTTCACAGGCACTGCATGGTGATGCAAGAACCAGAATTTGGTCTTCTGTCACCATCCATCCCCTTGATGCTGTTTTCCAACACTAAGCCCATGTTCCTTCTGCTCTTAGTCTCCTCCCACAACATTGTGATGTTCATTAGACACAGACAGAAGAACTAATGCATTTATGGAGCTGAGACTCAACCAGGTCACCCCCTGCTCTGGGTCCTGACTCGCAGAGCTCATTCATCCCTAGTGCAGCACACATTCTGCTGAAGTGGGGCTCAAAATGCTAGAGTAACTCAGTGGGTCAGGCTGCATCTCTGGAGAACATGGGTAGGTAACGTTAGGGGTCGGGACTTTAATGAAGTGAACTGGAATGTCGCTGAGCCCTTCTGAGAATTCGGGGAACAAATTCTCACAAATCTTCTGTACCATTTTAAAGAATTTGGAGCAAAAATCATTTGACTGGTCTTTCCGTTTACTCTTTGTTAACTGGCAATGTATGTAGGAAGGAACTGCAGATGCTGGTTTAAGGTCAAACCCCATTCCTTCTCTCCAGAGATGCTGCCTGGCATGCTGAGTTACTCCAGCAAATTGTGTCTATCTTTGTAAACTGGCTCCAGATTGATAATTCAAAATCCTTTTATCAACGACTGCATCTGTAAAAATCCCTTTCAGCTGAAGCTGTTTAATAATGGAGACAGTCTTATCTTTTTTTTAACCTTAATTTTATCCTTGTAATATCATTGCTGAGGTGACCCTTGTCTTGTACCGTTGACCCTGTGTTAACCTACATATGACAAATAAAAACTGAACTGAACTGAGATGGTGGCACAGTAGTAGAGTTGCTGCCTTACAGTGCTTGCAGTGCCAGAGACCCGGGTTCGATCCCAACCATGCGTGCTGTCTGTACAGAGTTTTTACGTTCTCTCCGTGACCAGCGTGGGTTTTCTCCGAGATCTTCGGTTTCCTCCCACACTCCAAAGACATACAGATTTGTAGGTTAATTGGCTTGGTATAAATGTAAAATGTCCCTAGTGTGTAGGATTGTGTTAATGTGTGGGGATCTCTGGTCGGTGTGGACTCGGCAGGCCGAAGTGCCTATTTCCGCGCTGTACCTATAAACTAAACTTAATTAAACATAGTTTTGTTGGAAGAGGGAGTGGCAAGCGTAACGTTATTTACCTTCTGTAATGATGCAAGACATAATGCCATTCTCTCATGCTGTCCAGTGACATTGATAGGATTCACTGCATGCCTAGGGTGAGCTACGACGGATTACTTCACACCCATGATCATGTTTCAGAACAGAGGGCGGGAGGGCTTGGCTGTGGAAGAAAAGCTTTTGCAATGAGTGAAATACAAAGCCACTTAGTGTAATTGTTGACTTAAGCAAGGTGACATCCGGAGGCTGCAGTGAATCGTCCGATCAGCTGAGAAGGTTATTGGCTGCAACCTTCCCTCTATTGACGAACTGTACTCTGCAAGGACCAGGAAGTGAGCGGGTAAGATCATCTCTGACCCCTCTCACCCTGCCCACAAACTCTTTGAATCACTTCTCTCTGGAAGGCGACTCTGGACTGTCAAAGCCACCACAGCCAGACATAAAAACAGCTTTTTTCCCACGAGTAGTAGTTCTACTGAATAACCAAAAATAGTAAGATTAAACGAGAACTTACCAGTTTGAAGTTTGATCTTTATTTTATGAGGAGTTACGTTGAGGGACTACGTGAAGAAGAAGAGACCGTCCAGCCGCACACGCGTCAATCTTCAAAGCAGCGGAGTGAAATCACAGACAACAATTACTGAAGTATGATAGTAAGATATGTAAAGACTAGAACTACCAGCTTGATCTTTATAAGGGTGGGAGCGGAGGGCACGTAGTCCCTCAACGTAACTCCTCATAAAATAAAGATCAAACTTCAAACTGGTAAGTTCTCATTTAATCTTACTATTTTACTTCGGAGTCACGTGAGTGACTACGTGAAGATTTCAAAGCTCTGTGATTTCATGCCGTAGATTCAAATCCAGGCGCTCACTGCATTGATTGACTCTAAATGAGTAAAAGCAATCAACAATGCATAACCACAACATTAATGTAATCAGTTAATGGTTTTATTTATTACAACAACAGTAACCCCCTTTATCATAATGGGGGACTTAATACTGAATCCAACACGGCACCACCAAATAACCCGGGATCTTTAATCTCCTTATGGTAATACTTGTGAAACATCTGTTCACTTGCCCATCCTGCGGCCGCGAGGATAAGGTCTATTGGAACGTCCAAATCCCTGGCCGCGATGTTGCTGCTGCCCTGGTGGAATGAGATTTAAATTTATCAGTATCAATACCTGCATAAATCAACACCTGTTTCAGCCATCTTGAAATAGTCTGTGTCGACACCTTCTTATGAGTTTTTTTATAGCTGATAAAGTATGCCGATTCTGCACCTCTTAAGGTTCTGGTTGCTTCAATGTAACATCTTAGATATGCTACTACACATAGACGTGGATCCGTAGGATATGCTGAAAAAACCAACTTACATCCTGTGAACCCAGGTCTACTCTGTTTAAGCAAATCATAGACATAGAATGTAATGGCATCTGCCCCTACTTTCATCCTGTCTATTCGTAACATCTGCAATGTTTGCACTCTCTGTGCTGAAACTAATGCCATGAGCATAACTAACTTCATGGTAATTTTGGCCAAAGACAGAGTTTCAATAGGCGTCCATTGACGCAGCAGCATAAGTACATCTTTTACATTCCAGATTTCTGATTACCTAGGTCTAGGAGGTTTGGAGTTGAAAATTCCCTTCATAAACCTACAGACCCAAGGATGTGATCCTATTGGATTTTGTTCTGATTCCCTGCATAAATATGCAGAGAGAGCACTCCTTGCAGTATTGATTGCACTATAGCTTAAGTTTAATTCAAAATAAAGAGTTGAAAGAAACTAACACATCTGAAATGTCTGCAGCGTGATATGCTATATTCTTTTGTGAACAAAACACCTCCCATTTCCTTATATAAGAAATGTACTGCTTCTGGGTACTATTCCTCCAGGCTGCTGCCATAACATCCACAGTACGCTCTGATAATCCTCTTCCAAGATATGGCCTTCTTAGAATCTGCAAATCAATAAACCAATACGATCATGTAAAGGATGTGGTTCATCAGTTACAGGGTGTACAAGCAGTTTTTCCTGCTTTGGAATAATCATAAGGGTTTTTTTGATAATTTTTAACACCAGCAGATACCATGGCTGTGTAGGCCAATCTGGCACCACCAAAACCCTTGAAGCCGAGTCCTGTTTAATTTTCTGTATACACCGATTAATGACGCAAAACAGAGGAAATGCATACAGAAACATACGACCCCAATGTAGCGAGAAAGCATCCACCGCTAAATATTTCATGATGCAACATCCATTCTGTATTATCATTGAATTTACGTGATCTTGTGTCTGCAACTATGTTGAATCTACCTGGTAGGTAGATTGTTGACAGCCAAATCTTTCTGGTAATACACCAGATCCAGATTATATTTGCCAATCTATCACAAGATTCCGACTTGATACCACCCATATGATTTACGTATGCTACAGTTGTAGTATTGTCAATCTGCACCTGAACATGCAATTTTTCCATATTAGAACAATAAGCTTTAAGCCCATAAAATGTTCCTAATAGCTCTAGGTAATTTATACCTTGATTTTCTAGCAAAGGTACTTCCTCCACATTCCATCTACCTCCACAGCTGTAAACAGTATTAATGGCGCCCCATCCTAGGGCACTTACATCAGTCTGTAGAATAACGGAAGGTGTTTCTGCCAGAATTTGTCTGGAAGCATTAGAGACATTGTTAATCCACCATTTTAATTCCATAATAGGTTCAATTGCCAATTGCATGGGCCTATCAAAATGCCCTGCATTAATCCTTAATGCTTGTACCTTAGCTCTCTGCAAATGCTGATAATGCAGTGGTCCAAACCTTACAGCTGGAAAAGCAGCAATTAATTTGCCCAGCAAGCTTGCCACTTGTCTAATTGAGTGTTGTGACTCTTTAATGAGCTTAATACAACCTTCAATTAACTGCAGCCTTTTATCTTTTTGCAAAGTGATTACCATGTGTTCTGAGTTAATGGTAAACCCCAGGTAATCAATTTTTGTGCTTGGTAATAGTTTCGATTTTTGTGGGTGAATAATGAATCCCATTTTCTAGAAAATGAGCTAACTCTTGAAACTGATGCCTTTGATATAGCCAAAGTGTCCCCCACAATCAGAATATCATCCAAATAAGCCATTAATACATGGCCCTCAGCTCTTAGTAGTACTAAAATTGGTTTGAGTAATTTTGTAAATAATCTTGGAGCTGAAGTTAAACCATTAGGCAATGCTTTAAATTGCCACAATTGACTCATCCATCTAAATTTTAGATATCTCCGATCATTACCATGCACTGCCACAGAATAATATGCATCTTGTAGATCTATACTTGCCATATAGCATTTTCTTGTGACAAGCTGAATGGCGTTTGTAAATGTTTCCATTTTAAAATGTTTATACTGTACGAAAGGGTTAAGACTTGTCAGATCCAGAATGATTCTACATCCACCATCCTTTTTTGGTCTATGAAAAATACTTGACACAAACTGATGGTGTTTTTTTACTGACTTTTCTATTACACCTTTTTTGCATAATATTTTCAATTCTGCCTGAATCTGCGTATTCTCTTCTTTTGAGAAAATACGTGACCGGCTTGAAATATGCTGAGTAGGAGGATTCAAATGTGGATAGAATTCAATTCCAAATCCCACAATACTGCACAGTATAAACGAATCAGTTGTTATTTGTTGCCATTCTTTTAGGAAGAATTGTAATCTTCCTCCCACTTGTGAGTGTAAAACATTTAATATGTCTCTTACCGGACCAGACCCACCTACCTCGGGGTTTGCCGATGGCAAATGTTGTCCCCTATTCTTAGTAGGAACATTGTAACCTCCACGCATCCCAGGAGCAGTACGCCAACGCGTATATGGGAACGATCGACTTGTTCCTTCTCCAGCACCAGACATCCGTCTGTAGGGATACTGCCTTCGAATTGATCTGCTCAGCATCGGTGGTTTCATCATTCCCACGGTTTTTGCTTCTTCGTTCAGGTCTTTTACCCTTTTTGCTGGATTCTCTCCAAAAAGCAGATTAGGCAGTTGTATATTGGATGGTTTACAGAGCCCTGCAAACTTAGGATGAATATTAGGTCTTATGGCACTCTTACGAATACAGTTTATTTCAAAGTGCGCACTACAGTTTATTTCTAAGTGCTAAGGCATCTTATTGTGAAGCAGATACATGCTCTTCATCCAAACCTCTGGCAAAAGCCGTAATGCCTGACCCCAGCAATCTCAACACTCGTTGTAACTTTAATTCTTGTGCGCGTACTCCAATGCCCAAATAGCCCCATATAACGTTATTCACCGCTGGGACTGCTAACAGTGCACAATTCTGCGGGGTTTCATATTTTTTAACAGTCTCATCCATAGTTAATTCCTGGAGCTGATGGGAGAGCAAGTAATTTATAGTCATTGCTATTTCATCTCCCAAATGTTCCCCTGTTAATCTGGGAACAGCAAACTTTTCTGACGATATGACGCGTGTGCGGTCTGGACGGGTTCTTCACGTAGTCACTCGCGTGACTCCGAAGTAAAATCTGTAGCCTCCTTTTGCTCTGGTATTTTATTTAATTCACATGTTTAATCAATAATGTTTTATTATTAATGTTTAATGTTTTATGTGTCATTCCGAACTGTCACTGTATGTCATGTTGTTACTTGCGGGTGGAGCACCAAGGCAAATTCCTTGTATGTGAATACTTGGCCAATAAACGTATTCAATAAACTTATTCATTCATTCATTAATTCATTCATTCAAGTCAAGACACTGTGTGCCTATTGGCATCTGTGGGTCAGTGGTGGACAGAGTTAGCAGCTTCATCTTCCTGGGCATTGGCATCTCAGATGAACAAATCCTGGGCCCAGCACAAGGATATAATCATGAATAAGGCATGTTAACTCTTCCACTTTCTCAGAGGTTTAAAGAGATTCAGCATGTTCATAAGTGATAGAAGTAGAATTAGGCCATTTGGCCCATCAAGTCTATTCTGCCATACAAGCATGGCTGATCTATCTCTCCCTCCTAACCCCATTCTCCTGCCTTCTCCCCATAACCCTTGACACCCCATGCCACCAAATACCTCTGCAGATGCATGGTACAGAGCATCCTGAGCGGTAGTATCATGGTATTGCAATACCAGTGCACAGGAATGCATGAAGCGCCAGAGTGCGTGGACTCAGCACAGTCCATCACGGGCAAAGCCCTTCCACTACATCAGAAGCATCTACATGAGATGCTGCCTGAAGAAGGCGGCATCTATTGTCGAGGATCCCAACGTCTGGCCCATGCCCTCTTCCCATTGCAACCATTGGGCAGGAGGTACAGAATCCTGAAGCCCTACTCCACCACATTCAAGAATAGTGACTTGCCTACATGCTCTTCAATCAATCAATCATTCAAAGACTTTATTGTCATTCAAAAAGACACCAATAAATGCAAGTCTGAACGAAATGTCGTTGCATCTGGCTCACCGTGCAACATAAAATAACAAAAGGATAAAATAGATAATAGCGGCGGCACATTACATGGAATTCAAGAGACTGATGGCTCGGGGGAAGAAGCTGTTGCAAAACCTGGCCGTTCTGCTCCTTATACTGTGATACTTTTTGCCCGAGGGCAGCAGAGTGAACAGTCCATGATGGAGATGTGTGGGGTATTTTATAATGCTGTTGGCCTTAGACAAGCAACGTTTGCACGCAATGTCCCCGGATTAAGGGAAGCGAAGTGCCGATGATTTTTTCAGCCGTCCTCACCACTCTCTGCACGGACTTCCAGTCGGAGGCTTTAAAGGTCTGTCTCACGAATCTGCGGTCATTGGCGGCGAAACGGGAAGAATCTGCCGCCATAGACCGCGCACTCGTGAGAAAGAACAATTCCCGGGCCGTGCGACGGTGTTCCCAACACCGCGCGGTGCAAAAATAAAATCGACAATGTCGAAAACACTATACTCACCGCACAACCTCCACCAGTGATGCACGAGTGCGCACGGCCGCTCGCACGGGCCGCCGCCAGTGTGGGTCGAGCGCCGTGCGTCAAACCTCCTCTGCCACAGCCTCCGCCAGTGACGCACGTGCCGCCGCCAGTGAGGCACGTGTGCTGCGCGGCCACAGGCACAGCCATCGCTACAGCGCCGCGATCAGGATGGCCGCCGCCACAGCCGCCGCTGGTGAGTCACGTGCGGGGGGGCGACGTCATCGCAGTCGGCCCGCCCTTTTTTTACTTACCGCAAGCACGTGGGACCCGCCATGTTTGAATTAACTCGGCCCCCGCGCAACATCCGTGCGGCGCTCCGGTGGATAGGCTCGACGCTCTCGCCGTTGCCGCGCGGTCCTCGCTACCGGCGACGCCGCGCTTCACCGCCGATGACCGCAAACAGGTAAGACACGGCCTTTACAGTCCCCAAACCAGACAGCGATGCAGCTGGTCAAAATGTTCTCTATGGTGCCCCTGTAGAAAGTGGTGAGGACGGGATGGGGGAGGTGACCCAAACCCGCAACCTCTTGCATAACCAGGGACTTGTTTCTTTCCTAATTATGCTTTTACACAAATGTCATGGGTTTTTCCACATTCTTTTTCTTTACACTCTCTTGCAGATTTGTCTATGTATGATTCATGTTGTGGTGTGTTTGCCTGAGTCTATGGGCCTGTGATGTTGCTGCAAGCTAGATTTTCATTGTACCTGCACCTCAACTCACTAGTGCCTTTGATAATAAACTTGACGATCGACTGGAGAAGGCAGCCCACTCACTTCAGCGATCGTACACGGTGGTCGGGTTGAATGGCCTGTTTCGGTCCACCTTCAATTCACAAGTGGACATCAACTCATACACCTCAACAGTTATGGACTATATAAAATTCTGCACCGATAATGTCACTACCCACAAAGAAATAAAGACCTTCCCTAACCAGAAGCCGTGGATGAGCAGGGAGGTCAGACTCCTACTGAAGGCTCGCGATGCCGCTTTCAGATCTGGCGACGCTGAGGGATACAGCTCATCCAGGGCCAATCTGAAAATGGGAATTAGGAATGCCAAACTCAATCACAAACGGCGGATTGAGGAGCACTTCCAAAACAACTCTGACCCCAGGCGCATGTGGCAAGGAATCAAATCCCTTGCCGATTACCAGAAAGTTAACACCCCTCCCCCAGACAACACCACCCTTCCTGATGAACTAAACCATTTCTATGCTCGCTTTGACCGGGATAACAAAACCCCAGCCATCAAAGTTGCTCCCCCCCCCAAATGAACAACCCCTCAGTCTCTCCACCTCTGCTGTACAAGATGCACTGAGCAAGGTGAATGAGCGCAAAGCTGCCGGCCCCGATGGCATCCCTGGCCGGGTGCTTAGGGCATGTGCTGGACAACTATCCCCAGTCTTTACCGACATTTTCAATCTCTCACTGGCCCAGGGTGTTGTCCCCACTTGCCTCAAGACATCAACCATCGTGCCAGTGCCCAAACAGTCAGCCACAGGGAGCCTCAACGATTTCCGCCCAGTGGCACTCACCCCTGTCATTGCTAAGTGCTTTGAGCGGGCTGATCTTGGCTCACCTCAAAGCCAGCCTCCCCCCCACACTGGACCCCCATCAGTTTGCCTACCGGGCCAACAGGTCTACAGAGGACGCCATATCGGCGGCCCTACACTCTGCCCTGACCCACCTGGACAACAACAACTCCTACATCAGGTTGCTGTTCATTGATTTCAGCTCCGCTTTTAATACTGTCATCCCCGCCAGCTTGATCACCAAACTCAGCGGGCTTGGCATCTCCACCTCCCTCTGCAACTGGACACTGGATTTCCTCACCAACAGACCACAGTCTGTTAGGATCAACAACCTCACCTCCTCCACTATAACACTGAACACCGGCGTGCCACAGGGCTGTGTGCTCAGCCCTCTCCTCTACTCCCTCTTCACCCACGACTGCATCCCTAAGTACGGATCCAACGCCATCATTAAGTTTGCTGACGACACCACGGTGGTAGGACTGATCAGTGACAACGATGAGTCAGCCTACAGAGAGGAGGTCCAGCACCTGACAACCTGGTGTGCCAACAATAACCTCGTCCTCAACTCCAAGAAGACGAAGGAAATTATTGTCGACTTCAGGAAGGTCAGTGGGGGCAGACATACCCCCATCCATATAAACGGGACTGAGGTGGAGCGCGTCTCCAGCTACAAATTCCTCGGGGTTCACATCTCAGAGGATTTGTCCTGGTCCCTCAACACCTCCAAGCTGATCAAAAAGGCACAGCAGCGCCTTTACTTCCCGAGGAGGCTCAAGAAAGCCCACCTGTCCCCCCGGATCCTGACCAACTTCTACCGGTGTACCATTGAGAGTATCCTGACCACCTGCTTCACGGTATGGTACAACAGCTGCACTGTTGCGGACAGGAAGGCACTACAACGGGTGGTGAAAACCGCGCAGCACATCATCGGTGCCCCGCTCCCTGCCATGGATGCCCTCCACCGAAAACGGTGTCTGAAACGGGCTGGGAAGATCATTAAAGACCCCTCCCACCCCAACCATGGACTGTTTGCCCTCCTCCCATCAGGGAGGCGGTACAGGAGCCTCAGGTCTCGTACCAGTAGGATGAGGAACAGCTTCTACAATCATACCGTCGCATTGCTGAACTCGGAGTCCCGCCGATAGATTCCTCCGGTCCCCTCCGTCCCCATTGTTTATTATTCTGTATTTTTTTTATTATTCTGTATCCTCTTTTTAAAAAAAAAATTCTATATTGCACTACTACTACGGACTGACGCAAAACTGCATTTCGTTGTACCCATAATCAGTATTTGTGCAATGACATTAAAGTTGAATTGAATTGAATTGAATTGAATTGAATTGTATAGTATTGAGTAACCTAGGTTGGTCTGGGTAAGTGTGAGGACATTTGTGAAAGTACAGAAACTGCCTGGCTGCCTGCCAGTACAGCCTGAAAGGACATGTCTTGCCACTTGCTATCTCCTGGAATTGATTTAGATTCTGGCCTTGATTTCTCTCAGTTACTGCTGCACCCAGATCAGAAGTGAGACCAGAGCACTAGGCTTAGTGCGCATGTCTGAGACGCCACCCTGCTTCCTGACTGTGCAAAGTTTGCACCCTCCACTAATTCCCCTCCCCCCCCCCCCAAAATAAATGTAATCAATTATTTACAATAATTTAGTTCAGTTTATTTTGGTTTAGTCTAGAGATGCAGTGCGGATACAGGCCCTTCTACCCATCCGAGTCCACACCGACCAGCGATCCCCGCACATTAACACTACCCTACACACACAAGGGACAATTTATACTTATACAAGTATACAAACCCAAGCCAATTAACTTACAAACCTGTACGTCTTTGGAGTGTGGGAGGAAACTGAAGATCTCTGAGAAAACCCACGCAGGTCACGGGGAGAACGTACAGACTCAGTACAGACAGCGCCTGTAGTCGGGAACGAACCCGAGTCTCTGGCGCTGCAAGTGCTGTAAGGCCGCAACTCTACCGCTGCGTCACCGCGCCGCCCATAATATGTACAATACGATACAATACAATACAAACAACCCCACCACCTTAATGCAAGTAATACAAATATTCTGAATACTGAACATGAAATAACTATTTCACCGTCCTTATTAAGAATAAATTCCACCCCCGCGATGCCCAGTGGCCCTGGAAATGCCTCATGGCGCCTTTGAACAGCACGTAGTCCCTCTCTAGTACCACCCGGGCGTGAACGTAACGCCCACTCTCCCCTAATGCAGCTGAATTTGTACGCATGGGTTATCCAAATATATGAGTAGGAAATAGAATCACGAGTATGAATGAAGCAAAAGGTAAACCTGACACTGGCAGCTAGTTCAAAATGAATTCATTTAAACATGAAAGGTGTAAGAAAGAACTGCAGATGCTGTAAAAAATCAAAGGTAGACACAAAATGCTGGAGTAACTCAGCGGGTGAGGCAGCATCTATTGAGAGAAGTAATGGGTGACATTTCGGGTCGAGACCCTTCTTCAGACTGATGTTGGGGGAGGGGGCGGGACAGATAGAAAGTAGTCGGAGACTGTAGGAACTGGTGGGAGAACTGGGAAGGAGGGGGATGGGATGGAGAGAGAAAGCAACGGCTATCTGAAGTTAGAGAAGTCAATGTTCATACCGCTGGGGTGTAAACTACCCAAGCGAAATATGAGATGCTGTTCCTCCAAATTGCGCTGGGCCTCACTCTGACAATGGAGGAGGCCCAGGACAGAAAGATCAGATTGGGAATGGGAGGGGGAGTTGAAGTGCTGAGCCACCGGGAGATCAGGTAGGTTAAGACGGACTGAGCGGAGGTGTTCAGCGAAACGATCGCCGAGCCTGCGATTGGTCTCGCCGATGTAGAGAAGTTGACACCTGGAACAGCGGATGCAGTAGATGAGGTTGGAGGAGGTTCAAGTGAACCTCTGCCTCACCTGGAAAGACTGTTTGGGTCCTTGGATGGAGTCAAGGTGGGAGGTAAAGGGACAAGTGTTGCATCTCCTGCGGTTGCAGGGGAAAGTACCCGGGGAAGGGGTGGTTTGGGTGGGAAGGGACGAGTTGACCAGGGAGTTACGGAGGGAACGGTCTCTGTGGAAAGCAGAAAGGGGTGGAGATGGGAAGATGTGGCCAGTAGTGGGGATCCTGTTGGAGGAGGCGAAAATATTGGTGGATTATCTGTTGTATGTGACGGCTGATGGGGTGGAAGGTGAGAACAAGGGGGACTCTGTCCTTGTTACAAATAGAGGGAAGGGGAGTGAGAGCGGAGCTGTGAGATATAGAGGAGACCCCGGTGAGAGCCTCATCTATATTGGAAGAGGGGAATCCTCATTTCCTAAAGAATGAGGACATCGCCGATGCCCTAGTATGGAACACCTCATCCTGGCCGCAGATGCGGCGTAGACGGAGGAGTTGGGAGTAGGGGGATAGAGTCTTTACAGGAAGTAGGGTGGGAAGAAGTGTAGTCAATATAGCTATGGGAGTCAGTAGGTTTGTAATAGATGTCAGTTACCTGTGATGGAGATGGTGAGATCTAGAAACGACAGGGAGATGTCGGAGATGGCCCAGGTGAATTTGAGTGCTGGGTGGAAATTAGTGGTGTAGTTGATGAAGTCAGTGAGTTCTGCATTGGTGCAGGAGGTAGCACCAATGCAGCCGTCAATGTAGCAGAGGTAGAGTTCGGGGATAAGGAATAATCAAACTCATTTATCTTACTAACGCCCGTAGTCGGGATCAAACCCGTGTCTCCAGCACTGCAAGTGCTGTATTCACCGTCCTTATTAAGAATAAATTCCACCCGTGGAAATCCCTCATGGCGCCCTTGAACAGCACGTAGTCCCTCTCTAGTACCACCCGGGCGTGGACGTAACGCCCACACTCCCCTAATTCTGTGCTGAATTTGTAAATATTTGCGTAGGAAATAGAGTCACGAGGATGAATGAAGCAAAAGGTAAACCTGACACTGGCAGCTAGTTCAAAATGAATTCATTTAAACATGAAATGGGTATATTGAGAGTGATGGGAACAGCGTGAACCTTCGTTCTGCACCACACATACTAACTCTCCAGTTTGGTGCAGAATCCCCCATTTATTACTTACAGAATAATGAAAGGTATAGATAGAGTGGATGTGGAAAGTGTAGAGGCTGAACCATTGGGTGCCGCTACAAAAGGATGTTTCCACTGGTGGGAGAGTCTAGGACCAGAGGTCACAGTCTCGGAATTAAAGGGCACTCTTTTAGAAAGGAGGTGAGGAGGAACTTCTTTAGTCAGAGGGTAGTTAATCTGTGGAACTCATTGCCTCAGAGGGCTGCGGAGGCCACGTCAGTGGATATTTTTAAGGCCGAGATATACAAATTCTTGATTAGAACGGGTGTCAAGGTTTATGTGGAGAAGGCAGCAGAATGGGATTAGGACGCAGAGATCAGCCACGATTGAATGGCGGAGTAGACTCGATGGGCCGAATGGCCTAATTCTACTCCTACAACCTGCGAACTTGTGAACACAACGGGTCTCTCGGGACATCACTGCAAACTCTAGTTCCTTTGGTGCTGCATCCTGGAACAGTGGTGCAGCGGTAGAGTTGCTGCCTTACAGCACCAGAGACCAGGGTTCCATCCTGACTATGGGTGCTGTTCATGCGGAGTTTGCACCTTCTCCCTGTGACTGTGTGGGATTTCTCCGGGTGCTCTGGTTTCCTCCCACATTCCAAAGACGTGCAGTTTTTTAGATTAATTGGCTTCTGTAAATTTAGTTCTATCCTCGGGTGTCGGATAGAACTAGTGTACGGGTGATCATTGGTCGACATGGACTCGGTAGGCTGAAGGGTCTGGTTCCATGCTGTATCTCTAAACTAAACTAATCTAAACTAAACTAAACTAAATATTTTATGATATGATAGAACTTTATTTATCCCAGAAGGGAAATTGATCTGCCAATAGTCATAAAACACAAGATGCATGAAACGTGAAATTAAAGTGACGAGTGGAAATGATTGGGGATGTGCAAAGATTGGGGAGAGGGGGGGTGGGAGGGGAGGTGAGTCAGTCTACCCCATGACAGAGAAGGGATGAGTTGTACAGTTTGATAGCCACAGGGAAGAAGGATCTCCTGTGGCGTTCTGTCCTGCATCTTGGTGGAACCAGTCTGTTGCTGAAGGTGCTCCTAAAGTTGACCAGTGTGTCATGGAGGGGGTGAGCTAGGGTTGCCAACTGTCCCGTATTAGCTGGGACATCCTGTATTTTGGGCTAAATTGGTGTGTCCCGTACGGGACCGCCATTGTCCCGTATTTGACTGCTACTACTTGGGTCGGGGGGACTGTCGGGTTGGATCACCGCGTCTGGCCCCGCCTCACCCGTCCCGACGTAGTGCGGCAGCAGCGCCTCGCCCGTGGCCCCGTCGGTCTCCAGCCCGGCCAGCTGTCCGACCTTCGGACCTTCGCTTACCGCCGACACCACCACCCCTCCTTCTCATGGCCGATCATCGGTTCATGATTGGATGGGACGCCGGACTTTGCGCGTGACAAAACTCCTCAGCTGGCCCGCCGGCTGGGCTTTGTGTGCAGTCCAGCACCCGGGCCAACTCATCATTCACCCAGCCACGGCCGAGTCAGTCAACGAATTGCCGGCGGGAATTTGTCCCGTATTTTGACCTTTGTCCCTTATTTGAGAGTGAGAATTTTGGCAACCCTAGGGTGAACTGTATTGTCCAAGATGCTCTGCAGTTTGAGGAGCATCCGCCCCTCCAAGGCCACCTCCCATGAAATTAAGCTAAACTAAACTAAAGATCTGAGGACCCACGCACTGGAAAGGTACCACATTGACTGCCTTGGGGTCAGGAATGCTTTGATGTTAGTTAAGTACTGCAGCTGCTGCATCCAGTCTACTCTCTGCATGAACCTTCTGCATGGGCACATAGAGGGCATGCTCAGACAGCTGCAATGCTGCATGCATTCTGCATGTATAGAGCTGCACACACTGTGAAAGGCCTGGACAGAGTGGATGTGGAGAGGATGTTTCCACCAGTGGGAGATTCTAGGACCAGAGGCCACAGCCTCAGAATAACAGGACCTACCTTCAGAAAGCAGATGAGGAGGAATTTCTTTAGTCAGAGGTCGGTGAATCTGTGGAATTCATTGCCAATGAATGCTGTGGAGGATATTTTTAAGGAGGAGTTTGATAGATTCTTGATTAGTACGGGAGTCAGAGGTAATGGGGTGAAGGCAGGAGAATGGGGTTGAGAGGGAAAGATAGATCAGCCATGATTGAATGGTGGAGTAGACTTGATGGGCCGAATGGCCTAATTCTGCTCCTATGACATGAACATATGAATTTATTCAAGTGAACACAAAAAAGCAATCCACACTCACTGCAAAAGGGACTAAGATGCTGAAATGGATGCAAGGACTAAGTACAAGTGGTTGGCCGCTGACCATCGACCATTCAGAAGCATTCCTCAACATAAACGGGAGTGGAAATCACATTTTTTTTGCCCCGAAGATTCTTGAGGTTTGGGCAATTTGAAAAGTCTCACAAATCAAGCTGAGAGTTTATTGTTTGGCAAATACGTTTGGTTTAGTTTAGAGATACAGCATGGAAACTGGCCCTTCACACAGTCAACTGACTGAGTCCACACTGATCTTCCATCACCCGCTTGCACTGGGTCTCTGTCATCCCACTTTCTCATCCACTCCCTACATTTTAGGGTCAATTTTACAAAGGCCATTTAACCTACAAACCTGCACGTCTTTGGGACGTGGGAGGAAACAGGAGCACCCAGAGGATACCCACGCGGTCACGGGGAGAACGTGCAAACGGCCACAGAGACAGCGCCCGAGGTCAGATTTGAATCCAGTTATCTGGCGATGTGAGACAACAGCCCTTCTAAATGCATCAAAGTCCCACCATGTTACGGGTGACAGACCAAGGGAAGTTGGATTGAGATGTTTTATCAACCATGATCAAACTAAATGATCAGTTTTACTTGCCATCATGTTCGGGATGGTCATTGTGGGCCAGAAGGACTGGTCCTGTACTGCATTGTTCTATGTGTAAGTGTTCCCTCCTCTCTCCCTCCCTCCTCCCCTCCCCTCCCCTCCCGCTGAGTTACTCCAACATGTTGTGTCTATCTGCATTGATCTGTGTTCCATGAATGGTAGCGGGGGCTCGGGGAATCTATGGTCTCTCGGCAAGCAGGCCCCACTCGCCCAGCGGAGGCTGATGACGGACGACTCGTCCAGTAGGCCTGGCTTGCCCGCCGCCGCCTCCAGCGGGACCGGAATCCCGCCCGATGGCGTGGCGTAATCAGGACCTCACCCAAAGGCTCAGCGGGCAACGTAACCGGGAGGGAGATGGAGAAGTCGGACGCAAAGAGCAAGGACCGGGAGGAGGGTGAACCAGAGTAAAGCCTCCAACACCTTCAGATCAGCTGCTGGAGCCCCCCCCCCCCCCCCCCCCCCGGGACTCAAAGATGGCCAGGCGAGGAGAGGAGAGGAATCGGTTCACGGGAACTGCGCCAGTACATCGAGCGCGCGGGCCGACCAGACTTCGGACTTTGGCAATGGTGTAGCGGCGCCTACTGGCGCACGCAGGTATCGAACCCGGCATTCGGAAGCCGTGGTCACGTGACTCGGGAGGGGCTGCTTGTTTTTGCACGGTTATGCTTTCGCGCGGCAGTTCAGACGTGTCTAGAGAATCGGTGTACTGAAAACCGAACTTTCGAATAAAGATCAGTTTAAAACTTCAGTTGTCGTTC
This sequence comes from Malacoraja senta, assembly GCA_038087875.1. Classification (NCBI taxonomy): domain Eukaryota; kingdom Metazoa; phylum Chordata; class Chondrichthyes; order Rajiformes; family Rajidae; genus Malacoraja; species Malacoraja senta. The sequence continues at coordinate 46,250,025 of CM075980.1, forward strand.
TTGAGACCGCCAAATTGGTGACCCCGACTTGTCTAGCCGTCGTTAGACAAGAGAATTATGCAGGAAGACAGCGTTCCCGCAGAATCAGCCAGCACGCGGCTGGGCTCACCAGCCTTCAAATTGCCATCGTTTTGGCCTGACCAACCTCAGGTGGTTCACCACGTTGAGGCACAGTTTCACCTCCGTCGCATCGTAGCGGACAATGTATTTCCATGTGGTGTGGGCATTGCCGCAGGACTGTGCCTCGAGGCTGTTGCCCTACATCAGGGACCCGCCGTCCATCGCTGAAGGCCCTGCTGCTCCACGCTTACGGTCTCAGCCGCAGAGACAGGGCAGCGAGGGTGCTGCACATGGACAGTGTCGGCGACCAGCGGCCATCCACCATCATGGCGAAGATGTTAGCCCTGATGGACGGGCACCGCCCATGTCTGCTCTTCGAACAGGCGTTCCTGGTGCAGATGCCTGACGAAGTCCAACTAATGCTTGCCGGAGCCGATTTCAGCGACCCCACCACCTCGCGGAGAGAGCTGATGAACTGTGGGCACACAGATGGCAGGACGTGTTTGCTTACGCCCGCCCCCTGGTCACACAGCGGGTGCATCGGGAGGAGGAAGAAGCCCAGCGCCGAAGAAGAATCGCCGCGGCCAGTGGTCTACAGTCAACGCCGATGGTGTTACTACCATCAATGATACGGGCCCGAAGCCCGAAGATGTCGGAGCCCCTGCTCGTATCAGGGAAATGCCTCGGCCAATCGTCCATAGAATCGAACGCGATCGGCACAAACGAACGCCTCTACGTCCGTGATCGCCATTCCGGCCATCGTTTCCTGGTGGACTCCGGTGCCCATGCCAGCATCCTGCCTCCGGGCACCCGAGATATTTGCGCCGGTAAGATGCTCACCGCTCGCCGTTTTCAGCGGGTGTACGAGGGTCCGTACAGGGTGCTGAGTACTGGTGCCTCGACGTTTACGTTGGAAATGGGTGGCAAGGAGGAGTTCGTCTCCGTGAGCCGCCTTAAGCCAGCACACGTCGACGAGGATAGCCCAGTGACGGTGGCTACTCCGCGGCGTAGAGGACGTCCACCGGCCGTTTTTACCGCCCTCTGCACCTGTTACCCCCGGTCATGTTTCTCCGGTCCCCTTTGTTACGCCTGTCCCTCATTCGCGTTTTTTGCGTCCCTCCGGTTATGTTTTGCCGGCCCCTACTGTTACGCTCGCCCCGCTACCTCGGACTCCGCGTTCCGGTCGAACCGTCCGGTTACCCGTGCGTTTCCGTACCACGGATTCTGGGGGGGGCCATGTAGCGGCGCCTACTGGCGCACGCAGGTATCGAACCCGCCGTTCGGAAGCCGCGGTCACGTGACTCGGGAGGGGCTGCTTGTTTTCGCACGGTTTTGCTTTCGCTTGGCAGTTTAGCGCTGACTACTGATGTGGCCAGACGTGTCTAGAGAACCTGAGTACTGAAAACCGAACTTTCGAATAAAGATCAGTTTAAAACTTCAGTTGTCGTTCTTGAGACCGCATATGTGACAAATATGTGACAACTGTCGACCCATTGACTACTTTTGGTATCTCAAGTACGGAGGTACTGAGAGGGGCGAGAGGCCAACACCACCCGATTCAATTCCAGGGCAGCAACTCCCAAACGTAAAAAAAAGTACGGACGGACAGACGGACAGACGGACAGACGGACAGACGGACAGACAGACAGACAGACAGACAGACAGACAGACAGACAGACAGACAGACAGACAGACAGACAGACACAGACATTCACACACATACACGCACACGCACACACACAGATATTCACACACACACACGCACACGCACACACACGCACACGCACACACACACGCACACAGACATTCACATACACACAGACACACACACACATGAAGACGGACACGGACACGGACACGGCCACACAAACAAACGATGAGGACAAAACAGTCAATGATGAAACCCAACATCATAATGATCAGTGTAGGAAGGAACTGCTGATGGTGGTCACACAGAAGGTAGACACAAAATGCAGTGGGTCAGGCAGCATCTCTGGAGAAAAGAAATAGGTGTCGTTTTGGGTTGAGACCCTTCTTCAGACCCTTTCTTTCAACACTGTGGGAAATCAAGTGCCATGGTGGTGCGGCAGGTAGTGCTGCTGCCGCAAGCTTCAGGGCCTGCGATCGATCCTGACCTCGGGTTCCAAATGGGTGACGTTAGTGCATTTTCCCTGTGACTACGCGGGTTTTCCCGGGTGCTCCGGATTCCACCCACATCCCAGGGGTGCACCGGCAGGTTAACTCCGTGCTGTGGGTATGTGGCAAATGCGTCAGAGGAGAGTTCATGAGAATGCAAGAAAAATTAAGTAGCAGGGCTACAGGCACAATGACGAGAGAGGGAACGGCAATGGCTAGGAGCTATCACGGACAAAAAGGGCCGAATGGTCCCTGCAGCACAATGGTAAATAGGAAATCTATTAAATGCCACTCCACCAGTTATTTTCTGCAAAGTTGTCATCAAACCAATGTTGACCACTGGAGGTCCCTCTTGTCAACCATTCTTACTCTTTACTGAGCCTTCACTCTTGTTAATAACAACTTGACAGAACAAAATATCTCTTAGTTTGTTTAGAACCAAATATCTAATGCTAATGATAAATTTTGTAGTGAACAGTTCTCTCAAAAGCTTTAAGACGCAGGGTTGAAAAGGGAGCTATTTGATCTTTGAAGGAATATAAAATCTTCCCCCTTCGTATCCACTCCTGGTTTGGCCAACGGGGATTTACAACAGGGAGCGAGAGGACTGTTGTAATTGTCAACAGAGGATCATTGTCATGTTTGAGTGAGTTTTCACTTCGTGGATTTACTTTAGTTTAGTTTAGAGATACAGCGCGGAAACAGGCCCTTCGGCCCACCGAGTCCGCGCGGCCCAGCGATCCCCGCACACTAACACTATCCTACACACACACTTGGGACAATTTTAAATTTATCAAGCTAATTAACCTACAAGCCTATACCCCTTTGGAGTGTGGAAGAAATCTGAAGATCTCGGAGAAAACGCACGGCGGTCACGGGGAGAACGTACACACCCGGGTCTCTGCCGCTGCGCCACCGTGTCGTCCCTAATTTGAATCTGATTACCGTGTGCCATGTTTCCCAGATCTGAACAAAGCCAACCGCTGAAGGGAGATAAGGCAGCTTGGCCCAGATGTGAAGTCACCCTTATCATCCCTCTCACCTACCTTGTGATCTTTTCAGTATAGTTTGGTTTAAAGATACAGGGCAGAAACAGGCCCTTCGGCCCACCGGATCAGCGCCCCTGCGATCCCCGCACATTAACACCATCTGCACATGCTAGGCACAATGTACACTCATACCAAGCCAATTTAGTTACATACCTGTACGTCTTTGGAGTGTGGGAAGAAACCGAAGATCTCGGAGAAAACCCACGCGTTCACGGGGAGAACGTACAAACTCCGTACAGACAGCACCCGTAGTCGGGATAGAACCTGGGTCTTACTGCAAGCGCTGTGAGGCAGTAACTCTACCGCTGTGCCACCGTGCCACGCAATCTCTATAATTGAACCTCATTGCCAGGCACTCCCAGGACACACCATAAATTTTGGCGAGCTATAAATAGAAGCAATTTGAATGGTGAGAACGATATTCTGCATCTTCCCCTTTTCTCTGTATCATTCCCTTAGCTCTCTCTATTGTACTTGAGTTTGATGATTGAACTTATGTACAGCATTGTTTGATCGAATGGATGCAGGGCAAAGTTTTCACTATACCTCAGTACACATGACAATAATAAACCTAAATCCTAAAACTGAACCTGTGCCGAGTGGTAAATTAGAGTGATTACCTCGATGTGTAGGAAGGAACTGCAGATGCTGGTTTAAACCAAAGATAGACACAAAATGCTGGAGTAACTCAGCGGGTCAGGCAGCATCTCTGGAGAAAAGGAATAGGTGACGTTTCGGGCTGAGACCCTTCTTTTCTCCAGAGATGCTGCCTGACCCACTGAGTTAATTTAGGTTGAGAATGTTTTCACAGAAGTTTTAATCAATAGTGCCGCCCATCCCCAGGTTAGAAAGGCCTGACACAGACACCCATACACCTCTCCTTCTCATGGCCGAGCATCGGTTCATGAGTTGGATGGGGTGCCCGACTTTACGTGCGATGTCGCACATCCCCAGCGCCCGGGCCAAAACTCCTCAGCTGGCCCGCCGGCTGGGCTTTGTGTGCAGTCCAGCACCCGGGCCAACTCACCATTCACCCAGCCACGGCTGAGTCAGTCAACGAATTGCCGTCGGGAATTTGTCCCTTATTTTGACCTTTAGTCCCTTATTTGGGAGTGAGAAAGTCGGCAACCCCAACATCATCCCAATTTAGAGCCAGAGCCTCTCTCATTGTTGAGCTGGTCCATGTTATCTGTGGGAGGCCCCATGGACACAGGCTTGTCAGGCAATGGCTGTCCACTCTCCCAGGAAGCAGAGCAGCTGGCAAATCCCAGTGTCCACCCTTCCAGTGGTCCTTCACCACAAACACAGCAGAAGGAACAGTTGCTGAGTGAACGTGGAGACAGGGTGACCTCTCCCAGACTGTGGTGAGCAGCACGCTGGGTAACGTGGCAGGGATCAGTTGTGAAAGATCATGCGGTGAGGAAGTGGAGTGACCTTGATCCGCAGAGTGAGAGAGAGTCGTGTAGCTTTTGAGTTTTAGGGTCCGTCTCACCCTTTTCCACAGCTTGTGGTCGATAAACACACTTCAATTCAATTGCTGTGGAATTCCCAGCTGTTTAATTTCATCAATCAATTTCAATATGCTGTGGACCATTATTTTAAATCAAGCCAAATCTTGGGACAATTTTCTTTGCACCTTGATAATAGTAGCTGCTTTATTATCAAGGGTTGGATAAATTTTGATCCACCGGTCAAATACATCGACTCTGACAACAAGTACCCACTCCCTTGGTACTTCTTAATCCAATGCATCTTTTTCTGGTAAGTTGAACAAATTCACAGGCAATAGGGATTCTTCCTTATGACTAGTCTCCTCTTACCACTGAGTAACTTTCTGGATGGTTAGTATTGACCTTTCCGAGGGGAACTTGTTATTTAAACTTTCAGTCTACCTCATCATTCTACACCACCACCTTACGTTCCCAGGGCACTTTTTTCATTATTAAATCCACACTGTAATTTCTGATATCTCCTAGGGTCTATCCTTTTCTTGATAGTCATTATACACCAATTGTTCTCCTATGGGTGAGACAAGGAAAGATGTCAAGTCAACAATCAAATTCCCAATTATTTTTTACTATATCCCATAGACCATTTTCAAATACTCAATTTATTCCTAGTTGCTAAAATTTAGGCGCAAAGCAGGTGTCTCCGAACCACAGAGGGGCTTTCATTCTCAGGTCTTCTTCTTTACTTCTTTTAGTTTGGAGTTTGCCTCAATGGTCTCTAGAGGCTGTCTGTATTTCTTTAAATTCTTGAGACTCTTGTACTTCCTTTTACCTGGTGTCAGATATTACGTTATGTTGGTACGGTTGGGCACTAGGGTATGTTTAAAGAATGTGGATCTTTTAAATTTGTAGGAATAGGAATACCGAGGAGCAGCCGTCTCTGTCTGTTGGCCTTTCCCACATGGCAGACGTTAAAGGGACAGGACAGTATCACTTCTTCTTTTCTGTTTGTTTCTGTCTCTGGGGAACTACCTGGATGGAAAAGATGATTACACATCCTACCTGAGCTGTGTCTTCTGCCCCTTCTTGAGGGTCCACATACTCTTTTACCTCACTCTCCAGATAATGGCGTGTAGTAGGTGACACGGTTCCAGCTGCTACGGTCAGGCAAACGCCTCCGTTGCCATGCTGTGAAAACGGAGAGGATGAGAAGGAGTTTCATCCCAGAGGTTATTAGGACTGTAAACTCCTATCTCACCAGGGACTAACGTTACTGGACCAATTTACTGTTGTGTGGTGTCTTTTTTAAATTGCTGTTTTTTCGGGTTTTTTCCTCCCACAAATATGTAATATGTGAATATGTGATTCTGTTTTATTCTGTTTTGTAGGTTTTTTTGCACAATCCGCAAGCATTGACACTTTTTATTTCACTGCACATCTCGTATATGTATGTGACGAATAAACTTGACTTGAAGGCACAACGACTCGACAAAAAGTTATTAAACAATTGCTCCTATTCCTTACTCCTACACCTCCTGCACAGATTCCTTCCTTTCCCTAGTGCCAATATGAGTTCCTTTCAGTTCTTTTTCTTTTTCTTTTGACACTAGCTACTCTGCCCCTTTTCTTAGTTTCTTTATTGCCCCTTGATTTCTCCTTCACTCTGCAATATCCTGTCTTCTGGATGGGCATTCCTTACTCCAATAACCTAATTGTTTACAGATACAACAAGCTCCCATATGTATAGTGTTCTTTGCTTTATGCTTTTTTTCTTGGGCATTTATAAAATTGCTTGCAGTTTTTCCTTATATAATCTTCAGTTTTCACTACAATAGTACATCCAATTCTTTCATTCTGGTAAATTACCTGAGTGGCTTCTAGGGTAAGGGTCATTTTACTATGTCCACAATTCCTGGATGGTTTGCTGAGTCAGGACTGAGAGAATGGGTTGGTTTGAGTAAACGGTGTGTGTCTTCTTGGTTCCTGACATTCTGGCCATCTCTCTCTCTGTTTTCTTGAATCCCAGTAGTCTCTTGAATTTAAGGACCTCCTATAATTCCTGGGATCTCGGATGTTTCTATATCCTCTAGGATCCCGAATTTCCTCATGATCCTGGAAATTCTTTCCTTGACCCCTCTCTCTCACTCGCTCCCTTGTCTGACAGGCTCGGCTCCAATGTACCATTCCCCCACAAGTATAACATTGATTAGGTAATGTTGTTGGATTTCTTTTACCACTTGATTCCAGTATAATTGGTTCTAACATGGGAGTATAATTGTAATAATAATCTGGGTATACCAGGACTCTAATTTCTCCCAATCCATTCTTTGCCAACATTTGAGGACTCCATGGTCCTGAGCCAGAGCTTGGTCCCTCCTTCTTAACCATACACTCAGTTTTCCTTTTGGTCACAGGATAATCTTCCTATCAACCTTCCAATAGTGCCTCACAGCTCTGGCCATTTGACTGGCACGGTTCTCAGACCAGTCCCTGTTATTAGTCTTAATTGAGTCAGCTACCATGGTGAGGAGGCAATTCAATAGGATGGCACAATATTGTGGGGAACCTATTCCATTTTGATAGTTTAAATCACCTGATTGGTCCATGTATAATTTTGAGAATCGTTCTAAAAATTCATCTGCTCCCTCTCCTTTTTTTTGGTTTTATCTCCAGGATAATCGTTAAATCAATTGGCTTCTGAAGGATATTTGCAAGGGCCGTTAAAACAGCCTCTTCCCTTGCACTTTCATCCACAATTATGTTTGCCAATGCTTCATATGTTCGCTCTACTCCTGGTGCCGTAAGCTACTGGACGATCTATTAATGGTGGAGTGGATGGAGTAAAAATATCTGGCACCCCAGTCGCTGCTATCGGTAGAGTATGCTCTGACATGGAATCTGCAGGAGTTGTTATAGGTTCTGCAGACTCTGGATATTTATTATGGACATATGTCATACAAGGTGTAAGTGAAGCCTGGGGAACGCAAGAGGGACATGGTGGGAGATGCAAATTTCTGCTAGTTTTAACATCTGTCCAATCTTCCAAGTATTCATCTTCTTCCCCCTCGAAGTCAACACCAATCATCGGATCTCTAAACTTAACATTTACAGGGACTAGTTTCCTTTCAGGAGATCTACCTCTTCCCTGTTCCTTCCTACTGCCTGGAGGTTGATCTACTTCACCTCCCTTCAGCACTATTTCAAGTTTTGAAATTGTCTTTTCCTAATTTGCCAGTCTCCTAACTTCTCCATTTGCCTTTCGTTCCTCATAATATTTCCTCCATAATCCTATTAACTCTTTTGCACTCTCACTATTACAATACTGCCAAATGATTTTTCTATGTACTTTATCCCTTTTACTGTTCTAATGCCCCCCCCCCCCCCCCCCGCCCCCGACGGCCATAGTTTGTCTCCTAATTTCTTATTTAGCGCTCCCGACAAGTCTCTCAATTTCTCTGCCGTATGTGGGAACTCATTGCATATCATTTGCAATGGGCTCCAAGCATCTTCTGTCATATCTCGGTCTAGGCTATTTCCCATGTCTTCGGTCACCCTAAACAAAATTCCTAAACCCTTCACAACTTTTCAATAATTCACTCCTCCCTTTTAATCTCCAAGGTTATCAAATTCGCTGAACAGTGGCTAACGACTTCAAAGCGCGAGCGGTTTTCTACCTCTTTCACACAATTGCACAATAAATCTTCCCAATCTACTATTCAAATTCTTCTCCAGTCTCCCACAAGTCCACAGACTTTCAACCAAACAATTTCCACAATCCTCGGTCATCTAAAGATCAAGGTGGTCCAGGGAACAATCAAACAGTCAGTCGCAACCAAACACCTTCCCACAGCCTGTTTCCTACACCCAAAGCACCCTCAATCGAAACACAAAAGGAGCTCCAAACACGCAAGCAAAACCGTACACAGACAAGAAATTATTATCAAGCACAACCACACTCCTACATAAACCACAAGCGTTTGTCTAATATCGCATTCAGTAACTGTACAGTTCCAAAAGCAAATCACAATATTTCAATCCCGTGTCGCGCTGCTATCAACCAGTGAACCTCTCCCTCCAATAGAGAAGACTTTCCCCTTCCTAGGGTACTCTTTGCTGAGGTGTACTACCTCTTAATTAGCTACTTTTCCCCTTCAGATACTTTTCCTCTCACGAGCTGCTCAGACTTTTATTGGGGGACCCTTCCCTCCACTCTAAGTTCTCAGACTTCGGGGTACTTTTTCCCGTCTGATTTCTTTTCACTAAAAAATTAGTTTCCCTTCTCTCAGTTACTCTTTGCTATCAGTCGATCGATCAGAGGGGTATTACTCCTGGTTGATCAGCCACTATTCGGACTCCAACTATAATAGCAGTCTTAATTAACTATTTATCTCTACAGCCGATTCAAACCAATATCACAATAGTGTATCTAACTTCCAAATTTTAAATCAAAGACAATACACAATAAATACAATGCAATACCAGCAATCTTATACACCATAAATTACTACTTCATAATGTTGTCTCCACAGACCAATGAGTTGGTTTCCCATTATGAATTACAATGGAAGCAATGGCTCAGGCTATTCACACTTCGATCACAAAATTCCTAGGACTTAACAAGTTTACTCACAAAATAATGGCAAACATTTTCCAACACACTAGTAAGACTCTCACAGATAAGTCTTCTCACAAAACAAAGGCAAAATTCCTAACACCTAGCAAGTCTCCCACACAAGTCTATCTTCTTTCAAACGGGTACCCAAGAATCAGTCACACAAATCCGACATGCACAGAGATCCACACAGGCTTTTTAAAGCGGTAAACACACTTCGACTCCAGGCGGGACCACCTTCTCAAAAGAACAAGCAAACACAATACAGCAGCAAATTACCTGCACTTAAACACTTGGATTCAAACATGAACAAATACAGTTGTAACACAAGTGTAAAATCACACTCAAACAAGAAATAATACAGCTAATAATTATAATGCATAAACACACTGTAATTATAATGCACAAACACGACTTTTTCCAGGTCGCCTCCCCCGTGGCCTAACAGTGAGGATCGGGGGGCCTTTCCCGGAAACGCGCCCGGGGCTTCAGCGGCGGGTGCAGCGCGGACTCTCGGTGTGGAGCGGGCGAGCCCTCGCCGGGGCTCGCCGGAGAGGAGCACTCCGTTTGCTGGCCCGCGGCAGCCTGAAGCCTGAAGCCGCGGTCTGCAGAGGTCCAAATGGGAATCCCTTGTGGGGGACCCAGGGGAAAAAGAAGCTCCGAATGACGGCCCGCGGAAAACTTCTACCGTGGGCACGGCGGGGACTTATTTACCATCAGGAGCGGGGTCCCTCGCCAGGGATCCCTGGAGGGGAGCTTCGACCGCCGGCCCCGCAGTCTGCGGTGCTTCTGGCTACGGCACGGCGCGAACTTTAAATCTCCGACCGCTGGCCTGCGGCCTACACCAGCCTGAAGCCGCGGTCTCCGGTGGGGAGGCACCAATTCAGGATTTACCTGGACCTTTTACCTTGTCTGCACATCTGGATGCCCGCAGCGGCGACTGCGGAGGGTTGAGGTCCCGACCACAGGGGAAAATGGAGGAGGACTGGCCAATTTTTGTGCCTTCAACCACAGTGATGAATGCTGTGGTGGATGTTTGTTAAATTTTTATTGTGTTTTTGTGTGTTCTTTATCATTGTACCGCTGCTGGCAAATTCATTTCACTTGCACTTTATGTGCAATGTGACGAATAAAACTGATTGATTGATTGATTGATTGATGAAATATAAGCATTCAATTGCAATAACATTCTAAGGTAAATCACACTATTTTTAATTACACTAGATCCCACAATTCAAGCAAACAGTTCTAACAATGCAGGACCAGAATTAGTTACATTACCAGAACTAAATCAGTTACACATTGCAAGAACAGAATCCCACAACTCAAATAAAGGCAGAGCTCTATAATTTAAGCAAACATTTTTTTTAAAGAAAAGTATTTACACAATTCTATGCAAGTCATTTTATTCCAATTACGGAGTTATATACAATTAAGGAGCTATTTTACAATTTTACAAGATCTAGATCAAAACGGACACCTCAAATTTAGAGAAATTTAGGATAACAAAATTTAGAACCGATCCTCAGCAATAAATACTGAACCTTCATAATCGACCTTCAGTAATTAACACTGAACCGACCCTCAGTAGCATTTTTTATGAGGCATTAATGCCACAGTTCAGTTCGAGGCACTTCTCCGTTTCAGTAATTAACACTGAACCGACCCTCAGTAATTAATACTGAACCCTCTCCAGAGACTCCTCAAGCCTATTGACCTGACCCCTCACTAAACCAGAGTTTGCCAGACTAGTATTCTCTTATCTCGTCGGGATCCCCAACACAAGCACGCGAATGATTGATCGTCTTGATCAGCGAAGCGGGGAAAATCGATGCAAAAACCGCACCATGGCGCCGGTTTCACCTCTCGCAATCTGGAACGACTCAACTCCCTGACCGCAAAGTTATGTCTGGGGCTCCGTTGAGATCCCAGACGATGCCCCCAATGTAAATTCCGGTTCTAGACTTACCCCCTTAGTCTGGTTTAGTCAAACACGAAGTCAAACTCTGGTTCCAAAACCTTACTTCATTGAAGAACAAACTGCAGGGATGGTTGCTGATCCACTCACGCAAGACAACAATATCTCGTGCAAACAGAACAGAAGTCACAATCAACCGACACACCCCGAAGAATTACACACCCTCTTATATCCCTCCAAACTAAGGGCGTGACATTACTTGGGGGAGGCAAGCCTTACAAACTAATCACACATATCGATCACATTATATAGTTATTGACAGTTCCCCAACCTCATAACAGAACCTTACATACATTGTATCTGGAAGAAGCTTCCAGAGGGAAGCCAACACAATTGAATAATGCAACATTTCCCCTGGAATTCAAACAGTTCCTCCTCGGCTTAACATTTCAACCAATCAACAATTAACATGGTAACTGTCTCACAATATTATTTACAATATGTACACTTAGTTTGCATGAATCCAATCAGCTTCATGCATTTTACACTTCCTTGGAGGTCCTCTGCAGAAATCCCATTCATTCTATCAATTGAATATGCAACAGTGATCTGGGCCCTAGACTTACTGGCACCATTCAGAAGCTTGTCTTATTTCTGCAGAGCACATCAGACTTGACCAAACTGGCCTAACAATACATGGTTTCCTTACTAAATGTTGGTGCTATGACTGCTGTGTTTTAGCCAGGATTTACACCAAGACCTCTGGTTCTGGACTCCCCCAACATGGGGAACAATTTTTCCTGCATCTAGACTGTCCAATCCCTTAAGAATTTTATATGTTGCTATAAAATGCCCTCTCATCCTTCTAAATTCCAATGAACCCGTTCCAGATGTGGCAGTGCCAAGAACGACAAGTCAAGTTTACCAATACCTGAATCAGGCCTTCTCCCTGTTGCTGGTGACATTCATTTAAGATCATTCTATATCACAGATGAGGAAGTGAAAAATAGAAGTTATAAATAAAACATCCAGGTCTAACCATGCACGCTCTTCTTAGTAGTTTTAGTTCCCTCTGAGATTTTCAAAACCACACGGACCTTTACATGCAACCTGGTGTAACTGTCACAAATAGTCATGTCTCTCTTGTGCAACACAGATGCACAGCTGGTAGAGCTGCCAGATCTGTTGGTTAATTGGCTTGGTGTAAATGTATAATGTAAAATTGTCCTTCGTATATGTTGGGTTGTGTTAATGTGCGGGGATCGCCGGTCGGTGTGGGCATGGTGGGCCGAAGGCCCTGTTTCCACGCTGTATCTCTAAACTAAACTAAAACTACTCACTATTTGTATTGCATTGCCAGAAGTTGGCATGGCAAAATATTAAAACTGATGTAGCATTTTTTATGAGGCATTAATGCCACAGTTCAGTTCGAGGCACTTCTCCGTTTTTTATCGTGTGGATATCATTCTGACCTGGGAAATAATAGCTCAAAGATAGACGCAAAATGCTGGAGTAACTCAGCGGGACAGAAATGGGTGATGTTTCGGCTCAAGACATTTATTCAGACTGGAGAAGTAATCCGAAACGTCACCCATTCCTTCTCTCCTGTCTGATGATGCCTGTCCCGCTGAGTCACACCAGCGTTTTTTTTTCTATCTTCAGTTTAAACCAGCGACTGCAGTTCCTTTCCTACACAAATAATAACACAATATGAGTAATGGCAGGCTCACTGTATTCCAGTGTTGTGCTTTGGTGGAGAAGGTGAGATGAACAATGATCTGGATGGTCTTGAGACTAGGAATGCTCCTGATAATCTGCCCAAGGACTATTGGCGGAGTTAGCTGTGGCGATCAATGTCAGGAGTCGAATCCAAAGGACCTTGAAGAGGTGTTACAAGCAATTTCAATGATCATGTCTGGGCAGGCTTGGAGTGTATATCTTCAAATGCATACCCAGCATGGCCACCATCATAGATAGACAAAAATGCTGGAGTAACAGGCAGCATCTCTGGAGAGAAGGGATGGGTGATGTTTCGGGTCGAGACCCTTCTTCAGACTGATGATTCAGTTGGGCTGAAGGACTTGTTTCCATGCTATGTACCTTTGAGTCCATTCAGCCCATTGATTGACTTCTGGCTCTGCCAGACAATCTGGACGGTTCCATTCCTTAGCTCTTCTCCCCTTGCTCTGCAATTCTTTGCTGCCTCAAGTATCCATCCACATTCCTATCCTAAGCAACATTTCAATCCTTTCCACTATTCATTGGCAGCAATCTCAAAGAGTCATAGAGTGTGGAAACAGGTCCTCCGTCCCAACTTGCCCACACCGGCCAACATGTCTTAGCTACACTAGTCCCATCTGCCTGCGTTTGGTCCATATCCCTCCAAACATGTCCTATTCATGTACCTGTCTAACTGTTTCTTAAATGTTGGGATAGTCCCTACCTCAACTACCTCCTCTGGCAGCTCGTTCCAAACACCCACCACCCTTTGTGTGAAACAGATTCCTATTAAATCTTTTCCCCTTCACCTTAAACCTATGTCCTCGTTCTCGATTCTGAGAAAGAGACTCTGTGCGTCTACCTGATCTATTCCTCCCATGGTTTTATACACCTCTCTATGATCACCCCGTAAGTTTCTATACAGCTGTTTCCCCAGCTGTTTCGTGGAGCAGGGCTGGTTCTGCCACAACGCTCTTCACCCATCAACACAAAATGGCACATGCATGGAAAGTTGTGTCACTGTGTGTGTGGACTCTTGTTCCAACCATTGAAGTTGACCTCTCTGAACAAGTTCCAAGCAGGATGTCATGAAGGCAAATGTGTATCGATTAGAGATACAGCATGGAAACACACCAGTGGGCAAGTTATTTGGAATTTGGACTCGCTATTTGGAAAAGATTATCCTCATGTGACCCCTGGCTCTTTTGCCAGTCAATTCGTTTGTGAATTCGCGAAGAAAAGAAATTGGATGTGATGTAGGGAAGTCTCGGGATGAGAATGTCATCGATTTATCCGCCCGATCAGGAGGAGTGTAGAAGGTTATGCAACTGTCTCCATCAACTCTGGTTAGATGCCACTGATGGTATCAGGCTAGTTGCTTTGATGGTGTCTTTCATAGTTAAATAAGCTGTAGGATGCAGATGGAAAATGTCAGGCATTGCTCTGGGTTTGGGGTAGGGATATGGTTTACGTAGGTGCCCTAAATGACAAACACCATTGATAGGATATTGTAACAACAAGGAACTGCAGATGCAGCTGCACCAAACAAAAGGGCACGAAATGCTGGAGTAACTCAGCAGGGTCAGAACAATTCCTCAGACTGGAGAAGGGTTCTGAGCCGAGAATTCGCCAATTCATGTTCTCCAGCAATGCTGCCCGACCTGCTGAGTTACTCCAGCACTTTGTGTCTTTATTGATAAGGTATTATTGGGAGTGGTGCCTGAAGCCAAGTCTGAGGATGATGGTGGCCATCAGTCTGAAGTAGGATCTCGACCCGAAACGTCACCCATCCCTTGTCTCCAGAGACGCTGCCTGTCCCGCTGAGTTACTCCAGCATTTTGCGTCTTTCTTCAGCCCAACTCATCAATGCCGGCATAGCTCCCTCGCGAAGATAGTCTCATTTGCCAGTTTTTGGCCCTTTCCTATCCATTCTTTCCTTTGTGATTCCATGGTTCAATGCTAACAGAATCGTACAGATCAGTGGGGAGGTACTGACAAGTAACATGCGACCAGCATCCTTCAAAACTTGATCAAACTTCAAAAGGAAGCCATTTTAACACGTGGTCCATCTGCTTCTTGTTGCTGCGGATCGCGGCACCAGTAACGGAGGACAAAAAGCCAGTAGACATCTGCTGCAGCCAGACCCATGACTCCTCACGGCCTATTGTAAATACCATTGGAGTGGTAGAGGGGTTATTTCTCTAGCCAAACAAGTGAGGAGGGGCTCAGCTATGGATCATGTGTCAGTTGTAGTTCTAGCTCCTGTGTCCCAAGCAGCGTTATCACACTTGTCGTGGGGGGGGGGGCAATGCTGATGAAGTTCCTTCTGTGCCTGACATGCACTCAGAGAACCCTCTAGAGTATGGTGTTTAAAGACACAATCCAACACAGTGCTTGGGCAGCTTACACCCCAGCGGTATGAATATTGACTTCTCTAACTTCGTCACCCTTGCTTTCCCTCTCTCTCCATCCCTCCCCCACCATAGTTACCAGACCAGTCTGACTGTCCTCCTGATTAGATTTTATCTCTGTACGTTTCGTTGTCAGCTTCCCCCAGCTAACAATGATCTATTCTTCATTTTCCTTGATCTCCACCTCCTTTGATGTCTCGCTTTCACACCTTGCCCTTCCATGTCTCTGTATCTCCCTTTCCCCTGACTCTCAGTCTGAAGAAGGGTCTCGACCCGAAACGTCGCCCATTCCTTCTCTCCAAAGATGCTGCCTGCCCCGCTGAGTTAATGCAGCATTTTGTGTCTATCTTCAGTGTAAACCAGGATCTGCAGTTCCTTCCCACACACTCTTCACGTCTGCCATCGGCCATATAATAACCTATTGGCAGGTCTTTTGCAGGGACAAACTTGAACTAGTTCGTGATTCATCACTTCTAGCCTCATTAACTATCCTCATGTAGTTTAATCCAAACACTGAGTTGAATCTTCAAGAATTGCAGCTTCCAGCAGGGGGAACAAAAGCAGTTTTATGAGTACTGTTGTTTTCATCATTGGAGGGCACTACATCAGCTCTGAAACATGACTCTGTCATAAAACAATTTCCATACGAAACTGGAACTCCTAGCAGAGCTCACTAACTTTCACATTCTCTTCTGAGCACACAGGAGGATCACGTTTTAACTGAGGTCTAAAGCACAAGGGATAAATTGGAAAGAAAATATCTAGATTCGCAATAAAGATGTTGGGCTTGCAGTCTATGTGTTGGCTGATAGTGTGCGCGGCAATTCAGCCTTCTGGTAAGTTTGGAAATAAATTTGCTCTATTCCGTTCTTAATTTATGTTGGAACATTTATTGAAAATTGCTGCAAATAGTGACATTTTATTCTTGCGCAAATTATGCCAGCAAGGTGTTAAAAGTGTTAATACGCACAATATAGCAATAATTCTGGAGTAAGTTCAAGAGGATTTTCTTAAGAATGAAACCACCCTGTGATTTTCTAAAAGAATGTTGCAACCAAGAGTAAGATTGTGTTACGCTGGGGAGCACAGTACATGTAATTGATTCAATTGTCAATTGGACATTGGCAAAGGTACAAATGTTTTACAGAACAAAAGTGCTTTAAAAGTTGTGAAGTAAGTGCAAGGAACAGAATGGACCATTTGTTTATTAGACAGCATTGATTAGTCTGCAATCATTTACTCCTCTCACTTGCTTTCCAGTTGATACGATAGTCTGTTAGCTTCACCATACGTCTGCTCTATGGTCTGGCCCTTCTTTCAGTTCTTCTAATTCTGTGTCATCTGATTTTTTAACTTTTAGTGAAAGAAAATGGATTCTTCTGATTTACTCTTTGTATACACCTTATCAATATATATTTTAACATCAATTACATCCGCTCTTTTATCCAAAACTTCCCCCACGTTTATAAAGTAATTCATCTAAGCTAAAATTTCCCCAGTCCTTGCAATGTGAAAGGAATTGCTCCAAGGTTCTGTGATGGTTTCAAATTCGTCAGTGGAAGTACAGATCCACCCACCAACGTGGTCACAATGTACTGTACCTGTTTTCGAAACTAACTATTGAAACCCAGGGGAGAGTGTCGTGTTTCTGGATTTTCTCCCTTACCTGAGAAGCCTCTCAATTTAGTTTAGTTTAGTTAGAGATACAGCGCGGAAACTGGCCCTTCGGCCCACCGAGTCCGCACCGACCAGCGATCCCCACACATTAACACTACCCTGCACACGCTAGGAACAATTTACACATATACCAAGCCAATTAACCTACAAACCTGTACGTCTTTGGATTGTGGTTGGAAACCGACGATCTTGGAGAAAACCCACGCAGGTCACGGGGAGAATGTACAAACTCTAATGTACAAATGTACAAAGGGCAGCACCCGTAGTCAGGATCGAACCCGAGTCTCTGGCGCTGTAATCGCTGTAAGGCAGCAACTCTACCACTACGCCACAGTGCCACCGCCAATTCTCTGACAACAATATTCAATTTTTACAAAAGACCTTTTTTCGAGTTACAGGTCATGGTAAAAGATATATCAGTCTGATTTGCATTTTTCAGTCTCAGTTGCAATTAAAGTTTCAGAAGTCGTCGGACTCTCCTCTGACTATCCAAACCGCAGACGTGTTCAACAATTTAAAATCTGTTAAAATATTCACCCTTATTTCAAGTTTGTTGATATAGCATTGTCCACAAAATCTTTAGCGATACAGGGTCTTGAGATAAAACATTGGACATTATCCCATTCGCACGGATTCCGTTTGGAAGCCTGCTTTTTATAACATCAGACAAATGCAGTGACATTGAGATTTTAGACCTAATTCTTCACCCAGCTATCTTTCTGGCACCAAAAGCTTTCTGAGATCATAAAATGGCAGAAAGAAAATGTATGTGAACTTCTGGATGAAAATGAGTCACCTTCCTCCCTACGTATGAATAAACAGGGGCTGATGTTTGACCACAGCTTAAGGAGGTGTTGATAGTCCCTTAGTGTGTGCAAAGCTTGGTGAGGGGGAGAGCGTTTAGCTCATTAGAAAGACACAAGCTGACATACAGTGGCTTGCAAAAGTATTCATACCCCTTGAACTTTTCCACAATTTGTCACATTACAACCACAAACGTAAATGTATTTTATTGGGATTTTATGTGATAGACCAACACAAAGTGGTGCATAATTGTGAAGTGGAAGGAAAATGATACATGGTTTTCAAATTTTTTTACAAATAAAAAACTGAAAAGTGTCGCGTGCAAAAGTATTCAGCCCCCCTGAGCCAATACTTTGTAGAACCACCTTTCGCTGCAATTACAGCTGCAAGTCTTTTGGGGTATGTCTCTACCAGCTTTGCACATCTAGAGACCGAAATTTTTGCCCATTCTTCTTTGCAAAATAGCTCAAGCTCAGTCAGATTGGATGGAGAGCGTCTTTGAACAGCAATTTTCAAGTCTTGCCAGAGATTCTCAATTGGATTTAGGTCTGGACTTTAACTGGGTCATTCTAACACATGAATATGCTTTGATCTAAACCATTCCATTGTAGCTTTGGCTGTATGTTTAGGGTCGTTGTCCTGCTGGAAGGTGAACCTCCGCCCCAGTCTCAAGTCTTTTGCAGACTCTAACAGGTTTTCTTCCAAGATTGCCCTGTATTTGGCTCCATCCATCTTCCCATCAACTCTGACCAGCTTCCCTGTCCCTGCTGAAGAAAAGCATCCCCACAGCATGATGCTGCCACCACCATGTTTCACAGTGGGGGTGGTGTGTTCAGGGTGATGTGCAGTGTTAGGTTTCCACCACACATAGCATTTTGCATTTAGGCCAAAAACTTCAATTTTGGTCTCATCTGACCAGAGCACCTTCCTCCACGTGTTTGCTGTGTCCCCCACATGGCTTGTGGCAAACTGCAAACGGGACTTCTTATGGCTTTTTTTCAACAATGGCTTTCTTCTTGCCACTCTTCCATAAAGGCCCGATTTGTGGAGTGCACGACTAATAGTTGTCCTGTGGACAGATTCTCCCGCCTGAGCTGTGGATCTCTGCAGCTCCTCCAGAGTTACCATGGGCCTCTTGGCTGCTTCTCTGATCAATGCTCTCCTTGCCCGGCCTGTCAGTTTAGGTGGACGGCCATGTCTTGGTAGGTTTGCAGTTGTGCCATACTCTTTCCATTTTCGGATGATGGATTGAACAGTGCTCCGTGAGATGTTTAAAGCTTGGGATATTTTTTTATAACCTTACCCTGTTTTAAACTTCTCCACAACTTTATCCCTGACAGTGTCTGGTGTGTTCCTTGGGCTTCATGATGCTGTTTGTTCATTAATGTTCTCTAACAAACCTCTGAGGCCTTCACAGAACAGCTGTATTTATACTGAGATTAGATTACACAAAAGTGGACTCTATTTACTAATTAGGTGACTTCTGAAGGCAATTGGTTGCACTGGATTTTATTTAGTGGTATCAGAGTAAAGGGGGCTGAGTACTTTTGCACGCGACACATTTCAGTTTTTTATTTGTAAAAAAATTTGAAAACCATGTATCATTTTCCTTCCACTTCACAATTATGCGCCACTTTGTGTTGGTCTATCACATAAAATCCCAATAAAATACATTTATGTTTGTGGTTGTACCGTGACAAAATGTGGAAAAGTTCAAGGGGTATGAGTACTTTTGCAAGCCACATGTATGCCAGAATTAGAAGGGTCCTGACCCAAACCGTCGTCTATCCATTTCCTTCCACTCATGTTGCCTGACTTGCCAGCAGTTTCTTATTTACCCCAGTCAAAAAAGGTTACCTGGCCCAATGCCACTTTCTAGTCCTGCAGTTCCCAACTTTTCAACCTCCCAATTTTTAAAACAAATGAAGGTTTTTGCATCCATGATTTCAGGCCTTGTGAGAGAGAGAGAGAGAGAGAGAGAGAGCGCCTTGTGAGAGAAAGCATTTTTTCTCATCTTCTCTCAGACCCTTTTCCAGTTATTTTAATTCTCTGTCACCACATTTTTGCCCTTTTCATGAAAGGACATGGATCCTTCTTATTTACACGACGTATACACATTATAATTTTGTTGTTGTCCTTAATTACATCCACACTCAGCCTCCTTTGTTCCCAAAATTCCCCACCAGTCAATAAAATACTTCATCCAAGCTAAAATGTCCTTGCAATGTTTCTGTAATGGGAAAGGAATTGCTCCTGGGATGGTTTCAAATTCATCAGTGAAAGAGCAGGTCTATCCACCATAGTGGTCACAGTGTTCAGTGCTTTCCAAACTAGCTTTTGAAACTCAAGGGCGAGGGTTGTGTTTCCAGATTTTCTCCCTTACATGAGAAACACCTCCATTGTCTGACATTTGGAAATTTGTGGGAAATTTGTGCCACTTTGTCATCATGGAATGAAAATATTAGGTAATTAGGGAAGATTCTTGATTAGTACGGGTATCAGGGTTTTTTGTGAGAAGGCAGGGTTAGGAGGAAGAGATAGATCAGCCATGATTAAATGGTGCAGACTTGATGGGCTGAATGGCCTAATTCTACTCCTATCCCATGACCTGATGAAAACATTGTACTTCCCCTTCCATTCTTCCAAAGTGCATATCGTTTGGATAAATCATGCTTTACCTCGGGTATTCGAGTTAAGTCAAGTCAAGTTGAGAGTAGGACGGAACTGCATATGTTTACACCGAAGATAGACACAAAATGCTGGAGTAAATTTGTGGGACAGCCAGCACTTCTGGAGAGAAGGAATGGGTGATATTTTGGGTTGAGACCGCTCTTTTGATCACATTGAGTCAAGTTTATTGTCATGTACACAGGTATGGTGGGGAACAGATACCATGAAAATCTTGCTTGCAGCAGCATCACAGACTCAGACAAGATGCTAAACGTAAATAACACATAGATTCTACAAGAGAGTGAAAAGACAAAAGAGACTGCCTGGAAAAAAAGCAAGATAGAAATGCAAAGCACAATTAGAAAACAAGTTTGGACTGGAGGCCAATGACTAATGGTGTGCCTCAGGGAATGGTGCTGGGAAAGTGGGCCTGCTTCCATCCTGATTCCTAACTCCATAATTCTATGGCTTCAAGAGGTAGCACACAGTGTTCTATTGTAGAGATAAGGTTAGGGTTGAGCAGTTTGGTTCAGAAGCTTGTAGGAAATTAACTGTTCCTACACCTGGTGGTGTTGGACTTTGGGATTGTGTACCCCCTTGCCAATGCTAGCAGCAAGAAGAGTCCCTGGCCTGGATAGTTGAATTTTTGCTGCAAGATGCTGATGTCTTGTGGTGGTGCCTCGCATAGATACTTATGATGGTGGGGTGGGCAGTAACTGCGGAGCGAATGGATAGGCGACTTTTCGGGTTGGGACCCGTACAAAGACTCTTAGCCTTATTTCAGATCCTTGATGATGTTGACATGAAGTCTGAAGAACGGTCTCGAACCAAAACGTCACCCATTCCTTCTCTCCAGAGATGTTGCCTGTCCCGCTGAGTTCCTCCAGCATTTTGTGTCTACTTCGATTTAAACCAGCATCTGCAGTTCTTTCCTACACAGAGCTGACGAAGATCCTGGTTTAGAGTCCGCATGCTTGGTGGTTTGAAAGACATGTAGGCAGGATGTGAGAAGGAGGGGGCGGCACGGTGGCGCTGTGGTAGAATTGCTGCCTTACAGCGAATGCAGCGCCGGAGACCCGGGTTCAATCCTGACTACGGGTGTTGTCTGTACGGAGTTTGTACGTTCTCCCCGTGATCTGCGTGGGTGTTCTCCGAGATCTTCGGTTTCCTCCCACACGCCAAAGACGTGCAGGTATGTAGGTTAATTGGCTTGGTAAATGTAAAAATTGTCCTTAGTGTGTGCAGGATAGCGTTAATGTGCAGGGATCGCTGGTCGGTGTGGACTCAGTGGGCCGAAGGGCCTGTTTCCTCGCTGTAGCTAAGCTAAGTAAGTGTATTATAATGCAGGAAATATGAGTCTGAAAACCAAGCTCAATGTTGAACAGGATGTTCATGAAGTTAGCCACAGAACTATAGATCACACAGAATTAAAAAAAACACTTATGTAAACCAAAAGATGTCGGGAGACTTTCACTTCCGAACTTTTTGTATTATTATTGGGCAGTGCATATTAAGAATATAATTTACTGGTTGGACAGTTCTACCCAACAGACAGAATGGATAAGAATGGAGAAAGAGGATTGTTCTCCTTGTAACATAGGAGCGATCCTCTTCTCCCCGATAAAACTGAACAACACAATATATTTGAATAACCCAATTATACATGATACAATACGAATTTGGAAACAAATAAAATTATCTCTAAAATTAAGAAATCTATCATTGTTAATGCCAATAGTGAATAATCCTTCATTTAAACCATCTCTTATTGATAAAACATATAACCAATGGGAAAGAATGGGAATTAAAAGGATCGGTGATATGTATGAAATGGGAAATCTGTTATCATTCCAACAATTACAATTAAAATTTAAACTGAAAAATAACCAATATTTTAAATATCTTCAGATCTGCGACTTTATGAAGAAATACATACAAAGATATCAAAACATAACTTTTGATCCACTGGAAGAAGCAATGAATATTAAGGCTGACTCACAGAAATTAATATCATATTTATATAATAGTATTTTAAATATAGACCTACCATCGACAGAGGTACTTAGAGAAGAGTGGAAATGAGAATTAATGATAAAAATTACAAAGGATACATGGGAAAAGTATTTCATATACAAATGTTCGATTAATGTAAGACATAATTTAATTCAATTTAAAATTTTACATAGATTATATTATTCAAAAACTAGATTGAATAAATTCTATCCAAATACCTCCCCCATTTGTGATAAATGTTTATCCCAAAATGCAACTATAACACACTCTTTTGTTTCCTGCATAAAACTTTATAAATTTTGGAGTGATATTTTTGAAATATTTACAAACTTATTCAAGATAAAAATGGAACCTAATACTGAAATGATTATATTTGGAGTAATGGAAGACGGGAATAAATTGAACTCATCTCAAAATTTATGTTTTAATTATGGTTTAATAACGGCAAAAAAACGAATACTTAAATTTTGGAAAAATACACCAATACCAACGCTTAAAATATGGATTTCAAGCATGTTGGACACCGCACATCTTGAGGAAATGCGATTCCTCCTAATAGATAAATCAGACCAATTCTTAACGAGTTGGTCTCCATTTGTCATCTTTTTGGAAGCATATGGTGCAACACAATTGTAGAAGCTAACTGTTCCAGGACTGGGTGAGGGATGGTCAAGATTATAAATAATGATCTTAATTTTTTATTTTTTTAATACTTTCTACTCTCTTTCTTTCTATCTTCTTTTCTTCACTTTTCTTCTTTCACCCTTTTTTCTTTTTCACACACTATATATCACACGTTTTTCTATCTTTTATCTATTCTCTCTTTTTCTTCTTCATTATAATAAAAAAAAATAAGAAGCTGTATATAAATGTAATATGTCAATATATATTAGGCACCTTGGTGCCATATGATTGTACTTACTTCTAATAAAATAAAAATATTTAAAAAAAAAGAAGTTAGCCACAGAAAGGAGAGTGTTGTAAGTTTTGAAAAAACTCAAAACAATAGAACAAATCATAGTGTGTAGGTAGAACCTGCAGATGCTGGTTTAGATGAAGGGTCTCGACCCGAAACGTCACCCATTCCTGCCCTTCACAGATGCTGCCTGACCCGCTGAGTTACTCCAGCATCTTGTGTCTATCTTCAAACAAAATCATAACCCTTACCATTCCCCACCCCGTCGTGATATCAGGTTTGTTATTCCTTTTCCCATCAGGTTCCATCCACCCATTGTCCCTCCATTACCTTTATCACCTTCCAGCCTCTGTCTCCACCCTCCCCTTCTCATCTCCACATTTGCATCCATCAGCCCAATTTGTTTCTTATATGTTTGCACCTATTGTCCACCAGCCTTTGCTGAAAATCACCTTCTTCCCCTTCCTTGTTCCATCTGCCCATCCTCTCCCACCTAACTTGCTTTTCCACCATCACCTGCCAGCCCATGTCTCACCCTTCCATTCCAAGAGTCAAGAGTGAAAAATCAAGAGTGATTTATTGTCATATGTCCCAGATAGAACAAAGAAATACATCCTTGCAGCAGCACAACAGAATATGTGAACATAGTACACTGGAAACAATATGATACAAAAGAAAACAAAGTTCAGTGTGTGTGTAGATATATATATATATACTCACATATGCAAATACATATATATATGTAATATATATACACACATATTCACATACACACATATATACACACACACATATACACACATACACACACACACATATACACACACACACACACACAAACACACACACACACATATACACACACACGCGCATATACATACACACACACATATACACAAACACACACATATACACACACATGCGCATATACACACACACACACACACACATATACACATACACACATATACACACACACACACACACACACACGCACACACACACATACACAAACCCACACACACACACACACACACACACACACATATACACACACACACACATATACACAAGTACACATACGTACACATAAAAAAACAATTAAACAAAAATATATACACACGCACACATAAATAACAAACAATAATAACAATAATAGTCTATGTTCCAAGCTTATTTGAGGTTGTTGTGCTTAACAGCCTAATGGCTGGAGGGAAGAAGCTGTTCCTGAACCTGGACGTTCCAGTTTTCAGGCTCCTGTACCTTCATGCTGATTGCCGGGGTGAAACGAGTGTGTGGCCAGGGTGGTGTGGGTCTCTGATGATGCTGGCTGCCTTTTTGAGGCAGCGACTCCGGTAAATCACTTTGATGGTGGGGAGGTCAGAACCTGTGATGGGCTGGGCAGTGTTCACACCTCTTCACCACTGGCTATCTTCCCACTGCAATCTTAGTCTAGATGCAGGAGTTGACCCGAATCATTGACCTTCCCGTTGCCTCCCTAGATGCTGCTCGGCCTCCTGAGTTTCTCCAGAGGTTTTTATGTTGCTTCATATTCCAGCTTCTGCAAACTCTTGTGTCTCTAAAATCATAACCATATTTTTTCTTGTAAGGCAATTTTCTTTGTAAGGCAACTGTTCCAGCTGCTACGGTCAGGCAAGCGCCTCCGCTGGCACGCTGCAAAAACAGAGAAGATGAGATGGAGTTTCTTCCCACAGGCCGTCAGGATTGTTAACTCTGATCTCTGTTGTGTCTTTTTTTTTAAATGTAAATACTGGTTCTATTCTGTTCTGTTGTTTTGCACAACCCCGTAGGCATTGCCACTTTCATTCCACTGTACATCTTGTATGTGTATGTGACAAATAAAGTTGACTTGATATTTAATAACTGCAGAAAATGGGAGATTTTGCTGACTATTCCTCTAGCTTTAAGGAGAGGAGACAGGTTGGACAGCAAGTTGAGTGGTACCACCTCTTACTCCATGTCAATAATACAGATAGACAATGATACAAAGAAGTGTCTCGACCTGAAACATCGCCAATTCCTGCTCTCCATAGATGCTGCCTCACCCGCTGAGTTTCTCCAGCATTTTTTGCCTATCTTGGACAGTGATATGTTGGATACAAAAGCTGGTGGATGAAAGGCAAGGACCAGGGGAACGCAATCCTTGTTCTGTCAGGGAAGAGTGGGGGTGGAAGCAGAACTACCGGACACAGGAGTGATGCGGGTGAGGAACCCAGGGGTCTCTGTTGACAGGGCAAGAGAGCAGCAAGAACCATTCAATATGGGGTCCATAAGATGGCACTTCCTGAGACCCTCAGACCAGATGTCAATCTCTGAAATGCTTCTCCAAAGGTTATGGGGGGAAGGAAGAAGGATGGGGTTGAGAGAGAGAGATAGATCAGCCGTGATGGAATGGAGGAATCGCCTCGATGGGCCGAATGGCCTAATTCTGCTCTTATGACATGAATTTATAAACCCAGAAACATTTGACTCGGAGGCTTGGCTGATAGTTTCTAGTTTTGTATAAGATCAGTTATTGCATAAGATCAATTTGATTTGATTTAAGATGTGTGTAATGTTTGTTTTTACTTTCTTAGCTGCTCTATCCACTGTCGAGTGCCAGTTGGGATGGGGTGGATTGAACTGCTGGGAAAATAACCCGATGTAAGTAACCAACAATATTGGATGCTTTGACTCTTCTTTGGTTTTTATGAGTTAAAATTGTTGCACCAGAGAATTGGATGAAACCTACAAAATACTGTGTTTTGGAATTAGTTTATAAATACATTACGTCTAAATCATGGCTTCCAATGCTATTTTATTTCTGGGCTTGGTCTGAATTTGTCTAGGCAAAGACAATCAGGCAAGGCTTACAATTCAGTTTATTATAACTCAATCTAATGCCACGTGTAATTTATGTAAAAGCACTGACAAGTGATATTGCACCCAATGTTACATGAAATGACCAAAAGTCTGATATAAAATGCTGCACTCTAATATGTCCTCGAGGTGCTCTACCTCACATGCCTTAACCCTAAAATGCAGCTTCTGGCCTCTCAATCCATACAGGTCTGCCGACTCTTTGTCAAAAGTTTGTTTGCATTTGGCATGCAAGCTGCTCTTTTTACTCCATTGTTTATTCTTAACCTCTGAATGTAGTTACACAGAACTCACCATGTCAACCACTTGCACTATAGATGTTGCAAAGTGCCCCTTCCAACACCTTAAACCTTAGCTCAACAACTCTCTCTCCTCTCTCTCTCGTGCCTTCTCTCTCTCTCTCTCCCCCCCCACTCTCTCCCTACCTACCTCCCTCCCTCCCTCCCTCCCTCTCTCTCTCTCTCTCTCTCTCTCTCTCTCTCTCTCTCTCCCTCTCTCTCTCTCTCTCCCTCTCTCTCTCTCTCTCTCTCTCTCTCTCTCTCTCTCTCTCTCTCTCTCTCTCTCTCTCTCTCTCTCTCTCTCTCTCTCTCCCACTCCCCCACCTCTCTCTCTCTCTCTCTCTCTCTCTCTCTCTCTCTCTCTCTCTCTCTCTCTCTCTCTCTCTCTCTCTCTCTTCCTATCTCTCTCGCTCTCAGCCTCTCGCACTCCCTCTCTCCCTCTCTCTCTCTCTCTCTCTCTCTCTCTCTCTCTCTCTCTCTTTCTCTCCCCTCTCTCTCTCTCTCTCTCTCTCTCCCTCCCACTCTCTCTCCATCTCCCCCTTTCTCTCTCTATCTGTCTCTCTCCCTCTCCCCCCTCTCTCCCCCCCTCACCATCTCTCTCCCTCTCCCTCTCTCTCTCTCTCTCTCTCTCTCTCCCCCCAAATCATACCTGTGCTGATTTAATTAAAGCAACACTTTTCATTTATACCTCTGAATCAAACTATCAGCATAACAAAAGATGTTTTGATTTGGGAAAACAAGTGTGTTTGTGCCGTCAGTAAGCTGTTAGCAAACGCTTCCACTAAAGGAGGACAGATCACAGACCACGCCACAGTCAGGTTGGTCTGCATGTGATGTCTTGTTACTTTGATGACATTGTCACTTGGCAGAGAGCAGTGTTCACACCTCTTCATCAAAATAGTTTTAAAAATAAATAAGTACACCAGAGTTCACTTTTTTATTTTCAAAAGTATCTTTTATATATACAAATATGTACATGCAACACAATACATTCTTTACGACAATGAAATGCGAAACAATATCATCAAACTTTATTTATCCCAGGAGGGAAATTGATCTGTCAATAGTCATAAAACACAAGATACATGAAACATGGAATTAAAGTGACGAGTGGAAAGGATTGGGGATGCGCAAAGATTAGGGGGGAGGGGGGGAGGGGATGGGGGGGAGGGGGGAAGAGGTGGAAGTGGAGTCGGTCTCAATCTACCCGCGATAGAAGGGGAAGGAGTACATTAATTGTGCCATCAAATCAATACATCTTATTTGCAACACAGCGTTGCCTCTCATGATTCCATCTGCCATTTGCTTGGCCTGCCTACACCCCTTGAAAGAGCACACTCTGTGTTCTCCACACAACTCACACCAGCACCCAGCTTTATTTCTTCAGCAAACTTGAATATGTTACACCTGGTCTCCTGAACCAAGTTATTGATGCAGCTTGCGAACTGATACATCCCCAGCACCAATCAATATGACACTCCACTGGTCACAGCCTCACAATACAAATATGAACCAGTTATTCCGACTAGGTCTCGCTCACCCCTGACTCTCAGTCTGAAGAAGGGCTTCGACCTGAAACGTCACCCATTCCTTCTCTCCAGAGATGCTACCTGTCCCGCTGAGTTACTCCAGCATTTTGTGTCTATCTTAGTTATTCCGACTGTTTTCGGTATATGAACAATCCTCAGTCCTTGCCACTATATTATCCACAGTTCCAAATGTCTTAATTTTATTTAATGTTTGGGGCAATCGCTGGTTGGCGCGGACTCAGTGGGTCGAAGGGCCTGTTTCCATGCTGTATCTCTAAAGTCCAAAAGTCTAAAGTCGAAACTTCTTATGTGAATCTCATCAAAGATTTCTGAAGGTCCAAAGAGAACGTATTCAATACTGCGATTGTCAACACTGCTACTGACAACCTCAGAAAACTCCAACAGGCTTTTCATGTTTCTCTTTCACTAATCCTTCAGCCTATCTTGTTTATTATTTCCTGAGTGCAATATTATTGCTTCCTAAATATTGGAGTGTGGGAGGAAACCGAAGATCTCGGAGAAAGCCCACGCAAGTCACGGGGAGAACGTACAAACTCCGTACACACAGCACCCGTAGTCGGGATTGAACCCGGGTCTCTGACGCTGCAAGCGTTGTAAGGCAGCAACTCTACCGCTGCACCACATTGCCACCTGCTATTTTCCTTCAATCATATCTTTCTTGTACTCATTTCCTTCAGTTCCTCGTTCAGGGATAATTGTAAACGATTCCAATAAAATGCGCTCACCAGCACGATATTGATCCATATTTAACCCAATACTTCTTCTACATAAAAGACTTTAAGTATTTTGTAAAAATAAAATGGCACATTTAAACACATAAATACTAAGGTACAGAACTGTAACATGGATAATTAGGATGTAAGTGAATGGTTATAAGGACAAAAGTAATATATAAATTGTTGATATATGAAGCATTTCCCAGCATTTCACCCCACTGTGGAAGAGAGGGGGGGGAGGGGGGGAGGGGGGGGAGGGGGGAGGGGGAAAGAGAGAAAATAAATAGAAACAAGCCCCAGAACAGCTCAAGTACTTTCTAGCACTTGTTTCCCTCTGCTGGAGAGTTGGTAAACTCACACAGTAAGACAGTACCCCACACGAATCCCATAATGAATCCATGTTTCTAGTAAAGAGATTCTCCTGCTGTGGAAAGTACTTTCCTGCAGAGGGAATATCGATCATTTGCCATCGGACTGGAAACGTTAAGGTTCAGCTGAGTGAAGGATCGCGCGTTAGAATCAGATTCCATCCTTTATTGCAAGTGGCCCCCTGTCCTTAGATTATAGATAGCCGAGCAAGTCTAAGCCAACCATCAATCAGCCATTCACGCTAGTTCTATGTAAAAACGCTCCTTACAAACTAGGGGCAATTTGCAGCGGCCCAATTAATCTACAAAGCCGTAATTCTTTGGGATGTGGGAGGAAATCGGAGCAGCCGGAGGAACCCATGGGAGAACATGCAAACTTCACACAGTCAGCACCAGAGGTCAGGATCGAAGCTGGGTCTCCGGTGCTGTGAGGCAGCGGCACTTCCAGCTGCGCTACTGTGCTGCCACCGTGTTGCAATCGGAGTTGCACTCTTTCCCAGGCAGCTGCCTTCCTTTGAAAGGGGTCAGAACATCTTCTTGCTCGCTTGCAGCTCTGTAATCGGCCAATGGCTGGGAAGGGAATGTATGCTCTTCAAGGCCTGAGTCACCCAGCAGCAACCCACCTGCTGGAGCCGGTCACCGCCTGCCTGGTGACCGGCCCCATAGAGTTTGCAGGAGCATCGCTGCCCTGTGGTGGGGGAGGCAGGCCCACCTCAGCTTAGTTAATTGTCACATGCACCGAGGTACAGTGAAAAGCTTTTGTTGTATGCTAACCAGCCAGTGGACAGACAACACATGATTGCAATCAATCCATTTACAGTGTACAGATACATGATAAGGAGATAATGTATCACAGATAGTCCGAGGGTCACCGATGAGGTAGATAGAGAGTTTTCACTGCTCAGCAGGCCAGACACAGAGAAAGACATGAAGGTAGAAGAGCAGATAGACACAAAAAGCTGGAGTAACTCAACAGGCAGCATCTCTGGAGAGAAGGAATGGGTGACGTTTTGGGTCGAGACCCTTCTTCAGACCCGAAACGTCACCCATTCCTTCTCTCCAGAGATGCTGCCTGTCCCGCTGAGTTACTCCAGCATTTTGTGTCTATCTTCGGTTTAATCCAGCATCTGCAGTTCCTTCCTACACGAGGCACAAGCGCAAGTGCGGTGAGGAGATACTGAGGAGGATGGGACAACAGGGTCCATCCACCTCAATTGTAAGAGCTCTCTGACAGCACTTATCCAGAGATGCTTCGGTTAAATGTCGACAGTTCCTTTGGACCAACAGCCCATCCCAACCCTTTACTTATCCTTGGGGTTGCTCTCAACCCAAAAACAAAACCATGGGAGTTTAAGTACCCACACCATGCCAATCCTAATGACCTATTGAATGATGGTCCACTGGGCAGCCTTTAGACGCTCCACTCCCTCATTTCAGCATTTTATGTTCATCAGTTCATAAGAGATAGGAGCAGAATTAGGCCATTCAGCCAATTAGTCTACTACACGATTCAATCATGGTTGGTTGATCTTTCTCTCCCTCCTAACCCCATTCTCCTGCCTTCTCCCCTAACCCCCGACACCCGTACTAATCAATAATCTATCTATCTCTGCCTTAAAAAATATAAATTGTCGGCCTCCACAGCCTGCTGTGGCAATGAATTCCACAGATCCACCACCCTCAGACGACAGAAATTCCTCCTCATCTTCTTCCTGAAGTGAAACATTACATCTGGAAGAGATGAGATTCCTCTTAGCAGGTAAAGCAGACCAATTCCAAAAGACGTGGTCTACGTTTCTGGACCTATTACAAGCATGAGGTGCAATAGTAATTTTAAAAATAAATAAATAAATAAATGGTATCAGGACCTGGTAATGGGAGGTAAAACAACAAAAACAGACTCGGTTGGTGGTCCCTTTTCTGCGGAGTATAATGTCATAATAGAGCGATTGTTCCTACTTTCTTTTTCTTTCTTTTCTAGGGTCTACTTTCTTACTTTACTTCCTTCTCTAACTTCTTTTCTAAGGGGCTTTCTTTTCCCAACACTCTTGCACTTCATGACTCTTGCGCACTTTCTTTACTTTTCTTACTTCTATCTCTTTCTTAAAGCTCAAAAAAATGAAGCGGTACAAAAAATGTATTAAGATATATTTGT
Organism: Malacoraja senta; assembly: GCA_038087875.1. Taxonomy (NCBI): domain Eukaryota; kingdom Metazoa; phylum Chordata; class Chondrichthyes; order Rajiformes; family Rajidae; genus Malacoraja; species Malacoraja senta. Next base: position 46,281,405 of record CM075980.1, read on the forward strand.
TGTGTATTATTGTAATTTACCATACTTCTAATAAAAATAATTAAAAAAAAAAAAATAATAAAAAAAAAATCTTCTTCCTGAAGGAACATCCTTTCATTCTGGGGCTATGACCTCTGGTCCTGGACTCTCCCACTAGTGGAAACATCCTCTCCCCATCCACTCTATCCGGGCCTCTTCATTTCCTCTCATTTTAATGAATATTCCCTTCTATTTTCCATAGGAAGAAGATAATAATTGGAGTTGGAGTGGTCGTGGGTATCCTTGTGGTCATAGCAATACTATGGTGCTGCATCCATTCCCTTTGCAAATCCACACCTCGCCAAAGCGGTGAGTAACTCTTCTGGCTCAGGTTTATTTATTGTCACCTGACCCGAGGTACAGAGCTTGTGTGCTGTTCAATCAAATCAGACAACACCATCCATGAACATAGGAGCAAAGGAGTCCTTCTGCAGTTGTACAGAGCCCTAGTGAGACCACACCTGGAGTATTGTGTGCAGTTTTGGTCCCCTAATTTGAGGAAGGACATTCTTGCTATTGAGGGAGTGTGGCGTAGGTTTATTCCTGGGATGGCGGGACTGTCATATGCTGAGAGAATGGAGCAGCTGGGCTTGTACACTCTGGAGTTTAGAAGGATGAGAGGAAATCTCATTGAAACATATAAGATTTTTAAGGGCTTGGACACGCTAGAGGCAGGAAACATGTTCCCGATGTTGGGGGAGTCCAGAACCAGGGGCCACATTTAAGAATAAGGAGTAAGCCATTTAGAACGGAGACGAGGAAACACTTTTTTCTCACAGAGAGTTGTGAGTCTGTGGAATTCTCTGCCTCAGAGGGCGGTGGAGGCAGGTCCTCTGGATGCTTTCAAGAGAGAGCTAGATAGGACTCTGAAAAATAGCGGAGTCAGGGGATATGGGGAGAAGGCAGGAACAGGGTACTGATTGGGGATGATCAGCCATGATCACATTGAATGGTGCTCGAAGGGCCGAATGGCCTACTCCTGCACCTATTGTCTATTGTCTATTGTCTAACACAATCAAGCCAAACACTTACAAGCACAAATGATAGAACAAAGAAAAATACCAGAGTGCAGAATATAGTTTATTTACATATGGAACAGAGATTTAAACGCATGGAGCAATCATGTCAGATGATAGAGCTCAGCATTTAGTGTGTTTAGTTTATGTACCGAAGTACAGTGAAAAGGCTTTTTGTCGCATGCTATCCAGTCAGCGAAAAGACTATGCATGATTACAATCATGCTGTCCACAAACATACAATAAAGAGAATAATGTTTAGTGCAAGATAAAGTCCAATAAGGTCCATTAAAGATCGTCCAAGAGTCTTCAATGAAGTAGATGGTAGGTCAGCTCTCTAGTTGGTGGTGGGATGGTTCAGTTGCCTGATAACAGCCGGGAAGAAACTGTCCCTGAATCTGGAGGTGTGCATTTTCACACTTGCCCGATGGGAGAGGAGAGAAGAGGGAGCGACCTCTTCTGGTAAATCCTCTTCTGGTAAAACCAGCACACAAAGAGTCAGCATGTTCTGTAGCCATCTTGCAGTCCTTCACCGTGTGACGTCAGGGAACCCTTCTGTGAGCAAAGTCACTCAAACTCCAATACGGCATTTGACAATCCGCCATAAACATCAAGGCTGTGGGCAGGAGAGTATTTAAGAACAAAATCTTGACGAGCCATTTTTCAGCCTATGGGTATCTGCTTAAGCTTGGCCGCATGGCCATGGTGGGACACAGGCCACTTCAATGTGTTAATGGAAGATTGCTTCCTGATGCCTTCCTTCCACTGTTGCTAAACTTTGAGTGTTTGAATCTTGAAGGGACCTTGCCAATATCTCACAAAACATACGAATGGTTCTTCTGAAGAAAGAAAAGAGCCTTTCATTGATCATACAAAGCACTTTACAGCCTAGTTTGGTTTAGTTTAGAGATACAGCGGGGAAAAAGGCTTTACGACGACCAGCGATCCATGAACACTTACATTTTCTTACACACACCAGGGACAATTTACAATTTTACCAAAGCCAATTAACCTACAAACCTGTGTATGAAGGAACTGCAGATGCTGGTTTAAACCAAAGATAGAGACAAAATGTGGAGTAACTCAGCGGGACAGGCAGCTTCTCTGGAGAGAAGAAATTCCTTCCCGCTGAGTTACTCCAGCATTTTGTGTCAACCTACAACCCTGTACGTCTTTGGAGCGTGGGATTAAACCAGAGATCCTGGAGAAAACCCATGCTGGTCACGGGGAGAATGTACAAACTCCATACCAACAGCACCCATAGTCAGGATCGAACCCGGGTCTCTGGCACCGTAAGGCAGCAACTTTACCGCTACGCCACCGTGCCGCGAGCGAGTTATTTTCAAAATCACTGCTATGATGTGGGAAACATAGCAGCTAACTAGCTCCATAAACAGCACTCTAATCATAACATTGTTTTTGTAGTCAGTGGTGACCTAAAGATAGAGTTCAGAATAAAAATAGATAGAACATTCGGCATCACTGTGGCACAGCTGGAAGCCTATGAATACCAGAAGCACGTATTCGATCCTGACCTCGGGTGCTGTCTGTGTGGAGTTTGCACGTTTTCTGTGTGACCATGTGAGTTTCTTCAGCGTCACAGTGTCACAGAGTCATGGAATCATAGAGAACAGAAATAGGCTCTTTGGCCCATCTTGTCCATGTCGACCAAGATGCACCATTGACCCTGATCCCTCGTGCCTGCGTTTGGCCCATGTCCCACTAAACCTTTCCTATCCATGTACCTGTCCAAACGACTGCTTCCGTGTCCTCCCACATCCCAAAGACGTATAGGTTAATTGGCCTCTGTAAATTGTCCCCAGTGTGTAATGAGTGGATGACTAAGCGGGATAACATAGAACTAGAATGAATGGGTGATCTGTGGTCAGCATCAACTCAGTGGGCCGAAGGGCATGTTTCCATGCTGTATCTCTAATCGATACACATTTGCCTTCATGACATCCTGCTTGGAACTTGTTCAGAGAGGTCAACTTCAATGGTTGGCGCAAGAGTCCACACACACAGTGACACAACTTTCCATGCATGTGCCATTTTGTGTTGATGGGTGAAGAGCGTTGTGGCAGAACCAGCCCTGCTCCATGAAACAGCTGTATAGAAACTTACGGGGTGATCTTAGAGAGGTGTATAAAACCATGAGAGGAATAGATCGGGTAGATGCACAGAGTCTCTTGCCCAGAGTAGGTGAATCGTGGACCAGAGGACATAGGCCTAAAGTGAAGGGGGAATGATTTAATAGGAATCTGAGGGGTAACTTTTTCACACAATGGATGGCGGGTGTATGGAACAAGCTGCTAGAGGAGGTAGTTGAGGCAGGGACAATCCCAACATTTAAGAAACAGTTAGACAGCTACATGGATAGGACAGGTTTGGAGGGATATGGACCAAACGTGGGCAGGTGAGACTAGTGTAGCTGGGACATGTTGGCTGGTATGGGCACGAAGGGCCTGTTTACACACTGTGTCACTCTATCTCAATGAATCTAAACACTGATACCTGTTGCAGATGCCAAAAGCTATGTAGATACTTATCGCATTCACAAACATTTAAAAATAATTGACAAATATCAGAACCCTTCAAATAAATAGCAAAGGATTTAAAATTTGCAAGAAGAGTTTTAATGCGTTCAGAAGAAAAGGCAGCAAATGGCAGAATGGCTTGGCAAGGTGGAGAATATCCGCGAAGGAAGAAAGCTAGTTGATGTTTCAGGATCCTGATATTCCACCAGAAAGTCCATTTAACCAGTTTCCCTTTCACTCCATGCATTCCCAGCATTTCCTTCTCTTATTTAGGAGTTTCAGTGTCCACAATATTCATAAACTGGAGGTAACAGCCAGAGGGTGGCACGATGACGCAACGGTAGAGTGACTGCCTTAGACCCTGGTTCGATCCCGACTACGGGTGCTGTCTGTACGGAGTTTGTACGTTTTCCCCGTGACCGCGTGGGTTTTCTCTGGGATCTCTGGTTTCCTCCCACACTCCTAAACGTGCATGTTTGTAGGTTAATTGGCTTCTGTACATTAGAAATTGTCCCTGGTGTGTCGGATAGTGCCTGTATACGTGTGATCGCTGGTCGGCGCGGACTCGGTGTGTCGAAGGGCCTGTTTCCACACGGTATCCTTAAAGCCTAAATTCAAAGTTAGATGAAAGTCTAACAGCCATGAATTTCTGTATCTACCCCCTGCCATTCCAAAAGCTGCAAGCCTTGCCCATGACTTCAGAGCAGATGGGAAACTGGGCTCCTTGCTATTTTGTAATCATGTATTGTCTTTCCGCTGACTGATCGGGGTGCAACAAAAGCTTTTTTCTGTACACGTGACAATAAACTAAACTCAAACTCGGTCCCCGAGCTCCTGATCAGCTCTCCACAGGACCCAAAGGAGGAGATTATACTGTGGCAATGTGCACGCTGAGGGCACCACTGATAACTAACTTGCTGCAGCTCCAGAATCGCGTCACAGCACAAGGGAGCAACCATGCACAAATACTCACAAAGGCAGGCACAGGTGCAGAAACCAAACTGCAGGAGGCAATTACCCAACACACATGGACAAAGCTTGAAGGTAGACAAAAGTGCTGGAGAAACTCAGCGGGTGAGGCAGCATCTATGGAGCGAAGGAAATAGGCGACGTTTCAGGTCGAGACCCTTCTTCAGACTAAGCTTGAAGATCAGATTGAATTTAGCCTCTGGCTGGAACGTAACAGAAAGAAATATTCCAAAAACAAGAGGCAGTGCAAACAATAGAATTCACTAAGCTAGACACACAATGCTGGAGTAACTCCGCGGGACAGGCAGCATCTCTGGAGAGAAGGAACCGGTGACGTTTCGGGTCGAGACCCTTCTTCAGACTGATAGTGCTGGTGTATTATCTTCGATTTAAACCAGCATCTGCAGTTCTTTCCTACACACTAGTTCACAAAGCTGCCAGTTAACTGATTCAGTAGAACGCTAACAGTCCACCTGTCCAACAAAAGAGAAACAGGACGGCACTTGAGGCTTGAATGTCACTCTATCTTGCATCTCATCACACAGCAGAGACAAGATTGATCCACACAATGGGTTAGCAGCGCTACTGCCAGATACATCAATACTTAGATGATCGCAGCAAGTATCACCTGCCTTCAGTGTAAACCAGCATCTGCAGTTCCTTCCCACAGAGTGCCTGGCCCCTCATCACGGGAACTGCAGAACAGGGATGAAAGCAGGGTGGAAGATGCAGTTAGCATTGAAGACAGACACAAAATACTGGAGCAACTCAGCAGGACAGGCAGCATCTCTGGATAGAAGGAATGAGTCGAGACCCTTCTTCAGACTGAGAGTCAGGGGCAGGTCCTATCAGAGGGGGGGGCAACGAGTGCCATTTGGCATGGGCCTCATACCTGTCTGCTTCAAAGGGATCTTGATTTGGGGGCCTCTAACATTGATATTGGCCCGGGCCTAAGTTCATCCATGAGAGGGCCTGGTCGTGGAGAGGGAGACAGAGAAAAGGTGTGAAAACGAGACATCAAAGGGAAAGAGACAAGGAAAATGCAGAATAGATCATTGTTAGCTAGGGCAAGATGACAATGAAGCATACAGAGATAAAATTTAGTCTGGGGGACAGTCAGACTGGTTGGAGAAGTAGGATGGGGAGGGATTGAGAGAGAGGGAAAGCAAGGGCTACTTGAAGTTAGAGAAGTCGATATTCATACCGCTGGGGTGTAATCTGCCCAAGCGAAATATGAGGTGCTGTTCCTCCATTTGGCACTGGGCCACACTCTGACAGTGGAGGAGGCCCAGGACAGAAAGGTCAGTGTGTAAATGGGAGGGGGGGGGGGGGTGAAAGTGTTTGGCAACAGGGACATCATGTATGTTTAGGCGGACTGAGCGGAGGTGTTAAGTGAAACGATCGCCGAGCCTGCGCTTGGTCTCGCCTTCAGTGTAAACCAGCATCTGCAGTTCCTTCCCACAGATTGCATTAGCAGTCAGGAGGAATGACAAGCTGCCTTGGGAATTCTATTGTTAAGAAGCTGCCACAAGATGGTTGCCGAATGAGCTTGCATTTCATTCCTTGATTTTCTATAAAACATATTGGCCTCAGAGTTGCCACAGAGTGCACTGGTCAGGCATTGCAGCAGTGATTATGCAAGATTAGGCTTGCATATTACAACCAAACATTGTTAGGTAACTTTCGGTCACGGATAGTTCCTTTTATTTATTTAATGTTGCTGTGCTCTTGTCTTTCAGCTGTTATAAACACAGCTCCCACTGTGGTGCCGATGAACTATGGACAACCTGTGTCGATGTATCCAGGCTTCCACGCCTACCAGCCAGTGCCTCTTCAACTGTCTCCTGCACAACTGGCTATGACTGGAACTCCTTACTCTAACGCTTACCCACCGGCAGGTCAAGCACAACCACCTTCATACGTGGAGGCAGCATCTGGTAAATAAACTTGGCACGACCATGTCCCTATTGACAGACACAAAACGCTGGAGTAACTCCGCGGGACAGGCAGCACCTCTGGAGAGAAGGAAAAGGTGGCGTTTCGGGTCGAGACCCTTCTTCAGGTTGAGAGTCAGGGAAGAGGGAAACTAGAAGTGGGAAAAGGTACAGAACAAATCAGGGCCCGCACCGATGCCTCAGGAAAGGTGGAGCCCACAATGGTCCATTGTTGGCTGTGGAAGAGGTGATAACGAACAGTGAAACTAGCAGGATGACCAGCATGGGGAGGGAAGGAGAGAGAGGGAATGTAACGGTTACTTGAAATGAGAGAAATCAATATTTACACCGCAGGGTTGTTCGTGTTGATAAGTTGTAGGAGCAGAATGAGGCCATTCGGCCCATCAAGTCTACTCCACCATTCAATCATGGCTGATCTATAATTCCCTCTCAACTCTATTCTCCTGCCTTCTCCCCATAACCCCTGGCACTCTTTTACGAATCAAGAATCTGTCAATCTCCGCCTTAATCTCCATTCACTTGGCCTCCAAGGCCTTCAGTGGCTATGACTTCCACAGATTCACCACCCTCTGATTAAAGAAATCCCTCCTCATCTTTCTAAAACTACATCCGTTTATGCTGCGGCTATGACCTCTAGTTCTAGACTCTCCCACTAGTGGAACCATCCTCTCCACATCCACTCCATCCAGGCCTTTCATTATTCGGTAAGTTTCAATGAGGCTCCCCCCTCATCCTTCTAAACTCCAGCGAGTACAGGCCCACTGCCGTCAAACGCTCATCATACGTTAACCCGATCATTCCTGGGATCATTCTCGTAGACCTCGTCTGGATCCTCTCCAATGCTGGCGCATCCTTCCTCAGATGTGGTGCCCTTCCCTGTGGAGGATGTTTTGTAGCCTATCCCCACGGATTGTGGGTGGCATGGAATCTCCAGTGCAGGTCATTGTGGCTGGATGCATAAATCCTTTTGGGGGCTGTGTATACAAGTTGTGTATACAATCCTAGTGGCCTAAGATCCTGGCCACTGAAAAGTTTGTCTGCATCTACACCAACTTGCTACTGAGGGTTGCTACGTCCATTGTGGGTGGTGGGGAAGGAAGCCCACTGTTGGAGGTGGAAGGACCTGGAGTATTGATGAGCCCGTCTAGATTTGTGCAGCCTGGTGCCTCTCCACCATTGACAATCCATCAAAGTCCAGTATAGGTTGGGATCTGGTGACGATACTCCCATTTCAACTAAGCAAGCCAAAAATAACTGGTAATGAAGTTAATTTTGTGTCCTTGGTTTACAGTTATTTTCCAATTATCTTCTAAAGTATCATGACATAAAATGGCCTGTAAACATGTACGCTTTGATTGGTTCAATATACAGTGAAGAATTTGGGGAAATTTGAATCCTTTCACTTACTTTTGCATGCAAAGTTAAATAAATAGCACACCGACCGTGCTGGCGTGGCACGGTGGCGCAGCGGTAGAACTACTGCTTTACAACACCGCCGACCCTGGTTCGATCCCGACTACGGGTGCTGTCTGTACGGAGTTTGTACGTTCTCCCCGTGACCTGCGTGAGTTTTCTCTGAGATCTTCGGTTTCCTCCCGCACTCCAAAGACGTCCAGGTTTGTAGGTTAATTGGCTTGGTATAAATGTAAATTGTCCCTAGTGTGTGTGTAGGATAGTGTTAATGTGCAAGTGTTTATATGCAGGTCGGTGCGGACTCGAAGGGCCGTGGGACCTGTTTCCGCACTGTATCTCAAAACTCTAAACCAAACTAGTTTACAGGCTATTTTGACCATTATTTGATTATTTATATTATTATCATCGTTGAAAACATTAGCGACGCAGTGGCGCTAGTTTCCTACGGGAACGGTGACGGACGCACCACACATCTCTGTCCTCCAGTTCCTGCGGACTTCCAACGCTGGAAGTATAGGATTTTGGTGTGTGTGTGTGCGTTATCATCATTCCTTACAATGCTATGTACAACAGTGATCACAGCTTCCACTGAAGTGTGGATGGCCGTCGGCTCGCTAGAAGCTCATCTGCCCTTTGACTGGTCTTGTTTTTGGTCCTGCTGGGGGTCCACAGCCCCCTCCTCAACTGGCAAACCAGGTGGGGGAGACGGTTTAGTCGCCGACTATGCGACCATGGAGCAGGTAGCACGGGATTACATGGTACCCGTGGTGGGGGGGGGGGGGGGGGGGGGACGACTCCCCCTGACCTGAGCTGAAAATCCATTATTTGACACTAACATTTAATTACTTTGTTTCTATTGTTATAGGTGGACAACCGTTACATCATCCCATGGGACAACCTTCATACATTCCTACCGGAAGCATGAATGATAATCCAAACTTTGTCAATCCACCGCAACACAAAATGTGAACAAAATCACTAGCCACACCCAAAAAATGCTTCTGCCTGCTTTTGTCCCTCCCAATATTCTTTAACAAAGTCCAAGGTTGAGTGAGATAGGTGGCTTCAGTGCAAATCTAAACAGAAGGTGTGCCAGAAAAAGTTAGAGAAAAGTACTGTCAGAACAAAAAACTTTAGAAGTTACCGCATTTGTCTGTCTGTCTCTGTCATGTAATTCATTATCCATTATGGTGAGCAGAAATGTATTTCTACTTAATAATGTCTGGTCCTTACCACAGACTCGAGTTCTCTCTGGGACCTTCAGTTCTTTGTTACACTCAGACTTGGCTGTTTTAAAGCACTCGTGCCTAACATTTTACACGCAGCCTCCATGTCTAAAACTCTGCTGCATCAAATCTAAACTTCCCATCCATGGTTTCAAATCTGCAGGGCGATTCCTTTTCCTAACACTATCTATGGGCTTTCTTCAATATCCTTGCTCCCATTCAATACAAGCCTCTCAAATTTAGTTGTTCCATACATCATGCTTGCCTTCAGATGCCTGGGCATAAACTCTCAGACTTGCTAATCTTCCTCTTCTATGGGCTTTCAAATGCTCATTTAAATCCACCTCTTTCAACATGTTTTTGGCCAGATGTTCTACCACCCTGTTATTTTTTAATGAGAATGCAAAAGCAGAGCAAACCAGAGAACTCCAACTTGGAGCTATGTCACTGACTGTACCTGTGGCATGGCCAAATCCGGACCATGGGCCTGGTAACTTAATCAAGGGGTCTTCAACTTCAAAAAGGGGCTCAGGCTTAGCTGCACAAATTAATGCTAAATATTCCCATCTGATTTTCCTGCTTTCATGCTAACAATGATGAAAAAAGGTGATCTTACAAATAATAGGGCTTATTACATTGCTGATAAGATTATTATAGTTAAAGGACTTTATTTCAACATGGGCGGTTATGGGCAGTGGTAGAGTTGCTGCCTTACAGCGAATGCAGCGCCACAGACTCGGCTTCGATCCCAACTACAGGTGCTGTCTGTATGGAGTTTGTACTTTCTCCTCGTGACCTGCGTGGGTTTTCTCCGGGATCTTCAGTTTCCTCCCACACTCCAAAGAAGTACAGGTTTGTAGGTTGATTGGCTTGGTATATATGTAAAAATTGTCCCTAGTGGGTGTAGGATTGTGTTAATGTGCGGGGATCGCTGGTCGGCGTGGACCCGGTGAGCCGAAGGGCCTGTTTCCGCTCTGTATCTCTAAACTAAACTAAAATGAATATTGTTTGTAATGTTCTAGCTTTTTGACATGCTTCATAAAACAGGTTATATATAGAAAACCATGTTGGGTTCAGGTAAAGTAAACTGGATTTAATCTGTGAGCTTAACAGTAATAAAATGGTGACAACATGTTTTGTGTTAGTTTACGCTGATTTTTGATCTCGCAAATTTAAAATCTGTTTTTGGAAACGGCCTTTATTTTTCAGATTTATGTTCCTTTTAATAAACTTTTTAAAAATATTCGTAATCAGACCTTGTTGCTGGTTTTGACCTTTGTAGTGCGTTCCAGAGCTGCTCTGCTTGACAATAATATAAGAAAACAAAATGATTAACTTTCTGTGCGGCAATGAATCATCTTAAGAAACATGTCTGAGGACAAACAGTGCAGAATGTCTTCACCACACGGCTATGAATAAAAATAGGTGTCCAGGACAAAACAAGCCTACCCGTCCGTTAATACCTATTATTCACAAACCCAGGGTGCTCCAGAGTCCTTTGCAGCTTCTGAAATATTATGTGCTCCCTCTACTGTAAAGTAGTAAAAGTCATCATCTATAACACAAAGCAAGTGCTACAAAAGTTAGAAGATACGAGACCATCTAATGGGTTTTTTTCAGTGATGCTCGTCAGGGAATTAATATTGGCCAAAACATTTGGGGAGCTCTGCTTAGAGTGATACAGTGTGGAAACAGGCCCTTCGGCCCAACTCGCCCACACCGGCCAACAATGTCCCAGCTACACTAGTCCCACTTGCCTGCGCTTGGTCCATATCCCTCCAAACCTGTCCAACCCATGTACCTATCTAACTGTTTCTTAAACAATGAGATAGTCCCAGCCTCAACTACCTCCTCTGGCAGCTTGTTCCATACACCCACCACCCTTCCCTTTGAAATTGTGCCATCGAAACGAATGGGGACTGAGGGTCATAGCTTTAAGTCCCATCCAAAGGATGGTGACTCACACAGAATGAAACTCCTATCCAAACTCTATTTACGCTAAAGTCCCTGGACTGGTGCCTGAAACCACAACTCCCTGGCAGAAAGGCAGCTGATGTCGTGAGGCCCAAGTAAATTGCCGTGGCAACAGGGAGCAGCAAAGGACATTAACGGCTTTTGGAGAGGAATTACCTCTGCATCCACAAAACAATGTGAAGTGGTTTCACAATTCCATTGGGATTATTAATTTCCCATAATCAATAGGGTAGAGTTGCTGCCTTACAGCGCCAGAGACCCGGGTTCAATCCTGACTACGGGTGCTGTCTGTACGGAGTTTGTACCTTCTCCCTGCCCTGCGTGGGTTTACTCCAGGATCTCCAGTTTCCTCACACACTACAGACATGCAGGTTTGTAGGTTAATTAGCTTGGTATAAATGTTAATTGCCCCATGTGTGTGTAGGATAGTGTTAGCGTGCTGGGATTGCAGGTTGGCATGGACTCGGTGGGCAGAAGGGCCTGTTTCCGTGCTGTACGTCTAAACTAAACTAAACTGAATAGCGCTTAAAAACCTGACACTTGTTCAGTCCCGCTCACCATAATACAGCAAGAGGGAGCTGAGTTAATCTTCAGAACTATTCAACTTACAACCATGGCATTCTAGAACCAAGGTTACCCGAGCCTTAATGGGTGGTCTACTTTCGAAAGCTGTCAAAATACACTGATTCTTGTGTTTATTAATGATGAAGGGGATGGCAAATATAAGAAATAAGATCAGGTAGGCCCAGGCAGACTGAGCAAAGGTGTTCAGCGAAATGATTGCCCAGTCTACGTTTAGTCTTGGAGAAAGCAGGGCTTTTACTCCTCATACAGAAGGTTAAGAAGAAGTTTGGTGGAGGTGTTCAAAACTATGAATGGAGTAAAGATGGAAAAAGCTTTCAGTCTCACAGTGAAGGTAATAGGTGAGGATTCACTTTCTCATAGCTGCGCATTGTGATCTGGGATATACTGCCTGAGAGGATGGCACAGCGACGCAACGGGTAGTGCTGCTGCCACACAGTTCCAGTGACCTGGGTTCAACTCTGACCTTGTGTGCATGGAGTTTGCAAGTTCTGCCTGTGACCCTGCAGATTTCTCACAGATGCACTGGTTTCCTCCCACAAGCTGAAGGTGAGGTGGTAGGTTGATGTGCCAGTGTAAATTGCCCGCAATGTAGGCAAGTGGCAGAATAATTAGGTGAGATTTACTGAGCTTGGAGGAGAGGATAGTTAAAGGAAAAAAAACCTTGGAGGAATGAGATTCATGGGATAGCTCTGAGAACTGGCATGAATTCAAGATAGGCACAAAATGCTGGAGTAAACTCAACGGGACAGGCAGCATCTCTGGAGAGAAGGAATGGGTGACGTTTCGAGTCGAAACCCTTTGTCAGGGTTGAATCGATGGGCGTGAATGGTCTCCTCTGCCAAATGAAAGGATGATGGAGGCAGATGAACAGAAAACTTCCGATTGTATAAAGATAAGATGGTTTTCTCAAAGAGCTGGCAAAGGCAAATTTGGGTGAATGGCGCATTTTTGAGCAGTTTTTGTTCTAGATGAGGAAACAGGGCAAGACATGAGAATATAGACCACTACCCCACAGAGGAGGAAATAACAACATGAACTAAAAGGGGCCGAATTGGTCATTTTATATTATGCTTTCTATGCAACATGTTCTGTAATATTCTCCTGTAAAAAAAGCTGCAATTAATACGTTTGAAATTTGAATTCAAATGTTTTTTTCATAATAAGAGCTGCACACAAACTGGTTATTAATCAGTGTATGAATGTATGGCAAATTAAATTCCTCGTATGTTGCAAAACATACTTGGCTAATAAAGTAAGTATGAGTCTGGGTGTCACAGTGTTGGTGGCTACAACAGTTAATCATTATCAAAAGAAATCTAGCAGAGAGGTCATCATTCATGATATTAGAATAGGGAGGACAAAGATAAACAAGCGAGGGTCAAATTGACCTCAGTCAATACTACGTTGTGGCAGATCCAGAACTTTTATGTGCTATCCTCTTCTTCCTTCACCTCTGTAGCAGTTCCAGGAACAAATGCTGACACTGAGAAAACAGGATGCAAGCTGGCCTTCCTTCCTTCCCAAATCAAATGCAGGCTGACGCTGATCCATTTCAAATAAGAGGTTGAGCAGATGCAGCCACGTAGTTCAAGCCAACATCTGATGTTGGTTCTTCTTCTTCAGTTTATATATTCATGTTCGAGGAGCAGAATTAGGGCATTTGGCTCATTTGACCATTCAATCATAGCTGGTCTCTCTCTCCCTCCTAACCCTATTCTCCTGCCTTCTCCCCATAATCCCAGGCACCCATACTAATCAAGAATATGTCAATCTCTGCCTTGAAAATATCCATTGACTTGGCCACCACAGCCTTCTGTGGCAATGAATTCCACAGAGTCACCACCCACTGACTAAAGAAATTCCTCCTTATCTCTTTTCTAAAGGTATGTCCTTTTATTCTGAAACTATGACCTCTGGTCCTAGACTCTCCCACTAGTGGAAACATTCTCTCCACATCCGCTCTAACCAGACCTTTCACTATTCGGTTAGTTTCAATGAGGTCTCCCGTCATCTTTCCAAACTCCAGCGAGTAGAAGCTCCGTGCCTTCAAACGCTCTTCATACATTAACCCAATCATTCCTGGGATCATTCTTGGAAATCTCCTCTCCAGAACCAACACATCCTTCCTCAAATATGGGGCCCAACCGTGACAGATTGTTATGGGATTCATTCATTTTGTCTTTGAATGTGATGACATTTTCTCTCATTGCCATGTAAACGATGACATAAAATAGAAAGGTTAAACGAGAACTTACCGTTTGAAGTTTGATCTTTATTTTATGTGAAGTTGAAGTGAGGGATTACGTGAAGAAGCCCGCCAGCCCGCATGCGCGTCAACCTTTAAAGCAGCTGTATGCATGGGGCGGAAAACCCGGGGGGGCCAGAAGGGACATGTCCCCTCCATGTTTTGAGAGGTGGGGGACATCCCCCCCAAGTTTTTGTGATCCGGATTTTAAAATCTCCGCTTTCCGCGAGACAGTGGGGGTGGGACTGATGATCGAGGGCGCTGACTGGACGAGAGAGACGTCGGTCAGCAGGCAATGGGGGCGGGACATGATTCAGCGTGATGATTGCCGCAGGCAGGATCGATCCCGGCCGGGTCTCCAGCGCTGTCCTGTCCCCACCCGAGTGCCTCCCCCTGCGGGTGGCCGGAGAGGTCGGCAGCAAACATCCTCCGCTATAGGATCTTTGGTCCGCAGTCAGACGGGCCAGCGCAGAGAAACAGTGCTAAACCCAGCTAACTCTGCCTGTCCCGCCAGGTGAGCTTACAACCCTTCCTGGACTTGCGGGAAATATGGCCAGCGCGGAGAAGCAGCGCTGGTATCCCATCAGTCCAGACACGGCTGTAGTTAACCCGGTGAGACAGGCAGTTGAGCTGCATTTAGCGCTGGATTGAGCCTCCGAAGCCTCGCGCGCATGTGTGTGTGAGTGTGCGCATGCGCGCGTGGCCGCCAAAAAATTGTGTCCCGTCCCCTCCATGTTTTGATAGCGCATTCCGCTCTTGGCTGTATGAAACCACAGAATAGTTGCTGACCTAAGCTATAGGAAGATTTAACGAATTAGAACTACCGAATGTTCTTTATGAGAATTGGGTTGGGAGTGGAGGGCACATAATCCCTCACTTCAACTTCTCATAAAATAAAGATCAAACTTCAAACGGTAAGTTCTCGTTTAATCTTTCTATTTTATTTCGAAGTCACGTGAGTGACTATGTGAAGATTTCAAAGCTCTGTGATTTCATGAAGTGAACCAAAGTCCAAGCAAACATATTGCCTCAGTTGACCAGATATGGCTGAAAAAACATACTGCATTAAAACATGATATTGACTTAAACATGTTTATGCTTTTAATGAAAATAATAATAATGGTCCCTTACATCAGGGATAAAGAATAGATTAATTAACAGAGCTTAAAATTTTACTAGCAAACGAACCAGGCCTAGCAATAGGCTTACTATAAAATGCTTGAAAAGTTCGCTCATTCGACCATCCTGCTGTCGCTAGGATGCGGTCCAGTGGAACTTCCATGAATCTTGCTGCCGACGTTGCTGCAGCCCTGGAGTGAGTGAGATTTAAACACATCAGCGTCCACTCCTGCGAATGCTAAAACATGTCTCAACCATCCAGAAATGGTCTGCACCAATACCCTTCCGTGTGGTTTTCTGTGACTGATGAACATAGCCAATTTGGTGGCTCGAAAGTCCTTTGTAACCTTTATATATTGTTTAATGTATGTGACAACACATAACCTACGATCAGGTGGATATGCCAAAAAATCCAGCTTAAGTCCTAGCACACCTGGTCTACTTTGCTTAACTAACTCATTTACGTAAAAGATTACCCTATTGTTAGACATAACTGCCTTATCCAGCCTTAATTTATGCAATGACTGGACACGTTGGGCTGAAACGAGCGCCATGAGCATTATTAATTTATAGGTGAGCTGGACCAAAGATAAAGATGCGGCTGGAGCCCAACTGCGAAGCAGTGTTAACATTACGTTAATGTCCCATTCTTCTGTATATCTGGGCCTGGGAGGGTTTTTGTTAAAGATACCTCTCATAAATTTGGATACCAATGGGTGAGTCCCGACAGAATGGTGTCCTGATCCCAGCAGCAAGTATGATGATAAAACACTTCTAGCAGTGTTAATAGCACTGTAACTTAATTTTTTATCAAAATATAATGTTGAAAGGAATTCCAACACATCGGCTATATCTGCCGAACCGTAAGTTATTTCTGAATTAACACAAAAAACTTCCCATAGTCTAATGTAAGAAGTGTACTGCTTCTTAGTGCCGTCCCGCCAAGCTGCAGTGATTACGTCCACCGTTCGGTCATATAATCCGAGCCCCAAAAAAGGTCTTCTTAGACTCTGCAAATTAATAGGTTGATTTTGTCATGCAGAGGATGAGATTCCCGAGACACGGGATGAACAAGCAAGCATATATGTTTATGAATAACCATATATGGTTCTGTTAGCATTGCTAACAGCAAAGGGAACCATGGTTGCGTTGGCCAGTCAGGCACTACTATAATACCCGAAGCGGAGTCTTGCTTGATTTTTTGCAAGCAACGACCGATGAGGCAAAATGGAGGGAAGGCATAGAAGAACATTCCTCCCCAGTCTAAAGAGAATGCATCTATAGCTTCCGCCCCTGGGTCTGGCGGCCATGCTATATATCTTGTCAATTGGTGATTAAGCCTGGATGCAAACAAATCAATATCAGGTGTTCCATAGTGAGCAATAATGTCGTTAAACACTTTGTGATTTAACATCCATTCTGTGTGATCATTAAATTTACGAGATCTGGTATCTGCCACTGTGTTAAATCTACCCGGCAAGTAGATAGCTGAGATCCAAATCCTCCTGTTTATACACCAACTCCAAATGAGATTAGCTAAATCATCACAGGATATTGATTTGATTCCACCCATATGATTAATATATGCCACCGCTGTAGTGTTATCGATTTGAAGTTGAACATGCACATTATGTAGCTTCCCACAGTAAGCCTTTAAACCATAGAATGCCCCCAGCATTTCCAGGTAATTGATACTATATTGATGGATAAATGATAATTCGTGCATGTCCCATCTGCCGCCACAACTAGAGATGGTGTTAGTAGTTTCCCATCCCAGTGCACTTGCATCAGTCTGTAGTACAATTAAAGGTTTACTAATCAAAATGTTGCCAGAGCAATGTTGAATACTGGTCGTCCACCATTGTAACTCTGCTATAGATTTAGACGACAATTGCATAGGTCTGTCAAAATGACCTAAATGGAACTTAAGTGCCTGCTCCTTTGCATGCTGTAGATTTTGATAATGCAAAGGCCCAAATCGAGCAGCTGGAAAGGCAGCTACTATTTTGCCAATTACTCTAGCCACCTGGTGAATAGATGGCTGTTCTGTAATGAGAAGATTATTACAGGCTTCCATTAAATCTAATTTCTTTCCCCTGGGTAGGGTCACAGACATTTCCAGAGAGTTAATAGTAAACCCTAAATAATCAATAACCCTTGTTGGTATCAACCTGGATTTGACTGGATGGATGAGAAACCCCAATTTCTCAAATATAAGCTTTGTAGCTGAAACAGCTAGTTTAGCCAAATGTAGTGTTTTCCCTATGATCTGGATATCATCCAAATAGCCCATAACAATATGTTTTTTAGCTCTGAGCAGACCAAGCACTGGCTTCAGCAGTTTAGTAATTAACTGAGGAG
Organism: Malacoraja senta; assembly: GCA_038087875.1. Lineage (NCBI taxonomy): Eukaryota > Metazoa > Chordata > Chondrichthyes > Rajiformes > Rajidae > Malacoraja > Malacoraja senta. The sequence continues at coordinate 46,298,823 of CM075980.1, forward strand.
CTGAGGTTAAACCATTAGGTAATGCTTTAAACTGCCACAGTTGTCCCATCCAGCTAAATTTCAGATATCTCCGGTGATCCTTGTGAATTGGAACCGAATAATATGCATCCTTGAGATCGATGCATGCCATAAAGCAGCCCTCAGAAATTAGTTGCTTAACAGTAAAGAAATTCTCTATTTTAAAATGTCTATACTGCACGTATAAGTTAAATTCTGCCAAATCAAGGATGATACGGCATCCACCATCTTTCTTCTCCCTGGAGAATATACTAGAGATGTATTGATGTTTTTCATACATTGATCTCTCAATTACACCTTTTCTGTGCAATGCGTGTATTGCCGCTTGCATATCCAAAGCCTCTTGTTTGGAATAAATATACGACCGACTTGGCGTATGTCGTGTGGGTGGCAATGAGTTAGGTAAAAACTCAATCTCGAAACCCTTTATACTGTGCAATATAAATGGATCTGAGGTTATCTGCCGCCATTCATGCAAAAACAAACTTAATCTACCACCAATTTGTAATTGCTCCTCACACCCTGTGTGACTGAAAGAACCAGACCCACCTACCTCAACGGTCACAGGTGGTTCAATAGCAGGCCCAGCGGACCCTAATTCTGGTTTTGTTTCCTTCCCCTTCCTCTGAAGGGTTGAGCTGCTGGGGCGTGAGGATGCCGCATCTTCCATGATGGGCGGGACGGGCCATGGCCTAAAAAAGACCTATGACCGGGTAGATTAAATCTGGAGCTGCCACTGGTTTCAGCAAATCGCTTCTTGCTAGTAGAGGCGTAAGGGTGCTGACGCCGGAAGAGCGGAGACTTGCCCATAGGAGATGCTTTAATCAATCCTGCTGCTCTGGACTCATCATGCAGGTCTTTCACCTGTTTACTCAGGTCTTCTCCGAAGAGTAGATTGGGAGGCTGGACATTACTGGCCCTACACAGATGCGCAAATTTAGGGTTCAGTGCTGGCCTGATGGTGTTCTTCCGGAAACAATTTATCTCGAAATGGGCGTTGCACATCAGCACCATAGCATCTTGCTGAACATCTGATAATGGACCCCCATCTATTGATCTGGCAAAAGCCGTGATGCCTGCAGATAGCAACTTCAGGATGCGTTGGAGCTTCATCTCTTGGGTTTTGATGCTACCCCCAATATAACCCCAAATAGTATTGTTGACCAAGGGCACATTCAGAGTTGGACAATTCTCTGGAGTGGGGTATTTTGCAGCTGTTTCTACCATGGTCTCCTCTTTTAGTTGATGTGAAGTCAGGTAGCTGAGTCTTGAAGCCAATTCTTCCGGAAGTGGTTTCCCTATCTGTGAAGGCACAGCAAATCTGGAGGCAAGAGCTGGCAACTCTTGTGTATGCAACTCACGCATATCATGCATTACAGCATGTTCCTCCGACACACATCCATATTCTGAGTCAGCCATATAATGACCTCCGAAACTCCCCTCATCTGAGCGAGAGGAACTAAGCAGCCCTGTACCAGGTGCTGCCGCAGGTGTTAGAGTAGACCTGCCTGTATATGCCTCCGTACCACGGAGCATACTGTGTGTCAGCATCATCTCCATGAGGTGCTCCATTTGAGATAGACGCCCTAAGACATCACTCATTGATGTAGTAGTGGAATCCTCCTCACCTGAATCATCAGACAATACATGTCTGATAGACTTTTGTTTGGCTTTACCCCCCTTCGGGGTTGCCAAGCTGCTCCTTGCAGGAACCAAATCTGAAGTAGCTGAGCAAACTGCCAACGCTTCTGAAGATGAAACCGCCGGCCGCCGGCTTCCCGCACTCCCGAACATTTCTGCAGCCGGTTTCCCCGCGGCCCATCTAGGTTTGTTAGTCCAGTTTCTTCCATTACTCTAGCGACTATTGTTAAGAAAAAATACATACACAAAAATTCCTCGGAGTAAGTTGTACACTTACCTGTGAGGTTTTTAAACTTACCGCTGGAGGAGCCGACCCTCCTCCCAGCCTGTCGTGCGCCATGCGTTAGACATATTGACGCGCATGTGGGCTGGCGGGCTTCTTCACGTAGTCGCTCACGTGACTTCAAAATAAAACATCATCCTCGTCTTGAATAATATCTGCGCAAAGAGGCGTCCTAGTAAAAGTGTAGGAACTGCAGATGTTGGTTTACACCGAAGATAGACACAAAATGCTGGAGTAACACAGAGGGACAGGGAGCATCTCTGGAAAGAAGGAACTGGTGATGTTTCGGGTCGAGACGTCACCCATTCCTTTTCTCCAGAGATGCTCCCTGTCCCGCTGTGCGACTCCAGTGTTTTGTGTCTATCTTTGTCCCACTAAATGTCACTGGGTAACAATTGTGGAAGGAATTATTTACTGTGGATTCGCTACTTCTCACCCCACCAACTTTAAAAGGCAACAGAACCACGAGCCATCCATCCGCTCTGATTAAAGCCCACCTCTAATGACCATTACCTCCACGAGCATGCGACCTGCATGCGGCAAGCACGACCAAACCGGAAGCAGGGGCCGCGCGGAGGTCGAGTGAGTGACGTGAAGTTCGAGCGAAATCCGCGGGAAGATCGCGCGTGACGTACTGTGTCAAGACGCTGCGTACGGCGTCGAGACACTTCGTATGGCGTCGAGGCGGTGCTCACGGCGTCGAGGGGGTGTGCACGGCGTCGAGGCGGCTGCGCGCCGGCAGGCCGTTGCCTCGCGGAATTTTTGAACACTGTCAGTTTTTCGGAACCCCGTGCGATGTCGGGACCAGCTCCACACAACTCCATACGGCTCCGGCGATCAAAGTGGGACCGGCCCCGCGAGGCCGTACGGCTCAAGCGACCACGTTAGGTCATGCTTGCCGCATGGAGTCGCATGCTCGTGGGACAGGCCCTTAAGTTGTTTCTTCACAGCTCAATATCCCCATCACAACTCTCACTGCTGTGCACAAGCCCTGTTCACTTGTGATTGATTCCAATCACTGCCTCGGTCACATCTTGGGTTGGTTCATATTCGGAAATGTAATGAGTCGAAAATAGCCAATCTACAGGAAGCATCTGCTTCAACTTTATTTCCCATTCTTTATCCATGCTGAGGACCACTGACATCCACATCTGCAGTGCTGAATGCTTTTGCCTCTAAATCTGCCACACCATCAATGAATCCCACAAACAGTTCATTATCATCATTACACTGAACTCTGACTGACCTTTCATTGTCCACCCTCCATTTATTTCAACTTTTCCAAATATTTGAAGATTGTGTCGCTCCCATCAAACTTCTCAGCTATCCGTCATCGCACAGGCCCTTGGACTACACTGACAACAGCCAGCCTTGGTTGTTAACATGAAGATCGACACAAAATGTTGTCGCAACTCACTGGGTCAGGCAGTATATCTGGAGAAGATGTATAGGTGGTGTTTCGGGTCAGGACCCTTCTTCAGGCTGATTGTAGCAGGGGAAAAACCCGGAAGCGATAAAAGGCAGGACAAATCAAGGCGGCAACAGGTGACCTCAGGTGAGGAGGTTCCCTGATAGGCACCTGAAGCAAAAGGGCCGAATGGGCATTTCTATATATCATTCTTTCCATACAACATGTTAGATAGAGAGAGTTGTGAGGCGAAGAGGAATACACAACTGCAGAATGTGAAGCTACTTAATGGGCATTTAGTAGAGGGCACGAGGGGGTTGAAACTGGTGCAAGGTCAGCCAAAGTTTAGTGGAGGTGAATGGGGGGAAAAGTAAGGGGGGGGGGGTGGAGAGTTTGGTGGGGGGGGGGGGGGGAAGAAAGGGGCGGGGAAGGGAGACATTTGTAAAATTTACCAAAAATTGGAGAATTCAATGTTCATACCATTGGGTTGCAAGTTATCCAAGCGAAATAAGAGGGGCTGTTCCTCTAGTCTCCGTGCTGTCTCACTTTGCCAATGGAGGAGACCCTGGACAGAAACATCAGTGTGGGAATGGGAAGGGGAGTTAAAGTGGTCAGCAACCGTGAGATCCAGTGGAGTTTGACAGACTAAGTGTAGGTTTTCGGTGAAACAGACGCTGAGTTTACGCTTGGTATCGCCGATCTACGGGAGCCCACATCGGGAACACCAGATACAGTAGATTAGGTTAGAGGAGGTGCACATGAACCTCTGTCTCACCTGGAATGACTGTTTGGAGTGGTAGGAGGAGGTATAAGGACAGGTCTTACATCAACTGTGGTGGCAGGGTAAAATACTTATGGAGTGTAGACACAAAATGCTGGAGTAACTCAGCGGGGCAGGCAGCATCTCTGGAGGGAAGGAATGGGTGACGTTTTGGGTCGAGACCCTCTTCTTGGGAGCAGATGCAGCGGAGACATTTAGAGTAAGGGATAGCGTATTTGCAAGAGGCACGATGGGAGGGCAGCACTGTGGTGCAGCAGTGGAATTGTTGCTTTACAGTGCCAGAGACCCAGCTTTGTGAAAGGGAGACCTTGCCTGACAAACCTGTTGGAATTCTTTGAGGAAGTAAATAGCAGGATAGACAAAGGAGAGTCAGCGGATGTGGTTTACGCAGAGCTGCAGAAGGCCTTGGATAAGGTGCTGCACCTGAGGCTGCTAAAGAAGCAGAGGGAAGGTACTAGCATGGATAGCAGATTGGCTGAATGGCACAAGGAAAAGAGTGACAATGAAGGGTTTTTCCTCTTCGCCTGCCAATGACTAGCGGTGTTCCACAGGGGGTCAAGAAAGCAGTGTAGAGAAAGCAGGGACTTGGCTTGGACAGGTTGGGAGAGTGGGCGGAGAAGTGGCAGATGGAATATAGTGTTGCAAAGTGTGGACTCATGCATTTTGGAATTTGGAATAAAGGCGCATGTTCTAAAAGGCGAGTGAATTCAGAAATTGGAGGTGCAAAGGGACTTGGGAGTGCTGGCGTAGGATTCCAAAAAAAGTGTTTTGAGTAGTTTTTGGCCCCATATCTGAGGAAGGATGTGCTGGTGTTGCAGAGGGTCCACAGAAGGTTTACGAGAATGATCCCTGGAATATTTGGGTTAACATATGATGAGCGTTTGACGGCACAGATCCTCTACTCGCTGGAGTTTAGAAGGATGAGGGGACACCTCATTAAAATGTACCGAATAGTGAAAGGCCTGGATAGAGTGGATGTGGAGAGGATGGTTCCACTAGTGGAAAGTCTGGAACCAGAGGCCATAGCCTCAGAATAAAAGAACGTACATTTAGAAAGGAGATGAGGAAGAACTTCTTTAGTCAGAGGGTGGTGAATCTGCGGATTTCATTGCCAGAAGGCCAAGTCAATGGATATGTTTAAGGTGGAGATTGACAGAGTATTGATTAGTACAGGTGTCAGGGGTTACGGGGAGAAGGCAGGAGAATGGGGTTGGGCAGGAAAGATAGATCAGCCATGATTGAATGGCGGAGTAGACTTGATGGACCGAATGGCCTAATTCTGCTCCTAGAAGTTATGAACTAATGAACTATTATTACTAGCAATGTTACAAAATTTTGAGATTTAAAAAATCAAGTCTGCAATTTATCCCATCAGATAAAGCATAAAAAGAAGTTTAATTTGACACCTAATTCACTTTCATATCTTCAGTATTAAAAAAAGTTATGGCCATTTTCATACTCTGAAATTAGCATCTTGTTCCCTATTGCTTTTCCATTGACTTAACTCAAAAGCTGTGATCGAGGACAGTCACAAGCTCATAACTTTCTTAAAAATTAAGAGAACTGAATGAAATTTTCAGGTATTGTAGATTGAAGCATTCTGAAACAAATATGAAACAATCTTACTTGGATGACCTGAAATTAAAGCATATAATTAGTTAGTTACCGAATTGTAGCTAATTGCAAAATTCAATTACTAGATCTAAACATCTATCCATTTCTTAAGAAAAGGTTAACATTTTTAAATAGCCTAAGTATCCAAATAACATTCACACAAGAATTCACAATATAACATGATTTTTAAATCTCATTGTCATGAATTTATAGGCCAAATGGAAGGAAGTTAGTGTTTAATTCCCGTAAATTAATGACCATTTAAATCATCTTGCGAGTGGGATTTTGTGGAACGCGATCGTTTGGAACGTTGCGGTTTGCAGTGAATTTAAACCCCATATCGGCAGGAAAAATACTGCCGGTTCACCTTTTTGCCGATGAAATTTGGATTAAAGTAATCCGAAGAAGCAAGTTTATATGTAAAATAAACGGCTTACCTTATGTTTTGTCCCGTACGGGAGATCCGTCCCTTTGTCGGCGTTGATGGCGTTAGATGCAGATTTTTATTTTACTCCTGCGATTAAATTGTCCAGCAATGTTTTTCAAAAACTTCAGAGAACGGATGTCGGAGCGATTTTTCTGCAGCAGCTGAACAGCCTGAGAAAGATCGACTCCGACAGGCAAGAGAAAACGGCATTTTAATCCCCCCCCCCCTCTCAAAGGAGCCAATGTCATGCACACGGCCAGTGGCAGAACTGCAGCGCTGCTGAAGGTAAGTTTTGTAACATACCTACTTACACCCAAGTGATTTCCGCTCCTCCCTTGGGCACAAGTTACAAAAGTCTAAATGCAACATACAATCAGGTTGAAGAACAGTTTCTTCCCATTGTTCTCAAAGTCTTATACGGACATCATATAAGCTAAGGATGTAGTTCCGATCTCACACTGTACCACGTTGTGGACATGGCACATTTTTTATCTGCGCTTTTTCTGTAACATTGTATCCTGCTGTGTTTCCTTTCTCTATTCCAGTACCCTGTTGTGCTTGTGTATGGTTTGTTTGCATCCATGTCCAGGAGAGAACTGCAGATGCTGGTTTAAACCGAAGAAAGACACAAAATGCTGGAGTAACTCAGCGGGACAGGCGGTATTTCTGGATAGAAAAAATGGGTGATGTTTCAGGTCGAGACCCTCCTTCAGACTCAGATGGGGAGATACAGAGACAAGGAAGTGCAAGGTGTGAGAACGAGACATCAAAGGGGGTGGTGATCAAGGAAAATGTAGAATAGATCATTGTTATCTAGGAGAAGGTAACAACAAAGCAAACAGAGATAAAATGTAATCAGGGACAGGCAGGCAGTTCGGAGAACTGTGAAGGGGAGGGATAGAGAGAAAGGGAAAGCAAGGGTTACTTGAAGTTAGAGAAGTCGATATTCATACTGCTGGGTTGTAAGCTCAGTCATTTCCTCTCAACCCGTAACATCACCCATCCCTTCTGTCCAGAGATGCTGCCTGCCTCTATGGTTCCCCACAATGGGGGTAAAACCAGCAGTAAGCCGGTCTCGGCACCCGAGTCGCTGACAGTGCGGTCAGCGGCTCCTAGACCGCTATCTGGGAGGAGCCATCTTGTGGAACGGCTGCAAAACAGCAGCCGTCCGTTAATTGTACTTTTTTACTACGTTTTTTAGTTTTCTTTAAGTCTTTATTTTTTATTTATTTTGCCTTTTAATGTGGGGGGATCAAGGGGAAACCACTTCCTGGTCCCTACCTGGTCGGTGAGGCAGCCTTCTCTCCGGCTGCCCATTCGACCCGTCCTCGCGGCCTACCAGCGGGCGTGGAGCGGCGTGGAGCGGCATTTCCTGGCGGGAACCGCATAGCACCCTCAGCTTTGGTGGCGGCACGGCGCTGGAGCGCTACTGTGCAGCGGAGCGGGCGATGCCTTGCCTGGGTCGCCGCGCTGGACCGACGCGCTGGAGCTCCGGTGAGCTGGACCGTCGAGCTCAACACCTCTGGGACTGGAGCGACCAGCCGCGGGCGGCGGCGCCGACTCCAACACCGGGAGCCTCGTGGCTCCAAATCGGCGCGGCCTTGTCGGCTTCAGGTGCTGCGGACGCCTGCGGGAAATCTGCCGTTCCAGCCGTAGTTACAGCCTCCGGTGAGGGATGCGGCCGTTCCAGGTGGCCCAGCTGCTGGAGGACTCTCCCGACGCCGGGGCTACATCACCCGGCGAGAACGGCCAGGATCATCGGGCCTCCGTAGAGGCAATAGCGGGGGCTTCATTTGGCCTGACTTTTTATTTGGGTGAACTGGGGCTGGGGACTGGACATTGTGCCTTCCCTCACAGTGGAAATCATTGTGGGGGGATGATTTTTGTATGTAATTGTTTGTAATTGTATTTGTTAGTCTGTGTTCAAGATGGCGGTCGGAGGGGAGAGTGGACGCTGGCGTTATATTGCCGCTGCCCTCTCCTCAAATTGTGCTTCTGATTTTCTTTTTTTTGTGTTTTTGGAAGGAATTCTGTCCCTGATTTATGTATTGGTCTTTATAACCTATTTTTTTTTAATTCTGATTATATGTTTTCTATAAATCTCTGTATGGTGTCCTTGAGACCTCGGTATAAGGCGCCCGTAAATAAAATCCATTATTATGGTGCCCCAGAAAGGGGTCAAACCAGCAGTAAGCCGGTCAGGCCTTGGGACTCGGGCAAGTCGGGCCAGGAGGGTTCCCCTCCTTCAATGGGTGTGTCTACGGACGCCTAAACCCACATGGACCACCTGATGGAGAGGTTGCTCCACTATGATATACTCCAAAGGAGGGAGTTATCAGCGCGGTCCTCCTCGAGGGCCCGCGGCAGCGGCACCTGTTTCAGGGCTGCACAATGTCTCCGTCTCTGAGGAGGGGAGCATTCAGGGTCAGTTTCAGTCTGACTCAGATCAAATATCTTGATATAGGTCCGTAGGAGGGGCCATGTCAGCGCAGGTATCCTCAGGAGCCTGCGGCAGCACCTGTTTTCAGGGCTGCCTACGAATCTCCCTCCCTGTGGAGAGGAGTGCGAGGAAATACTCGCAAGCGAAGGGTTTACTGCCAGAAGAATTGGTTCCAGCCATTGGCAGAAAACCCGGAAGGGGCAAGAGTTCCTCTCACGCTACAAGTGCCGGCAGTGAACAGCACTATCAGGGGGTCGCCGAGTCTTCTCTTCAGGTTAGACTTATCCAACAGGTATACCTGGATGAGGAAGCAAAAGCTTCATCATATCGGCGAAGACACACCCCACGCCTCATCGGCAGTAAGCAGTTCTCTGAAGCTGGTGGCAGCTTGAAAGCTGGACAAGGTCCAGGGGCTTACCATAAGACCACCGGTAACCATGGAGGCAGGTGGGTCTGGTTTTTTCAAAACATGGGGTAAGTGGACCATTTACAAGTTGGTAATATTTACACTTGGGTTTGTACAAATGACAATAATCACATGAGATTCAGATCCATTATATACTGAAAATTATAACATGTGATTGGATTATTATGGCAGTATACAGGGTACCAAGTATGGCTTGGAATTGGTGCCAGAGTTGTCTTTCGGGGCAGGCTCAGTATTATGGCCAGGATTGCATTCCAAGACAAGCTCGGAAATATTGCCAGAGTTGTCTGTCGAGGCAGGCTCAGAATTATAGCCAGAGTTGTCTTTTGAGGCAGGCTCAGTATTATGGCCAGGATTACCTTTCGAGACAGGCTCGGAAATTAGGCCAGAGTTGTGTTTCGAGGCAGGCTCAGAATTATAGCCAGAGTTGTCTTTTGAGGCAGGCTCAGTATTATGGCCAGGATTACCTTTCGAGACATGCTCGGGAATCTGGCCAGAATTGCCGTACGAGGCAGGCACGGAATCATGGCAGGCGTAGCCTGTTCATTGTGAAAGATGGAGGATGTCAGTTCATAATTGATTTAACTCGCATGTGCAACATAGACTTTTCAGTATATGGAACTTCATTACTGTTTAACATCTGCTTTCCTTAGGATCTTTATGGCATGCATCGATTACAAAGATGAATACTATTCAGGTCCCATTCACAGGGATCACCGGAGACATTTGAAATGTATCTGGATGGGGCAATGATAACAGTTAAGGCATTGCAAATGGGCTAACTTCAGCTCGCAGGTCATCTACCAAATTACTAAACCAGTGCTGGGACTGCTCAGAGCTCAAAAACACTTGTTATGGCTTAGTTGGATGATATTCTAAACGCTGTGTTTTGCTAAAATTAACTGTTTCAGCCGCGACTATATTTGAGAAATTGAGGTCCCTCACCCATCCAGTTAAATTTAAGTTGATACCAACTAGAGTTTGGCCATTCGGATTTACCTTTAACTATTCATTTATCTGTGACTCCGCCCTGGGGCAAGAGATTGGAATCTAAAGAAACCTGTATCAACCTTGTTATCAAGCAGTCTTCTATTCATCAAGTATAATTGGCAATATAGCAGCTGTGTTTCAGCTGTGTAATTGGGCCTTTGCATTATCAGAACTTACAACGTGTAAGTAGTAACCTCTCAAGTGCCATATAGTCAAGTCACATTTATTTATATAGCACATTTAAAAAACAACTCTCGTTGGCCAAAGTGCTTTACAATTGTTATAAGAATAGCATAAACTAAACAAACTACATACATATATACATGTAGCCCTCACTCAGAGGACGTCATGAAAGGCTTGGGAGTATAGATAAGTTTTTTGTCTTGACTTAAAAGAGTCGATGGAGGGGACAGTTCTGATGGGAAAGGGGATGCTGTTCCACAGTCTAGGGGCTGCAACCGCAAAGGCGCGGTCGCCCCTGAGCTTATGCCTAGACCGTGGGATATTCAGCAACCCCAAGTTGGCCGATCTGAGGGGCCTGGAGGTGGAGTGGTGGGTGAGAAGACTTTTTATGTAGGTGGGGGCAAGCCCATTGAGGGCTTTGTAGACATGGAGGAGGATCTTGAAGTTTATACGGAACCGCACAGGGAGCCAGTGGAGAGAGGCCAGGATCGGGGTGATGTGGTCCCTTTTTCAGGTGCCCGTCAGGAGTCTCGCTGCGGCATTTTGGACCAGTTGCAGGCGGGAATGGGAAGATTGGCTGATGCCAGTGTAAAGGGAGTTGCAGTAATCAAGGCGGGAGGAGATGAATGTGTGGATGATCTTTTCGAGGTCATCAAACTGGAGGAATTGTTATATTTTAGCTATCGTCCGAAGCTGGAAGAAGCTAGCTTTTACCACGGTATTGACTTGTTTGTTGAATTTCAGTGCTGAGTCAAATATCACGCCAAGGTTTTTGACGTGAGGTTTGAGTAATGGGGTAAGGCTTCCAAGGCTGCCTGCTATCATTTTGATTGAGTCCGAGGGGCCGAGAAGGATGACCTCAGACTTACTCTCGTTTAGTTGGAGGAAGTTCTGGGCCATCCAACATTTTATATCCTCGATGCAGTGGGTAAGGTTAAGCAGATTTGATTGGTTTTTGGGCTTCAGGGGGAGATAGAGTTGTGTATCGTCTGCGTAGCAATGGAAGGAAATGCCGTGCCTTTCAATGACTTGGCCTAAGGGGAGCATATACAGGGAGAAGAGAATGGGGCCAAGGATAGAACCTTGTGGAACCCCACAGCAGAGATTAGCTGGGGAGGAGAAAGAGTTGCCTATGTTAGTCGAGAAACTCCTACCTTTGAGGTAGGAGATGAACCAGCTCAGGGCAGTGCCATCAATACCAACCCCATACCGGAGACGGTCAATTAGCATGGTGTGGTCGACAGTATCAAATGCTGCACTGAGGTCAAGAAGGAGCAGAATTGCACAGTCGCCGGAGTCAACGGTGAGCAGTAGGTCATTGTGTACCTTCAACAAGGCAGACTCTGTGCTATGGTGAGCCCTGAAACCTGATTGGAAAGTTTCCAAGATAGTGTTTTGGTGAAGGTAAGGTATAAGTTGACTTAAAATTACCTTTTCAAGGGCTTTTGTGAGGAAAGGCAGTTTAGATATGGGTCTGTAGTTGCTTGGCAAGGTGGGGTCGAGGTTAGTTTTTTTCCGGAGTGGTTGGACCACCGCATGCTTGAAGTGGGTAGGTACAGTGCCAGTGGCCAGAGAGCTGTTGAAGATGGCGAGGATGCTGGGACCAGCTGTTGTAATGACGTCCTTTAGGAGGGCAGAGGCGACAGTGTCAAGGGGGCAGGTAGTAGGTTTCATGGTGGTGATCAGTTTTACAAGGGAGGGTAGAGTAACGGGTTGGAAACAGTCTAATTTTGAAGAGCAGACCAATGGGACAGCCAGGTCACGGGTGGGAGGGGAAATATTCGTTCTTATGTTCTTTACCTTGCTGGTGAAAAATGTGGTAAATTCCTCGCACTTAGCAGGGGACCCAGTTAGGCTGGTGCTGGTGGCAGGACAGATGATGGAGGTGATGGTGCTAAAAAGGACCTTGGAATGTTGTGCGTTTTTGGAGATAAGGGTGGAAAAATATTTAGTTCTTGTAGATTTTACTGCTTCCTGGTATTTGTGAAGATTATTTTTCAGGAGTTCAAAGGAAATTTGAAGCTTATCAGACGTACTTCCGTTCTGATTTTCTGCATTCTCTTCTTAGGGCTCTGGTGGTGTCATTGAGCCACGGCTCGCCTTTAGGCTTAGGCTTTTTCATTTTAAGAGGAGCAACAGAATCCAGGACGGAAGAGCAGGTATTATTGAATAGAGAAATTAGGTCGTCGGTATTGAGATGGGGGGTGGAAGCCTCAATAGTGCAGATGTTGGGGGCGGCTATGAGAGCCTCAGAGAACTCTCTGGCCGTCGTGGAGTTAACGTAGCGGGAGTAGCGAGCAGGGAGATGGGATTTTGAGGGAGAGAAAGGCAGAGATATATCGAATATAATAGCACTATGATCAGACAGGCAGGCATCAATAATATCTGTTACAAGTTGGGAGGCCAGACGAAAGCACTAGGTCTAGTGTATGGCCAAACTTGTGCATGGGTCCAGTGGTGAGTAGAGACAGATTGAAGGACTCAACCAGGTTCATAAATTCACTCTCAAGAGGCTTCGTTGGACAACAAACATGAATGTTAAAGTCACCAAGAATCAGGACCTGGTCAAATTTGGGCAACAAGCTAGCAATAAGATCACCAAATTGTGAGATAAAGTCCTTATGCATCTTTGGTGAGCGATACACAAGAACAATTAAAAGCGGACAGATTAGACCAACTATGATTAGTTGATGTTCAAAACTGCTCAGCGTTCATCTTCCGGTGGGGGCGACATGCTGGAGTAGTCGCACTTTTCCACGCTCCCGACATTTTCACCTCCAACTTTTATTACAGCTCAGTCTAAGTTTTTTAACCACCCACAAACATTTAAACATCATTGTCAGTACCTCTCTATGCTGTAAAGATGCCAAACAAAGGAAAGAAAGCAGAGCAAAAGACAGAAGACCCGACGACCAGCACCGGTATGGCCACGCTAGCAGCCATGTTAACAGAACATAAGGTATTGTTACTGGCAGAATTCAACACTGCGTTTACCAAATTGGAAACGAAGCTGGACAATATCCAGACCACTATGTTAGACTACCAACACCGTCTCTCGTCATTAGAGTCTTTTGCCGCTACCACTAGCCAAGATATACGAGCTATAACGTTAATGTTAACTACGGTGACCGAAGAGAACGCCAAGCTAAAGGCTAAGCTTATCAGCCTGGAAGGCAGGAGTCGCCGAAATAACATAAGGATAGTGGGTCTTCCCGAGAATATCGTGGGCTCCCAAACAACAGCGTTTTTCTCTCAACTTCTGCTCGAGACTCTTGGCGAACACATACTGGAATCAGCCCCGGAGCTAGACCGAGCCCACCGTACGCTAACAGCCAAGCCAAGCCCTGGTGAGAAACCCAGAGCAGTTGTGATCTGCTTTCATAGATACCAGACCCGTGAGTTGTTGGTACGTGAGGCTCGGAGGCAGAGGGGTAAGCTGAAATACAAAGATACCCCGTTCCACATTTTCGAAGACTACTGTCCCGAGATAGTTGAACAACGCTTCGCGTACCGAGACGTTATGAAGGAGCTGTATAACCTGGGTTTCAAACCCTCCCTTCATTATCCAGCCAAGCTGTTCATAATGTCCGGGGAGGGAAAGAGGCGACGACTAACATCTCCCGAGGACGCTCGGGATTTCATCTCATCTTACCGTCGATGCAGACCGGGACCCACAGATGACTGACTCCGTTCAGTTAACCTATGGTTACATGGACTAACTTTAGCTTGACTGTTCCTAATAACTAGCTATGGTTAGCGTTCAGCATTGCTGATTATACTAGACCCCGGTTTCGAAATGTCTGAGGCTGGTAAGAAATCACCAGGATTTGTGAATATTTTATATCAACTTTTTCTTATATTGTCTATGTATAATCGTGCTTGAGGGGTCCCTCACCAGCATATGCTATAAAGCTGGGCTTAAGGGACCCACTTTGTGGTTTGTGATTTGGTCTCTGCCTTCCTGTTCTTAGCAGCTGGCCGCTAACGCTGTCAGCACCTGGCTAGTTTGCTTATACTAATCTTCATAACGAACTGTCTGGGGCTGATAAGAGCTCATTACAGCCAGGGCTGTGTTATACAAATCTTATCTTATACCTTTTTGTTTAACAAAACATAATTGATGCCTTTAGCGCTGTGCTTTAATTCAACAGCCCAGTTTGTAATTTGCTAACTTTTCCAACGCCAACTCTCTCTTTATACTTTGTCGATTTTAAGACATACTAGGCAACACCAAAGGAAGTTATTCTGGCTCCACTTACACATTAGCCGGTTTATTTAGTATCACCATTTTGTTAATATGCTTTGTCTTATTGTGACTATCATCATTGCTATTATTACTATTAGTGTTGGCAATGGTACTGGCAGTGCAACCACTATGGTTATTATTTTAACTTTGCATTTATCAATGTATGTTTATCTTACTTTATTCCTACTCTCTGTTTTTCAAATTATTATCATCATCGTCATTATTACTATTACTATACTTATTTTATTTCATGTTACCTTATCGACACTGAGTGACTCCGTCGCTTTGGGAAGCTGTGATATAGGGAGTTAAGATCGGATATCTCCATGCGGAAGCGAGGATAACGCACCTTGGTGCAATGGGCACTTAAGGTTCAGTTGAGACATGGGGGATCTCAGGTCTGGAGACTCAGGTTTGAAAGATGGTTAAATGATATGTGTTCCACTTGTTTGCCGTGTGTGTATGTTTTTGTTCTTGTTTTTTTGTTTTTTTGTTTTTGTTTTATTTTACTTCATATATGTGTATATATATATATATATATTCCCGCCCCCCTCCCCCTCCACATCCCTACTCTCGGCAGCTGGCTTCGATGTGCTCTTCCGTCTCGTTTTGCAGAACTACAGCGCATTACCCATATAGCTAAAAATGGCGAACACAAACGATACTCTTAGATTTGTCTCGTGGAACGTGAGAGGGATGGGAAGTCCTACCAAAACTGATAGGATCTTGGCCCATTTGCAACAGCTCAAAGGCGATATATTCTTTATCCAAGAGACCCACCTTCGCAACAGAGAGGTAACACGGCTTAAGAGAGGCTGGATTAGTCAACTATTTCACTTGAAATTTAATAATAGGGCTAGGGGCCCTATCCTGATTCGTAAGAACATTGTTCGAACCACAGAAAACTGTGGAAGACCCTGCTGGTCGCTTTGTCATGGTGTCGGGCAAATTGCAAGACACACCTGTCATATTGGCAAGCATTTATGGATCCAACTGGGATGACAGCTCATTTATAACTAAATTTTTTACATCTCTCCCAAATATTGAAAATCACCATGTCATTGTGGGTGGAGATTTTAATCTGGTCCAAGATCCTATACTGGATAGATCTTCGAATAAAGCCTCTACTTTAACTAAATCCGGTAAGACTCTGCATGTTCTTGCCAAACAACTGGGGCTTACAGATCCATGGAGATTTATATTCCCCACGACTAAATTATTTTCATTTTTCTCCCACGTACATCGTACGTTTACCAGTATAGACTTCTTTCTCTTAGATAATAGATTGCTTTCCAAAATCAAATCCAGTGAGTACCATAGCATCGTAATATCAGATCATGCTGCGACCTCCCTCGATCTTCATTTTCGTAAACGAACAAACCCCTTTAAGTGGAGGTTCAACTCCTCATTATTAGCAGAGGTTCACTACATGCAATTCTTGCACTCCCAAATCACCCTATATTTTGAGCTGAATGACTCGCCGGACATAGAAAGAGGTATACTCTGGGAAGCTTCAAAAGCCTATATTAGGGGCCAACTCATTTCCTTTATCTCCAACCTGAAAAGAACCGAGATGTTCCAAACGGCAGATCTGTTACAAAAAATAAAGGACATTGATGACAAATATGCATCTGACCCAAACCCTAATCTCTATAGAGAACGCCTTAGGCTACAAACAGACTTTGACCTCATATCCATTAATAAAGCCAAACTACGACTGCTTAAATCTAGGCAACACTTTTTTGAATCTGGGGATAAAGCTGGAAAGCTTTTGGCCCATCAGGCCAGAACAGAGGCGACTTCACGGCTAATTCCAGCCATTAGATCCAGCTCAGGGGAGACTCATACTGATCCTCTCAGAATTAATGAAGCATTTGCTAAATTCTACACTGAACTATACACTTCCGACTGTCCCCCCACTGCAGGTGACATGTTCAGCAGTATGACGCTTCCCCGAATTGACGAAGAAGCCATGAGAGACTTGGGTGGTCCCATAACTGTAGCTGAGGTCCAAGCAGCCATCACATCGCTGCAAAGCGGAAAGTCACCCGGCCCTGACGGCTTCTCTGTAGAATATTACAAAGCTTTCTCTGACCTCCTTGCACCAGTCCTGAGAGATATGTACAATGAGGCGTTTTTACATTGTCGCCTACCGCCCACCTTGTCGTGGGCTACCATCTCCCTAATTCTTAAAAAGGAGAAAGATCCCCTGCTTTGTGGTAGCTATAGACCAATCTCACTATGAATGTGGACCTCAAAATCCTTTCTAAAGCCCTTGCGCTTCGTCTTCAGCGAGTGATGCCCTCTATTATCTCGTTGGATCAAACAGGGTTAAACCTGTCCGACAGTCTTCCCATAATACTAGAAGTCTCCTTAACATCATTCACTCTTCGAGTAATGAGACCCCGGAGATGGTGGTCTCCCTCGATGCCGAAAAGGCCTTCGACAGGGTCGAGTGGAGGTACCTATATGAAGCGATGGATAGGTTTGGCCTCGGTAACAGTTTTATTCTCTGGGTGAGCCTATTATATTCGTCCCCGGTGGCCTCAGTACAAACAAACGACATACTGTCGCCCCACTTCACACTTCAGAGAGGTACCAGACAGGGTTGCCCGTTATCTCCACTCTTGTTTGATGTCGCGATAGAACCCCTGGCGGTCTGGTTACGCGCAGAGAAGGGCTTTAAAAGTATTACACGGTTTGACACAACTCATAAAGTCTCATTGTATGCGGATGACCTGCTCCTGTACATCTCGAACCCAGTCAGTTCTCTCCCTGTGATTATGAATATTTTAGAACGGTTTGGTGCATATTCTGGTTATAAACTTAACTACCAAAAGAGTGAGCTACTACCGATTAACTTACCGGCTAAGCAGCTCCCTCGCTCTTTAACCTCATTCAAAAGGGCAGAGGATGGGTTTCGCTATCTTGGCGTTTTTAACACAATACCCTTATCTGATATGTTCCGCACAAACTTTTTGCCTCTGGTTGAGAAAGCCGAAAAAGATTTTGATCGCTGGTCAGTTTTACCGCTATCCCTCGTGGGCCGGATAAATCTGGTTAAGATGGTTGTCCTACCCAAATTCCTGTATCTTTTCCAGCATGTCCCCATACTTATCACCAAATCTTTTTTTGACAAATTAGAAAGGACAATATCTAAATTCTTATGGGGTAGCAAACCGGTCAGAATCCGAAAGGCGATACTGCAGTCGCCTAAGAGTGATGGCAGTTTGGCCCTCCCCGATTTTAGGCGATACTACTGGGCAGCTAACTTGCAAAACTCCTGTATTGGATGAATGATGATTGCGAGCACGCACCGATCTGGGTATATATGGAAAAGGCGAGTTCACGTCTCCCGTTGCGGTCTATCCTATGCTCCCAACTCCCCCTTTCTATAACATCTGTGGGTGCAGGCCCAATTGTGTCCCTTTCGCTCAAGATATGGAGTCAATTTAGGAAAAACCTCGGTTTACAGGGTCCTTCCATCTTGACCCCACTGCTTAAAAATCACATTTTTAAACCTTCAAGTATAGACCACGCATTTAAAACCTGGCATAGTAATGGCATCAGTAGTATTAAAAACCTATATAAGGATGGTATCTTCTCATCTTTCGCGGAGCTCTCGTCTAACTACAACCTCCCAAACTCCCACCTTTTTCGGTTTTTCCAGATTAGGGATTTTGTGAAGAAGACATTTCCCTACTTCCCAAATCGCCCTCCTGAAACCCTGACTGATACCATCTTAGCTTTAGAACCCAATCGGAAGAAATGCATCTCTATTTTGTATAACTTGCTAGGGTCGGTTTTATTGAAACCTCATACCTCATTAAAAGCTGCATGGGAGGGAGAGCTGAATATGCAATTAACAGACCAGCAATGGGACTCTGCCTTGGATTTGATCCACTCTTCTTCCATATGCGCTCGTCATGGCCTAATCCAATGCAAAGTCCTTTACAAAGTCCACTATACAAATGCAAGATTAGCTAGAATGTACCCAGCTGTCAATGACACCTGTAACAGATGTAGTCAATCTCCTGCCAACCATAGCCACATGTTTTGGTCTTGCCCTAAGCTAGCAGCCTTTTGGAGGAGTGCTTTTGAATTGATAAGCAGAGCTTACGACCAGACTATTCTTCCAAATCCAATGTCAGCCATTTTCGGTACCCCTCCCAATACCAACCTCTCTGTTGCAGTGAAACGGGACCTAGCTTTTACAACCTTGTTAGGCCGGAGACTGATCTTGCTTAGTTGGAGGCTCACCTGTCCCCCGACACACGCCCGTTGGATTAAGGAGGTGCTTTACAATCTGAAACTTGAAAAACTTAGGTTCTCTCTCAAAGGCTCTACAAAGACATTCCTAGATACATGGAACCCTTTCTTTGAACTGGTTAACTCTCTTACCTTGTCCCCGGACTCGGAAGAGGACTGAGTGTTCTCCATCATCGTTTTGTTCTACAGCAGCTGCTTTCCCCTTAATCCCCCCCTCCCTACAATTGTTTATTTAGATGTGTATGTATATATATATATATATATATATATATATATTTTATTTTTATATAGCACATTTTGTTTCGTCTATTTTACCATTTGTGTGTGGATGTGTACGTATGTGAGTGTTGTTTGTCCCCGTTTGGCTCCGACCTGACTTGGGTGGGTTGAAGGTGGGTATGGGTAAGGGTTTTGAGGATCGCTTACATACTGTTGTACAATTATGCCTTGATTATTACTGTCTTATTATTGTATGTATGTAAATTGCCGTGAAATTCAAATAAAAAGATTAAATTCAAAAATGATCAGCGTTCAGAAGGCGGCAGTTGAAATTCTTCTTAAACACAGTGGCTAGGCCCCCACCGCGACCGGAGAGCCTAGGCGAGCTGAAAAAGTTACAGGTACCAGGGCAGAGTTCCATGAGTGGAGCAAGCTCACCAGGATTAAGCCAGGTTTCAGGTCATTGTTAACAATCCTATGCTATTACAAGCTGAAGCTACCTAAGTCACAATGGTGGACGAACTATATTCAGCATTGCTCCAGTAATTTTGGTCTAGTGCTCAAAGATGGAAAATTACGAATGCCATCTCTAGTTACGGAGGCGGATGGGATTTGCATGAATTACCCATTCTTCAGTTTTGGTATCAACTACCTATAGACACTAGGTGCATACAATGGGTTAAAGGGTTATTGTGCGGATGCGCTGGAGTTCTTGTCGGAGGAGATTTCTGCTGTCAAAAAACAGCAGAAAGCCATCCTCGACCTCGTGGCGGAGGTAAGGGATCTTCGGATCCAGAGCGCCGAAAAGGACCAGCGACTGGTGTTCCTGGAGAGCAGAGTTGCAGATCTGGAGCAGTACACCAGAGAGAACAACATTATCATTACCGGGCTCAGTATAAAGCCCCGGTCATACGCACGGGCGGTGACTGACGAAAACGGGGGGGAGCCCGGGGAAATGGACACAAGCTCCACGGAGCAACAGGTGGCGGCCTTCCTGCAGTCGAAAGGTATACAAGTAGACTGCGATAACATCGAGGCTTGTCACCCACTGCCCAGGAAAAAATCGAAAGATGTTAAAAATAGTGATGACAAACCTGCCATCATAATAAGGTTTGTAAGCAGGAAATATAAAGTCAGTCTCCTAAAACAAGGAAGAAAGCTGAAGGGAACAAAAGTATACATGAATGAGCACCTAACAAAACGAAATGCCGATATAGCCCGACAAGCACGATACCTTAAGAAACAAAAAAAAATATTAAATACCTGGACTGCAAACTGTAAAATCTTTATTAAATTAAATGGAACACCAGAGGAAGCCAAAGTGCTGGTCATCAGAGATATTGCAGACCTGGACAAATACCAATGATCATAAAACGGGAAAACACTGAAGGAATTCAGCCATTAACATCTGGAAATGGAAGTCAAGTAACTAAAATAATAAGCGAAAAGGAACAACCGAAGTTACAACCATTCGAATATACCGATCACAATTTACAGGATTTGGAATACGATATAGACCCGGACAATAATTTTTACTTTAATTCTAACGACAAAAATATCTGCTGCTACTACACAGAGGAACAGTATAATCAGAATATTAATACAAAAGGCAAATTATCTATTATCCACTTTAATAGCAGGAGCCTCTATACGAATTTCAATAGTATTAAAGAGTATTTACAAAAATTTTCACAACCATTCAATGTCATCGCAATATCTGAAACATGGATTAATCAAGAAAAGGGAATTGATTTTGAGATGGACGGATATGACTTCAATTACATCAATAGAAAAAATAAGGGGGGAGGAGGGGTAGCACTATATGTGGATACAACTCTGAATTATAAGGTAGTAGATAATATGACAACTGTGGTTGACAATCTGCATGAATGTATAACTATAGAAATAAGTAATGGTGGAAATAAAAATGTAATCATTAGCTGTATATATAGGGCACCGGGGTCAAGTATTGAAATCTTCAGGGGCTGGATGGAGAGTATGTTTTCAACAACAGGTAGTAAATCAGTGTTTTTATGTGGAGATTTCAATATTGACCTACTAAATCCTAATCAACACAACCTTACAGAAGATTTTATTAATACTATGTACAGCATGAGTCTATTTCCGAAAATCACTAGACCGAGTAGAATTACTTCCCATTGCGCTACACTCATTGACAATATATTTAACAATGATTTGGAAAATAAAATAGTAAGTGGATTATTAATTAATGATATGTGACCATCTGCCAGTTTTTGTAGTTTATGATGGTGTCCACAGGAACAACAAACCAAGCGGATTAATAGAATATAGAAGAGTGAGATCGGAGGAATCTATCAATGCACTAAAAAAGGATCTATTGGCACAAAACTGGGATATAATATACCAAAAAAGAGACATTGATAGTGCTTATGAAACATTTATTGATATGTTTAAGTTATTATATGATACAAATTGTCCAATTAAAGAATATAATAGAAAATCAAAATATACTAAATGTCCATGGATTACAAAGGGATTACAAAATGCTTGTAAAAAAAAAATGGCCTATACAGAGATTTTATAAGAGAGAGAACTAAAGATACAGAAAATAAATATAAAAAGTATAAAAATAAATTAACTTACATCATAAGAGAAAGCAAGAAAGATTATTATAAGAAGAAATTAGATGACAATAAAGACAATATAAAAAGAATATGGAGCATACTTAATAGCATTATCCGAAATGGTCCGGGGAGAACAAATTACCCGAAGTATTTTATTGATAAGGATAAGGAAATTTACAATATGGAAGATATAGCTAATAGCTTTAATAATTTTTTTGTTAATATTGGACCAGACCTGGCTAAACAAATCCCTGATTCAGGGACATCTGGAGAAACACCTGAGAAATTAGTGGAAAGAAATCCCTGCTCTATGTTTCTTACGGCAGTAGAAGAAAAAGAACTGCTGGATATTGTCAAAACATGTAAAAATAAGAAGTCTACCGATTTCAATGACATTGACATGTCGCTAGTTAAGATGGTCATTGAGGGGATCTCCAAACCTTTAACATTCATCTGTAACTTATCCTTCCAGACCGGTACTTTTCCAATTAAAATGAAAATAGCAAAAATAATACCAATATACAAAACAGGGAACAAGCATCATTTTACAAACTATAGACCTGTTTCCTTACTCCCACAATTTTCCAAAATATTAGAAAAAATGTTTAATAATAGACTAGACAAATTTGTAGAAAATAATAAATTATTAACAGAAAGTCAATATGGATTCAGAACAAATAGATCAACATCACTTGCAATACTAGAATTAATTGAAGACATCACAAACGCCATTGATAAGAAATTATATGCAGCTGGGATATTCATTGACATAAAAAAAGCATTTGATACAATTAATCATGATATTTTATTAAAAAAATTGGAGAGGTATGGAATTAGAGGAATAGTACTGGACTGGATTAAAAGCTACTTAAGTAACAGGCAACAGTTTGTAAATCTGGGTAGTCATAATTCTACATGTTTGGACATTGTGTGTGGTGTACCACAGGGGTCAGTGCTGGGCCCAAAATTATTTATCATGTACATAAATGATATTTGTAATGTGTCCAATGTCTTGAGGCTGGTTTTGTTTGCAGATGATACAAATATTTTTTGCTCTGGGGAAAATTTAAAAAGGCTATTGGATAAAATAATAAAAGAAATGGGTAAATTGAAAATATGGTTTGATAGTAATAAAATTTCATTAAATCTGAGTAAAACTAAAATAATGTTATTTGGTAATTGTAGAATAAGTCCCCTAGTAAGTATAAAGATAAATGGGGTGGAAGTTGAAAGAGTGCATGAAAATAAATTTCTTGGGGTTATAATTGACGATAAAATAAGCTGGAAATCACATATTAAACATGTAAAATTAAAATTATCAAAAAGTATCTCTGTATTATACAAAGCCAAGCAAGCTCTGGATTAAAAATCACTCCGTATTCTTTATTGTACATTAATTTTACCCTACTTAAATTATTGTACAGAAGTCTGGGGAAATAATTATAAAAATTCGATACACTCATTAACCATGATGCAAAAAAGAGCAATTCGTATTATCCATAATGCTAAGTATCTGGGTCATACGAATCCATTATTTTTAGAGTCAAAATTATTAAAATTAGAAGATTTGGTCACATTCAAAACAGCTCAGATAATGTTTAGGGCCAAAAATAAAAATTTACCTGGAAACATTCAAAAATTATTTAACGAGCGTGTGGGGGGTTACAATTTAAGAGGAATATTTAACTTTAAGAAACAACAAGTCCGTACGACTAGAAAAACCTTTTGTATTTCGGTTTGTGGAGTAGGAGTGTGGAATAAATTGAACGGGGAATTGAAGCAATGCACAAACATGAATCATTTTAAAATGATATATAAAAAAATAATGCTCAAGGGGTACAGGGATGGAGGGGATGGTTGACAAGTGGGGGTTGATGTTTATCTTGTTTACAATCGTTGATGTTTATCTTGTTAATATTGTTGATGTTTATCTTGTTTACTATTGTTCACTGATGTTGGGTACTTCAAATATGAAGATTGTATGTACATAATAGTTGTATGTATATAAGTGTCTGTATGTATTATGGGAAATTGCCTAGGGCAGTACTATTATTAGTAAGGAATTGATTTTTAAATACGATAGAAGTGTTGGGGAAAAGGGGTGAGATTTAATAAGTTATTCTTCTTCTCACTCCTTTTCGAGCTTGTACAGACTCTGAGTTGGACATTGGAACCTTGATTTTGTTCTTCTCAATTGTAAATGTTGATTGCAATGTTCAATTGTTTGATAATTTCGATTTTGTTAATATCAATGTCTTTAATGTCTTTACTTGTTCGGAATAAATAAATAAATAAATAAAATTAAAAAATGCATGATCTGCATGCTCAGTTCCAGGTTGATACACTGTGGTGGTAGCATATGTTGGTCACATGGGTGCAATTAAGTCAAAGTATCCTGTCATAAATTACCCAACCTTATTTGGCGCTGGTGTATCACCACGTAAAATCAATGACAACACAGAATGGATGTTGGATCACAAAGTATTTAATGACATTATGGCTCGATGGAACACCGAATATCGATATGTTTGCATCCAGGCTCATTCACCGGTTGTAGAGACATGTGGCATCACAGTGGCGAGAGATACATTCTCGCTACACGGGGAGGAATGTTCTTTTATGTCATTGCTCCATTTTGCCTCATCAATCGGGTCTTGCAATAAATTCAACAAGATCCCGCTTCAAGGTTTTTCGTACAGTCTGACTGGCCTATGTAGCCATGGTTTCCCGCAAATGTTGGGAATTATAGTAGAACATATGGGTTTTCTAAACATAAAACTTGCTGGTTCAGCCTGGGACTCAGGGAACCAGCTTCTGCATGATTAATCAAGTCATTGCCTTACAGAATCTGAGAAGACAGCTCCTGCGGCTCGGAGTGTCAGACCGATCCATGTATGTGCTCACTGCAGAGTGCAGGGATAGCACCAAAAAAGCAGTACATTTCCTCTTCCGTAGATGGGAAGCGTTCTGTTTAAATGTTATGTTACATATAATATGGCACGGACGCTGACGTCTTAGAGTTCATTTTCAATGGACCCTTGACAATAAATTAAGTTATAGTCCCATTAACTGTGCCCAACGTGCTTTCTCATCATATTTGCTGCAGCGAGCGGGACCCGCTCTTTCGGGTCTCACCCTCTGATATCCAGTTATTAGGGTATCTTTATACAAGTTCTCCCAGACCCAAGTACACGGAAGTATGGGATATTGACATTGTGTTAACACTACTTCACCAGGGGGCTCCAGCTATATCCCTATCTTTGGCTCGGCTCTAATAAGGTAGTTATCCCCTTGGCGCTGTTCTCAGCGCAACGGGTCCAGTCATTACATAAATTGCGACTGGACAGGATGGTTTCACCTGCTAATAATGTGATATTTCATGTTTACGATTTAGTTAAGCAGGCAGCCCAGGGGTGTCAGGTCTCAAACTAGTTCTCACAGCATACCCAATGCACCTTCGGTTATGTGTGATCACACATTTACAACATTACGTCAAGGTCACTTAGAGCCTTAGAGGCTCTGATACTAGCTATGTTTGTTAGTTACAATAACCGCATAAGAAGGTATCAGTTCAGACCATCTCTAGGTGGTTAAAACGGGGTTTTGGCTTATGCAGGAGTAGATACTAAATTTCTAATCTCACTCCACCAGGGCTGCTACAACATCAGCAGCAAGGGTTGTACGTTCCTCTGGACCACATCCTGCCGACTGCAGGATGGTCTAACGAACAAGTTTTCCATACATTTTATATTAACCCATTGCCAGACCAGGGGTATTTGCCAACTATATCTTAGGTTTTATTTTATAATTCCCCCCCCGGAAGAAAGTGGTACTATTATTATTATTTGTTCATTTATCAGCATCAGCATGTTTTTAGTCTATGTCATGTCTGTATGCATTATGAATGTTTCCCGTATCTGTGGTCAACTGATGCAGTCGTGCTTGTGTAGACTCGTTTTCTGCGGCATGAAATCACAGAGCTTCAAAATCTTCACGTAGTCACTCACGTGACTCTGAAGTAAAATAGTGTGGCGGTCCCTGGGGGGTAAGCCACTCCTTGGATCATCCCCCTCGCCGAGTGAAGGACAGGGGACTGGTCTGCCACGGGGTTTCCAGTCGACCCTGGATTTAGTGTTCTCGAGGTGTGTGTGTGGGGTGCTCTCGTTGTAAGCATTAAAGTCTGCTAATTGAACCCATCTGGCGTCTGGCCTTTTACTGACCTCGTTCAGGCCGCTACACTGGTGACCCACGCCGTCCATCACGCGTCGTGATGGAGAATAATGCCGTTGCGTTGAAGCTCCCTACTATGTGGACCGAAGAAGCTGACACTTGGTTCCAGCAGGCAGAGGCACAGTTTGCTTTGAGAGGAATTACAGTAGATGAGACTAAATATTATTATGTGATTGGGGCGCTGGACCAAGCGACCGCAAGGAGAATTAAGCCATTCCTCAAGACCCCCCCGGTAACAAACAAATATAACGGCCTGAAGGCATACCTTATCAGGAGGTTCGGCCTAGGTGACTCTGAGCGGGCAGCTCGGATTTTCAGAATGGAGGGGCTGGGCGACCGCCGGCCGTCCGACCTCCTGGAGGACATGCTAACCCTAATGGGGGACCATGAACCTTGCTTTATGTTTAAATACGCCTACCTGCAGCAGCTACCGTCCGACATCCGTTTGCAGCTCGCCAGGGATCCATTTACCGACATGCGGGAGCTGGGTGAGCAAGCTGACGAACTTTGGATGAACCGCCATAAGGATGTGCTGAACGTCTTTCCCGCGGCTTTTGGAGGCTCAGAGCAGGTCGGGACCGCTATCGACCGCATCTCCACCGCTCCCAGTCGGGCCCCGCGGCAAAATCCGGCCGCCATTGCGCAATCCACTGCAGGCACGTCTTTCCAGTACGGCCTCCTGTCCGTTTCGTGTCTCGGGTACTTGGGGGGGGGGGGGGTCATGTGGCGGTCCCTGGGGGGTAAGCCACTCCTTGGATCATCCCCCTCGCCGAGTGAAGGATAGGGGACTGGTCTGCCACGGGGTTTCCAGTCGACCCTGGATTTAGTGTTCTCGAGGTGTGTGTGTGGGGTGCTCTCGTTGTAAGCATTAAAGTCTGCTAATTGAACCCGTCTGGCGTCTGGCCTTTTACTGACCTCGTTCAGGCCGCTACAATAGTAAGATTAAACGAGAACTTACTAGTTTGAAGTTTGATCTTTATTTTATGAGGCGTTACGATGAGCAATTACGTGCCCTCCGCTCCCAACCTTCGTATCATAAAGATCATCTGGTAGTTCTAGTCATCTCTAATCTTACTATGTTAGTTCAACAACTGTTATCTGTGATTTCACATCGTTGCTTTGAAGATTGACGCGCATGCGCCTTGACGGCCTTCTTCACGTAATCGCTCATCGTAACTCCTCATAAAATAAAGATCAAACTTCAAACTAGTAAGTTCTCGTTTAATCTTACTATTTTATTTGCATGTACAGTTCTCATCATATTCTAATTGTACAAGTACAAGACAAATGCAGTGCATGGTCTATTTATGTTGATAGTGTCGTTCAGTCTAAGCATTCACAGCATTACCGGTACTGTGCATTGGTAGTGTTTGCACATTTTGTTGCGCATCGCGTCATTGCCACCAACGTGGCCTCTTGCATTGTAACCAACCAAAAGTTTGAGAGACTTCTACACTGGAATCAGCCCTCAGTGTCCAGCAGTGAATGGACCCTAGTCTGTAGTCCTTCCCGACAATGTCTGAAGGATGAGCATGACCCAAAATGTCGTCTGTCCATTTCCCTTCACAGATGCTCCCTGATTTATGATCCAAGCATCTGCAATCTCTTGGGTCTTCCCTACAATAGGTGTGTTGCCTACAGCGAGCTTCAGTGGGTCCCTCAGCACATCCTCCTGCAGCCTGGAATATACCAGTCGGCAGCATTCTCTTAAAGACATTTCAGAGACCAATGGGTTTCAGGCAGTGCATCTTTCACTATGTATTAAAAAATGCTCTTCAGCCACACATCTCCAAAGATGTACAGGTTCGTAGGTTAATCGGCTTGGTATCAAAAAAATAAAAAATTGTCCCTAATGTGTGTAGGATAGTGTCGGTGTGCGGGGATCGCTGGTCGGTGTGGACTTGATGGGCTGAAGGGCCTGTTTCTTCTCAGTATCTCTAAACTAAACTAAACACGTCTGACACAACTTGTCACGGCATCTTTACAATATAGCTCACCCCCTCCATGACACATTGGTCAATCTGAGGAGCACCTTCAGCAACAGACTGTTTGCACCAAGATGCAGTACAGAACGCCACAGCAGATCCATCTTCCCTGTGGCTAACAAACTGTACAACTCCTCCCCCTTCTGTTGTGGGGTAGACTGACTCCCCTCCTCCCCCAACCCCCCTCCCCACCACCCCCACCCAATCTTTGCACATGCCCAATCCTTTCCACTCGCCACTTTAATTTCATGTTTCATGTATCTCGTTGTGTTTTATGACAGTTGGCAGATCAATTTTCCTCCCTGGGATAAATAAAGTTCTAACATATCGTATGATATCGTATTTCATAGAAGTCTGTTCCCATTTGTAAAAGGGATCAATTCTATCGGCCACTTCCTGATAAATTGTCCAAGTTGGACCAAACTGGGTTTTTTTGTGTGATACAATAAAAATGTCCCCTTGCAGTTGGCCTGTGAAATGGTTCCTTTTCACTAATTTCAGGGTGTTAGTTCATTGCCTGTGAAGGTCCATCCTGTGCGAGATTTTTAACGTTGCTTAACAATGGTTAACGGTTGTTAAGGCAGCATAGTGGCATAGTGGTAGAGCTACTGCCTTACAGCGCCTGGATTCGATCCTGACTACGGGTGCTTGTCTGGACGTTCTCCCCGTGACCTGCATGGGATTTCGCCGAGATCTTCAGTTTCCTCCCAAGAGGGGATTGAAGGTTTGTAGGTTAATTGGCTAGGTATAAATGTAAAATTGTCCCTAGTGTGTGTAGGGTAATGTTAATGTGCGGGGATCGCTGGTTGGTGTGTACTCGGCGGGGGGAAGGGGCTGTTTCCAAGCTGTATCTCTAAACTAAACTAAACTAAATTAAATGTTATTCGACGGAAATGGTTCAGGATATATCAGTATTTTAAAGGTTACTGAGTGGGGTTACAATCCAGCAATGATACAAATATTAACGTTTCCAAAAGCTTTTATGATGGAATCCAGACTTGGGGAACCAACATTGCTGCTTCTCTGTGGATTTGTAAGCGTATTGGATAGCCAAGATAACGAGTGATCGGGGGAGGAAGCAGTTAAATTCCAACAAACACTGTCATTGTGTGATTGGCACTCGCTCAATCCTGGTTCTGCCTCTGTGTGAATCATTTACCAGCATTTCATTCAACTTGTAGTTGGTTTTTAAAGTTTGTCTAAAAGCCCCTTGGTTTCTCATGCTTAGTTTAGTTCAGTTTAGAGATACAGCGCGGAAACAGGCCCATCGGCCCACCGAGTCCACACCGACCAGCGATCCCCGCACACTAATCATATCCTTCACACGCGAGAGCCAATTTAACATTTATAACAAACCAATTAACCTACAAACCTGTACATTTTTGGATGTGTGGAAAGAAACTAGAGATCCTGGCGGAAACCCACGCAGGTCATGGGAAGAACGTACAAACTCCATACGGACAAGCACCCGTAGTCAGGATCGAACCCAGTTCTCTGGTGCTGTAAGGCAGCAACTCTACCGCTGTGCCACCATGCCACTATGTCATGGTAGGATTTAAAGTTTGGTCAATTTTCAGGTGTGCAAATCACAAATCTTCCTGTCAGTTGACCCTTCTGACACTGGTTTATTCTGAGTTAAATGCTTTCATTCTGCAATTCAGGCTGCACTGCAGGGTTGAAGATACCAGTGGCACCTGTTCTAACAGTGTTCCCTGTGTCTTTATGCTTCTCCATATATCCTGTATTAATTGAGTGCAAAGTAATGAATGTGTGCATACATCATAAACTGACGAGGAGAGGAGATGGTCCACAAAATAGTATAATTATGTCTTAGAATCTGTCAACAAGAATGAGTAACCAGTTCAGAGTCTGGAACTTGTCAGCACTTGTTTTAACTTTAACCTCATGGAGGGATTAGCTTAAGATCATAGCAGATACTGCCAAGGGAGAAATTATGGTACTCAGTTACAAACTGCTGGAGACAAATCTTTGTTGCTTTGTTTAATTCTCCTTGGAAAAGATAGGAACTTGACGGTTCAAAATAGGACTTTAGTTCAGTATTAGTTTAGAGATACAGCGCGGAAACAGGCCCTTCGGCCCACCGAGTCCACACCGACCAGCGATCCCCGCACATTAACACTATCCTACACACACTAGGGACAATTTACATTTATACCAAGCCAATGAACCCACAAACCTGTATGTCTTTGGAGTGTGGGAGGAAACTGAAGATCTCGGAGAAAACCCACGTGGTCATTGGGAGAACGTACAAACTCCGTACAGACAGCACCCGAGGTCAGGCTCGAACCTGGGCGCTTTAAGGCAGCAACTCTACCGCTGTGCCACCGTGTCACCCTGATGCTCAGGCAAGCAGGTTACATTGGAAATCTTGATACAAAGAACTAGATGCTGGATCCTTTCACTGTACATAAAGGGAATGGCTATGTTTACTAAACAGCAAATAACAAGGTGGAAATTGATGACGCTGGTGAGATCTTGCCAGCACAAACAACCTTTACGATTAAGTGGCACATTATGATTTGTCAAGGCAGCTGGCACTGGGATGGTTAAGCCACCAGAATGGGAAGTAAGGGACACAGAGACTCCTCAGGAGGAATGTGGCTGCAGATACTGAGGCAAAGTTGGGGCGGCACAGTGGTGCAGCGGTAGGGTTGCTGCCTTACAGCACTTAGAACACCAGAGTGCTGGCTGTACGGAGTTTGTACGTTCTCGCGTGGGTTTTCTCCGAGATCTTCCGTTTCCTCCCACACTCCAAAGACGTACAGGTTTGTAGGTTAATTGGCTTGGTATAAATGGAAAATAGTCCCGAGTGCGTGTAGGATAGTGTTAGTGTGCGGGGATCGCTGGTCGGTGCGGACTCGGTGTGTCCGCCCCATATCTCTAAGCTAAACTAAACTAAAATTCTAATTGAAATGGATTCAGAAGCGCAGCTTTCAGCGAGAGGGGCGAGGAATGTCAGGTGAGCCTGTCTCCCTGTGGTAGCGTATGCTCTCCCTGGTTGTACAAACATCAGCCCACATAAAAGATGAAATTGTATCGGAGAGGGTTGTGCAATCTAATTTGGGTGGGTTGTGTTAAACAGCTGCTAGTGTACGCAACCTGGGCTTTCCACAGCATTGCAATGGTGAGGGCATGGTGAAGAACGTAAGGGTGAGCTATGATTCCCAACCATTGGTGGGACAATGATGACCATGTGGTGCCACAAGAAGTTGCTAATGCTGGGGGTGCAACCATTGGAGCTGACCTGGATCTTTATTCAGGTACATAGTGATCTGTACGGAGTTTGTACATTCTCCCGTGCCCGCATGGGTTTTCTCCGCGACCTAGTTAATCCCGGTAGTTGATCTGTGGAACTCATTGCCACAGAGGGCTGTGGAGGCCAAGTCAGTGGATATTTTTAAGGCAGAGATAGACAAATTCTTGATTAGAACGGGTGTCAAGGGTTATGGGGGGAAGGCAGGAGAATGGGATAAGGAGGCAGAGATCAGCCAAGAATGAATGATGGAGTAGATTCGATGGGCCGAATGGCCTAATTCTACTCTTATAACTTGTGAACTTGGTGAGAACTTCAAACTTCTTGGTACTCTTGAAAAAGTTACTTTTATAACAACTAAACAGGTTCGCTTCTTAATAAACAGACACCACACAAACTGTTTGGTAGACCAGTTCAAAACTTTACTTAACATCGGCCGATGGAAGGGAGCGAGAATTCCAGCTAAGTGACCAATGTAGACACTCGACTGTCCTCGGTCCCCTTCTCTGAACAACAGAATTACATCGTATTATATAGGGTTTTTTGTCCCCTTAGCACATTCCACAGACATTAGTCATGGTCAGAGGTACAGGAAAAGGTTTCCACAGAATGCATCACATCAAAGGCCTTTTGTTTACATGGTACAAGATATACTAAAAACATTGGCCATTTGTTTTAGGTCATTTTATCTTCAAAGAGATCACCCTAGCTCTTTCGCTGCTTCCTCTCTGTCACTTGGTCCCTCATAAACATAGGCTTTTTGGTTCATGGCATTTAACTTCAAAGATGTGACTAGCTGTTTCTTTCTCTGTCACTTCCTCACTTGGGAGACAATGTTATGGTATTTATTATCTCAATACCCCAAAACCTGAGGCAACTTAACTTGCCTTTCTGTATTATTCTACTGGAGAAAAGCCTGATTTGAGACTAAATATAAGCTGTAAGCTTTTCTTATATTTTTAACATAATTCAGCTTTATCACTCTGCATCCAGAGCATTGCTACTAGTTGTCTGAATTTTACATCCATGGCTGGCAGCTCTCACAGTCTTCCTTGGGTATTTCATGTTGACTTTTGGGTTCACCAAAGAGAAAGGACCTCACTCCTACACTGCACCAGCTCGTCCAATGCTGTTAGACACAAAGTGCTGGAGTAACTCAGTGGGACATGCAGCTCTCTGGAGAGAAGGAATGGGTTTCAGATGTTGTATCTTCAAATGTTGTATCTAAAACCTTGAAGTTCATGCTTTGCCGCCTTGTATCACTACTATTTGTTCTCCAGCTCAGATTCATTCCACGCATGAAGCTTGGATTGTAGTCCAGTCACTATGCACTTCGCTTTAAGGAGTGCAAGCATGAAATCCAAGATGAAATCTACATGGATGGGATAGGTTTAGGGGGATATGGGCCAAATGCAGGCAGGTGGGACTAGTGCAGCTGGGACATATTGGCCGGTGTGGGCAAGTTGGGTCGAAGGGCCTGTTTCCACGCTGTATCACTCTAGTCAAGTCAAGTCAAGTCACATTTATTGATATAGCACATTTAAAAAACAACTCTCGTTGGCCAAAGTGCTTTACATTTGTTATAAGAATAGTATAAACAAACAAACTACATACATATATACATATAGCCCTCGCTCAGAGGACGTCAAGAAAGGCTTGGGAGTACAGATTTTCATTTCATTCCAAGATGGCGGACTGCAGGAGTGGGGCGCCGTTGTGTATGCCTGCTCTCCCTGCAGTCCATCCTTTCACCCTTTTTAATTTTTAATTTTAGTCCTGTCAAAAAACAAATGTTAGTTGGAGGTCTTTTACGTGGTGGGTGGGGGAGGGGAAGGGGGAAACTTTATTTCCTAGTCCCTACCTGGTAGGAGAGGCGGCTTCCCTCCGAGCTGTTTCATCGCCCCTTCCTCGCGGCCTACCATCGAAACTGGAGCGGCGTTTCCTGTCGGGACCGGCCGGGACTACAGCTTCGGCGGCGGCACAGCGCTGGGATACCAACATGGAGCGGGCGATGCCTTACCGGGTCGCTGTGCGGTAAGCTCCGGAGTGCGGTGATCGCCGACTCCAACATCGAGGAGCTGTGGCTGTGGAGCGTTCAGCCGCTGGCGGTGCTGGATTTGGAACATGTCTGGGATCCTAGATCGCTAGAGTCGGAGCTCCAGCCGGCATGGCCTGAGGACTTCGGGTGCCGCGGTCTCTGGGGAGGAAGCGGCCGCTCCAGACATTTTCCAAGCCGCTGAGGAATGTTCACCCGACGCCGGAGTTCCAGCTTTCCGGCAAAGAGGGCCTGAAAACATCGGACTGGCTGCAAGGCCACAAATAGGCCCCGACCTCGGGTGGTCACAGAGGAAGAGGACTAAACTTTCTGGTGCCTTTCCACACAGTGGAACATTTTGATTCTGTTGTGGGGGGACGTTTGTGTTGAACTCTATAATGTGTAATGTCATTTTTCTGATTTTTAATTTTTCTATGGATGTACGAAAAATTATTATTTATTTTATTATTTCTAAAGCACTTTGGTTTCAACGCAAGTTGATTTAAGCATGCTATATAAATAAAATTTACTTACTTACTTACTAGATAAGTTTTTAGTCTTGACTTAAAGGAGTCGATGGAGGGGGCAGTTCTGATGGGAAGAGGGATGCTGTTCCACAGTCTAGGAGCTGCAACCGCAAAGGCGCGGTCGCCCCTGAGCTTATGCCTAGACCGCAGCATAAGCCTCGGCTGATCTGAGGGACCTGGAGGTGGAGTGGTGGGTGAGAAGACTTTTAATGTAGGTGGGGGCAAGCCCATTGAGGGCTTTGTAGACATAGAGGAGGATCTTGAAATTTATACGGAACTGCACAGGGAGCCAGTGGAGAGAGGCCAGGATCGGGGTGATGTGGTCCCTTTTTCGGGTGCCCATCAGGAGTCTCGCTGCGGCGTTTTGGACCAGCTGCAGGCGGGACAGGGAAGATTGGCTGATGCTAGTGTAAAGGGAGTTGCAGTAATCTAGGCAGGAGGAGATAAATGTGTGGATGATCTTTTCGAGGTCATCAAACTGGAGGAATTGTTTTATTTTAGTTATCGTCCGAAGCTGAAAGAAGCTAGCTTTTACCACGGCATTGACTTGTTTGTCAAATTTCAGAGCTGAGTCAAATATCACGCCAAGGTTTTTGACGTGAGGTTTGAGTAGTGGGGTAAGGGTTCCAAGGCTGCCTGCTATCATTTTGATTGAGTCCGAGGGGCCGTGAAGGATGACCTCAGACTTACTCTCATTTAGTTGGAGGAAGTTCTGGGCCATCCAACACTTTATATCCTCGAGGCAGCGGGTAAGGTTAAGCAGATTTGATTGGTTTTTGGGCTTCAGGGGGAGATAAAGTTGTGTATCGTCTGCGTAGCAATGGAAGGAAATGCCGTGCCTTTCAATGACTTGGCCTAAGGGGAGCATATACAGGGAGAAGAGAATGGGGCCAAGGATGGAACATTGTGGAACCCCACAGCAGAGATTAGCTGGGGAGGAGAAAGAGTTGCCTATGTTAGTTGAGAAACTCCTACCTTTGAGGCAGGAGATGAACCAGCTCAGGGCAGTGCCATCAATACCAACCCCATACCGGAGACGGTCAATTAGGATGCTGTGGTCGACAGTATCAAATGCTGCGCTGAGGTCAAGAAGGAGCAGTATTGCACAGTCGCCGGAGTCAACGGTGAGCAGTAGGTCATTATGTACCTTCAACAAGGCAGACTCTGCTGTGGTGAGCCCTGAAGCCTGATTGGAACATTTCCAAGATAGTGTTTTGGTGAAGGTAAGGTATGTTGACTTAAAATTACCTTTTCAAGGGCTTTTGAGAGGAAAGGCAGTTTAGAAATGGGTCTGTAGTTGCTTGGCAAGGTGGGGTCGAGGTTAGTTTCTTTCAGGAGTGGTTGGACCACCGCATGCTTGAAGCAGGTAGGTACAGTGCCAGTGGCCAGAGAGCTGTTGAAGATGGCTAGGATGCTGGGATCGGCTGTTGTAATGACGTCCTTTAGGAGGGCAGAGGGGACAGTGTCGAGGGGG
The DNA here is from genome assembly GCA_038087875.1 of Malacoraja senta. NCBI lineage: Eukaryota > Metazoa > Chordata > Chondrichthyes > Rajiformes > Rajidae > Malacoraja > Malacoraja senta. The sequence goes on from CM075980.1 coordinate 46,333,900, forward strand.
CATGTGCTAGGTTTCATGGTCGTGATCAGTTTTACAAGGGAGGGTAGAGTAACGGGTTGGAAACTGTCTAATTTTGAAGAGCAGACCAATGAGACAGCCAGGTCACGGGTGGGAGGGGAAATATTCGTTCTTATGTTCTTTACCTTGCTGGTGAAAAATGTGGTAAATTCCTCGCACTTAGCAGGGGACCCAGTTAGGCTGGTGCTGGTGGCAGGACAGATGATGGAGGTGATGGTGCTAAAAAATACCTTGGAATTATGAGCGTTTTTGGAGATAAGGGTGGAAAAATATTTAGTTCTTGTAGATTTTACTTCTTTCTGGTATTTGTGAAGATTATTTTTCAGGAGTTCAAAGGAAATTTGAAGCTTATCAGAATTGTACTTCCATTCTGATTTTCTGCATTCTCTTCTTAGGGCTCTGGTGGTGTCATTGAGCCACGGCTCGCCTTTAGGCTTAGGCTTTTTCATTTTAAGAGGAGCAACAGAATCCAGGACGGAAGAGCAGGTATTATTGAATAGAGAAATTAGGTCGTCGGTACTGAGATGGGGGGTGGACGCCTCAATAGTGCAGATGTTGGGGGCGGCTATGAGAGCCTCAGAGAACTCTCTGGCTGTCGTGGAGTTAACGTAGTGGGAGTAGCGAGCAGGGAGATGGGATTTTGAGGGAGAGAAAGGCAGAGATATATCGAATATAATAGCACTATGATCAGACAGGCAGGCATCAATAATATTTGTGTTACGAGTTGGGAGACCAGACGAAAGCACTGGCACTCTATGACTCTGTGACTGGAGGCACTGCCCTCAGATGTAGATCACACGGAGATACACACATCGTCATTTCAAGTGAAAGTATTCTTGTAGTTTAGTTTAGTTTAGAGATACAGCGTAGAAACACCGAGTCCTCACCGACCAGCGATTACCGCACATTAATGCTGCCCTACACACATTAGGGACAATTTACACTTATACCAAGCCAATTAACCCAGAAACCTGCATGTCTTTGGAGTGTTGGAGGAAACTAAAGATCTCAGAGGAAACCACGCGGTCACGGGGAGAACGTACCACTCTGTACAGACAGCACTCGTCGTCGGGATTGAACCCGGGTCTCCGGCTCTGCCAGCGCTGTAAGGCAGCAACTCTACTGCTGCGCCGCCGTGCCGACCGTAGGAAAGAGTTGTTAATCTTTGTCACTCAAATTACTTTGCATCAAAATTAAATTATTACAAATGTGGAAGCTCACTTTTTCAGTTTTAGCTGCTGGAATGTTTAGGCAAGAGCGGAACTCGCTATCAAAACATGGAGGGGACGGGGGACACAAATTTTTGGTGGCCGCGCACGCTCTCACACACGCGCGCATGCGCACACTCACACACACACGCGCGAGGCTTCGGAGGCCCAATCCAGCGCTAAATGCAGCTCAACTCTGCCTGTCTCGCCGGGTTAACTACAGCTCTGACTGGACTGACGGGACACCAGCGCTGCTTCTGCACGCTGGCTGTATTTCCCGCAAGCCCAGGCAGGTTATCCTGGCGGGACAGGCAGAGTTGCGCTGGGTTTAGCGCTGTTTCTCTGCGCTGGCTGTGGGCATGGTGGCACCGCGCCCGTCTGACTCACGACCACTCTGGCCACCTCTGGGGGGGGGGGCACTCGGGATAGCGCTGGAGAGCCGGCCGGGATCGATCCTGCCTGCGGATGAGGCGCATGTCTGTGCCCCCCCTGCTCTGGCCCCCCCCCCCCCGGGTTTTCCGCCCCTGTGTTTAGGTACAGTGAAAAGATTTTGTTTGCATGCTGTCCAGTTAAAGAAAAGACTATACATGATTATAATCAAGCTGTCCACAGTGCACACATAAAGGATAATGGGAACAACATTTAGTGCAAGATAAAGTCCAATAAAGTCTGATCCAAGATGGTTCAAAGGTCTCCAATGAAGTCGACCAAGACTAAAGAGTCAAAAGAGTTTTATTATCATGTGTCCCAGATAGGACAATGAAATTCTTCCCTGCTGCAGCACAACAGAATATGTGAACATAGTACATAACGGGAGAAGAAAAAAAGTTCAGTGTGTGTGTATACACATGCACACATACTCAATAAACAACAGATATAGTGCAATAATAATAATAGTCTGTTGCAGTTCAGAGCTTATTTGTTGTTGTGTTTAATAGCCTGATGGCTGAAGGGAAGAAGCTGTTCCTGAACCAGGACGTTACAGTTTTCAGGCTCCTGTACCTTCTTCCCGATGTCAACAGTGAAATGAGTGTGTGGCCAGGATGGTGTGGGTCTCTGATGATGTTGGCTGTGTTTTTGAGCCAGCGACTTCAACAAATCACTTTGATGTTGGGGATGTCAGAGCCGGTGATGGACTGGGCGGTGGTCACAACTTTTTGCAGTCTTTTCCGCTCCTGGACGTTCAAGTTGCCAAACCAGGCCATGATGCAACCAGTCAGTATGCTCTCTACTGTGCACCTGTAGAAATTCAAGAGAATCCACTTTGACAGGGTCACACTAGCTGATGAGTGGACTGTTCAGTTGCCTGATAACAGCTGGGAAGAATCGGTCCCTGAATTTGAAGCTATGCTTTTTCAAACGTCTTGCCTGATGGTAGAGGGGAGAAGAGGGAGTGTCAGGAGTGAGACCAGTCCTTGATTATACTGGTGGCCATGCCGAGGCAGCGTGGTGCAGATGGAGTCAATGGAAGGTAGGTTGGTTTTCCTGATAGTCTAGGCAGCGTCCACAAGTCTCTGCAATTTCTTGTGGTCTTGGGTGGGGCTGTTCCCAAACCAGGCTGTGATGCACCCCAATGAAATGCTTTCTACGGTGCATCTGTAGAAGTTGGTGAGAGTTGCCAAACTTCTGAAGTCTTCTAAGGAAGTAGAGGCGTTGGTGTGCTATCTTGGCCATAGCCCTGTTGTGGCTGCTCCATTGTTGGTGATATTTATTGCTAGGAGCTTGAAGCTTACGACCATCTCTTCTCCTGCGCCGTCAACATGTACCAGGATGTGCGTACTGCTTCACTTCCTGAAGCCATTCACAATCTCCTTTGTCTTGCTGGCATTGAGGGAGAGGTTGTTGTTGTAGCACCAAGTTACGAGGTTCTCAATCTCCTTCCTGCACCCCCTCTCATCATTATTTGATATCCGGGCCATTACACCGGTGTCGTCTGCGAGCGTGTGAATTGAGTTAGATTTCTATTTGGCTCCACAGTCACAGATGTACAAGGAGTAAAGAGGAAGCTGATAACGCATCCTTGTGGGCACCAATATGGGAAATTATCGTAGAGGGTGATTCGTCTCCTTTCCTCATTGATTGTGGTCTGTTGGTCAGGAAGTCGAGGATCCAGTTGCAGAGGACAGTTCTGTCGCCAAGTGCCACGAGTTTTGAGGTTGGGCATGGTTAGGATAATGGTATTGAAAGCAGAGCTGTAGTCTATGAATAGGAGTCTGATGTAGGTTCTCTTCTTATCCAGATGTTCCAGGGATGAGTGTAGGACCAGGCAGATGGCATCAGCCATGGACCTGTCGTGTCGGTAGCCGCCATTTATGTTCAAGTGTGTGAGCTTTTTCCTTCGTCTGATTGTTGGAAGCAGGATGGACATTGTCCACCTTTTAGCTCACAGAACTTTCATCAATATTGTCAACAATTAGGTTAACTAAGATTAGAGAGATTTTTTCATTTAATCTCTGATAACAATTAAAACGTGGGAAATAAGATTCTAAGTGAAAAACTGCACATCGTGAAAATCTGAAATTTATATTAAAAATGCTAGGTTTCGTAGATCATCTATACGGTTAAAACAGAATTCAAGTCAACAACCTTTCATCTGAACAGGTTCATGACAAAATGGGTGAAAGACTTTAGGTATTTGCTTGTTCACTCAGTTCTCAGAATCACAAAGGATACCACAGTGTTTTCACAATGTGTCGGATGGAACTGCAGATGCTGGTTTACACCGACGGTAGACACAAAATGCTGGAGGAACTCAGCGGGACAGGCAGCATCTCTGGAGAGAAGGAATGGGTGAGACTGAAGGAGTGTCTCGACCCAAAACGTCACCCATTCCATCTCTCCAGAGATGTTGCCTGTCCCGCTGAGTTACTCCAGCATTTTGTGTCTATCCACAATGTTCCTTGGAGACAATCCAAGCAGGTCACGGGGAGAACGTACAAACTCAGTACAGACAGCACCCATAGTCGGGATCGAACCCGGGTCTCTGGGCCGCAACTTTACCACCGTGCTGCCCTAAGATGTACAGCCTTTGATAAATGGTGTACTGTAGATCACTACGTTAACAAAGAATTGTCAAGGCCCTCCAGCTGGTAACAGACTTTTGTACCATTATCCTTGGGTATTGTTTTAACAAATAGATTTAATTGATGCTGGCAAAATATTGTTTAGGGGTTCTTTACCAATGCATGCAGTCAATCAACCGCATAGGTATTCACAAAAAGCTGGAGTAACTCAGCGGGACAGGCAGCATCGCTGGAGAGAAGGAATGGGTGACGTTTCGGGTCGAGACCCTTTGTAGTGTAAGGGTTAAACAGACAATTTCAGCTAAAATCTGAAATGGGGTTATCAACTAAATTAGGAGCTCTGCATTCCATCAGCCCCTCGAAAACAGGATTCGAACACACCGTTTCCCAGACGTGGGAGATATTTCCTGCACCTGTCCATGAGTGGGAATTACAATGCCTGAGAAGGTCTGACTCTTTCTAGGGGAAAGTGTAGCGTGGGTGAACAAAACACGACAACAATAGTTGGGTGCTTGTAGCGCAGAAACATTGCAGACAAGGGGGGCTCATGATTGGCTCGGGCAGGGGGCAGTGGCGCGGTCTGCTCTGATAAGGAATGCCACAAGGGATGGTGTTGGGCGCCCTTATAGTGAGAGAGTCCCAGCCTTGGACCGTGTCGCGAGCGGTGCCAGGTGATCGAGAACAGAAACATCCTGCGGCGTGCAGCTATGTACTCGGGGTTTGCGAGTGCGTACGGGGATATTCGAGGATACGCGAGTGCATGTGCCTTATTCAGTAGTGTAACAGGGCTGCTAACTCTCATGCATTGAGCGTGTGAATCACGCATTTCGACAAATTCTCACGCTCTCACGCTGATCGCAAATTTCTCACGCTCTGTCGTGAGAAATTCTATGATCAACGAAAATTTTAAAACACATATTAACTGCGTGGGCCGCGGGTGTTAGAGAGCCGGGGCTGAGGGAGGGATGAAAGCACAAGCAGCAGCGGAGACAGATGTTGGGATAGTCCTCTGGCAGCTTGTTCCATACACCCACCACCCTTTGTGTGGACAAGGTTACCCCTTAAAAAGACACCTCTTAAAAATACTTCAAACAAAAATCATTGAAATCATACTTCTACAATGCACTAAAACATGATTTGAATACATCAAATTTCAAAAAGCACCCCGCTCCCACACCCTTTTCCCACTCGGTCACTCCACTGCCTTGCCGGGTACCCCCAAGGCCAGTGATCAGTGATCGCTCAGCACCCCCACTTTCAAAAACGCTCCGCGGCCTCTGGTTCAGACGGAGAACACTGCCAGATGTGAGCGGGGAACTGAGGCCAGTTGTCCGTGATGTCTGGATCCCAATGCTCAGCGCTTCGTGTTTCGGATTTGACTAATGTTATTGATTTGTAATTAGCCTGATTTGAAATTAGTTGACAAAACCTTTAATCCGGAATATCCAGGGGGATGGGATGGGATAAGTGTAATATTAAAATGACATGCAAGGTGTCAGGCTGTCTGTCACAACATACAACCCCGATTACCCATCATTTCCTTCAGTTAAATATTGGGAAGGTAATAATAATAATAATAATAGATTTTATTTATATAGCGCTTTTCAGGACTCAAAGTCGCTTTACATTGAGAGTCAGGAATAAACAAAACAAAATAGAGCAGTAAGACAAAGGGAAGGGGAACATGGGACTAAGGGTATGCAGAGGTGAAGAGATGGGTCTTGAGGCGAGACTGGAAGATGGTGAGGGACTCAGAATTTCGGACCGGTTGTGGGAGGGAATTCCAGAGCCTGGGAGCTGCCCTGGAGAAGGCTCTGCCTCCAAAAGTGCAGAGGTTTGCTTTCGGAGTGGAGAGGAGACCAGCTGATGTGGATCTGAGGGACTGTGAGGGTTGGTAGGGGGAGAGGAGGTCAATGAGATAAGGGGGGGCCAGGTTGTTGAGGGCTTTGTAGGTGAGGACCAGGATTTTGTAGGTGATCCGGTGGGAAATGGGAAGCCAGTGAAGTTCTTTGAGAACTGGGGTGATGTGGTGCCAGGATTTGGTGTGGGTAATGAGTCGAGCGGCTGCATTTTGAACCAGTTGGAGTCGGTTGATGCTGCTGGAATTGATTCCACTCAACTATTATGTATGTTTACCTCACATATTATTTCTCACCTCCCCCCCAATTCCTTTGACAGGTTGAGTAGAAATGTCCCCAATCTCGTTGATTTATTAATTGAACACGTAGATGAACTTCCTCAAGGAGTGTAATCAGATGGAAACTGATTCTAATGCAATATTTAAGAGCTTGTTCAAAGAAGGGGCATATTTTAGAGGAGTGACAGAGATACTTGCTGGGGAATGTGTGAGAAGGTTATTATTTGTCTTTCGTTTTAGCTTGAACCAGGACATCTGAAGATACAAAGTTTAATATAGTGATTGTGCTGATACCGACTCCAGCCAACCACATAATGAATATCATCCATTCCGGAGGTTTTATTTTTCTGATGCCATTTAAACTTCACTTGGATTTCAATCACTTCAATGTAAAAGTAATTGGGAATGGGGAGCATTGGAACAAAAATTTGCCCTCGGTACATATTAACTGTAATATAATAATGTATGTATGTTGGTAGGTGCAATCAAAACAAAAATATTTTTATCATTGTGTTATGAATACCACAAAAAATATTATGTACTCTCACGATCACATTTAATAGAATAATATTGCTTAAATATATAGTTATTGGACTTTGCATTTTAGAAAAGTCCCAGCTGAGAGGAAGACAGCAAAATACGGAAAATATTGGGGGTGAAAATGACTTCAGGACAGTTTGTTAGGAAAATGAAGGAAATGGTAACAGAATACTTAAACAACTGAGTGAGTATAATTTTATGGATGGGAAATTGTGTTCAACCAATTGATGACTTCTTTGACAAAGTAATTAGCATGTTAGATAACAAGGAAGCCAATGGATGTAGCAAATTTTGTTACTCTAAATTTGGTCTGTGAAGTGCCCCATAAAAGATTACCGCATTAGATAAGCACCCGTGGACTAGAACGTAATTGGTTAAGCCCAGGGGGTCAAATATGGGGCTTTATGTGTTGGCCAGATATATTGTCAGTGTAGAGGGGCTAGGAGCAAGGCCAAGTGTGCATCCAGAGTCAAGGTCTGGAATAGTACTTGGTGTGCAGTCAAAGCTGGGACAATTGAAGTGTTCAGCACTGGGAACCTGAGCAGGGAAGTAGCTATGATCAAGGTAGAATAGGTGGCCAGGTGTAAGGCTGGATTCAGGGTCAGGAATGAGAGAAGGTATGCAACTGGAGTCAGGGTCAGGAATAGTACAAGGTGTGCAGAGAGACCCGGGTTAGTCAACATGGGCCAAGTGTTTGATTATAATCTGATTTCCATACATGAATATACTTAGATCATTCATGTGCTGCACCTGTTGATCGGAGCCTGGCTCTACTGTGGAATGTAATTTAGCCTAACCTTATTCATAGCTAATCCAATTTAAAGCATAAATATTGCATTCAAGTATGTTAAAAGACTCGCTAAAGTATGCACCAGATTGCACAATTTCAAGCTGAAAAATGCAAAAGCTCCGTACCAATGGGAGAGGGGGGGGGGACATGCCCTCCAACACCCTCCCCCCTCCAACACCCCCCCCCCCCCCCGGGTCGCTTCGCTCCCTCGGGCTTGGTCTCTCACAATTTCTCACTCCCAACTCTCACCCAATGTTGGCAGCCCTGGTGTAATAAATTACTGAGTGATTCAAACTGTTGTCTGAATCCGGTGATTTATCGAACACAACACCCTTCTTCAGACTGGTTAGGGATAAGGGAAACGAGAGATATGGACGATGATGTCGAGAGATAATGAACAATGAATGAAAGATATGCAAAAAAGTTGATGATAAAGGAAACAGGCCATTGTTATCTGTTTGTTGGGTGAAAACGACAAGCTAGCACAACTTGGGTGGGGGAGGGATAGAGAGAGGGAATGCTGGGGTTAATTGAAGTTAGAGAAATTAATATTCATACCACTGGGCTGTAAGCTGCCCCAGCGAAATATGAGATGCTGTTGCTACAATTTGTGTTTAGCTTCACTCTGACAATGGAGGAGACCTAGGACAGAAAGATCTGTGTGGGAATGGGAAGGAGAATTAAAGTGTTCGGCAACCGGGAGATCAGGTTGGTTCAGGCGGACTGAGCGAAGGTGTTCAGCGAAACGATCGTCCAGTCTACGTTTGGTCTCACCGATATGTAAGATTCCACATCTTAAACAACGGATACCTTCCTTCACAACCGCATAATTACTGTTTCTGCAGAAACCATTAGAACAAGCATTTAGCAGGAAGCTGGCAGTGGCATGCAGTGCAAAGAAATTGCATAATTTCACCATGTAGGTCACCACATCCTGGTGGTCAATCAATCAGATGTTAACTCCATTTGTGTCAGTACAGCTTACTCTCTGCTTCACCCTGCATGCGTTTTGTGCTGAAGGTTATATAAGCTGTGTGATTTTGTGTCTTTAAGCCGCAAGTGATAAATCGGAAAATAGACACAAGAAGCTGCAGTAACTCAGCGGGACAGGCAGCATCTGTGGAGAGAAGCAATGGGTGACATTACGGGTCGAGACCCTTCTTCAGACTGATGAAGGGTCTCGACCCGAAACGTCACCCATTCCTTCTCTCCAGAGATGCTGCCTGTCCCGCTGAGTTACTCCAGCATTTTGTGTCTATCTTCGGTTTAAACCTGCACCTGCAGTTCCTACACATTTAATCCAAAATCAGAGAGTTGGAAGTGGCAGCAAGGTGATTTACCAGAAGGCACACGGACTCACCTGGAGGTCTGCATGTACACACAAGTATGCAGTCAAGACTAGTGTCAACATGCAGTCGCACTGACTCAACCCCAACACTAACAATTAAACAGTGATCACTCAACTGCAGCCTGTAGAAGTGGATTACTTCAGTTAGTTGGGATTTTCTTCGTCCTTTTTCATTTTCTGCAAGGAACTCTGTCTTTTGTTAAACAAACTATGACTTTTTGTGCTATACATTCAGTTGTTGCTTCATGGATATGACTTACATCTTTGAGAAAGGTGTTATTGGTTCAAGTCCCACCACGGAGTTGTAAATACAAAAGCCAAGGTTGATGTGCCAGGGCAAGACTACAATGAATGAATGAATACGTTTATTGGCCAAGTATTCACATACTAGGAATTTGCCTTGGTTCTCCGCCCGCAAGTGACAACATGGAATACAGTGACAGTTAGGAATGACACATAAAACATTAAACAATAATAATAAAACATTATTGATTAAACATGTGAATTAAATAAAATACCAGAGCAAAAGGAGGCTACAGATTTTTGGTTATTGAGTAGAGCTACTACTCGTGGAAAAAAGTTGTTTTTATGTCTGGCTGTGGCAGCTTTGACAGTCCGGAGTCGCCTTCCAGAGGGAAGTGATTCAAAGAGTTTGTTACCAGCAGGGGCGGAAAACCCAGGGGGGCCAGAGGGGACATGTCCCCCCCCCCCCATGTTTTGAGAGGTGGGGGACATCCACCCCAAGTTCTTGTGATCCGTATTTTAAAATCTCCGCTTTACGCGAGACAGTGGGGGTGGGACTGCTGATTGAGGGCACAATGATTGGAGGCGGGAGGAGTGGGGGGTGGGACTGAGGATAGTGCGGCGATTGGAGGAGGGAGACGTGGCACAGACCTGCGCCTCATCCGCAGGCAGGATCGATCCCGGCCGGGTCTCCGGCGCTGTCCCAAGTGCCCCCCCTCTCACGGGTGGCCAGAGATGTCGGCAGTCAGATGCGAGTTGTGCCCCCAGGCCCACAGCCAGTGCAGAGAAACAGCGCTAAACCCAGCTCAACTCTGCCTGTCCCGCCAGGTTAACCTGCCTGCGGGCTTGCAGGATATATGGCCAGCGCGGAGAAGCAGCGCTGGTATCCCGTCAGTCCAGGCAGAGCTGTAGTTAACCCGGTGAGACAGGCAGAGTTGAGCTGCATTTAGCGCTGGATTGAGCCTCCGAAGCCTCGCGTGTGTGTGAGTGTGCGCATGCGCGCGCGGCCGCAAAAAAATTGTGTCCCCCGTCCCCTCCATGTTTTGACAGCGAGTTCCTCTCTTCGTTACCAGGGTGAGAGGGGTCAGAGATGATCTTCCCCGCTCGCTTCCTGGCCCTTGCAGTGTACAGTTCATCAATGGGGAGAAGGTTGCAGCCAACAACCTTCTCTGCTGATCAGACGATTCGCTGCAGCCTCCGGATGTCGTGCTTGGTGGCTGAGTCAAACCAGACCATGATGGAGAAGGTGAGGACAGACTCTACGATGGCCGTATAGAATTGGACCATCATTGCCTGTGGCAGATTGTGCTTCCTCAGCTGCCGCAGGAAGTACATCCTCTGTTGTGCCTTTTTGACTGTGGAGTCGATGGTGGTCGCCCATTTAAAGTCCTTGGAGATGATGGTTCCCAGGAACTTAAAAGACTCCACAGATGTGACTGTGGTGTTGTTGATGGTGAGTGGGGTGAGGGGAGGGGGGGCTCTCCTAAAGTCTACAATCAATTCCACTGTCTTAAGAGCATTGAGCTCCAGGTTGTTACAAACGCACCAGGACGCCAGCTGTGTCGCTTCCTGTCTGTAGGCAGATTCCTCCCCATCCTGGATCAGTCCAATCAGGATTGTGTCGTCCGCAAACTTGAGAAGCTTGACAGAGGTGTCTGTGGAGGTGCAGTCGTTGGTGTAGAGAGAGTAATGGAGAGGCGAGAGTACGCAGCCTTGCGGTGGTCCTATGCTGAGGGTCTGCGGGTCAGAGATGTGCTTTCCCAGCTTCCCACGCTGCTTCCTGTCTGTCAGGAAGATGATGATCCACTGACAGAGGGGTTCAGGCACAGTCAACTGGGAGAGTTTGGAGTGTAGTAGCTCTGGCACAATGGTGTTGAATGCAGAGCTGAAATCCACAAACAAAATCCTTGCATAGTTCCCCTGGCAGTCTAGGTGCTGGAGGATGAAGTGCAGGCCCAGGTTGACTGCGTAATCCACTCATCTATTTGCCCGGTATGCAAACTGCAGGGTGATATTTTTCAGCTGGGCCAGCACAAGTCTTTCAAGGGTCTTCATGATTACAGAGATCAGTGTGACAGGCCTGTAGTCATTAGACCAGTAATCCTTGTCTTTTTGGGTACGGGAACAATAGTGGAGACTTTGAAGCAGGCAGGGACAGTGCAGGTTTGCAGGGACTGGTTGAAAATGTCTGGTGTAGACTGGTGCCCAGGGTTGTCTTAACAGCATCAGAGGCCCCTGGGCAAAGCCGTGCACTGGTGGCCCCCACCTACACATTTCGTTTTTGTTCCCATTTTTTCACATCGCTATAATCTGAATCTGGACACCTACTCCTGGCTTTCAATTCGTATTCACTAAATTTGTCTCTAATTTCCTGAAGATATGTTTTCAGAGACTCAAGAAGATTCATGGCAACAAGTATGTTCACATCCTCTGTCTGAAGGGCCTTACTTGTTTTGTTCACTCTTTCAAGAATGTCATTCCAAAGAATTGTGAGAAAGATCGTTTCCGGGTTCTCCATTTTCTCGCTCAATCCTTCTGCCACTCGCCTTGTGTTCACTTCCTGTTCAGCGTCAGCTGATACAGTGCATGTTTAATTTTCTCGAAACCCCCATACAGAGCATGAACAGCATCAAAATGTGACGACCATCTCGTGTCAGACAGATGCTTGACCACAGCATTTTTTCCTAAAGATGTTGCCAGAACATTCCATCGATGTGTAGAAGCAGAGAAAAAGGAATACAGTCACTGAACAAAGAATTTTACAGTCTGTAGACAACACTCTGCTGCTTTTACACCCATCAAGTTCAGGCTGTGTCCAGCACAGGGGACATAGATAGCGAACTCATTCAGTTGATGAATCTGTGCTTGCAATCCAGTATAGCGTCCACACATATTTGAGGCATTGTCATATGAATGACCACGGCAGTTTGATAGTGGAATTTGGTTCTCATTAAGGAAATCCACAACAGTGTCTGCTAGATTATTTGTTCCATGAGAAAAGATGGGGATGAACTTAATGAAACGTTCCACAGGCTCACATCCTCGAATGTACTGGACAGTAAATGTCAGTTGATCAGTGTGTGAGATGTCTGGAGTGGAATCCACACTTATTGAATAATACTTTTACTCTTTTATTTCTTCAAGAATAGCACAAAGAACATGTTGACCCATTAATTCAATAAATTCCTCACAAATGTTTGCCGATAAATACGATGGGTTCCCTTTTCCAGGATTTCCAGTTCTGTAGCGCGTGAGATACGTACACATCCATTAGCGATGTTACAAAACCTACCTTCAGCGGTACTGCTGATCTGCCACTGGCTGTGTGTGCAACTCCGGAGCCTTTGAGGGGAGGCGGTATTAAAATGCAGGTTTGTATCGCTTGTCGTAGAGGGATTTCCTCGGGCTGCTAGTCGATGAAGAAAAATCGATCTAACCTCCGTTCCCGTTTTTTTTTTAAATCGCTGGACAATTTAATCGCTGGATTAAAGTAAAAAGCAACTTCTAACGCCCTCAACGCCTTCAACGTGATGGATCATAATATCAGGACAAAACAAAAGGTAAGTCTTATATTTCACATATAATCTTGCTTCTTGGGGTGGCTTTAGTTTAATTTTACGATGCGAAAATGTTATTTAGTCCCCAAACGATTTGGCCATGTCTTGCTGGATTAGTTTGTTATTTGGATACTTAGGCTATTTAAAAAAAATAGCCTTTTCTTAAGAAATGGATAGATGTTTAGATCTAGTAATTGAATTTAGATTAATTTAATTGATTATATGAATTTAATTGATTTGATGAAACTGATGAATATGAATTTTGTGTTGGGTATTTACTATTTGTTTTAGCGTTTAACTTGATCATTTCTACCTTTTTTCTAAAACTGCAAATAATATCTTGTTTCTGTTAATGCTGCTCAGTGTTTTTTTCCTTCATATTTTAAACAGATGTCTCCGAAGAAGAAATGCAAAATTGTCAATCCAAATGTCCAGCAAAAGAGACTGATTTAGAGGCGGTACCAGGGTTATGTTTACGTTTATCGAACCTGCAGAAGTCGTTCAGTCGTTGGTCAGCTGACGATTGTCCAAGGAGTGGGGGGTTTTCCTCTTGTAGCTGGTGATTTCTTGCAAGCCGCAAACTGAAGAAGAGTCATTAGTTGAGTACTTGCTCCTCAACGTCTCAGAGTATCTTTTCTTGGCCTGCCTGTATCCCCGCTCCTGTAAGCCTCATCTTTAGAGTGGCGGAGCTGTCTGAGGTCTACAGTAAACCAGGGCTTGTCGTTGTTGAACCAGGTCCGGGTCCTAGTGGGAATGCAACTGTCCTCACAAAAGCTGACATATGATGTCACAGTGTCTGTATATTCGTCGAGGCTTGTGGTTGCTTCCCTGAACACATTCCAATCCCTGCAGTCAAAGCAGGACTGTAAGTTTTCAATGCCCTCGCTTGTCCACCTTTTCATTGTTCTGACCACAGGCTTAGCAGCTTTTAGTTTCTGCCTGTAGGTCGGAACAAGGTGAACTAAACAATGATCAGAGTGTCCCAGAGCCGCCCGGGGAACAGAGCGAAATGCGTTCTTGATTGTAGTATAACAATGATCAAGTGTTCTCTCCCCTCTGGTGGGGCAGGAACACAGTCAATGGTGTTGTTTGTTAAATAACTTTAACAGGAGGCCTCATCGCTCTTAGATAAATGTTAAAGTAATGTTTTGGCATTGGTTTATTATTGCTATTGGTTGATTGTTGCTATGTGTTCCAAGTCCCTACACCCTTGTACTTGAGTGGCGCCGTTGAGTATGGCTGCCTCGCCTGCAGCTGTTCGTCCTTTCAGCTTTTTTTAATTTTTAGTCTGTCAAAAGTTTTGTTTTGGAGGTCTTTTAGTCTTTTTTTATGTGGGGGGTGGGAAGGGGGAATCCGATTTCTTTAGTCTCTACCTGGTCGAGGATGTGTCTTTCCTCCGAGCCGCATCTTCGCCCCCTCCTCGCGGCCTACCATCTGGATTGGCGCGGCCTTTCCTACCGGAGACCGGCCAGAGCTTCAGCAGCGGCGCAGCGCTGAATTCCATCACGGAGCGGGACGATGCCTTACCGGGGATCACCGTGTTGGAGCTCCGGAGTGCTGGGACTGCCGACTTTAACATCGTGGAGCTGTAGTCTGCGGAGCTTCCAGCCGCGGGTGGCGCTGACTCTAACATCGCGGAGCCCTGGGATCTTTCGCCGAGGTCGCCAGCAAAGATGGTCGCCAGTGTTGGAGCTCCGCCCAGCTCGGCCTGTGGACTTCGGGAGCGGCGAGCGGTCTCTGGTAGGAGGCGGCCGATTCAGAACTCCAAACTGCTGAGAGTGTTCTTCTGACGCCGGAGTTCCATCATCCGGCAAGAGGGCCTGAAACATCAGGCACTGTGGAGGCCTCAATAGGCCCCGACCACGGGGAACAAGAGGAAGTGGACTAAACTAAACTTTTATTGCCTTCCCTCACAGTGGGAAACGTTGACTCCGCTGTGTGGGGATGTTCATGTTAAATTCTATCGTGTGTTGTGTTCTTTTTATTTGTATGGCTGTATGGCAACCTAAATCTCGCTGTACCAATTGGTGCAGCGACAATAAATGTAAACACAAATTTAAACTTAAAAGGTGCAGTGAAAAGTATTATAGAAACAAAGAATTGCAGATGCTGGTTTATACCAAAGATAGACACAAAGTGCTGGAGTAACTCAGAGGTTCAGGCGTTCTGGAGAAAAATGATGGATGTCTTCTCCTCCAGAGATGCTGCCTGACCCGCTGAGTTACTCCAGCACTTTGTGTCTTTCAGTTAAAAACATTCTTTGCCTGCTTTCCAGTCAAATCAGACCAGGCATGAATGCTACAAGCCGCACGCAAGTAGAAAATGCTGGCAGAAAATGCTGAAGATAGCGTTGTCGTGTTAGAATGTTACAGTTATAGAGGAAGTGCAGGTGAAAAAAACTGAAAGGGCTGCAATAAGGTAGATTGGAGGTACAGAGTTGTTACTTGGGAGATCTGGCCAAAGTTTATTTTCCAAATAACATGGGGAAAAAAAGATAAATTGGTGATTGCCTCCTGACTGGATACAAAATATTTGTTCCTGCAGGAGAGCTATATTTCCTACAGGAGTGACCATACTTCGGGCAATTGCATGGGGAGAAGGGTGGGTGTCACCCTACACCACAGAAGGTCCTATACACATAAAACTTTTTTTTCCTCAAAATATTCTACGCCCAAACATACATCACACTGCAGCTTCATCCCAGGGCGAGGATAGAGTTGCCGCTGCCATATCCCGTCTGTTGCATTACTGACCTGATCACACCTCAAGTCAGCACACCTTCATCACTATCTATAAATGGCACGATTGTCATCATGTATTGTCTTTCCACTTACTGGTTAGCACACAACAAAAGCCTTTTACTGTACCTGTTACACATAAACTAAACTGAAGTGAATTATCGTATGACACAGACGAGGTAACGATTGACTGGAAGATGGCTAATTTTATCTCTCTATTAAAGAAGGTCCTCAAAGAAAGTCTGGTAGACAAGTGAGCATAACATCTGTTGACGGCATGTTACTGGAGAATTTTCTGAGGGAAAAGATACATATGGTTTTCCCTGAAAGTGGCATCGCATGTAGATATGGTGATCAAAAAAACTTTGGCCGCATTGGCCTTCAGCAGTCAGGATATTGACAATAGAAGTTGGGATGTTGCATTACAGTTGTACAAGATGTTGGTGAGGTCAAATTAGGAGTATTAGGTTCAGTTGTGGTCACCTTGCTGTAGAGTGTTGTTAAGCTGGAAAGAGTGCAGAGAAGCTCTTGGAGGATGTTGCCAGGACTCAAGGGTCTGAGCTCTAGGGAGAGGTTAGACAGCCTAAAGGGCCTGTCCCACTTTCACAACCTAATTCATGACCTCTGCCGAGTTTGCCCTTGACTCATACTCGCCACACAGTCGTCACGAGGTCTTAGGAAGGTCGTAGCAGGACGTGATGCTAGTCGTAGGTACTCGTGGCATCAAGTAGGTTGGGCCGTTTTTTTATAGCATGATGAAAAATGTCCACGAGTAAAAAAGGTTGTGAATTAGGTCATGAACATGGGACAGACACTTAAAGCCCCTGTCCCACTGTACGAGGTAATTCACGAGTTCTCCCGAGTTTTCCCCTGATTCGAACTCGGAGAATGTCCGTAGCGGGTCCGTAGGAGTAACGGTAGGTACTCGGGACATCCGGTAACTCGTGACGTTTTTTCATCCCTGCAAAAAATGTCCACGAGTAAAAAAATACTCGTCATGAAATTTTTAAAAACTTTTTATACCCACCGTTAGCATTACAGGCCGCTACGAGACATCCACGAACTCCTACGGACCCGCTACGGACATTTTGAATCAGGGGAAAACTTGGGAGAATTACCTCGTACAGTGGGACAGGGCCTTAAGACTTCATTCTAGGGAGTGTAGGAGGCAGAGGAGAGATCTTACAGAGGTGTAGATAGGATGAATGTGCAGAATCTTTTACCCAGAGTAGGGGGAATAAAGAACTGGACGACATACATTTAAGGCGAGAGGAGAAAGATTTAATAGGAACTGGAGGGGCACCTTTTTCAGAGTGGTAGAGGTGGTAGATAGTTTAACAACATTTCAAAGATATTTGGACAGATACATGCATAGGAAAGGCTTTGGGATGCGGGCTAAACACAGGTTGATGGGACTAGTGAGATGGGGTTTTGTGGTCAGCATGAGCAAAGTGGACCTGTTTCCATGCTCCATGACCGGAGGACATACAGGATATACATAGCGGAGTCAGGGGATATGGGGAGAAGGCAGGAACGGGGTACTGATTGTGGATGATCAGCCATGATCACATTGAATTGCGGTGCTGGCTCGAAGGGCCGAATGGCCTACTTCTTCTTCTTTCGTGTGGCGTGCACAGCCTAAAGTTGTTGGACAACTTGTTCTATTTGATCTTCCGTTTGTGCACGTCGAGTTGATTGCATTAGTCGAAACAGGGCGGACCACGTGAAGGTTGCAATCTTCCACCCCAATGGCCTACTCCTGCACCTATTGTCTATTGACTCCAATCATATCTCATTCTGTATTCTTTGCCACTGGACATGGCCCACTCTCAAAGATTCAGGAGTTAAAAGCAGGAAGCACTCTACACACAGAGAGAGTAGCAGGAATGTGTAACTACCACAAACAGTAAATGACGATGGATCAACTTATTTTTATTAATATTGATAATAATTAATAATATTGAAAATCGTAATAAAGATTAAGCAATGTTAGTTTAGAATAAGGTTAGTTAGGTGACAGATCGTGTACAATTGTATTGATTCAACCAAGGGCTTGGCGAGGTTAACCCATTCCCATGAGAAACATATTCTCAACTTCTGCTTTTCACACTCTTGAAACCTCCCCACCCCTTCTCACTTTCAATGCATGGGTTGTCAAGGTGGCAGTCTTGGCACAGCGGATGTTTTTCTATCAGGTCAGAACCAGCCCGGCCAAGCCTTCCTGGAGAATTGGTTGTGTTACTTGATCAGTCGCACACCCTGCGGTTGAAATAGAAAGTGAAACTGTGCCTTTCCATTTCGCGTGAAATGAAACTCATTGCCCTCTGCCACATGTGGGCTCAGTCAGTCAAGCAGATGGCGAGAGGTAGAGTGGCCCGTCAGCCCCCCACAGCGTCCGCCCTGGCCCTGGCCCCGCACCGACAAACCCGCAGCCGCTCAAAGCGCCTCGTTGGTTCACATCACTGTGGCTGCAGCTGCGTCTGTTTAACGTCCAGGCGAAGCAGCCCAGTCCGTCCTTTAAAACCAACCTGAATCATGGAAAGATTATTATACCGCAGGAGGCCATTCGGCCCCTCGTCTTCTGTGGTTGTCATAAAGCCGTGGCACACAAACAGACCCTTCAGATCAAAGATACTAGAGCAAGAGCTTTGCTTCAGATCACTATGGCCATGTTATTGTCTAGTACCCAGCTACACACACACACACACACACACACACACATACATATACACACACACACAGACACACATACATAGAAAATAGGTGCAGGAGGAGGCCATTCGGCCCTTCGAGCCAGCACCACCATTCATTGTGATCATGGCTGATCGTCCCATATATAGGGAGGTTGCACTGCAGTCGAGCTCACAACCCGTGACCCACACTGTTGCCATGCAACGCCGTCTGGAGTACACGCGGTGAATGTCAGGTAAGCACATCCTATGGCTGCCAATACAGCCGGCCCTTCTTCTGTCCCAGGATCCGGGACTCCATACTCTGGTTGGCGGCACGACTCACGTTGCAGCGGCCTCTGCAGTCCGTCTGTCTTTTTTATTTTTTTTGTTTCGTTTGAGTTTTGTATAGTGTTAATTTTTTTTTTAACTGGGTATGTGTGGGGGGGCGGGGGGCGGGGGTGGGGAAACTTTTAAAATCTTTTCCCTGCACGGGAGACCCGACCTTTCTCTGTCGGGTCTCCGTTGTCGTTGGGGCCTAGCACCGTGGAGCGGCCTCCAACCGGAACGACCTGGGGCTCCAGTCGCGGAGCCTGCGGACTACTCACCATCGTGGAGCTGGCCGAGTTTGGAGCGGGAGGAGCTGTGGTGGCGCGCTGCTGCTACCCGACCCCGGAGATTCGGAGGCTTCAGCCGCAGGTCTGGTGGACGGTGAAATCAGGAGCTCGCGGGTCCATGGTGGGAGACCGCTTTTCGGGGCTCCCGCAACGGCAGCTACTCCCGCCCGAGTTGCGGGGTTGAGGATGACCTGGAGCGAGGTCTGGCATTGCCCGGCGCGGCATTGGTGGCCGTGGGACTTGCTGGCGCTACAACACCAAGACCCGGAGCGTGGCCTTGCATCGCCCGGCGCGGCTTTAATGGCCGCAGGACATGTTTACAATCGCCCGCCGGGGGCTTTGACTTTGACATCGGGAGGAGAATGTGGAATGCAGGGGAGAGATAAGACTTTGCCTTCCATCACAGTGAGGAGGAGATTCACTGTGATGGATGTTTGTGTAAATTGTGTTGTGTCTTGGTTCTTTTTACTTGTTTGTATGACTGCAGAAACAGAATTTCGTTTGAACTCAGGTTCAAATGACAACAAATAAATATCTATATCAAATAAATATCTATATCTGGTTCCACACTCGCGGAACCCAGGCCATCTGTCCCTGCGGTTGGGGGTGGTAGGTTCGGTATGTCACCCACAGCGCATGACAGTGCGGCCGCACAGAGGGAGACAGGGCGGAGGGCGGCCGGACAGCGCTGACCACGGGGGGCTGTCCCGAGGGATGCGCTCCTTCGGCCGCTTACACCTTGCTTGGGTTCAGAGCAAATATATTAGAGCATTTGGTTCAGAGCGCTCAGTCACCCTCCACAATTATTTACAGCACAAAAATTGATAATTTCCGCGGTTTTCAACAGGTAAGAAAGTACGCGTTCGTACCTGTTAAAAACCGCTGAAATGGTCAATTTTTGCGCTGTAAATAATTGTGAAAATCGGGGTAACCGTGACATTTATCCTACTTCAGAATTCCAAATGTGGGGAGAAATGATGGTTGAGAGAAGCGACAGCTGAAGGGACAACAGCTAAAGTGGTTGGCGAACATTGGCCGTGCAGATATCAAGATTGAAAATATTGGGAATTATCGCGTTTGCTCACTGCATTTCGTCAACAGTAAGGCATTCTTTGTGTTTTTTTCTTGATTCCTTCAGTATCTAAAAAGTTTCAGAAGTGATAAATCTGGCTGTAAAATGTTGAAATTGCCCAAGTGGGGTTTTACATGCAAAAAGAAAATGCTTCTGAAGCAAAATTTATCATTACAAAAAATCGCAAACCATACATGGGTTTTGAATTACATTTTACTCAGGTGCAAGCCAAGGAATGGCTAATTGGACATAATGAACCTCAGCAAATTGACAATATATTTGAAAGGGAGTGAGCTGTCAGGACATTTTATTATTTGCCAAAATATACATCTCAATAGCATGATAGAAAACTTACTTTTCCACACACCACTCGTAAGTCTGGAGATTTCTCAATCCCCCTAACCCCCCACGACCCTACCCTCACCCAACCCTCCAACCCCCCCCCTCCCCGACCGCGGGACAGACGGCCTGGCGTCCATGAGTGTGGAACCAGAGTGTGGAGTCCGGATGATGGGACAGAAGGACCGGATGTACTGGCAGCCATTGTATGTGCTTACCTGACATTCACCCCGTGTACTCCAGATGGCGTTGTGTGGCAACAGTACGACCTCAACTGCCGTGCAATACCTATCTATCTATCCTTCCTTCCTATTACGAAATTCTCATCTTGACCACTTCCGGTCTGCGTTATTAAATTTGTGCAAAGATGTTACCCTATATCACTAGGAATTTTTCGCCACGTTACTCACCGTTCTCCTCTGCTCCAAGCACACCAAGTTTTTTTCCGATCAGTGAAATATGAGAAATGTTATGAAGGTTTAAAAAATCGTGAGATTAGCAGATTGGTCTTCTCGCCTGTCTGTCACCATGAAGGTAACGCCCCCTCCGGCACCTGCTGTCCGGCGGGTAGAATAAAGCTGAAGCGGACTGCGAATGAGGGGCTGTGCTCTGGAGAATAAAGCCCCGGAGGCGTGGCTGAGTAAACTGATTGAGGTTGCAAGAGTGGAGTCGGGAAAGCCACTGTGTGGAATCGGGTAAGCCGCTGTCTGGAGTCGGGAGGTGCTGTGTCGTGCCGTGGCCGCTGAGTGGAGTCCCTCCTCCCCCCCCCCCCATCCTGATGCACTTTAAGGTCTGAAGGATCTTGACCAGAAATGTCACCCATTCCTTTTCTCCAGAGATGCTGCCTGACCTGCTGAGTTACTCCAGCTTTTTGGCTCCCATTCTGACACAGTTGCAATGACAAAACCATAACATACAGGCAACAGGAGAGATATATCAAATGCAGCCCTTGGTACAGCGACAGGAGGGATGTGATATACAAGCATGAGAGTGGTTAGCGAGTACTCAACATTGACCCCACGAAGGCTCAAGGCTTTAGGTCAAACATGGTTGATTAAACCTTCAAATCACCACCTACCTGCTGATGAATCAGCACCACTCTATGTTGAGTAACACTTGGAAGAATCACTGAGTGGCAAAGACCCAGAACTCATTCTTAGTGTAGTCTTCTATGTCCATCCTCTGTTTACTTTTGGATAGAGTCGGAAACAGGTCCTTCGGCAAACTGAGTCCACACCAACCAGCGATCCCCCACACTAACACTATTCTACACACGAGGGACAATTTACAATTTTACTAAGCCCATTAGCCTACAAACCTGTACATCTTTGGAATGCAGAAGGAAACCGGAGCGCCCGTTGAAAACCCATGCAGTCATGGGAGAACGTACAAACAGGATCACGCCACATTAAACATCTCCTCTATCTTTTCCTCACATTTTGACTTCCGGCCGTTGTTCACCCATCTGCTAAATCAAAAGGTTCACTCACCTGTATTCACCTATGCCTGGCTTGGTCCAACCACCACTTCTGTTCCAGCTTTCCTTTCCCTCTATCGATGCTGCCTGGCCAACTGAGTTACTCCTGCACTGTGTTTTACTCAATAATTGTCATTACACCAATTAGCATTTAAAAAAATATGCTTGGATAGAGTGGATGTGGAAAGGTTGTTTCCATCAGTGGGAGTCCAAGACCAGAGATCATAGCCTCAGAATTAAAGGACATTCCTTTAGGAAAGGAGTAGGAATTTCTTTAGTTGGTGAATCTGTGGAATTCATTGTCACTGATGGCTGTGGAGGCCAAATCAATGGGTATTTTTACAGCAAGGTGATAGATTCTCGATTAGTACAGGAAGGCATGAAAATGAATTGGTTGAGGGGAGTTGAATCAGTCATGATTGAATGTTGGAGTAAATGATGGGCCAAATGGCCTAATACTCCTATCACTTATGATAATGTACAAAGACTTTATAAAAATAAATGATACTGGATTTTACAATCAAACTAGACAGATCCCATAAGAACCTCAGTAAACTAGCCATTAAAGCACTAAATATGTGTACTTGCCTTCAAGTAGCAGAACTATATTCTGTTCAATGAACATTACAAAGAAGTCTTAGCATATTGAATCTCATGCCAAGAACATTAAAAACGTAAATATATTTTGTAACATTGACTGTAATTTACCGATTCCCATAAGTTAATTATGCAATGCGAGCCACAAAGTCGCCAAAAGAAACATGTAAAGAACCAGTTAAACAATGCTGCAGGATATTGTGGAGCAATACAGAGCTGTGGAACTCAAAATATTTCAGATTTCACTTCTCTAGATTTGTACTACTTATTTCTTTAAAGAATGGGCATACAAGGACTGCTAATCATCAGATATCACACATTTTAAGTCACACATGTTTTAGTAGTAACAAATCAAGTTGCAAGGCCAACTTTAAGTGAAGTAAAAGTCATATTTTTCATGTTTTTCATTGAAAGATAAAGATTCAGCTCATCACTGTGCTTCATTGAAGCATTTGAGAAATGTTTGACCATGCACACAAGAGTGGCTTTGCTCTGCCGTTATATTTTAAACTCCAAGCCTAGAACGAAGATAATAACATTATGGACCCTGGCATGGGTAAACAGTGTAGATGTGCTCACTAGATCAAGTCAACACGTGTGGCTTTTCAGCAAGACAAGAACCTGCTGAAAACCCTCAGTCAAAAGGCAAAGAGATTCAACTTTCACACACTCATTTTATTCAAAATGAACAAATCAAAAATACATTTTCCACTTGGCCACCATTGTCCAAGGGCTGCAGATGTTGACTTGTCAGGGCATTAGCGCTGCGATTTCCAGTTTATTTTTTGCCTTCAATTCTTTTCTTCCCTTTTTTGTTGTGCTTCTTGGCAAACCGCATGTTCTTTAGAAACTTAGGATCAACCTGGACAAATTGGATTAAAATCTATCGTTAACGTTTTGTTTTGCATTCTCCAGGATGGTGCCTATTTAATAGTCAAAAGGACCGCGCTGCATTACAGCCAATGTGAGTAGCAAGGTGGCAGCCCAGGCTTTTCAATCAGCACCAAGAGTTTAGATATATCACACATTGTGCCGAGTAGACACCAACCAAGTAATCACCAGATATGAGCAAAACCTTTCCAGGTTATGTTTCTTTCATCCAGAGGATCGAAGCTGACTGTTCTGTTCTCAACTAATCACCTCAAATTCAAATTGTTTACTTTTTAAAAAACGTGTTGATATCTCCAAGTCTTCCCTTCACAACTATTTACCTTTGTCCTTAAACTATATTCATGTTTTAATTTGCTAGCCCACGGAAAAAAAGCAAAACGAATCAACTGGAGAAGGAGCCGTTTCAATGGGACGGGAACAGATCTGGCCGAGATAAACTGGACTGAAGGATTGGCAGTGAAACTGAACAATTGGCAGTGAAACTGAACAATGGTAGGGCTTTTCATTTGTGGTGGAGGAATTTCAGTGATAGTCAAGGTGTATCCCGAGGAGGGCGACGGGTAGAGAAATTAAAGCCAGAGCTCCTTGGATGATCATAAATCGCAGAGCAACTACAGCAGAAGAAAATAATACACAAGACGATAATTTATAATCAAACCGATTACAGAAAGCTTAGAGGGAAAGTAAAAGGAAGTGATTGAGACCAATAGCCGGAGAAAAGATGGTCTGGGACATGGACATGCAACTACAAAAAAGAGATTTGGAGCTGAAGACAAAAAGCTTTATTCAGGCAATAGAGGGCATGGTTGAGGGACAAAATCAGTACTTTACACCACTCTGTTCAGAGGTAGAAGATGCCGCTGAAGTCCTAGGAAAGGAAGATGCCATTGTTATTCTGCATAAATACTTCGAGAAAAGGATCTAGAAAGGTCAGCCTAACTTAGAGTGTAAATTGCCTGGCCCAAGGGAGGACATTGTAAAGACCATGGCCGTGATCTTCCAAACACCTATAGATTTTGCTGCATGCCCAAGGAACAGAAAATGCTGGACATTTTTGGAAACAAATAGGGACACATGGATAAACCCAGTAACCACAGATCAGTTTAACCGTAACCCCGGGTAATACCTGGAAAAAGACAGATTTAGAAGTCACTTAGACAGGTGTTGTTTGATTTCTTAAAGGCAAATTGTACCTAACTTGGTAAAGGGTTTTCTAATGAACGGATAACAGAAAGGATAAATATGGGAAATGAAGCTGTTGATACACGTGGATTTCAAAAGACATTTGATTCAGCATGTCAACAAGATTGAAGCCCAAGAACAGGACAGTAACAAAGGAACATAAAGCACAATAGCAGCAAAGGTGCTTCACAGGCTCAAGTTAAGTGTACTGCCCAGTCTAAGCCAGGCTGCATCCCAGTGAAACTCATCTGCATCCTTTCCAAGACCTTGAAAAGGTCAAAGAGGGCCTTGAAACCTTCATGGCAGGGGATGGAAGTGTAGAGGGACAGGATGTCCATGGTAATGATGAGGCAATGTGGACCTAAAAATGGAATGTTATTGAATTGAAGGGTGTGCGAAGCTTCTTAGATATAGGTTGGACAAGGTGGGGTGTGGGAAGGGATAGGATCACGGTATTTGGGTATGATTTTTGTGGGCCAGGAACTGGCAGCAACAATGGGTCTGTCCGGGCGGGCAGTCCTGTTTGTGGATTCTGGGGAGGGGAGGAGGTGTAGAAACAGGCAGTGCAGGGCTGGGGAATGATAAGGGTAGAGGGTGTGGGGGGCAGATCGCTGGAAGGGTTGAGATTGGAAAGTCTGGGAGATGTTGGCCTGGTGTTCGTCTGAGGGGTCATGGCCAAGAAGAGGCAGGTGTGAGGATGTGTCCGAGAGTTGGTGTCTAGCCTCAGCATGGTAGAGGTTAGCTTGCCAGACACTCCTATACACCAGCAACATCACTTCCCGCCTCTTAAACAATGCCCCGATATACTGGAATGTAAAGGGCGCAATTTCGAAATGCGCAAATGACTAAATTTGGAAGTCCAATGAACAGTGAGGTGGGAGCTACAGGCAGGCTGAGTAGCTGATGCGGAGAAATTTTTAATGTCAATTTTGGTAAGAAGAATGAAGAGATTATGCAAACTAGAGGGGACAATTCTAAGAAAAGTACAAGAAGGAGATATCTGATATATTGGCATAGTTTATTAAAAGAGACGCGGGTCCCTTGAGAAAGTCTTTAACCATGCTTATGATGGCGGGTTCCATGAAGGGAAGCTTTGTAAAGTGGGTTAGAGACAGGCAAGGCGAGTCATATTAGATACCTTCAAAGGAGCCAAGTAAAGATTTTGTTAATTAAAGACAAGATTCCGAAAAAAAAAACCCACACAATCCTTGTACAATACAACTATGTCTGAAAAATACCTAGGCAACTATGATATAAAGCATATAGTTTTCAACTTGCAAAGATGATAAATAAAAAATGCAACATACATTCAAAGCTAACCACCCAAAGTTAAGGAGATGGCAGTGGGAACACCAGACATCAAAACTATAAGTAAAACCTATTGTTCAATTCAAAATGAAGTGTTCAAAATCTACGAGGTTTAATGGAGATGGCAGCCCCAGTAAACACGGGGAAGTTCTTTTGATTTAATTTTCCTGCAGTATCAATGATCTGGTAATGGTCAGTACCATAATCACTTTCGAATGCAGGTGCATCCTACATATTCAATCACTTTGTAGAAAATCTGCATTGTTATAATCAGATAGCTTGCTTTTGTAACAGAACCTCTTAAAGCATCAGTCCACTGAAAGAATTACCAGTCAAGTACTGTTGCAAAAGCTAACTTCTGCAAGATCTCACAAATATCAGTATAATTGTCAGGTAATCTGCTTTGCGCTGCTCATTGCGAGATAAATGTTGACCAGTCCCCAACTATTCCTTCCTCTAGCTTCACAATTCCTCAATCCTTTGTCTCACACTTTTCATCCTTCACAAAGGATCGTCCTCTTGTGTGGGAAGGAACTGCAGACCCTGTCTTTTTATTTCTGGCCTTCACTTGTTTAACAACTCCCCCCTCACTTTTATCAAGCTATTTTCCCAGCCAGGCTTTCTCCTGGTCCTCATCTACAGTGGCTTGCAAAAGTATTCATACCCCTTGAACTTTTCCACATTTTGTCACGTTACAACCACAAACGTAAATGTATTTTATTGGGATTTTATGTGATAGACCAACACAAAGTGGCGCATAATTGTGAAGTGGAAGGAAAATGATACATGGTTTTCAAATTTTTTTTACAAATAAAAAACTGAAAAGTGTGGCATGCAAAAGTATTCAGCCCCCCCCCCCCCCCCCCCCCCGAGTCAATACTTTGTAGAACCACCTTTCCCTGCAATTACAGCTGCAAGTCTTTTGGGGTATGTCTCTACCAGCTTTGCACATCTAGAGACTGAAATTTTTGCCCATTCTTCTTTGCAAAATAGCTCAAGCTCAGTCAGATTGGATGGAGAGCATCTGTGAACAGCAATTTTCAAGTCTTGCCAGAGATTCTCAATTGGATTTAGGTCTTGACTTTGACTGGGCCATTCTAACACATGAATATGCTTTGATCTAAACCATTCCATTGTAGCTTTGGTTGTATGTTTAGGGTCGTTGTCCTGCTGGAAGGTGAACCTCCGCCCCAGTCTCAAGTCTTTTGCAGACTCTGACAGGCTTTCTTCCAAGATTGCCCTGTATTTGGCTCCATCCATCTTCCCATCAACTCTGACCAGCTTCACTGTCCCTGCTGAAGAAAAGCATCCCCACAGCATGATGCTGCCACCACCGTGTTTCACAGTGGGGATGGTGTGTTCAGGGTGATGTGCAGTGTTAGTTTTCCGCCACACATAGTGTTTTGCATTTAGGCCAAAAACTTCAATTTTGGTCTCACCTGTCCAGAGCACCTTCCCCCACATGTTTGCTGTGTCCCCCACATGGCTTGTGGCAAACTGCAAACAGGACTTCTTATGGCTTTTTTTCAACAATGGCTTTCTTCTTGTCACTCTTCCATAAAGGCCCGATTTGTGGAGTGCACGACTAATAGTTGTCCTGTGGACAGATTCTCCCAACTGAGCTGTGGATCTCTGCAGCTCCTCCAGAGTTACCATGGGCCTCTTGGCTGCTTCTCTGATCAATGCTCTCCTTGCCCGGCCTGTCAGTTTAGGTGGACGGCCATGTCTTGGTAGGTTTGCAGTTGTGCCATACTCTTTCCATTTTCGGATGATGGATTGAACAGTGCTCCGTGAGATGTTCAAAGCTTGGGATAATTTTTTATAACCTAACCCTGCTTTAAACTTCTCCACAACGTTATCCCTGACCTGTCTGGTGTGTTCCTTGGTTTCATGATGCTGTTTGTTCACTAATGTTCTCTAACAAACCTCTGAGGCCTTCACAGAACAGCTGTATTTATACTGTGATTAGATTACACACAAGTGGACTCTATTTACTAATTAGGTGACTTCTGAAGGCAATGGTTGCACTGGATTTTATTTAGGGATATCAGAGTAAAGGGGGCTGAATACATTTGCACGCCACTTTTCAGTTTTTATTTGTAAAAAAAATTTGAAAACCATGTATCATTTTCCTTCCACTTCACAATTATGCGCCACTTTGTGTTGGTCTGTCACATAAATCCCAATAAAATACATTTACGTTTGTGGTTGTAACGTGACAAAATGTGGAAAAGTTCAAGAGGTATGAATACTTTGCAAGCCACTGTACATAAAGGGAACATGTACCTATCTACCCATTTGACCATTTAATGTTTAAGAGACTTCACTGGGTTGGTTCAGCCCCAATGCTCAATTGCATTGTAAAATGTTAATGATAAAATAGTGTTGCAGAACAGATGTCACACCCAAAATTATCTGCTTTCTTAGATTTATTGATGATTAAAGCTTAGCCCAGAAAAAGTGTTTTCATCACGTCTTCTGTTATCTTGTCACTTGAGAACAGCACTCACTATTAAGTTGGGTATGGTTGTAAGAGTGCTAACTCTGATTGCAAAATGCTTTTGAACTAGTGCAGAATCCAGCGACAGAATAAAGATCCTCAGAATGCAGAATCACTAAAAATTGAAATGCAGTATCCCCCACATCCAATCAATAACAGTTTTAGTGCTGGATTGGTGTCAGATACAAAACCACGACCATTAGTAGGAAAACTACCCACACTGAATGAATTTACTGGGATAATTAGTTACCCACTACAATGTTACCAAAGAGTCTAAGACTGCTTAGATAGACATAAAATGCTGGAGTAACTCAGGGGGGCAGGCAGCATCTCTGGAGAGAAGGAATGGGTGACATTTTGGGTTGAGACCCTTCTTCAGACTGCTTCACAGATGACAATTGAACCAAACAAAACAGGACATCCTTCATAATTCTGCTCTAACACTAAACACCAAGAGAAATACTTACTCCTTTCAGGGTTCAAATCGAAACGATTGGGCTTCTTGATCCCATTTCTGTGCCACTTGCTGGCTGCAAGATTCAGAAGATTATGTTTTAGGGCACAGATAGCAGATGACAAAGTAAGCAGCTGAATACTAAGCAGCAGGCTGAGACTTACACTGATTGTGGTTGGTGTGGTTCTTGGACTTGGCCATGGTTAAAGTGACTAGAAGATTGAAGAGGAACATCAGCACACAGTTAATACCCAGCCAGACTGAGGGGGGTGGGGGTAGAGCTTCACACACGCTACCCCTTCACCCGAGACGGTGGGGGGGGGGGGGAATCCTTCAATGATCTGTCCTCACCTACTCTCCTGCCCCTCACCCAGACTGAGGGGGAAGAGGGTTTCACGAAGAGTGGGTGGGTGTGGGTAGTCTCTTCACATGCTCTGCCCCCTAGACTGAGGGAGAAAGGGGATGGGGGTCTCCAGGAGAGGGACGGGAGGTCTCTCACATGCTCCACCTCTCCCTCCTGGACAGAGGGGGAAAGTGGATGTGTTTAAGAAGGAACTGCAGATGCTGGAAAATCTGAAGAAGGGCTTCGGCCCAAAACGTTGTCTATTTCCTTCGCTCCGTAGATGCTGCTGCACCCGCTGAGTTTCTGCAGCACTTTTGTCTACCTTCGAAAAGAGGATGAATTCTGGGAAATCTCCAAGAGGAGAGGGAGAGGGGGATGGAGGTGGGGGGGGGGGGTCTGGGAGAGGGGGTCTGGGAGAGGGGATGGAGGGGGCGGTCTGGGAGAGAGGGGGGGGTCTGGAGAGGGGATGGAGGGGTGTCTGGGAGAGGGGGGTCTTGGAGAGCGGATGGAGGGGGGGGGTCTAATGCATGTCGTCGTCCCCCTCCCCTCTCGACTGAGGGAGAATGGGGGTGGTGAAGGGTCTCTGGTAGGAGGGGTGGGTGTGAGGGGGAGGGAGATGTCTGTCACATGTTCTCTCTTCACCTCTGCTCCTGGACTGTGGGAGGAAGGGGATATGGAGGGAGGGGAGGTCTCACACACGCCCCCACCCACCCACCCGCCCCTGGACTGGGGGCGAGGATGGTCTCAGGGATGGAGGGAGGGGGATGGGGGTCGAGTCTCTCTCCCTCCACTGACGGCGGGGGCGGGATGATCGGCCACGATGCGGGCCCAGGGCAGGGCGGCGGGACAGGGGCAGCGCCGGGGCCACGGGACAGGGGACAAGGGCAGGGACCAGGGCCGCGGTACAAGGGCAGGGACCAGGGGGCAGGGGCCGGGGTACAAGGGCAGGGACCGGGGGACAGGACGCAGGGACCGGGGCTGCGCTGGGCCGGGGGCAGGGGGACAAGGGCAGGGACCCAGGCTTTGACGCGGATGGCGCCGATCCAACATCTCACCTCCCGCCAACGTCAACGCCACCGCCGGAAGAGGACGGGCCGAGGTGCCGCCGGGATATCCCGTCCGGAGCACTCCGGCCGTCCTCGCACAAAGGTTCCGCCGGAAGCGCGGTCTCCGGAGAAAGGTTCCGGGGGTGGGAGGGTGCGGGCTGGACCAAAAATACTTGAGCGGAGGAGTATCGTTATAGGATCTATAGGCTGGACCTTCTCACCCCACAGCTCAACTCAACTCCTCACCCACTACTCAACTCAACTCAACTCACCCCACAACTCAACTTAAAGAAAGGTAACTTTGAGGGTATGAGACGTGAATTGGCCAGATTGACTGGCAATTAGTTCTAAAAGGGTTGACGGTGGATATGCAATGGAAGGCATTTAAAGACTGCATGGATGAACTACAAAAATTGTTCATCCCAGTTTGCAAAAGAATAAATCAGGGAAGGTAGTGCATCCGTGGATAACAAGGGAAATCAGGGATAGTATGAAAGCAAAAGATGATGCGTACAAATTAGCCAGAAAAAGCAGCCTACCAGAGGACTGGGAGAAATTCAGAGACCAGCAGAGGAGGACAAAGGGCTTAATTAGGAAAGGGAAAATAGATTATGAAAGAAAACTGGCAGGGAACATAAAAACTGACTGCAAAAGTTTTTATAGATATGTGAAGAGAAAGAGATTAGTTAAAACAAATGTAGGTCCCTTGCAGTCAGAAACAGGTAATTGATCATGGGGAACAAGGATATGGCGGACCAATTGAATAACTTCTTTGGTTCCGTCTTCACTAAGGAAGACATAAATAATCTGCCGGAAATAGCAGGGGACTGCGGGTCAAAGGAGATGGAGGAACTGAGTGAAATCCAGGTTAGTCGGGAAGTGGTGTTGGGTAAATTGAATGGATTAAAGGCCGATAAATCACCAGGGCCAGATAGGCTGAATCCCAGAGTACTTAAGGAAGTAGCTCCAGAAATAGTGGATGCATTAGTGATAATTTGTAAATACTCTTTAGATTCTGGAGTAGTTCCTGAGGATTGGAGGGTAGCAAACGTAACCCCACTTTTTAAGAAGGGAGGGAGAGAGAAAATGGGGAATTACAGACCAGTTAGTCTAACATTGATAGTGGGGAAACTGCTAGAGTCAGTTATTAAAGATGGGATAGCAGCACATTTGGAAAGTGGTGAAATCATTGGACAAAGTCAGCATGGATTTACGAAAGGTAAATCGTGTCTGACGAATCTTATAGAATTTTTCGAGGATGTAACTAGTAGAGTGGATAGGGGAGAACCAGTGGATGTGTTGTATCTGGACTTTCAGAAGGCTTTCGACAAGGTAACACATAAGAGATTAGTATACAAACTTAACGCACACGGTATTGGGGGTTCAGTATTGATGTGGATAGAGAACTGGCTGGCAAACAGGAAGCAAAGAGTAGGAGTAAACGGGTCCTTTTCACAATGGCAGGTAGTGACTAGTGGGGTACCACAAGGCTCAGTGCTGGGACCCCAGCTATTACAATTTATATTAATGAACTGGATGAGGGAATTGAAGGCAACATCTCCAAGTTTGCGGATGACACTAAGCTGGGGGACAGTGTTAGCTGTGAGGAGGATGCTAGGAGACTGCAAGGTGACTTGGATAGCCTGGGTGAGTGGACAAATGTTTGGCAGATGCAGTATAATGTGGATAAATGTGAGGTTATCCACTTTGGTGGCAAAAACAGGAGAGCAGACAATTATCTAAATGGTGGCCGATTAGGAAATGGGGAGATGCTGTGAGACCTGGGTGTCATGGTACACCAGTCATTGAAAGTAGGCATGCAGGTGCAGCAGGCAGTGAAGAAAGCGAATGGTATGTTAGCTTTCATAGCAAAAGGATTTGAGTATAGGAGCAGGGAGGTTCTACTGCAGTTGTACAGGTCTTGGTGAGACCACACCTGGAGTATTGCGTACAGTTTTGGTCTCCAAATCTGAGGAAGGACATTATAGCCATAGAGGGAGTGCAGAGAAGGTTCACCAGACTGATTCCTGGGGATGTCAGGACTTTCATATGAAGAAAGACTGGATAGACTTGGCTTATACTCGCTAGAATTTAGGAGATTGAGAGGGGGTCTTATAGAAACGTGCAAAAATTCTTATGGGGTTGGACAGGCTAGATGCAGGAAAGATTGTTCCCGATGTTGGGGAAGTCAGGACAAGGGGTCACAGTTTAAGGATAAGGGGAAATCCTTTAAGACCGAGATGAGGAAAAACTTTTTTCACACAGAGAGTGGTGAATCTCTGGAACTCTCTGCCACAGAGGGTAGTGAGGCCAGTTCATTGGCTATATTTAAGAGGGAGTTAGATGTGGCCCTTGTGGCTAAAGGGATCAGGGGGTATGGAGAGAAGGCATGTACGGGATACTGAGTTGGGATGATCAGCCATGATCATATTGAATGGCGGTGCAGGCTCAAAGGGCCGAATGGCCTACTCCTGCACCTATTTTCTATGTGTTAAAGAAGGAACTGCAGAATGCTGGAAAATCGAAGGTACACAAAAATGCTGGAGAAACTCAGCGGGTGCAGCAGCATCTATGGAGCGAAGGAAATAGGCAACGTTTCGGGCCGAAACCCTTCTTCAGACGAGTTCACTCAGAAGATAGTGGTGGTCTGGACCTCGCTCCCTGAAAGGGTGATGTGGGGAGAGCCATCTTGTTCCGTTTCATAAAGTTTTGGGTGAGCACAGAGTGACAAACCGTAAGATTATACATCAAGAGACTACCTCTCTCTCCCCTGACATCAGTCTGAAGAAGGGTTTCGGCCCGAAACGTTGCCTATTTCCTTCGCTCCATAGATGCTCCTGCACCCGCTGAGTTTCTCCAGCATTTTGTGTACCTCCTATTTTCTATGTATCTATGTAACTCCTCACTCCACTACTCAACTCAAGTCCTCACCCCACAACTCAACTCCTCACCCACTACTCAACTCAACTCCTCACCCCACAACTCAACTCCTCACCCCACAACTCAAATCCTCACCCCATAACTCAACTCAACTCCTCACCCCCACAGCTCAACTCCTCAGCCCACAGCTCAACTCCTCACCCCACAGCTCAACTCCTCACCCCACAGCTCAACTCCTCACCCCACAGCTCAACTCCTCACCCCACAAGCTCAACTCCTCACCGCACAGCTCAACTCCTCACCCCTCAACTCAACTCCTCACCCCACAACTGAACTCAATTCCTCACCCCACAACTCAACTCAACTCCTCACCCCACAACTCAACTCAACAACCTCACCCTACAACTCAACTCAACCCCTCACCCCTCAACTCAACTCAACTCCTCACCCCACAACTCAACTCAACTCCTCACCCACAACTCAACTCAACAACCTCACCCTACAACTCAACTCAACCCTCACCCCTCAACTCACTCAACTCCTCACCCCACTACTCAACTCCACAGCTCACTACTCAACTCAACTCCTCACCCCACAACTCAACTCAACACCTCACCCCACAACTCAACTCAACCCCTCACCCCACAGCTCAACTCCTCACCCCCACAACTCAACTCAACTCCTCACCCCACAACTCAACTCAACTCCTCACCCCACAACTCAACTCCTCACCCCACAACTCAACTCAACTCCTCACACCACAGCTCAACTCCTCACCCCACAGCTCAACTCCTCACCCCACTGCTCAACTCCTCACCCCACAGCTCAACTCCTCACCCCACAGCTCAACTCCTCACCCCACAGCTCAACTCCGCACCCCACAGCTCAACTCCTCACCCCACTGCTCAACTCCTCACCCCACTACTCAAATCTTCACCCCACTACTCAACTCAACTCCTCACCCCACTACTCAACTCCTCACCCCGCTACTCAACTCAACTCCTCACCCCACAACTCAACTCAACTCAACTCTTCACCCCACAGCTCAAATCAACTCCTCACCCCACAACTCAACTCAACTCCTCACCCCACAACTCAATCCTCACCCCACTACTCAACTGCTCACTCCACTACTCAACTCACTCCTCACCCCACAACTCAACTCAACTCATCACCCCACAACTCAACTCAACTCCTCACCCCACAGCTCAACTCCTCACCCCACAGCTCAACTCCTCACCCCACAGCTCAACTCCTCACCCCTCAACTCAACTCAAATCCTCACCCCTCAACTCAACTCAACCCCTCACCCCTCAACTCAACACCTCACTCCACAACTCAACTCAACTCCTCACCCCACTACTCAACTCCTCACCCCACAACTCAACTCAACTCCTCACCCCACAACCCAACTCCTCACCCCACTACTCAACTCAACTCCTCACCCCACAACTCAACTCAACTACTCACCCCACAACTCAACTCAACTCCTCACCCCACAGCTCAACTCCTCACCCCTCAACTCAACTCACCCTCAACTCAACTCAACTCCTCACCCCTCAACTCAACTCCTCACCCCACAACTCAACTCAATTCCTCACCCCACAACTCAACTCAACAACCTCACTCTACAACTCAACTCAACCCCTCACCCTCAACTCAATTCCTCACCCCACAACTCAACTCAACTCCTCACCCCACAACTCAACTCAACTCCTCACCCCATAACTCAACTCACTCCTCACCCCACAGCTCACTCCTCAGCCCACAGCAACTCCTCACCCACAACTCAACTCCTCACCCCACAGCTCAACTCCTCACCCCACAGCTCAACTCCTCACCCACAGCTCAACTCCTCACCCCACTACTCAACTCCACAGCTCCTACTCAACTCAACTCCTCACCCCACAACTCAACTCAACTCCAACTCCTCACCCCACAGCTCAACTCAGCTCCTCACCCCACAACTCAACTCCTCACCCCACTACTCAACTCCTCACCCCACTACTCAATTCAACTCCTCACCCCACAACTCAACTCAACACCTCACCCACAACTCAACTCAACCCCTCACCCCACAGCTTCAACACCTCACCCCACAACTCAACCACTCCTCACCCCACAACTCAACTCACTCCTCACCCCACAACTCAACTCCTCACCCCACAACTCAACTCAACTCCTCACCCCACAGCTCAACTCCTCACTCCACAGCTCAACTCCTCACCCCACTGCTCACTCTCACCCCACAGCTCAACTCCTCACCCCACAGCTCAACTCCTCACCCCACAGCTCAACTCCTCACCCCACTACTCAACTCCTCACCCACTACTCAATCTCACCCCTCTACTCAACTCAACTCCTCACCCCACTACTCAACTCAACTCCTCACCCCACAACTCAACTCAACTCCACTCTTCACCCACAGCTCAAATCAACTCCTCACCCCGCACTCAACTCAACTCCTCACCCCACAGCT
The DNA here is from genome assembly GCA_038087875.1 of Malacoraja senta. Lineage (NCBI taxonomy): Eukaryota > Metazoa > Chordata > Chondrichthyes > Rajiformes > Rajidae > Malacoraja > Malacoraja senta. Next base: position 46,369,356 of record CM075980.1, read on the forward strand.
CAAATCAACTCCTCACCCCACAACTCAACTCAACTCCTCACCCCACAACTCAACTCAACTCAACTCTTCACCCCACAGCTCAAATCAACTCCTCACCCCACAACTCAACTCAACTCCTCAACCCCACAGCTCAAATCAACTCCTCACCCCACAACTCAACTCAACTCCTCACCCCACAACTCAACTCAACTCCTCACCCCACAGCTCAACTCCTCACCCCACAGCTAACTCCTCACCCCACCTCAACTCCTCTCACCCTCAACTCAACTCAACTCCCTCCCACTCACTCAACTCCTCACCCCACAACTCAACCAACTTCTCACCCCACAACTCAACTCAACATCTCACCCCACAACTCAACTCAACTCCTCACCCACAACTCAACTTCCTCCCCCAACAACTTAACTCAACTCCACACTCCCACACGCAACTCACTCCTCACCCCACAACTCAACTCAACTCCTCACCCCACAACTCAACTCCTCACCCACTACTCAACTCCTCACCCCACAACTCAACTCAACTCCTCACCCCACAACCCAACTCCTCACCCCACTACTCAACTCAACTCCTCACCCCACAACTCAACTCAACTACTCACCCCACAACTCAACTCAACTCCTCACCCCACAGCTCAACTCCTCACCCCTCAACTCAACTCACCCCTCAACTCAACTCAACTCCTCACCCCTCAACTCAACTCCTCACCCCACAACTCAACTCAATTCCTCACCCACAACTCAACTCAATTCCTCACCCCACAACTCAACTCAACAACCTCACTCTACAACTCAACTCAACCCCTCACCCCTCAACTCAATTCCTCACCCACAACTCAACTCAACTCCTCACCCCACAACTCAACTCAACTCCTCACCCCATAACTCAACTCAACTCCTCACCCCACAGCTCAACTCCTCAGCCCACAGCTCAACTCCTCACCCCACAACTCAACTCCTCACCCCACAGCTCAACTCCTCACCCCACAGCTCAACTCCTCACCCCACAGCTCAACTCCTCACCCCACTACTCACTCCACAGCTCACTACTCAACTCAACTCCTCACCCCACAACTCAACTCAACTCAACTCCTCACCCCACAGCTCAACTCAGCTCCCACCCCACAACCAACTCTCACCCCACTACTCAACTCCTCACCCCACTACTCAATTCAACTCCTCACCCCACAACTCAACTCAACACCTCACCCCACAACTCTACTCAACCCCTCACCCCACAGCTCAACACCTCACCCCACAACTCAACTCCTCACCCCACAACTCAACTCAACTCCTCACCCCACAACTCAACTCCTCACCCCACAACTCAACTCAACTCCTCACCCCACAGCTCAACTCCTCACTCCACAGCTCAACTCCTCACCCCACTGCTCAACTCCTCACCCCACAGCTCAACTCCTCACCCACAGCTCAACTCCTCACCCCACAGCTCAACTCCTCACCCCACTACTCAACTCCTCACCCCACTACTCAATCTTCACCCCACTACTCAACTCAACTCCTCACCCCACTACTCAACTCAACTCCTCACCCCACAACTCAACTCAACTCAACTCTTCACCCCACAGCTCAAATCAACTCCTCACCCCGCAACTCAACTCAACTCCTCACCCCACAGCTCAAATCAACTCCTCACCCCACAACTCAACTCAACTCCTCACCCCACAACTCAACTCAACTCAACTCTTCACCCCACAGCTCAAATCAACTCCTCACCCCACAACTCAACTCAACTCTCACCCCACAGCTCAAATCAACTCCTCACCCCCACAACTCAACTCAACTCCTCACCCCACAACTCAACTCAACTCCTCACCCCACAGCTCAACTCCTCACCCCACAGCTCAACT
>CM075980.1:46371425-46738967 GCA_038087875.1 Malacoraja senta
CTCAACTCCTCACCCCACAGCTCAACTCCTCACCCCACAGCTCAACTCCTCACAGCTCAGCTCAACTCCTCACCCCACAGCTCAACTCCTCACCCCACAGCTGAACTCCTCACCCCGCTACTCAACTCAACTCCTCACCCCGCTACTCAACTCAACTCCTCACCCACAACTCAACTCAACATCTCACCCCACAACTCAACTCAACTCCTCACCCCACAACTCAACTCCTCACCCCACAACTCGACTCAACTCCTCACCCCACAGCTCAACTCCTCACCCCTCAACTCAACTCAACTCCTCACCCCTCAACTCAACTGAACTCCTCACCACTCAACTCAACTCCTCACCCCAGAGCTCAACTCCTCACCCCACAGCTGAACTCCTCACCCCACAACTCAACTCAACTCCTCACGCCCACAACTCAACTCAACTCCTCACCCACAGCTCAACTCCTCACCCCACAGCTCAACTCCTCACCCCACAGCTCAACTCCTCACCCCACAGCTCAACTCCTCACCCTCAACTCAACTCAACTCCTCACCCCTCAACTCAACTCAACTCCTCACACCTCAACTCAACTCAACTCCTCACCACTCAACTCACTCCTCACCCCACAACTCGACTCAACTCCTCACCCCACAACTCAACTCAACTCCTCACCCCACTACTCAACTCCTCACCCCACAACTCAACTCCTCACCCACAACTCACCTCCTCACCCCACAACTCAACTCCTCACCCCACAACTCAACTCAACTCCTCACCCCACAACTCAACTCAACTCCACACCCCACAACTCAACTCAACTCCTCACCCCTCAACTCAACTCAACTCCTCACCCCACAACTCAACTCCTCACCCCACAGCTCAACTCCTCACCCCACAGCTCAACTCCTCACCCCACAGCTCCTCACCCCTCAACTCAACTCAACTCCTCACCCCTCAACTCAACTCAACTCCTCACCCCTCAACTCAACATCACCCCACAACTCAACTCAACTCCTCACCCACAACTCAACTCCTCACCCCACAACTCCTCAACTCCTCACCGCACAACTCACTCAACTCCTCGCCCCACTACTCAACTCAACCCCTCACCCCACAACTCAACTCAACCTCTCACCCCACAGCTCAACTCCTCACCCCACAGCCCAACTCCTCACCCCTCAACTCAACTCAACTCAACTCCTCACCCCTCAACTCAACACCTCACCCCACAACTCAACTCAACTCCTCATCCCACAACTTAACTCAACTCCTCACCCCACTACTCCACTCAACTCCTCACCCCTCAACTCAACTCAACTCCTCACCCCTCAACTCAACTCCTCACCCCACAACTCCTCAACTCTTCACCCCACAGCTCAACCCCTCACCCCACAACTCAACTCAACTCCTCACCCCACAACTCAACTGAACTCCTCACCCCACAACTCAACTCAACTCCTCACCCCACTACTCAACTCCTCACCCCACCAACTCAACTCACCCACAACTCAACTCCTCACCCACAACTCAACTCCCTCCTCCCCCCACAGCTCAACTCCTCACCCCACAACTCAACTCAACTCCTCACCCCTCAACTCAACTGAACTCACCCCACTACTCAACTCCTCACCCACAATTCAACTCCTCACCCCAGAACTCAACTCCTCACCCCACAACTCAACTCAACTCCTCACCCCTCAACTTAACTCAACTCCTCACCCCACAACTCGACTCAACTCCTTACCCCACAACTCAACTCAACTCCTCACCCCACTACTCAACTCCTCACCCACAACTCAACTCCTCACCCCACAACTCAACTCCTCACCCCACAACTCAACTCAACTCCTCACCCCACAACTCAACTCAACTCCTCACCCCACAACTCAACTCAACTCCTCACCCCACAACTCAACTCAACTCCTCACCCACAGCTCAACTCCTCACCCACAGCTCAACTCCTCACCCCACAGCTCAACTCCTCACCGCTCAGCTCAACTCCTCACCCCACAGCTCACTCCTCACCCCACAGCTGAACTCCTCACCCCGCTACTCAACTCAACTCCTCACCCCACAACTCAACTCAACATCTCACCCCACAACTCAACTCAACATCTCACCCACAACTCAACTCAACTCCCTCACCCCACAACTCAACTCCTCACCCCACAACTCGACTCAACTCCTCACCCCACAACTCAACTCCTCACCCCTCAACTCAACTCAACTCCTCACCCCACAACTCAACTCAACTCCTCACCCCACAACTCAACTCAACTCCTCACCCCACAACTCAACTCAACTCCTCACCCCACACTCAACTCAACTCCTCACCCCACAGCTCAACTCCTCACCCCACAGCTCAACTCCTCACCCCACAGCTCAACTCCTCACCGCTCAGCTCAACTCCTCACCCCACAGCTCAACTCCTGCACCCCACAGCTGAACTCCTCACCCCGCTACTCAACTCAACTCCTCACCCCGCTACTCAACTCAACTCCTCACCCACAACTCAACTCAACATCTCACCCCACAACTCAACTCAACTCCTCACCCCACAACTCAACTCCTCACCCCTCAACTCAACTCAACTCCTCACCCCTCAACTCAACTGAACTCCTCACCACTCAACTCAACTCCTCACCCCAGAACTCGACTCAACTCCTCACCCCATAACTCAACTCAACTCCTCACCCCACTACTCAACTCCTCACCCCACAACTCAACTCCTCACCCCACAACTCAACTCAACTCCTCACCCCACAACTCAACTCCTCACCCCTCAACTCAACTCCTCACCCCACAACTCAACTCAACTCCTCTCCCACAACTCAACTCCTCACCCCTCAACTCAACTCAATTCCTCACCCACAACTCAACTCAACTCCTCACCCCACAACTCAACTCAACTCCTCACCCCACTACTCAACTCCTCACCCCACAACTCAACTCAACTCCTCACCCCTCAACTCAACTCAATTACTCACCCCACAACTCAACTCAACTCCTCACCCCACAACTCAACTCAACTCCTCACCTCTCAACTCAACTCAACTCCTCACCCCACAACTCAACTCAACTCCTCACCCCACAGCTCAACTCCTCACCCCACAGCTCAACTCCTCACCCCACAGCTCAACTCCTCACCCCTCAACTCAACTCAACTCCTCACCCTCAACTCAACTGAACTCCTCACCACTCAACTCAACTCCTCACCCCACAACTCGACTCAACTCCTCACCCCACAACTCAACTCAACTCCTCACCCCACTACTCAACCCCTCACCCCACAACTCAACTCCTCACCCCACAACTCAACTCCTCACCCCACAACTCACCTCCTCACCCCACAACTCAACTCCTCACCCCACAACTCAACTCAACTCCTCACCCACAACTCAACTCACTCCACACCCCACAACTCAACTCAACTCCTCACCCCACAACTCAACTCAACTCCTCACCCCACAACTCAACTCCTCACCCCACAGCTCAACTCCTCACCCCACAGCTCAACTCCTCACCCCACAGCTCAACTCCTCACCCCTCAACTCAACTCAACTCCTCACCCCTTAACTCAACTCAACTCCTCACCCCTCAACTCAACATCACCCCACAACTCAACTCAACTCCTCACCCCACAACTCAACTCAACTCCTCACCCCACAGCTCAACTCCTCACCCCACAGCTCAACTCCTCACCCCACAACTCCTCAACTCCTCACCGCACAACTCAACTCAACTCCTCGCCCCACTACTCAACTCAACCCCTCACCCCACAACTCAACTCAACCTCTCACCCCACAGCTCAACTCCTCACCCCACAGCTCAACTCCTCACCCCTCAACTCAACTCAACTCAACTCCTCACCCCTCAACTCAACACCTCACCCACAACTCAACTCAACGCCTCATCCCACAACTTAACTCAACTCCTCACCCCATTACTCCACTCAACTCCTCACCCCTCAACTCAACTCAACTCCTCACCCCTCAACTCAACTCCTCACCCCACAACTCCTCAACTCTTCACCCACAGCTCAACCCCTCACCCCACAACTCAACTCAACTCCTCACCCCACAACTCAACTCAACTCCTCACCCCACAACTCAACTCAACTCTCACCCACTACTCAACTCCTCACTCCACAACTCAACTCAACTCCTCACCCCACAACTCAACTCAACTCCTCACCCCACTACTCAACTCCTCACGCCACAACTCCACTCAACTCCTCACCCCTCAACTCAACTCAATTACTCACCCACAACTCAACTCAACTCCTCACCCCACTACTCAACTCCTCACCCCACTACTCAACTCAACTCCTCACCCCACAACTCAACTCAACTCCTCACCCCACAGCTCAACTCCTCACCCCACAGCTCAACTCCTCACCCCACAGCTCAACTCCTCACCCCACAGCTCAACTCCTCTCCCCTCAACTCAACTCAACTCACCCCTCAACTCAACTCAACTCCTCACACCTCAACTCAACTGAACTCCTCACCACTCAACTCAACTCCTCAACTCTTCACCCCACAGCTCAACCCCTCACCCCACAACTCAACTCCTCACCCCACAACTCAACTCAACTCCTCACCCCACAACTCAACTCAACTCCTCACCCCACTACTCAACTCCTCACCCCACAACTCAACTCAACTCCTCACCCCACAACTCAACTCAACTCCTCACCCCACAGCTCAACTCCTCACCCCACAACTCAACTCAACTCCTCACCCCTCAACTCAACTGAACTCCTCATCCCACTACTCAACTCCTCACCCACAACTCAACTCCTCACCCCACAACTCAACTCCTCACCCCACAACTCAACTCAACTCCTCACCCCTCAACTTAACTCAACTCCTCACCCCACAACTCGACTCAACTCCTTACCCCACAACTCAACTCAACTCCTCACCCACTACTCAACTCCTCACCCACAACTCAACTCCTCACCCCACAACTCAACTCCTCACCCACAACTCACTCAACTCTCACCCACACTCAACTCAACTCCTCACCCACAACTCACTCAACTCCTCACCCCACAACTCAACTCAACTCCTCACCCCACAGCTCAACTCCTCACCCCACAGCTCAACTCCTCACCCCACAGCTCAACTCCTCACCGCTCAGCTCAACTCCTCACCCCACAGCTCAACTCCTCACCCCACAGCTGAACTCCTCACCCCGCTACTCAACTCAACCCCTCACCCCACAACTCAACTCAACATCTCACCCACAACTCAACTCAACATCTCACCCCACAACTCAACTCAACTCCTCACCCCACAACTCAACTCCTCACCCCACAACTCGACTCAACTCCTCACCCCACAACTCAACTCCTCACCCCTCAACTCAACTCAACTCCTCACCCCACAACTCAACTCAACTCCTCACCCCACATCTCAACTCAACTCCTCACCCCACAACTCAACTCAACTCCTCACCCCACAACTCAACTCAACTCCTCACCCCACAGCTCAACTCCTCACCCCACAGCTCAACTCCTCACCCCACAGCTCAACTCCTCACCGCTCAGCTCAACTCCTCACCCCACAGCTCAACTCCTCACCCCACAGCTGAACTCCTCACCCCGCTACTCAACTCAACTCCTCACCCCGCTACTCAACTCAACTCCTCACCCTACAACTCAACTCAACATCTCACCCCACAACTCAACTCAACTCCTCACCCCACAACTCAACTCCTCACCCCACAACTCAACTCCTCACCCACAACTCGACTCAACTCCTCACCCCACAGCTCAACTCCTCACCCCTCAACTCAACTCAACTCCTCACCCCTCAACTCAACTGAACTCCTCACCACTCAACTCAACTCCTCACCCCACAACTCAACTCAACTCCTCACCCCACAACTCAACTCAACTCCTCACCCCACTACTCAACTCCTCACCCCACAACTCAACTCCTCACCCCACAACTCAACTCAACTCCTCACCCCACAACTCAACTCCTCACCCCTCACTCAACTCCTCACCCCACAACTCAACTCAACTCCTCTCCCACAACTCAACTCCTCACCCTCAACTCAACTCAATTCCTCACCCCACAACTCAACTCAACTCCTCACCCCACTACTCAACTCCTCACCCCACAACTCAACTCAACTCCTCACCCCTCAACTCAACTCAATTACTCACCCCACAACTCAACTCAACTCCTCACCCCACAACTCAACTCAACTCCTCACCTCTCAACTCAACTCAACTCCTCACCCACAACTCAACTCAACTCCTCACCCCACAGCTCAACTCCTCACCCCACAGCTCAACTCCTCACCCCACAGCTCAACTCCTCACCCCTCAACTCAACTCAACTCCTCACCCCTCAACTCAACTGAACTCCTCACCACTCAACTCAACTCCTCACCCCACAACTCGACTCAACTCCTCACCCCACAACTCAACTCAACTCCTCACCCCACTACTCAACTCCTCACCCCACAACTCAACTCCTCACCCCACAACTCACCTCCTCACCCCACAACTCAACTCCTCACCCCACAACTCAACTCAACTCCTCACCCCACAACTCAACTCAACTCCACACCCCACAACTCAACTCAACTCCTCACCCCACAACTCAACTCAACTCCTCACCCCACAACTCAACTCCTCACCCCACAGCTCAACTCCTCACCCCACAGCTCAACTCCTCACCCCACAGCTCAACTCCTCACCCCTCAACTCAACTCAACTCCTCACCCCTCAACTCAACATCACCCCACAACTCAACTCAACTCCTCACCCCACAACTCAACTCAACTCCTCACCCCACAGCTCAACTCCTCACCCCACAGCTCAACTCCTCACCCCACAACTCCTCAACTCCTCACCGCACAACTCAACTCAACTCCTCACCCCTCAACTCAACTCAACTCCTCACCCCACAACTCAACTCCTCACCCCACAGCTCAACTCCTCACCCCACAGCTCAACTCCTCACCCCACAGCTCCTCCTCACCCCTCAACTCAACTCAACTCCTCACCCCTCAACTCAACTCAACTCCTCACCCCTCAACTCAACATCACCCCACAACTCAACTCAACTCCTCACCCCACAACTCAACTCCTCACCCCACAACTCCTCAACTCCTCACCGCACAACTCAACTCAACTCCTCGCCCCACTACTCAACTCAACCCCTCACCCCACAACTCAACTCAACCTCTCACCCCACAGCTCAACTCCTCACCCCACAGCCCAACTCCTCACCCCTCAACTCAACTCAACTCAACACCCCTCAACTCAACACCTCACCCCACAACTCAACTCAACTCCTCATCCCACAACTTAACTCAACTCCTCACCCCACTACTCCACTCAACTCCTCACCCCTCAACTCAACTCAACTCCTCACCCCTCAACTCAACTCCTCACCCCACAACTCCTCAACTCTTCACCCCACAGCTCAACCCCTCACCCCACAACTCAACTCAACTCCTCACCCCACAACTCAACTCAACTCCTCACCCCACAACTCAACTCAACTCCTCACCCCACTACTCAACTCCTCACCCCACAACTCAACTCAACTCCTCACCCCACAACTCAACTCAACTCCTCACCCCACAGCTCAACTCCTCACCCCACAACTCAACTCAACTCCTCACCCCTCAACTCAACTGAACTCCTCACCCCACTACTCAACTCCTCACCCACAACTCAACTCCTCACCCCACAACTCAACTCCTCACCCCACAACTCAACTCAACTCCTCACCCCTCAACTTAACTCAACTCCTCACCCCACAACTCGACTCAACTCCTTACCCCACAACTCAACTCAAATCCTCACCCCACTACTCAACTCCTCACCCACAACTCAACTCCTCACCCCACAACTCAACTCCTCACCCCACAACTCAACTCAACTCCTCACCCCACAACTCAACTCAACTCCTCACCCCACAACTCAACTCAACTCCTCACCCCACAACTCAACTCAACTCCTCACCCCACAGCTCAACTCCTCACCCCACAGCTCAAGTCCTCACCCCACAGCTCAACTCCTCACCGCTCAGCTCAACTCCTCACCCCACAGCTCAACTCCTCACCCCACAGCTGAACTCCTCACCCCGCTACTCAACTCAACTCCTCACCCCACAACTCAACTCAACATCTCACCCCACAACTCAACTCAACATCTCACCCCACAACTCAACTCAACTCCTCACCCCACAACTCAACTCCTCACCCCACAACTCGACTCAACTCCTCACCCCACAACTCAACTCCTCACCCCTCAACTCAACTCAACTCCTCACCCCACAACTCAACTCAACTCCTCACCCCACAACTCAACTCAACTCCTCACCCCACAACTCAACTCAACTCCTCACCCCACAACTCAACTCAACTCCTCACCCCACAACTCAACTCAACTCCTCACCCCACAGCTCAACTCCTCACCCCACAGCTCAACTCCTCACCCCACAGCTCAACTCCTCACCGCTCAGCTCAACTCCTCACCCCACAGCTGAACTCCTCACCCCACAGCTGAACTCCTCACCCCGCTACTCAACTCAACTCACCCCGCTACTCAACTCAACTCCTCACCCCACAACTCAACTCAACATCTCACCCCACAACTCAACTCAACTCCTCACCCCACAACTCAACTCCTCACCCCACAACTCGACTCAACTCCTCACCCCACAGCTCAACTCCTCACCCCTCAACTCAACTCAACTCCTCACCCCTCAACTCAACTGAACTCCTCACCACTCAACTCAACTCCTCACCCCACAACTCGACTCAACTCCTCACCCCACAACTCGACTCAACTCCTCACCCCACAACTCAACTCAACTCCTCACCCCACTACTCAACTCCTCACCCCACAACTCAACTCCTCACCCCACAACTCAACTCAACTCCTCACCCCACAACTCAACTCCTCACCCCTCAACTCAACTCCTCACCCCACAACTCAACTCAACTCCTCTCCCACAACTCAACTCCTCACCCCTCAACTCAACTCAATTCCTCACCCCACAACTCAACTCAACTCCTCACCCCACAACTCAACTCAACTCCTCACCCCACTACTCAACTCCTCACCCCACAACTCAACTCAACTCCTCACCCCTCAACTCAACTCAATTACTCACCCCACAACTCAACTCAACTCCTCACCCCACAACTCAACTCAACTCCTCACCTCTCAACTCAACTCAACTCCTCACCCCACAACTCAACTCAACTCCTCACCCCACAGCTCAACTCCTCACCCCACAGCTCAACTCCTCACCCCACAGCTCAACTCCTCACCCCTCAACTCAACTCAACTCCTCACCCCTCAACTCAACTGAACTCCTCACCACTCAACTCAACTCCTCACCCCACAACTCGGCTCAACTCCTCACCCCACAACTCAACTCAACTCCTCACCCCACTACTCAACTCCTCACCCCACAACTCAACTCCTCACCCCACAACTCACCTCCTCACCCCACAACTCAACTCCTCACCCCACAACTCAACTCAACTCCTCACCCACAACTCAACTCCTCACCCCTCAACTCAACTCAATTCCTCACCCCACAACTCAACTCAACTCCTCACCCCACAACTGAACTCCCCACCACTGACCCACTTCATTCACATTACACCCAGTATCAGTTAGTTAGCTGGTAGCTAAGAGTGTGACATGTTTTGAGTTGTGGTATGGCTGCATCATCATTGACCTAGAAACAAACCGTGGTGTTGACCACAACTGCCCACCCCACACACCTCCTGGAAAAAACCCACGCTGTCACAGAGAGAACGTACAAACTCCATAAAGACAGCCCCCATAGTAAGGATTGAGCCTGGGTCTCTGGTGCTGTCAGGCAGCGACTCAACCACTGTGCCACCTTACTTTACTTACAACTAGCAAATAAACATACTATTGGAGAGGCAAAAGGTTTCAAAAGAATAGATACAAACCATTCAGAAATAGGACCTTCAGCCCACATTGTCCACACAAATTATCAATAGCATATCTTGCATTAATAATTAATATATTCAGCACAATGACACGAAAGCATTTATCAACATTTCTCAACATGGATTTTTAAGGCAGAGATGGATAGATTCTGGATTAGTACAGGTGTCAGGGGAATGGGGTTAGGAGGGAGAGATAGATCGGCCATGATTGAATGGCAGAATAGACAATGGGCCAAATGGCCTAATTCTATCACTTATACCATTATCAGGCATCAACTCTGCTATTTCGCCAGCTTAATAGGTGACTTAGTGTTGCCAATAGACATTGAGAGGCTAATTGCCAGAGCATCAGCTAATTTTGATACCAGGCGATGGGTTGGAATTTGGGGATAAAATTGTGCAAGATTAAAGGACTGCATTCAATTAAAGGACAATGTACCCCTTTGAAAAGAGTGAATAAAATTGCCTGCGGCTAAACGTGGAGGTGCTGCTGGATCTTATTGGGAATGGCATTTAAAAGAGAAAACAGGTTGCATGGAAGATTTTGACTGTGATGGTGAGAGGGATTTAATAAGGCCACGGGACCTCTTGGTCTTTTAGAACTGTAATCGGCAACCGAACTAAACGAAGATGGGCAAGGATCAATGTAAGCAGAACATACAACTTGTTCCTTGACGCACAGTCAGCCATGTAATTTAGGTCTGTATAAACAAGGAACTGCAGATGCTAATTTACACAAAAGGACACAAAGTGATGGAGTTACACTGCGGGTTAGGCAGCAACTCACGAGAACATGGGTAGATGACGTTTCCGGTTGAGACCTTTCGTCACATCAATATTCACGGTAGTCTGAAGAAGGGTTCCGGCCTAAAACATGTTCTATGGAGATGCTGCCTGACCCGCTGAGTTACTCCAGCACTTTAGTTTAATTTAGAGATACAGCACGGAAACAGGCAATTCGGCCCACCGAGTCCGCACCGACCAGCGATCCCCACACACCAACACTATCCTACACTCGGGATAATTTACATTTATACCAAGCCAATTAACCTACAAACATGTATGTTTTTGGAGTGTGGGAGGAAACCGAAGATCTCGGAGAAAACCCAGGCAGGTCATGGGGAGAATGTACAAACTCCATACAGACAGCACCCGTAGTCCGGATCGAACCCGGGTCTCTGGCACTGTAAGGCAGCAACTCTACTGCTGTGCCACCATGTACAATAGGTCACTCATTGTCATCCTGCAAGCAAAGTCTCATGGTGATACTGTCGAACTTTCCGTAATGCATCCTCACAATCTGATCGTGGCTGCAGCAGCTGTAGTTGCCCTTTGCCTTGTCCTTGCGTGAATAGACCAGACCTAATGCCAGCCCATTGAAGGAGGATGTGGCAACGTTTGGTTTCGACAGTGGGTGAGGAGGAAGTAATATTCATAATGGGCCTCTGTTTTTTCTTGGTATTTGCAGAATGAGGTGCAGGAGCTCTGTTCCCAGAGACGGCAGTACATTTCTATGTATTCATCAAAATCTTCTGGCCATTTTGCTTCATGCATGGGATCCACAAAACTTGCAAATAATGTACAATCCTACTTGAATATATCCGGGTTAAATTTTTAGTGTTCTTTCCTTCAGAAACTATAAGACTAAAGGCAGCTGTGAAGCGTTCTAATGAGCAGAATCTTGCAGTTCTTCCTCTTCTAGCAAAGCGAACAGCTAATGGGACTCCTTGTCATTCCCATTGTTCATCTCAACACAGAATCTCTCTTTTGGGGGGTCGGGTGGTGTAGAAAAGTGCGTGATGACTGATGAGATGCAGAGTACAGAGAACACATCCTTAAATTTAAAGAAGGGGGATATTATGGTTATTCGCAACTGAATGTGGTCTGATAACCACTTTAAAGAAGTAAGTTTTGTGGGTAAAAAAATGGAACTAAATCAAATACAGTAACTATTTTTATGTGATGAAGCTGTGATTTTTCCCCCCTAAACAGCCTTTAGGAATGATTTGGTTTGAATTATTTTGGGGGGTTTTAAGTGGGGTATGCATATCGCTGGTAAAACCAACTTTTATTGGCTATCCTTAACTGCCCTTCAGAAAATGGTGAGGCTCCATCTGAACTGTTGCAATCCCTTTGGTGAAGTTACTCTCTCTGTGGAGGTGGATGCGGAGATCAAGGCTTGTTGAATAGTCTGTGCCATTCAATAGCATTTTTGAGAATACCCACAATTAATTTGCTGATGAATTAGAATAGGCTGTTTGGGTGTTGGTTAACTGGATTGGCTTTGACCGACTTTTTTGTGAACACTATATACCTGGGTATTTTTTGCGTAATGTTGTTGACAGTCTGGTAACTGTATTGCATTGGCTTGATAGGGAAAGGTAGATCAGCCATGATTGAATGGCGGAGTAGACTTGTTGGGCCAATTGGCCTAATTCTGCCCCTAGAACTTTTGAAATGAAAGGCAGGTCTTGGGATTTGAGGTGTCATGAATGAACTGTGAGATCCACGCTATGAGATCCACGTTGAAGTCCAAGTCTGCGATGTTCAGGTAGTGCCGACACGACCTGTGCAAGAAATCTATAGGCCGCTTCGCAAAGCCATCAAGGATGTGAAGGGAAAATTCCAGACCAAGCTACATGTCCAACCACACGGACACCCGTCGTTTGTGGCTAACTGTGCAAGCTATGATGGGCTACAAAGTGAAGTCAGGTAGTATCACTAGCATTAGCACGTCCCTTCTTGATGAGCTAAAAATGTGGATGTCATTCTATGCTTACTTTGTAAAGAAGGGCAATGAAATTGCAGGCGGCACAGTTGCTGCCTTACAGCACCAGAGACCCAGGTTCGATCCTGACTACAAGTGTAGTCTGTACCGAATTTGTACGTTCTCTCTGTGACCTGTGTGGGTTTTCTCCGAATGCTCCGGTTTCCTCCCACACTCCAAAGACTTGCAAGTTTGTAGGTTAATTGGCTTCTGTAAAATTATAAATTGTCCCTCGTGTGTGTAAGATAATTCTGGTGTACAGAATGAGCACTGGTCGACATAGTGGGCCGCAGGGCCTGTTTCCACGTTGTATCTCTAAAGTCTAAATGATGTAATTCGCGTAACCCTGTGCCCACCGTCACAATTCATGACGTCAGTTCGACTTTCCTGAGAGTAAACCCAAGGAAAGATGTCCTCAGAAAATAAATGGATAAGCTGGCAGGAGTATTCACACACATCTTTCACCACTCCATTCTGAGATTCTTACCTGCTTTAAGAAAACTATTATCACCCGGGTGCCAAAGACAGGCTTGGTAGCATGCCTTAATGCCAACTGTCCAGTGGCTGTGACATTCACCATCATGAAATGTTTCAAGAGACTGGTCAAGGTGCACATCAGCTCCAGCCTCCCATACTTCCTTGATCCACTGCAAGAGGTCTATCACAGACACCATCTCCCTGGCCTACAATCACCACTGGAACATCTGGATAACACCCATGTCAGACACCTTATTCATTGACTGCAGCTCCATCTTCAATACCATAACTCAGTTCCAAACTCCTAGACCTAGCAAAGGACCTGGATCCTTGGCTTCCTGACCATTGATCGCAATCAGTGAGGCCAGGCAACAATACAATTCTCAAGATAGATACAAAAACCTGGAGTAACTCATCGGGACAAGCAGCATCTCTGGTGAGAAGAAATGGGTGACATTTCGGGACCCGACCCGAAACGTCACCCATTCCATCTCTCCAGAGATGCTGCCTGTCCCGATGAGTTACTCCAGCTTTTTGTGCCTATCTTCGGTTTAAACCAGCATCTGCAGTCCCTTCCGACACAATACAATTCTCAACATTGGTGCCCTGCAGGGCTGCAATCTCAGCCCCTTACTTTATACTCATGACTGTGTGGCCAAATTCTCTTCCAACTGCATTTGCACGTTTGCAGACGATACCACGGTAGTCGGCAGGATCTTGAACAATGATGAGAAAGAGCATTGGAAGGAGAATGAGAAATCACTAACATAGTGCCAAGACTACAAACACTTCCTCAGTTCAGTTCAGTTTAGTTTATTGTCACGTATACCGAGTGAAAAGATTTTGTTGCGTGCTAACCAGTCAGCGGAAATACAATACATGATTATAATTGAGCTATCCAGTGTACATGTTAGGGAATAACTTTGAGTGCAAGGAAGAACTTCAATGTCAACAAGATGAAGGCACCAGTTTTTGACCAGTGAATGAGGTGGTGTACAGGTCCTAGTCAACATTAATGGTGCTAAAGTGGAGATGGTCATGAGGTTCAACTGCCTAGACATAAATATGATCACCAACCACATTGATGTTGAGGCCAAGAAAGCACCAGACTGTCACTATAGCCTCTGCTTCCCCAAAATACTAAGGAGATTCGGCATGTCTTCAATAACTTACCTATTTTTATAGATGCATCATGGAAAGCATCTTGTCTGAATGATCACAGCTTGGGTCACAGCTGCTCTGCCCAAGACCATAAGAAATTGGAGAGAGTTGTGAACACAGCCCAGTACATCACGTAAACCAGCCTCATCCCACTATTAACTCCATGTACAGGTCACGCTTACATGGAAAGCAGCCAACTCATCAAGGATCACCCACACCCCCAGTTATTCCCTCTTCTCCCCTCTCCCATTGGGCAGAAGATGCATACCGCCAGATTCAAGGACAGCATTTCCCCACTGTTGTCAAACTCTTGAACCAACCTCTCATAAACTAAGGATGTGGTCCTGATTGCCCCCATCGACCACGCCGTGGCCCTTGCAATCTTTCTATTATCTGCACTTTCTCAGTGGCTGTAAAACTATATTCTGCATTTTATCCTTTCTCTTTGCATTCTCTGTTGTACTCATTTATTGTTTAGATTGAAATCTAAATTGATGAGGTGAAAGATGGACTATCAGAGAAAATGGATAAGATGGATGTAATTACTACGGATAAGTTCACGGCTGTACTTGAAACAGTAGCTGCAAGTATGCAGACAATCACGGAATTGGAGAAAAATACGGCACGACTTGTTGAAGACATGGCGAAACTGAGGCAAGAACATGAGCAAATGAGGCGAGAAAACGAACAAGCATCACTACAAATGGGGACTCAATTAGAGAAAGTCTCATTCAAATGCCTGGACCTGGAAGCTCGTTCTAGACGCCAGAATCTGAGGATTCTTGGTGTTTCAGAGGGGGCAGAAGGGGAACAGGTACGTGAATTTGCCATGGGCTTGTTGAAACAACTGTTGAATCTTCCCAAGGAACCGAAAATCGAAGTGGCTCATCGTGTCCCAAGATTTGGAAAAAGATTTGATGCGGGAAAAGCTTATCCACGACATATTATAGTGAAATTTCGAGATACTGCAGAACTGGAATATGTTATGACCCATATCAAATATGGTGTACAATTACGGCTGGACAAAGACACTATTAAGATATTCAGGGACTACCCACATGAAATTGTGCAAAAAAGAAACAAATTTGATAAGGTTAAAGATCTTTTAAGAGGGAGAGAAGGGGTCAGATTCGGGGTTTTTTATCCCGCTAAAATGCGTATTTCTTTTAATGGTCTTGAAAAGTCATTTGTTAAGCCTGAAGACGCTTTCAAATATGCCCAAACGATTGTTGAAAGACAGAAATAAAAGGGAGCTTTGGCAGATCCGAATAATTCTCAGCTATGTTTTGTCTGGGGATAGTTACACTGTTATCTCCGGAATGTTGAAGCAAGGACATTTTCTGTTCAAAACGTGTAAACAACTTTATAACGGGATATGAATTAGAAAATAATTGCTTATTGATTAAAATGTTATAACCAATTGTAAGAACTTATCCTATTAACAACTTTAAAAGTTATGCAGGTTAGATTAGAATACTAACAAAAAAAACAAAAAAAATAATGAACTAACATACTAATATGAATTTTTAATAAATTGTAACCTTGTCTATAAGCAGGAGGAGGGGATGAGAAACGAGCTCCTGGCTTATGTCCAGGAGCACGTCTCGTTAACCCCTTCAACCAACAGCTGATTCTTATTGAAATCAAAAATATTGGTTTAATAATTAAACTCTGATATATATATATGTTATAAGGAAATATCAGGGTAAAATTGTATTATATATATGAATGTGAGGCCTCGTTTTAATATTTTAATATGTTATGATTAACTAAGAGAGCGGAGCGAGTTGAGCAACAACGCAATGGAAGTCAAAATAAGGTTTTTCCCCACCTACAGGTGGGTCACTTGCTACAGTGCCGACTATAGACACTGTAGCCTCACTCTTTTAGTTTTTTTTTTATTACATAAAATCACTTGTTTGTGTTTTGTGTTTAGTGATAAGAATAATATGGACATACCAACAAAAGTTAATAATTCAAAAACTCCCCCAATACCTAAAGACCTGGGATATGGACGCACCACAAGATTCAAAGGTACTATAATTATTCAAAATGCATGACACCACACAAAAGAACCTAGGAGGAGTCTCATTTTGTAGTTGGAATATAAGAGGCATTAATGAACCTATCAAAAGGGGTAAGATATTAGCTCAGCTAAAAATGTATAATTCTGACATTACCTTCCTACAAGAAACACACCTAAAACCTCAGGACCAAGTTAGGCTGAGGGCGAAATGGATAGGTCAAACATACCACTCTTCATTCACTTCAAAATCTAGAGGCACGTCAATTATCATAAGAAAAGGTATACCATTTAAAGCAAAGAATATTATAACAGATATAGAAGGGAGATACCTAATAGTTAATGGAGAAATCCATGACACTCCACTTACTTTGGTAAATATATATGCCCCTAACTTTGATAACCCCCACTTTTTCAATAAAATCTTCAATATAATTGCAGAGTCAAACTATCAAAATGTTATAATAGGCGGAGACTTTAATTGTGTTTTAGACCCGTACTTAGATAAATCAAGTCAAAAACAGAGAGGGAATATGAAATCGAAAACTGGGGAACTCCTCAATACCTACATAAACAACACTAATATAGCAGATGTTTGGAGAATTGTGAACCCAACTGGCAGGGAATATTCGTTTTACTCAATGGTACATAAGACATACTCACGTATAGACTACTTTCTGCTGGATACAAAATTAATCCCCCAAACATCTAATGCAATATATCATACAAATTCAATTTCAGACCATTCTCCACTAACTTTCTTTTTAAAACTGGAAGGATTGTCTAAGAATAATTCATTCTGGAGATTTAACTCTCAAATTTTAAAAGATCCACAAGCGAGTATATATTTAAAAGAACAAATGGAGGTCTTTTTTCAAACAAATGATACTTCAGATATATCGCCTACTTTACTTTGGGAATCTTTTAAAGCATACATTAGGGGTATTATAATTTCATATCAAGCTTTTCAAAATAAAAAGAATAAGAATGAACAAAGACAGTTAGAAGAACTTATTAGACAAATGGATATAGATAATGCTAAAGATCCAACAATAGATAAACATAATAAAATAATAATTTTAAAATTTAAATTAAATAAATTATTATCTGCCAAACTTATAAGACTTTTTCAAATTACAAAACAAGAGCACTTTGAATTTGGGGATAAACCGCATAAACTTTTGGCTCGCCAGCTAAAAAAACGAGAAAAGGAACATACTATACCAAAGATCAAATCAGATAAAGGGGAATTATTAACAACACCGAAGGATATTAATAAAAGATTTGCGCAATTTTACGAGAATTTGTATACATCTAAAACGATAATTGATTCCAATAATATCACAAAGTTCTTGGATACCTGTAATCTTCCAAAGTTAGAGCTGAAGGAACAAGAGGAACTGGGTGCACAAATCTCAATTAAGGAATTAGAAGATACAATAAACTCACTAAAAAATGGAAAAACACCAGGCCCTGATGGATTTACTAATGAATTTTATAAAAACTTTTATGAAAAAATAATACCAAGATTACAAAAAATGTACCAATACGCTTTTAAAAAACGAATACTACCTGATACATTAGCGGAATCAACGATTACATTAATACCTAAGAAAAATAAGGATTTAGAAGATCCTGGCTCATATAGAGCTATAGCATTGTTAAACACAGATCAAAAAATATTAGCGAAAACATTAGCCAGAAGATTAAGTAAATACATTAGTAAATTAATAAACCCAGATCAGACAGGGTTTATCCCTAAGAGATACTCTTCTAATAATATGAGACGTCTACTCAACATAATGCACTCACACAAATCTGAAGATCAAGAATTATCAATTATTTCGCTGGATGCTGAAAAAGCATTTGATCAAGTAGAATGGAATTATATGGATAAAGTATTACAAAAATTTCAACTGGGAGAGAATTTTATTTTATGGATTAAGTTACTATATAACAAACCTACAGCTAGAATACTTACTAATAACATATTATCCTCGAAATTTCAACTATCAAGGGGAAATAGACAAGGATGCTCATTATCACCACAGCTGTTTGCTCTCATTATTGAACCGCTAGCAGAAAAAATTAGAATACACCCTGATATTCATGGATATAATACTAAAGACTCATATAATAAAATATCTTTATACGCGGATGATATATTATTGTATATTACAAAACCTCAAATCACTATACCAAATATATTAAATTTAATTGAAGACTTCGGATCTTTTTCTGGATATAGAATAAATTGGAATAAAAGTGAAATTATGTCAATAAAACCGAAAGATTCAACACATCTTTTAAAATTCCCTTTTAAAATAGCTACAGAAAAATTTAAATATTTGGGAATCGAAATTACCAGAGCATATCAAGGTATGCTCAGGGCAAATTTTGACCCCCTACTTAATAAACTGAATACATTAATTAAATTCTGGAAAACGCTTCCGATGTCTTTAATAGGCCGAATAAACGCAATAAAAATGATCTTTTTACCACAAATTTTATACCTATTTCAATCAATTCCTATATACTTACCTAAGAAGTTTTTTAAAAAACTCGACTCAGATATCACTAATTTTATATGGGACTATAAATCACATAGAATACAAAAAACCCATCTGAATAAATCTAAAGTATTGGGAGGTCTAGCACTACCCAATTTTATGTATTATTATTGGTCAGTAAATATTAAAAACATGATTCAACTGATGGATAACTCCGCCCAGCAAGTAGACTGGATTGTAATGGAGAAAGAGGATTGCTCCTCTAGAAACATTGGAGCGATCCTCCTCTCTCCAATGAAATTGAATAACATAAACTATAATAAGAACCCAATTATTCATAGTACAATCCGTATTTGGAAACAAATAAAACAAAATTTAAAATTAAGAAACTTATCACTTTTATTACCTATAGTCAATAACCCTTCGTTTAGTCCTTCTATTATAGATAAAGCTTATACACAATGGGATAGACTAGGAATTAAAACGCTTGGTGACTTGTATGAAACTGGAAAATTACTTTCATTTCAACAATTACAAATAAAATATAAACTCGGAAATAATCAATATTTTAAATACTTTCAAATATGCGACTATTTGAAAAAATATATAAAAGATCATCATAATAACCCAGCAGATGTACTGGACGAGGCAATGCAGACAAAAGCGGAATCAGCAAACTTAATATCATATTTGTACAATATTATCTTAAATGTACAAATACCATCTACGGAGGGTATCAGAAGAGACTGGGAACAAGAGTTAGCTATTAAAATTTCAAAGGAAAGTTGGAATGAATACTTATTAAAAGTACATAAATGCTCGATTAATGTAAGACACACTTTAATACAATTTAAAATTTTACATAGATTATATTATTCGAAAACTAAAATTCATAAAATTTTCCCAAACGTATCATCTATTTGTGATAAATGTCAATCCCAAGAAGCAACTATAGCGCACTCATTTGTCTTCTGTACAAAAATTCAAAAATTTTGGAATGAAATTTTTGAAATCTTTACAAAGTTATTTAAAACAAGACTGATACCCAAAGCAGAATGGATTATCTTCGGAATAACGGAAGATGATCCAGAACTAAATGTGTTTCAAAAGAAATTAATGGATTATGGGTTAATAACTGGAAAAAAGCTAATTCTAAAATTTTGGAAGAAGGCTCCAATACCAACTATAAATATGTGGATTTCAAATATGTTTGAAACACTACACCTTGAAGAGATAAGACTCCTCCTAGCAGGTAAACCAGATCACTTCCACCTGACGTGGTCTGCATTTATAGAATTATTACAAACATAGGGTGCAAAAGTACTTTAAAAAAATAAAAAATTGAGGTCGGGTAAGGGGGGATGATAGTTGAAGAGTTGGTATGTCCTATTTACGTGATGCTCAAAAAAAAAAAACATTTGTTTTTCTTTTTTTCTCTCTCTCTTTTCTTTTCTTAGGGCCTATTTCTTAACTCTTTTTTTTTTTGTTTTTAATTTCGCTTTCATAGGGTCCTCGTCCTTTTTTTTTTTTTGTTGTTACATTTTCTACACTTTTCTACACTTGCACTTTTTCCTTCACTTTCTTCTCTCTTTCAATCTTTTCTTTCTTTAGCGTAAAAAAATAAATAAAGGGAGTACATTAATTGTAAGAAGATATAAATGACGAGTATTAATGTATGTGGCTGTGATGTAATGTACTTCTAATAAATAAAAATTAAAAAAAAAAAAAAAAAAAAGATTGAAATCTTCTATGGATAATTCTACCTGAATAACACACAAAACCACATTATTCACCACATCTCGGCACATGTGATAATAAGAAAATCAATACCAATTCCAAAGGGAATATGAAGGATTGTATTCAAATCCATCTATCTGATGGTGATGATACTTTATTGTCACATACTTTATTGTTGCATACACAGAGTATGCAAAGAGTCGCCACCTATAGGGCGCCGACAAGGTTAAAAGTATTCATTATAATCCAGGTGGTCCCTCCTTGTTCTCTTGGCAGCCTCCCCCCACACCGGGTCCCTCTGCGTTCTCTTGGCACCCCCCCCCTCCCTCCCCCAGGTCCCCCTTTGATCTCGGCAGCGCATCCTTGGCCAACCATACTGAGGTACAAGAGTGTGAGAATAGTAGATTACCCTGAGGCTGTACACAAGTGATGCATTGTTTCTGGCGCAAGTTTGCATCCTTCAAGTTCCAAAGTTCTTAAAAATGGTAGAGTCTCCCTACTTGGTGTAATCACTGGGAAATGTATTACACTGAAGATAGACACAAAATGCTGGAGTAACTCAGCGGGACAGGGCAGCATCTCTGGAGTGAAGGAAGGGGTGACTACCTTTGTTTTTCCGGCATCCGCAGGTCTTTCTTAAACATAAGTCCAGAACTAGTGGTCACAGTTTAAGGATAAGAGGGAAGACTTTTAGGACCGAGATGAGGAAATCATTTTTTACACAGAAAGTGGTGAATCTGTGGAATTCTCTGCCACAGAAGGTAGTTGAGGTCAGTTCATTGGCTATATTTAAGAGGGAGTTAGATGTGGCCCTTGTGGCTAAAGGGATCAGGGGGTATGGAGAGAAGGCAGGGATGGGATACTAAGTTGGATGATCAGCCATGATCGTATCGAAGGACCGAATGGCCTACTCCTGCACCTATTTTCTATGTTTCTATGTTTCTATAAGAAGGAAATCAGGAGGGCAAAGGTCAAAGGGAGCAGTGCTGGCTCGAAGGGCCGAATGGCCTACTCCTGCACCTATTGTCTTTTGTCTAAATCTTCTTTGCACTTTCGGGTCGAGACCCTTCTTCAGACTACAAATGGATTACACTGCTGGTTTCTACTGCCACCTTGTGTTGAGATCTACAAATGCAATCTGTAAATTACTTGTAGCAATGTTACAATACTTACCTTCAGCGGCGCTGCAGTTCTGCCACTGGTCGTGTGCGCGACTTTGGCGCCTTTGGGGGGGGGGGGCGGGTTTAAAATCCAGTTTTCTACTGCCTGTCCGAGCCGATTTCCTCGGGCTGCCAGCTGCTGCAGAAAAATCGTTCCGACATTTCCCGATTTTGTTTTTTCCCGATCATTCCCGATTTTGTTTTTTTAATCGCGATACAATTTAATGACTATATTAAAATAAAAAGCGACTTCTAATGCCGTCAATGCCTACAACGTGACGGGTCTCACATACGGGACAAAATAAAGTGTAAGTCGTCTATTTTACATATAAACTTGCTTCTTAGGATGACTTTAATCAAAATTTACTTGGTGAAAATGTGATTTTGGCCCCATATGAACCAGCAGTGTTTTTCCTGCCGATATGGGGTTCAAATTCACCGCAAATGCAACATTCCAATCGGTCGCGTTCCAGAAGCAAGATGATTAAAATGCCCATTTTTTTTGGAGATAAGCCTTCTAAATTGTCTATATTTTGTCTCATTCTCTCTCTCCATGATCATTATTTTTTAACTAAATATTCACAACAGTTTGAGTCACATGTATTGTGCAAAAAACAATAATTTGATTATATTTTGGGTGGATGTTTCTAGATTAATTTATGGGAATTAAACATTAAATTCCTTCCATCTGGGATATAAATGCATGACAGTGAGATTTAAAAATCATGTTATATTGTGAATTCTTGTGTGAATGGGATTAGTTTATTTGGATACTTAGGCTATTTAAAAAAAATCATTTTCTTAAGAAATGGAATCTACAGGACATTGTTAATGGGAAAATAGTGGGCAGAAAGGCATGTCATGTGTGGTTTGAAGAGCAAAAACTTGTCGTTTACAATGACAAAATTGAAAAGTTGAGGAAAAACAAGGTGTACAGAGTTGCTTATTGGTTACAATCTGAGGAGTATGATGATGCTACTGATTATGATATGCCAATGTACCAGCTAGCAACTGATCTTCTCCATAAAGATTTGGTATAATGCTAGAAATTGTAATTTATTTACCTATCTGTTATGGATTTACAGCATATAATACAATAATATTAAAGTTCTGATCTTGAGAATATCAATTTTTTGAATTTTTAAGGCAGTCTGGGTGTTTATTACTATTTCCGTCACAATGGTCAATTTTGTAATTAGCTACAATTGGGTAATTAACTAATTATATGCTTTAATTTCAGGTCATCCAAGTAAGATGTTTTATATTTGTTTCAGAATGCTTCAATCTATAATAACTGAACATTTCATTCAGTTCTCCTGATTTTTAAGAAAGTTATGGGCTTTTGACTGTCCTCGATCACAGCTTGTGTGTTAAGTCAATGGAAAAGCGATAGGGAACAAGATGCTAATTTCCGAGTATGAAAATGGCCATAACGTTTTTAATATTGAAGATATGAAAGTGAATTAGGTGTCAAATTAAACTTCTTTTTATGCTTTATCTGATGTGATAAATTGCAGACTTGATTTTTAAAATCTCAACATTTTGTAACATTGCAATTACTTGTAAAACAGTTTCTCAAGACAATGCTTATGATGTAATTCCTCAGTCTGCCCACTGGGTGGGGATTCTCAAATTCCAGAAGCACATCACAAAGACTCGGGCATGCATCATACTATGTGTACGTCTTAAGGTGAGAGGGAGGGGCAAAGTTGATAGGAGGTGTGCCAGGACAGTTTTTATTTCACACAGAGGGTGGTGAGTGCCTGGAATGTTTTGCTGGAAGTGGTGAATGAAACACATACGTTAGCGACGTTTAAAAGACTTTTGTAAAGGCGTATGGACATGGATGGATATGGGCTATAATGGTCTTGGCATCATGTGGGCAGAAGGGCCTGTTCATGTGCCAAACTGTTCCATGTTCTATGGTGCAGGCTTTAAATATTGTTTGCATATACCTTGTTCCTCTGCTTACTATCTCTCCATTGCTGGTTCACCCACCAGTTATGTCATTCGGTTCCTGCTGCACCATCATGGACATTCCCTTTGTTCGGAAGATGGACATAAAATGCTGGAGTAACTCAGCGGGACAGGCAGCATCTCTGGAGAGAAGGAATGGGAGATGTTTAGGGTCGAGACCCTTTCCTCTGTTGACCACTAACACCTTCCCTGCTATTTAAGGAAGGCTTGATTTTTAACTTTTCCCAACTTTTCTCAATTGTTAACAGTTGTGAATCTGTGGAATTCTCTGCCACAGAAGGCAGTGGAGGCCAGTTCACTGGATGGTTTCAAGAGAGAGTAATATAGCTCTTAGGGCTAATAGAATCAAGGCATATGGGGAGAAAGCAGGAACTGGGTACTGATTTAGGATGATCAGCCATGATCATAATGAATAGCTCGAAGGGCCGAATGGCCTACTCGTGCACCTATTGTCTGTAATAGCCAATTTGCTACTTTCTCACTTATTTAAAATTCCCTTTTATTATGCTTCTTTCCATATGAATAATTTAATGTCCTTGCAATTTGTTTTCCTGTATTGTTATTGCAAATTGGGACAAGTCTCATTTTATTTAGCATTTGCTCCCCTTTCTACACAGTTGCTTTATCGCAACAGTTACTGGAGAGTTGTCCATGTGTATCCAGCTGCTCCATGTTATGGAAAGCAGATTCAATTCTCTCCCTTGGTTCAAGAGATTCAAGAGAAATTCAAGAGAGTTTATTGTCATGTGTCCCTGATAGGACAATGAAATTCTTGCTTTGCTTCAGCACAACAGAACATAGTAGGCATGACTAGGTTATGTAGCCTCTGGAATTTGTGGGACTTGTCTTACCTGGGTGCAGATCTTTTCTAGGTCTTTTGTCCGAGCTATTTTATATCTGCGATTCTTGTACAGCTGGGCTTGTACACTCTGGAGTTAAGAAGGATGAGAGGGCATCTTATTGAAACATATAAGATTGTTAAGGGTTTGGACATGCTAGAAGCAGGAAACATGTTCCTGATGTTGGGAGAGTCCAGAATCAGGGCCACAGTTTAAGAATAAGAGGTAAGCCATTTAGAACGGAGACGAGGAAACACTTTTTCTCACAGAGAGTTGTGAGTCTGTGGAATTCTCTGCCTCAGAGGGCGGTGGAGGCCGGTTCTCTGGATACTTTCAAGATAGGGCTGTTACAGATAGCGGAGTCAGGGGATATGGGGAGAAGGCAGGAACGGGGTACTGATTGGGGATGATCAGCCATGATCACATTGAATGGCCGTGCTGGCTCGAAGGGCCGAATGGCCTACTCCTGCAGCTCTTGTCTATTGTCTCTTGTTTATTGATCTTTTTTTTATGCAGACAGATTAGGATATTTTAGCCTGACGTCATCCATGGCACAGAAATTGTCGCCGAAGAACCTGTTCCTGTGCTATATCTTTCTATGTTCTGTGTTTTAAATTCAGTGAAGACCCCTAAGCGGATTTTCGTTCAGTTTAGTGTTACAGCATTGAAACAGGCCCATCAGCTCACCGAGTCCGCGCTGACCAATGTTCACCTGTATCCTATTCTACAAACTGGGGGTAATTTACAGAAGTCAATTAACCTACAAACCTGCACGTCTTTGGAATGTGGGAGATAACCAGAGCACTTGGCGAAAACCCACGTGGTTACGGGTGGAACGTAGAAACTCGGTACAGATAGCACCCGTAGTCAGGATTGAACCCATGGTTTCTGGCGCTGTGGGGCAGCTACTCTTCCACTGTGCCGCAAGATTTGCCGCAGCTTCATTCTAGCAAAATTGACAGGTAGGGTGGGTAAATTGACAGGTAGGGTGGGTAAATTGACAGGTAGGGTGGGTAAATTGACAGGTAGGGTGGGTAAATTGACAGGTAGGGTGGGTAAATTGACAGGTAGGGTGGGTAAATTGACAGGTAGGGTGGGTAAATTGACAGGTAGGGTGGGTAAATTGACAGGTAGGGTGGGTAAATTGACAGGTAGGGTGGGTAAATTGACAGGTAGGGTGGGTAAATTGACAGGTAGGGTGGGTAAATTGACAGGTAGGGTGGGTAAATTGACAGGTAGGGTGGGTAAATTGACAGGTAGGGTGGGTAAATTGACAGGTAGGGTGGGTAAATTGACAGGTAGGGTGGGTAAATTGACAGGTAGGGTGGGTAAATTGACAGGTAGGGTGGGTAAATTGACAGGTAGGGTGGGTAAATTGACAGGTAGGGTGGGTAAATTGACAGGTAGGGTGGGTAAATTGACAGGTAGGGTGGGTAAATTGACAGGTAGGGTGGGTAAATTGACAGGTAGGGTGGGTAAATTCACTCACAAACTACATAAAAAAGATCAAGAATTGCGGATATAGCTCTAACAGGAACATGCATGTCTGCGCTCTTGTCATCACTTTTTTTTTTAAAGCATCCCACTTTCCGGACATTCCTTTGCCTGCAAACAACCTACTCCAATCAACTTGAGCAAGTTCCTGTCTAATGCCATCAGCGTTGGCCAGGCCCCGATTCAGAACATGAACCAGAGGACCACCTCGTCCTTATCCATAATTATTTGAAAGCTAATAGAACTGTGGGCGCAGATCTCAAAAGACTCGCGCACTGACTCTTCAGTCACTTGCCTCTCCCAATGGCTGAAGAGTAGATCAAGCTTGCCCACCCCGTTGATGAGAGAGGCAACGTTTAAAGAGACGTTGAAGCATGTGAGGCAATTTTATTTTAACATTGAGAGTGGTGGGTGCCTGGAACATGTTGCCAAGGGTGGTGATGGGGGCAGACACCATAGTGGTGTTTGAGGCTTTTAGATAGGCATATACATATTTACAGGCATGCATGATCCTGTTAGAGAAAAGAGCAAGACAGGCAAGAGTAAGGAAGCCTAGATGATGGGAGAAATGAGGATCTAGTCAGGAAAAAACGAGGCATAGGACAGCGATAGGCAGCTGGGATCAAGTATATCCCTGAATGAGTTTCCGGAAGTGGGTAGCATACTTTAAAAGGAAATCAGGTGAGGCAGCATCTATGTAGGTGATATTGTAGCGGCGCCTGCTAGCGCACGCAGATATCGAACCCGGCGTGCGGAAGCCGTGGTCACGTGACTCGGGAGGGGCTGTTGTTTTCGCGCGGTTTGGCCAGACGTGTCTGTTAAACCTGTATGCTGCTGGGAATAAATTGAATCCATCTCAAAAATTATTTTTTAATTATGGTTTAATAATAGCAAAAAAATGAATACTTAAATTTTGGAAAAATACACCAATACCAACGCTCAAAATGTGGATTGCAAGTATGTTGGACACCGCACCATCTTGAGGAAATGCGATTCCTCCTAATAGATAAATTTGACCAATTCACAACGAGTTGGTCTCCATTTGTCGTCTTTTTGGAATCATATGGTGCAACACAATTGTAAAAGCGAACTCGTGACTGGGCGAGGGATGGTCAAGATTATAAATAAGATCTCCTTACTTCTTTTTTCTTTTTCTTTCTTTTTTTTCTTTTATTCTCTTTTTCCTATTTTCTACTCTTTAACTTTCCTTTCACTCTCTATTTTTCTTCTCCACACACTATATATCTCACATTTTTCTATACTTTACTATTTAATTTCTTCTTCTTTTTCCTCTTTATTATAATAAAAAATAAGAAGCTGTACATAAAATGTATTATGAAAATATGATTGTATACAATTGTACTTTAAATAAAATAAAAATATTTAAAAAAATAAAAAACCCTGTATGCTGCAACTTGAACGTTCGAATAAAGTATTGTTGAAAACTCCAGGAGTCGTTTATCAGACCGCCAAATTGGTGACCCCGACCTGTCTAGCCGTCGTTAGACAACAGAATTATGCAGGAAGAAGGTCTTCCCGCAGAATCGGCCAGCATGAGGCAGGGCTCACCGGCCTTCAAACTGCCAGTCTTTTGGCCTGATCAACCTCAGGCGTGGTTCGCCCATGTGGAGGCACAGTTTCATCTACATCGCATCGACCACAACGACACTATGTATTATTATGTGGTAGGAGCATTACCACAGGACTGTGCCTCGAGGCTGTTGCCCTTTATCAGAGACCCTCCGTCCAGCGGCAAGTACGAAGGGTTGAAAGCCCTGTTATTTCACGCCTACGGTCTTACCCGTAGAGACAGGGCGGCAAGACTGCTACATATGGACTGCTACATATGGACTGCATTGCTCACGCCCCGGTTCAATGGGGCTGCGCCCCGTCATGGCGTGGTCCACCACATTCCCACCGAGGGTCCACCGGTACACGTCCGCACGCGCCGTCTCCCGCCCGATAAACTGCGTCTCGCACGAGACGAGTTCCAACTTATGGAGGACATGGGGATTGTCCAGCGGTCGGATAGCCCTTGGGCTTCCCCGTTACACATGGTGCCCAAAGTGTCCGGGGGCTGGAGACCTTGCGGCGATTACAGGCGTTTGAACGCAGTAACTACAGCCGACCGGTATCCAGTCCCGAACATCCAGGATTTCTCGGCCCATCTGGAAGTTGCGACCATCTTCTCGAAGGTCGACCTTATCCGCGGGTATAATCAAATCCCGGTCCACCCGGACGACGTCCCTAAAACGCCCACCCCTTTCGACCATTTTGAGTGTCTCAGAATGCTTTTTGGCTTGAAGAATGCAGCTCAGGCGTTCCAGAGGCTAATGGATCAGGTCGGCCGGGGTTTGCCATTTATTTTCATCTACCTAGATGACATCCTGGTAGCCAGCCGCTCGCAGGCAGAGCATACCAAGCACCTCCACCTACTTTTCGAACGGCTGCACAAACACGGGTTGGTGATCAACCCGAGAAGTGCCAGTTCGGTCTGCGCTCCATCTCGTTCTTAGGGCATAGCATCACCTCTCAGGGAGCGCAACCACTGCCCGAGAAAGTCGACGCTATCCGTCATTTCCCCAGGCCATTATCGGTCAAAGGTCTGCAGGAGTATATCGGGATGGTTAATTTCTACCACTGATTCGTCCCGTCAGCAGCCGCCATCATGCGGCCGTTGTTCCAATGCCTGGCCGGTAAGCCCAAGGACCTGGTCTGGTCCGAAGAGGCACAGAAGGCGTTCGAGGGGGCTAAGATCGCATTGGCCAACGGCACTATGCTGGTACACCCTAGGGCTTCAGCCCAAACGGCCCTCACCGTGGGTGCCGTCCTCGAGCAACGGGCAGGGGGAGAGGCAAATCGCTGGGTGCCATTGGCATTTTTCAGCAGGCAACTGCGAGCAGCCGAAGTTAAATACAGCGCTTTCGACAGGGAGCTCCTTGCGTTTTACCTAGCAATTCGTCATTTTCGATATTTCCTGGAGGGACGCGCTTTCACTGCTTTCACCGTCCACCCGACCATAACCTTTCGCCTTGTTCAAGGTTTCCAACCCATGGTCCGCCAGACAGCAACGGCACCTCGCCTACATTTCCGAATTCAAGTCTGATATTCGGCATGTGGCAGGTAAGCTAAATGTTGTGGCGGACCGTGTTGTCCCATGCAGCGCTGCCCGAAATTTCTGCGCTTAGTCTCGACGTTGATTACGAGGAACTGGCAGCCGCCCAGCGGGCAGATGCCGGTATGGAGGTTTATCGCAATGCTGACTCAGGACTGAAGCTGGTTAAGGTGCCATGCGGCAACTCCGGCGTGCAAGTCCTAGTTTAGTGATATTTCCACCGGTAAAGCCCGTCCAATTGTCCCGGTCGCTTGGCGTCGTCGGATTTTCGACACCATCCACAGCCTAGCGCATTCGTCCATTACTGACTATCGTAGACAGGTTTACCAGGTGGGCGGAGGCAATCCCGTTGGCGGATACCTCTGCTGATGCATGCGCGAGGGCCATCGTAATCCATTGGATCGCTTGTTTCGGGGTCCCCTCACATATTACCACCGATAGGGGGGCCCAGTTCACGTCTTCATTGTGGTGTGGTATGGCGCAGCTGTACGGGGTGAAGCTGCACCAGACTACCGCTTATCACCCGGAGTCTAACGGGTTAGTTGTGCGGTTCCATAGACACCTTGTCGGCGTTAAAAGCCAGACTCACCGGCCCTGATTGGGTCGACCAGTTACCTTGGGTCCTCCTTGGCATCAGAACAAAGCCTAAGGAGGACCTCAAAGCCTCCTCGACTGAGTTAGTTTATGGCTCAGTTTTGCAGGTTCCAGGGGATTTCTTGCCTGTCCCTCCGGACCAGGAGGTTTCAACCTCACAGTTGTTAGCGGACCTTTGCGAGCGGGCGCGCGCTTTGGTCCCGGTTCCCACTTCCCGGCATGGTTCATCTTCAGTGCATGTGCCTACTATGTTACGGGATTGTGCTTATGTTTTTCTCCGTAGAGACGCTCATCGCTCGCCGTTACAGCGGGTGTACGAGGGTCCGTACAGGGTGCTCAGTACTGGCGTTTCGACGTTCACGTTGGACATGGGTGGCAAGGAGGAGTTCGTCTCCGTGAGCCGCCTTAAGCCTGCACACATTGACGAGGAGTGCCCAGTAACAGTGGCTACTTCACGGCGTAGAGGATGTCCACCCACTGTTTTGCGCCCTCTGCACCTGTTTCCTCCGGTCGCGTTTCTACGGTTCCCTTTGTTACGCCCGTCCCTCATTTGCATTTTTCACGCCCCTCCGATCCTGTTGTGTTACGCCCCTCCGATCCCAAATGTTACGCTGGCCCCACGTCCTCGTACCACACGTTCCGGTCGTACCGTCCGTTTACCCGCGTGTTTCCGTACCGTGGATTCTGGGGGGGGCCATGTAGCGGCGCCTGCTAGCGCACGCAGATATCGAACCCGGCGTTCGGAAGCCGCGGTCACGTGACTCGGGAGGGGCCGTTGTTTTCGCGTGTTTTTTCTGTTGCGTGCGTTAGTTCAGCGCTGGCCACCGATGTGGCCGGACATGTCTGTTAAACCTGTATGCTGCAACTTGAACTTTCGAATAAAGTATTGTTGAAAACTCCAGGAGTCAGGGCCGACCTTAGGATGTGCGGGGCCGAATTGGGAAATTTTTTCGTAGAAATATAAATAAATAATTATAAATGAGTCACGTGTCGTGAGTAACATGACAATTCGGGGGAGAGTTCCTTTCACAGCGTGTGGGGAGTCTAGACAGGGGTAAAGTTGCGAGGAGGGAAGGAGCGTTGAGAAGGAGGGGGTCGGTGTTCATGCCAGTAACACTCACTCACCGCTGCCGCGGCGCTCCGGGCGCCACCGCATTGTGGCCGGGGAGAGAAGCAGCTCGCGTGGCTACGAGCGGCCGCCATCACCGGACAGCGGAACCGACTGCCATCTCAGCACCTTCTGCCGGCCCGCTCACCTCTGGCAGTGCTCTCCGTCTGAACAGTGAGGGACCAGCTCAAGAGCAAAGATCATAGAGCGGAGTGGTCAGCGGGTGATGGATAACATCACAGCGGGCGGTGGAGCTTACTCTTGTGTCAGCACGAACAAGGGATCAATTGAGGTTACTCGCCCTGACACATGGAGTAAGTTCCACCGCCCGCTGTCCTGTTATCCATCGCCCGCTGACCTGCTCTTGAGCTGGATGATCCCCGGCCGACCCCATCCTTCTCAACCCTATGCCCTCCCCGCAACTTTACCCCTGGACAGACGACCCACACGCTGTAAAAGGAACTCTCCCCTCTCCCCCCCCCCCCCCCCAGCAGCGCTGTCCTTTTACAGCCGCTTCCCACTTTACAGCCGCTTCCCATCAGCTGCTAGCAATGAGGGATAGACTTGGCTATACCTCAGTACAGCAACATCGTTCTTGATGTTCTGTACTGAGGGATAACGAAGTCTATCGTTCTTGGCTAACAACCTAACCTTCGGTCTCCAAGATGCAGGTACATTTTCTAGCAATGTTACAAAATTTTGATATTTATAAAATCAAGTCTGCAATTTTATCTAACTCTGACATTGGAGATAGACAAAAGCTGGAGTAGCTCAGCAGGGCAGGCAGCTCAGCGACACTGGAGAGAAGACCCTTCTTCAGACTGAACTGAACTATCGTCGGTGAGAGTACTTGTGATTGTCTGAAGAAGGATCTCGACCAGAACCGCAACCCTCTCCCAGAGCCCCTGCCCGTCCCGCTGAGCCACCACAGACAGGGAGTTGAAGGTAGACACAGGGGTGTCCACCTTCAACTTCAAAGCCAAACAAAAAACAGTGCTGGAGAAACTCAGCGGGCAAGGCAGCACCCGCGGAGGGAACATATCACTTATCAGGAGCCACCATGGGCCAGGACCTGCCTTCTCTCCATACCCCCTGAAGAAGGGTTTTGGCCCGAAACGTTGCCTATTTCCTTCGCTCCATAGATGCTGCTGCACCCGCTGAGTTTCTCCAGCATTTTTGTGTACCTCCTATTTTATATGTATCTATGTAACTCCTCACTCCATTACTCAACTCAAGTCCTCACCCCACAACTCAACTCCTCCACACTATTCAACTCAACTCCTCACCCTCAACTCAACTCCTCACCCCACAACTCAACTCAACTCCTCACCCCTACTCAACTCCTCACCCCACAACAACCCCTCACCCCACAACTCAACTCACTCCCACAACTCAACTCAACTCCTCACCCTGAACTCAACTCCTCACCCCACAGCTCAACTCCTCAGCCCACAGCTCAACTCCTCACCCCACAGCACAACTCCTCACCCCACAGCTCAACTCCTCACCCCACAGCTCAACTCCTCACCCCACAGCTCAACTCCTCACCCCACTACTCAACTCCTCACCCCACTACTCAACTCAACTCCTCACCCCACAACTCAACTCAACTCAACTCCTCACCCCACAACTCAACTCAACTCCTCACCCCACAACTCAACTCAACTCCTCACCCCACAGCTCAACTCCTCACCCTACAGCTCAACTCCTCACCCCACAGCTCAACTCCTCACCCCTCAACTCAACTCAACTCCTCACCCCTCAACTCAACTCAACTCCTCACCCCTCAACTCAACTCCTCACCCCACAACTCAACTCAATTCCTCATCCCACAACTCAACTCAACTCCTCACCCCACAACTCAACTCAACTCCTCACCCCACAACTCAACTCAACTCCTCACCCCACAACTCAACTCAACTCCTCACCCACAACTCAACTCAACTCCTCACCCCACAACTCAACTCAACTCCTCACCCCTCAACTCAACTCAACTCCTCACCCCACAACTCAACTCAACTCCTCACCCCACAACTCAACTCCTCACCCCACAACACAACTCAACTCCTCACCCCACAGCTCAACTCCTCACCCCACAGCTCAACTCCTCACCCCACAGCTCAACTCCTCACCCACAGCTCAACTCCTCACCCCACAGCTCAACTCCTCACCCCACAGCTCAACTCACCCCACTCCTCAACTCCACACCCCACTATTCAACTCCTCACCCCACAACTCAACTCAACTCCTCACCCCACAACTCCTCACCCCACTACTCAACTCCTCACCCCACAGCTCAACTCCTCACCCCACAGCTCAATTCACCCCACTCCTCAACTCCTCACCCCACTATTCAACTCCTCACCCCACTACTCAACTCAACTCCTCACCCCACAACTCAACTCAACTCAACTCCTCACCCCACAACTCAACTCAACTCAACTCTTCACCCCACTACTCAACTCAACTCCTCACCCCACAACTCAACTCAACACCTCACCCCACAGCTCAACCTCCTCACCCCACTGCTCAACTCACCCCACAGCTCAACTCCTCACCCCTCAACTCAACTCAACTCCTCACCCCTCATCTCAACTCAACTCCTCACCCCTCAACTCAACACCTCACCCCACAACTCTACTCAACTCCTCACCCCTCATCTCAACTCAACTCCTCACCCCACCACTCAACTCCTCACCGCACAACTCAACTCCTCACCCATCAACTCAACTCCTCACCCCACAACTCAACTCAACTCCTCACCCCACAACCCAACTCCTCACCCCACAGCTCAACTCCTCACCCCACAACTCAACTCCTCACCCCACAGCTCAACTCAAATCCTCACCCCACAACTCAACTCAACTCAACTCCTCACCCCACAACTCAACTCCTCACCCCACTACTCAACTCCTCACCCACTACTCAAATCCTCACCCCACAACTCAACTCCTCACCCCACAACTCTACACAACTCCTCACCCCACAACTCAACCCCTCACCCCACAACTCAACTCAACTCCTCACCCCACAACTCAACTCCTCACCCCACAACTCTACTCAACTCCTCACACCACAACTCAACCCCTCACCCCACAACTCAACTCTACTCCTCACCGCACAACTCAACTCCTCACCCCATAACTCAACTCAACTCCTCACCCCACAACTCAACTCAACTCCTCACGCCACAGCTCAACTCCTCACCCCACAGCTCAACTCCTCACCCCTCAACTCAACTCAACTCCTCACCCCTCAACTCAACTCCTCACCCCTCAACTCAACTCCTCACCCCACAACTCAACTCAACTCCTCACCCCACAACTCAACTCAACTCCTCACCCCACAACTCAACTCAACATCTCACCCCACAACTCAACTCAACCCCTCACCCCACAGCTCAACTCAACTCCTCACCCCACAACTCAACTCAACTCCACACCCCACAACTCAACTCAACTCCTCACCCCTCAACTCAACTCAACTCCTCACCCCACAACTCAACTCCTCACCCCACAACTCTACTCAACTCCTCACCCCACAACTCAACTCAACTCCTCACCCCTCAACTCAACTCCTCACCCCACAACTCAACCCCTCACCCCACAATTCAACTCAACTCCTCACCCCACAACTCAACTCCTCACACCACAACTCAACTCTACTCCTCACCCCACAACTCAACTCCTCACCCCATAACTCAACTCAACTCCTCACCCCACAGCTCAACTCCTCAGCCCACAGCTCAACTCCTCACCCCACAGCTCAACTCCTCACCCCACAGCTCAACTCCTCACCCCACTACTCAACTCCTCACCCCACTACTCAACTCAACTGCTCACCCCACAA
Source organism: Malacoraja senta (assembly GCA_038087875.1). Lineage (NCBI taxonomy): Eukaryota > Metazoa > Chordata > Chondrichthyes > Rajiformes > Rajidae > Malacoraja > Malacoraja senta. Next base: position 46,406,191 of record CM075980.1, read on the forward strand.
CTCAACTCAACTCCTCACCCACAACTCAACTCCTCACCCCACTACTCAACTCCTCACCACACTACTCAACTCACCTCCTCACCCCACAAATCAACTCAACTCCTCACCCCACAACTCAACTCAACTCCTCACCCCACAGCTCAACTCCTCACCCCACAGCTCAACTCCTCACCCCACAGCTCAACTCCTCACCCCTCAACTCAACTCAACATCTCACCCCACAACTCAACTCAACTCCTCACCCCACAACTCAACTCCTCACCCCACAACTCAACTCAATCCCTCACCCCACAGCTCAACTCCTCACCCCACAACTCAACTCAACTCCTCACCGCACAACTCAACTCAACTCCTCACCCCACAACTCAACTCAACTCCACACCCCACAACTCAACTCAACTCCTCACCCCACAACTCAACTCAACTCCTCACCTCACTACTCAACTCCTCACCCCACAACTCAACTCAACTCCTCAACCCACAGCTCAACTCCTAACCCCACAGCTCAACTCCTCACCCCACAGCTCAACTCCTCACCCCACAGCTCAACCTCACCCCACAGCTCAACTCCTCACCCCACAGCTCAACTCCTCACCCCACAGCTCAACTCCTCACCCCACAGCTCAACTCCTCACCACTCAACTCAACTCAACTCCTCACCCCTCAACTCAACTCCTCACCCCTCAACTCAACTCCTCACCCCACAACTCAACTCAACTCCTCACCCCACAACTCAACTCAACTCCTCACACCACAACTCAACTCAACTCCACACCCCACAACTCAACTCAACTCCTCACCCCACAACTCAACTCATCTCCTCACCCCACTACTCAACTCCTCACCCCACAACTCAACTCAACTCCTCACCCCACAACTCAACTCAACTCCTCACCCCACAACTCAACTCCTCACCCCACAACTCAACTCAACTCCTCACCCCACAACTCAACTCCTCACCCCACAACTCAACTCAACTCCTCATCCCACAGCTCAACTCCTAACCCCACAGCTCAACTCCACACCCCACAGCTCAACTCCTCACCCCACAGCTCAACTCCTCACCCCACAGCTCAACTCCTCATCCCACTACTCAACTCCTCACCCCACTACTCAACTCAACTCCTCACCCCACTACTCAACTCCTCACCCCTCTACTCAACTCAACTCCTCACCCCACAACTCAACTCAACTCAACTCTTCACCCCACAGCTCAACTCAAATCCTCACCCCACAACTCAACTCAACTCCTCACCCCACAACTCAACTCCTCACGCCACTACTCAACTCCTCACCCCACAACTCAACTCAACTCCCCACCCCACAACTCAACTCAACTGCTCACCCCACAGCTCAACTCCTCACCCCACAGCTCAACTCCTCACCCCACAGCTCAACTCCTCACCCCTCAACTCAACACCTCACCCCACAACTCAACTCAACTCCTCATCCCAGAACTTAACTCAACTCCTCACCCCACTACTCAACTCCTCACCCCACTACTCAACTCCTCACCCCACAACTCAACTCCTCACCCCTCAACTCAACTCCTCACCCGACAACTCAACTCAACTCCTCACCCCACAACTCAACTCCTCACCCCACAGCTCAACTCCTCACCCCACAGCTCAACTCCTCACCCCACAACTCCTCAACTCCTCACCCCACAGCTCAACCCCTCACCCCACAACTCAACTCAACTCCTCACACCACAACTCAACTCAACTCCTCACCCCACAACTCAACTCAACCCCTCACCCCACAACTCAACTCAAACCCTCACCCCACAGCTCAACTCCTCACCCCACAACTCAACCCCTCATCCCACAGCTCAACTCCTCACACCACAACTCAACTCCTCACCCCACAACTCATCTCATCTCCTCATCCCACAACTCAACTCAATTCCTCACCCCACAACTCAACTCAACTCCTCACCCCACAACTCAACTCCTCACCCCACAACTCAACTCAACCCCTCACCCCACAGCTCAAATCCTCACCCCACAACTCAACTCAACTCCTCACCCCACAACTCAACTCAACTCCTCACCCCACAACTCAACTCAACTCCTCACCCCACAACTCAACTCAACTCCTCACCCCACTACTCAACTCCTCACCCCTCAACTCAACTCAACTCCTCACCCCACAACTCAACTCAACTCCTCACCCCACAACTCAACTCCACTCCTCACCCCACAACTCAACTCAACTCCTCACCCCACAGCTCAACTCCTCACCCCACAACTCAACTCAACTCCTCACCCCACAGCTCAACTCCTCACCCCACAGCTCAACTCCTCACCCCACAGCTCAACTCCTCACCCCACAGCTCAACTCCTCACCCGCAGCTCAACTCCTCACCCCACAGCTCAACTCCTCACCCCACAGCTCAACTTCCTCACCCCACTACTCAACTCCTCACCCCACTACTCAACTCAACTCCTCACCTCACTACTCAACTCCTCACCCCACTACTCAACTCAACTCCTCACCCCACAACTCCTCAATTCCTCACCCCACAACTCAACTCAACTCCTCACGCCACAACTCAACTCAACTCCTCACCACACAACTCATCTCAACTCCTCATCCCACAACTCAACTCAACTCCTCACCCCACAACTCAACTCAACTCCTCACGCTACAACTCAACTCAACATCTCACCCCACAACTCAACTCAACTCCTCACCCCACAACTCAACTCAACCCCTCACCCCACAGCTCAACTCCTCACCCCACAACTCAACTCAACTCCTCACCCCACAACTCAACTCAACTCCTCACCCCACAACTCAACGCAACTCCACACCCCACAACTCAACTCAACTCCTCACCCCACAACTCAACTCAACTCCTCACCCCTCAACTCAACTCAACTCCTCACCCCACAACTCAACTCAAATCCTCACCCCACAACTCAACTCAACTCCTCACCCCACAACTCAACTCATCTCCTCACCCCACAACTCAACTCCTCACCCCACAACTCAACTCAACTCCTCACCCCACAACTCAACTCCTCACCCCACAGCTCAACTCCTCACCCCACAGCTCAACCCCTCACCCCACAACTCAACTCAACTCCTCACCCCACAACTCAGCTCAACCCCTCACCCCACAACTCAACTCAAACCCTCACCCCACAGCTCAACTCCTCACCCCACAACTCAACCCCTCATCCCACAGCTCAACTCCTCACGCAACAACTCAACCCAACTCCTCACCCCACAACTCAACTCAACTCCTCACCCCACAACTCAACTCAACTCCTCATCCCACAACTCATCTCAACTCCTCATCCCACAACTCAACTCAACTCCTCACCCCACTACTCATCTCCTCACCCCACTACTCAACTCCTCACCCCACAACTCAACTCACCCCACAACTCAACTCAACTCCTCACCCCACAACTCAACTCCTCACCCCACAACTCAACACAACTCCTCACCCCACAACTCAACTCCTCACCCCACAACTCAACTCAACTCCTCACCCCACAGCTCAACTCCTCACCCCACAGCTCAACTCCTCACCCCACAGCTCAACTCCTCACCCCGCTACTCAACTCAACTCCTCACCCCACAACTCAACTCAACTCCTCACTCCATAACTCAACTCAACTCCTCACCCCACTACTCAACTCCTCACCCCAATACTCAACTCAACATCTCACCCCACAACTCAACTCAACTCCTCACCCCACAACTCAACTCCTCACCCCACTACTCAACTCCTCACCCCACTACTCAACTCAACTCCTCACCCCACAACTCAACTCCACTCCTCACCCCACAACTCAACTCAACTCTTCACCCCACAGCTCAACTCCTCACCCCACAGCTCAACTCCTCACCCCTCAACTCAACTCAACTCCTCACCCCTCAACTCAACTGAACTCCTCACCACTCAACTCAACTCCTCACCCGACAACTCGACTCAACTCCTCACCCCACAACTCAACTCAACTGCTCACCCCACTACTCAACTCCTCACCCCACAACTCATCTCCTCACCCCACAACTCAACTCCTCACCCCACAACTCAACTCCTCACCCCTCAACTCAACTCCTCACCCCACAACTCGACTCAACTCCTCACCCACAACTCAACTCCTCACCCCTCAACTCAACTCAATTCCTCACCCCACAACTCAACTCAACTCCTCACCCCACAACTCAACTTGACTCCTCACCCCACTACTCAACTCCTCACCCCACAACTCAACTCAACTCCTCACCCCTCAACTCAACTCAATTCCTCATCCCACAACTCAACTCAACTCCTCACCCCACAACTCAACTCAACTCCTCACCCCACAGCTCAACTCCTCACCCCACCGCTCAACTCCTCACCCCGCTACTCAACTCAACTCCTCACCCCACAACTCAACTCAACTCCTCACTCCATAACTCAACTCAACTCCTCACCCCACTACTCAACTCCTCACCCCAATACTCAACTCAACATCTCACCCCACAACTCAACTCAACTCCTCACCGCACAACTCAACTCAACTCCTCACCCCACAGCTCAACTCCTCACCCCACCGCTCAACTCCTCACCCCACAGCTCAACTCCTCACCCCTCAACTCAACTCAACTCCTCACCCCACAACTCAACTCAACTCCTCACCCCACAACTCAACTCCTCACCCCACTACTCAACTCCTCACCCCACTACTCAACTCAACTCCTCACCCCACAACTCAACTCAACTCCTCACCCCACAGCTCAACTCCTCACCCCACCGCTCAACTCCTCACCCCACAGCTCAACTCCTCACCCCTCAACTCAACTCAACTCCTCACCCCTCAACTCAACTGAACTCCTCACCCCACAACTCAACTCCCCACCACTGACCCACTTCATTCACATTACACCCAGTATCAGTTAGTTAGCTGGTAGCTAAGAGTGTGACATGTTTGTGAGTTGTGGTATGGCTGCATCATCATTGACCTAGAAACAAACCGTGGTGTTGACCACAACTGCCCACCCCACACACCTCCTGGAAAAACCCCACGCTGTCACAGAGAGAATGTACAAACTCCATAAAGACAGCCCCCATAGTAAGGATTGAGCCTGGGTCTCTGGTGCTGTCAGGCAGCGACTCAACCACTGTGCCACCATACTTTACTTATAACTAGCAAATAAACATACTATTGGAGAGGCAAAAGGTTTCAAAAGAATAGATACAAACCATTCAGAAATAGGACCTTCAGCCCACCTTGTCCACACAAATTATCAATAGCATATCTTGCATTAATAATTAATATATTCAGCACAATGACACGAAAGCATTTATCAACATTTCTCAACAAAGATTTTTAAGGCAGAGATAGATAGATTCTGGATTAGTACAGGTGTCAGGGGAATGGGGTTAGGAGGGAGAGATAGATCGGCCATGATTGAATGGCAGAATAGACAATGGGCCAAATGGCCTAATTCTATCACTTATACCATTATCAGGCATCAACTCTGCTATATCGCCAGCTTAATAGGTGACTTAGTGTTGCCAATAGACATTGAGAGGCTAATTGCCAGAGCATCAGCTAATTTAGATACCAGGCGATGGGTTGGAATTTGGGGATAAAATCGTGCAAGATTAAAGGACTGCATTCAATTAAAGGACAATGTACCCCTTTGAAAAGAGTGAATAAAATTGCCTGCGGCTAAACGTGGAGGTGCTGCTGGATCTTATTGGGAATGGCATTTAAAAGAGAAAACAGGTTGCATGGAAGATTTTGACTGTGATGGTGAGAGGGATTTAATAAGGCCACGGGACCTCTTGGTCTTTTAGAACCGTAATCGGCAACCGAACTAAACAAAGATGGGCAAGGATCAATGTAAGCAGAACATACAACTTGTTCCTTGACGCACAGTCAGCCATGCAATTTAGGTCTGTATAAACAAGGAACTGCAGATGCTAATTTACACAAAAGGACACAAAGTGCTGGAGTTACACTGCGGGTTAGGCAGCAACTCACGAGAACATGGGTAGATGACGTTTCCGGTTGAGACCTTTCGTCACATCAATATTCACGGTAGTCTGAAGAAGGGTTCCGGCCTAAAACATGTTCTATGGAGATGCTGCCTGACCCGCTGAGTTACTCCAGCACTTTAGTTTAATTTAGAGATACAGCACGGAAACAGGCAATTCGGCCCACCGAGTCCGCACCGACCAGCGATCCCCACACACCAACACTATCCTACACTCGGGACAGTTTACATTTATACCAAGCCAATTAACCTACAAACATGTATGTCTTTGGAGTGTGGGAGGAAACCGAAGATCTCGGAGAAAACCCATGCAGGTCATGGGGAGAATGTACAAACTCCATACAGACAGCACCCGTAGTCAGGATCGAACCCGGGTCTCTGGCACTGTAAGGCAGCAACTCTACTGCTGTGCCACCGTGTACAATAGGTCACTCATTGTCATCCTGCAAGCAAAGTCTCATGGTGATACTGTCGAACTTTCCGTAATGCATCCTCACAATCTGATCGTGGCTGCAGCAGCTGTAGTTGCCCTTTGCCTTGTCCTTGCGTGAATAGACCAGACCTAATGCCAGCCCATTGAAGGAGGATGTGGCAACGTTTGGTTTCGACAGTGGGTGAGGAGGAAGTAATATTCATAATGGGCCTCTGTTTTGTCTTGGTATTTGCAGAATGAGGTGCAGGAGCTCTGTTCCCAGAGACGGCAGTACATTTCTATGTATTCATCAAAATCTTCTGGCCATTTTGCTTCATGCATGGGATCCACAAAACTTGCAAATAATGTACAATCCTACTTGAATATATCCGGGTTAAATTTTTAGTGTTCTTTCCTTCAGAAACTATAAGGCTAAAGGCAGCTGTGAAGCGTTCTAATGAGCAGAATCTTGCAGTTCTTCCTCTTCTAGCAAAGCGAACAGCTAATGGGACTCCTTGTCATTCCCATTGTTCATCTCAACACAGAATCTCTCTTTTGGGGGGTCGGGTGGTGTAGAAAAGTGCGTGATGACTGATGAGATGCAGAGTACAGAGAACACATCCTTAAATTTAAAGAAGGGGGATATTATGGTTATTCGCAACTGAATGTGATCTGATAACCACTTTAAAGAAGTAAGTTTTGTGGGTAATAAAATGAAACTAAATCAAATACAGTAACTATTTTTATGTGATGAAGCTGTGATTTTCCCCCCTAAACAGCCTTTAGGAATGATTTGGTTTGAATTCTTTTGGGGGGTTTTAAGTGGGGTATGCATATCGCTGGTAAAACCAACTTTTATTGGCTATCCCTAACTGCCCTTCAGAAAATGGTGAGGCTCCATCTGAACTGTTGCAATCCCTTTGGTGAAGTTACTCTCTCTGTGGAGGTGGATGTGGAGATCAAGGCTTGTTGAATAGTCTGTGCCATTCAATAGCATTTTTGAGAATACCCACAATCAATTTGCTGATGAATTAGAATAGGCTGTTTGGGTGTAAGTTAACTGGATTGGCTTTGACTGACTTTTTTGTGAACACTATATACCTGGGTATTTTTTGCGTAATGTTGTTGACAGTCTGGTAACTGTATTGCATTGGCTTGATAGGGAAAGGTAGATCAGCCATGATTGAATGGCGGAGTAGACTTGTTGGGCCGATTGGCCTAATTCTGCCCCTAGAACTTTTGAAATGAAAGGCAGGTCTTGGGATTTGAGGTGTCATGAATGAACTGTGAGATCCACGCTATGAGATCCACGTTGAAGTCCAAGTCTGCGATGTTCAGGTAGTGCCGACACGACCTGTGCAAGAAATCTATAGGCCGCTTCGCAAAGCCATCAAGGATGTGAAGGGAAAATTCCAGACCAAGCTACATGTCCAACCACACGGACACCCGTCGTTTGTGGCTAACTGTGCAAGCTATGATGGGCTACAAAGTGAAGTCAGGTAGTATCACTAGCATTAGCACGTCCCTTCTTGATGAGCTAAAAATGTGGATGTCTTTCTATGCTTACTTTGTAAAGAAGGGCAATGAAATTGCAGGCGGCACAGTTGCTGCCTTACAGCACCAGAGACCCAGGTTCGATCCTGAGTACAAGTGCAGTCTGTACCGAATTTGTACGTTCTCTCTGTGACCTGTGTGGGTTTTCTCCGAATGCTCCAGTTTCCTCCCACACTCCAAAGACTTGCAAGTTTGTAGGTTAATTGGCTTCTGTAAAATTGTAAATTGTCCCTCGTGTGTGTAAGATAATTCTGGTGTACAGAATGAGCACTGGTCGACATAGTGGGCCGCAGGGCCTGTTTCCACGTTGTATCTCTAAAGTCTAAATGATGTAATTCGCGTAACCCTGTGCCTACCGTCACAATTCATGACGTCAGTTCGACTTTCCTGAGAGTAAACCCAAGGAAAGATGTCCTCAGAAAATAAATGGATAAGCTGGCAGGAGTATTCACACACATCTTTCACCACTCCATTCTGAGATTCTTACCTGCTTTAAGAAAACTATTATCACCCGGGTGCCAAAGACAGGCTTGGTAGCATGCCTTAATGCCAACTGTCCAGTGGCTGTGACATTCACCATCATGAAATGTTTCAAGAGACTGGTCAAGGTGCACATCAGCTCCAGCCTCCCATACTTCCTTGATCCACTGCAAGAGGTCTATCACAGACACCATCTCCCTGGCCTACAATCACCGCTGGAACATCTGGATAACACCCATGTCAGACACCTTATTCATTGACTGCAGCTCCATCTTCAATACCATAACTCAGTTCCAAACTCCTAGACCTAGCAAAGGACCTGGATCCTTGGCTTCCTGACCATTGATCGCAATCAGTGAGGCCAGGCAACAATACAATTCTCAAGATAGATACAAAAAGCTGGAGTAACTCATCGGGACAGGCAGCATCTCTGATGAGAAGAAATGGGTGACATTTCGGGACCCGACCCGAAATGTCACCCATTCCATCTCTCCAGAGATGCTGCCTGTCCCGATGAGTTACTCCAGCTTTTTGTGTTTATCTTCGGTTTAAACCAGCATCTGCAGTCCCTTCCGACACAATACAATTCTCAACATTGGTGCCCTGCAGGGCTGCAATCTCAGCCCCTTACTTTATACTCATGACTGTGTGGCCAAATTATCTTCCAACTGCATTTGCACGTTTGCAGACGATACCACGGTAGTCGGCAGGATCTTGAACATTGATGAGAAAGAGCATTGGAAGGAGAATGAGAAATCACTAACATAGTGCCAAGACTACAAACACTTCTTCAGTTCAGTTCAGTTTAGTTTATTGTCACGTATACCGAGTGAAAAGATTTTGTTGCGTGCTAACCAGTCAGCGGAAATACAATACATGATTATAATTGAGCTATCCAGTGTACATGTTCGGGAATAACTTTGAGTGCAAGGAAGAACTTCAATGTCAACAAGATGAAGGCACTAGTTTTTGACCAGTGAATGAGGTGGTGTACAGGTCCTAGTCAACATTTATGGTGCTAAAGTGGAGATGGTCAAGAGGTTCAACTGCCTAGACATAAATATGATCACCAACCACATTGATGTTGAGGCCAAGAAAGCACCAGACTGTCACTATAGCCTCTGCTTCCCCAAAATACTAAGGAGATTCGGCATGTCATCAATAACTTACCAATTTTTATAGATGCATCATGGAAAGCATCTTATCTGAATGATCACAGCTTGGGTCACAGCTGCTCTGCCCAAGACCGTAAGAAATTGGAGAGAGTTGTGAACACAGCCCAGTACATCACGTAAACCAGCCTCATCCCACTATTAACTCCATGTACAGGTCACGCTTACATGGAAAGCAGCCAACTCATCAAGGATCACCCACACCCCCAGTTATTCCCTCTTCTCCCCTCTCCCATTGGGCAGAAGATACATACCGCCAGATTCAAGGACAGCATTTCCCCACTGTTGTCAAACTCTTGAACCAACCTCTCATAAACTAAGGATGTGGTCCTGATTGCCCCCATCGACCACGCCGTGGCCCTTGCAATCTTTCTATTATCTGCACTTTCTCAGTGGCTGTAAAACTATATTCTGCATTTTATCCTTTCTCTTTGCATTCTCTGTTGTACTCATTTATTGTATAGATTGAAATCTTCTATGGATAATTCTACCTGAATAACACACAAAACCACATTATTCACCACATCTCGGCACATGTGATAATAAGAAAATCAATACCAATTCCAAAGGGAATATGAAGGATTGTATTCAAATCCATCTATCTGATGGTGATGATACTTTATTGTCACATACTTTATTGTTGCATACACAGAGTATGCAAAGAGTCGCCACCTATAGGGCGCCGACAAGGTTAAAAGTATTCATTATAATCCAGGTGGTCCCTCCTTGTTCTCTTGGCAGCCTCCCCCCACACCGGGTCCCTCTGCGTTCTCTTGGCACCCCCCCCCTCCCTCCCCCAGGTCCCCCTTTGATCTCGGCAGCGCATCCTTGGCCAATCATACTGAGGTACAAGAGTGTGAGAATAGTAGATTACCCTGAGGCTGTACACAAGTGATGCATTGTTTCCGGCGCAAGTTTGCATCCTTCAAGTTCCAAAGTTCTTAAAAATGGTAGAGTCTCCCTACTTGGTGTAATCACTGGGAAATGTATTACACTGAAGATAGACACAAAATGCTGGAGTAACTCAGCGGGACAGGGCAGCATCTCTGGAGTGAAGGAAGGGGTGACTACCTTTGTTTTTCCGGCATCCGCAGGTCTTTCTTAAACATAAGTCCAGAACTAGTGGTCACAGTTTAAGGATAAGAGGGAAGACTTTTAGGACCGAGATGAGGAAATCATTTTTTACACAGAAAGTGGTGAATCTGTGGAATTCTCTGCCACAGAAGGTAGTTGAGGTCAGTTCATTGGCTATATTTAAGAGGGAGTTAGATGTGGCCCTTGTGGCTAAAGGGATCAGGGGGTATGGAGAGAAGGCAGGGATGGGATACTGAGTTGGATGATCAGCCATGATCATATCGAAGGACCGAATGGCCTACTCCTGCACCTATTTTCTATGTTTCTATGTTTCTATAAGAAGGAAATCAGGAGGGCAAAGGTCAAAGGGAGCAGTGCTGGCTCGAAGGGCCGAATGGCCTACTCCTGCACCTATTGTCTTTTGTCTAAATCTTCTTTGCACTTTCGGGTCGAGACCCTTCTTCAGACTACAAATGGATTACACTGCTGGTTTCTACTGCCACCTTGTGTTGAGATCTACAAATGCAATCTGTAAATTACTTGTAGCAATGTTACAATACTTACCTTCAGCGGCGCTGCAGTTCTGCCACTGGTCGTGTGCGCGACTTTGGCGCCTTTGGGGGGGGGGGGGGCGGGTTTAAAATCCAGTTTTCTACTGCCTGTCCGAGCCGATTTCCTCGGGCTGCCAGCTGCTGCAGAAAAATCGTTCCGACATTTCCCGATTTTGTTTTTTCCCGATCATTCCCGATTTTGTTTTTTTAATCGCGATACAATTTAATGACTATATTAAAATAAAAAGCGACTTCTAATGCCGTCAATGCCTACAACGTGACGGGTCTCACATACGGGACAAAATAAAGTGTAAGTCGTCTATTTTACATATAAACTTGCTTCTTAGGATGACTTTAATCAAAATGTACTTGGCGAAAATGTGATTTTGGCCCCATACGAACCAGCAGTGTTTTTCCTGCCGATATGGGGTTCAAATTCACCGCAAATGCAACATTCCAATCGGTCACGTTCCAGAAGCAAGATGATTAAAATGCCCATTTTTTTTGGAGATAAGCCTTCTAAATTGTCTATATTTTGTCTCATTCTCTCTCTCCATGATCATTATTTTTTAACTAAATATTCACAACAGTTTGAGTCACATGTATTGTGCAAAAAACAATAATTTGATTATATTTTGGGTGGATGTTTCTAGATTAATTTATGGGAATTAAACATTAAATTCCTTCCATCTGGGATATAAATGCATGACAGTGAGATTTAAAAATCATGTTATATTGTGAATTCTTGTGTGAATGGGATTAGTTTATTTGGATACTTAGGCTATTTAAAAAAAATCATTTTCTTAAGAAATGGAATCTACAGGACATTGTTAATGGGAAAATAGTGGGCAGAAAGGCATGTCATGTGTGGTTTGAAGAGCAAAAACTTGTCGTTTACAATGACAAAATTGAAAAGTTGAGGAAAAACAAGGTGTACAGAGTTGCTTATTGGTTACAATCTGAGGAGTATGATGATGCTACTGATTATGATATGCCAATGTACCAGCTAGCAACTGATCTTCTCCATAAAGATTTGGTATAATGCTAGAAATTGTAATTTATTTACCTATCTGTTATGGATTTACAGCATATAATACAATAATATTAAAGTTCTGATCTTGAGAATATCAAATTTTTGAATTTTTAAGGCAGTCTGGGTGTTTATTACTATTTCCGTCACAATGGTCAATTTTGTAATTAGCTACAATTGGGTAATTAACTAATTATATGCTTTAATTTCAGGTCATCCAAGTAAGATGTTTTATATTTGTTTCAGAATGCTTCAATCTATAATAACTGAACATTTCATTCAGTTCTCCTGATTTTTAAGAAAGTTATGGGCTTTTGACTGTCCTCGATCACAGCTTGTGTGTTAAGTCAATGGAAAAGCGATAGGGAACAAGATGCTAATTTCCGAGTATGAAAATGGCCATAACGTTTTTAATATTGAAGATATGAAAGTGAATTAGGTGTCAAATTAAACTTCTTTTTATGCTTTATCTGATGTGATAAATTGCAGACTTGATTTTTAAAATCTCAACATTTTGTAACATTGCAATTACTTGTAAAACAGTTTCTCAAGACAATGCTTATGATGTAATTCCTCAGTCTGCCCACTGGGTGGGGATTCTCAAATTCCAGAAGCACATCACAAAGACTCGGGCATGCATCATACTATGTGTACGTCTTAAGGTGAGAGGGAGGGGCAAAGTTGATAGGAGGTGTGCCAGGACAGTTTTTATTTCACACAGAGGGTGGTGAGTGCCTGGAATGTTTTGCTGGAAGTGGTGAATGAAACACATACGTTAGCGACGTTTAAAAGACTTTTGTAAAGGCGTATGGACATGGATGGATATGGGCTATAATGGTCTTGGCATCATGTGGGCAGAAGGGCCTGTTCATGTGCCAAACTGTTCCATGTTCTATGGTGCAGGCTTTAAATATTGTTTGCATATACCTTGTTCCTCTGCTTACTATCTCTCCATTGCTGGTTCACCCACCAGTTATGTCATTCGGTTCCTGCTGCACCATCATGGACATTCCCTTTGTTCGGAAGATGGACATAAAATGCTGGAGTAACTCAGCGGGACAGGCAGCATCTCTGGAGAGAAGGAATGGGAGATGTTTAGGGTCGAGACCCTTTCCTCTGTTGACCACTAACACCTTCCCTGCTATTTAAGGAAGGCTTGATTTTTAACTTTTCCCAACTTTTCTCAATTGTTAACAGTTGTGAATCTGTGGAATTCTCTGCCACAGAAGGCAGTGGAGGCCAGTTCACTGGATGGTTTCAAGAGAGAGTAATATAGCTCTTAGGGCTAATAGAATCAAGGCATATGGGGAGAAAGCAGGAACTGGGTACTGATTTAGGATGATCAGCCATGATCATAATGAATAGCTCGAAGGGCCGAATGGCCTACTCGTGCACCTATTGTCTGTAATAGCCAATTTGCTACTTTCTCACTTATTTAAAATTCCCTTTTATTATGCTTCTTTCCATATGAATAATTTAATGTCCTTGCAATTTGTTTTCCTGTATTGTTATTGCAAATTGGGACAAGTCTCATTTTATTTAGCATTCGCTCCCCTTTCTACACAGTTGCTTTATCGCAACAGTTACTGGAGAGTTGTCCATGTGTATCCAGCTGCTCCATGTTATGGAAAGCAGATTCAATTCTCTCCCTTGGTTCAAGAGATTCAAGAGAAATTCAAGAGAGTTTATTGTCATGTGTCCCTGATAGGACAATGAAATTCTTGCTTTGCTTCAGCACAACAGAACATAGTAGGCATGACTAGGTTATGTAGCCTCTGGAATTTGTGGGACTTGTCTTACCTGGGTGCAGATCTTTTCTAGGTCTTTTGTCCGAGCTATTTTATATCTGCGATTCTTGTACAGCTGGGCTTGTACACTCTGGAGTTAAGAAGGATGAGAGGGCATCTTATTGAAACATATAAGATTGTTAAGGGTTTGGACATGCTAGAAGCAGGAAACATGTTCCTGATGTTGGGAGAGTCCAGAATCAGGGCCACAGTTTAAGAATAAGAGGTAAGCCATTTAGAACGGAGACGAGGAAACACTTTTTCTCACAGAGAGTTGTGAGTCTGTGGAATTCTCTGCCTCAGAGGGCGGTGGAGGCCGGTTCTCTGGATACTTTCAAGATAGGGCTGTTACAGATAGCGGAGTCAGGGGATATGGGGAGAAGGCAGGAACGGGGTACTGATTGGGGATGATCAGCCATGATCACATTGAATGGCCGTGCTGGCTCGAAGGGCCGAATGGCCTACTCCTGCAGCTCTTGTCTATTGTCTCTTGTTTATTGATCTTTTTTTTATGCAGACAGATTAGGATATTTTAGCCTGACGTCATCCATGGCACAGAAATTGTCGCCGAAGAACCTGTTCCTGTGCTATATCTTTCTATGTTCTGTGTTTTAAATTCAGTGAAGACCCCTAAGCGGATTTTCGTTCAGTTTAGTGTTACAGCATTGAAACAGGCCCATCAGCTCACCGAGTCCGCGCTGACCAATGTTCACCTGTATCCTATTCTACAAACTGGGGGTAATTTACAGAAGTCAATTAACCTACAAACCTGCACGTCTTTGGAATGTGGGAGATAACCAGAGCACTTGGCGAAAACCCACGTGGTTACGGGTGGAACGTAGAAACTCGGTACAGATAGCACCCGTAGTCAGGATTGAACCCATGGTTTCTGGCGCTGTGGGGCAGCTACTCTTCCACTGTGCCGCAAGATTTGCCGCAGCTTCATTCTAGCAAAATTGACAGGTAGGGTGGGTAAATTGACAGGTAGGGTGGGTAAATTGACAGGTAGGGTGGGTAAATTGACAGGTAGGGTGGGTAAATTGACAGGTAGGGTGGGTAAATTGACAGGTAGGGTGGGTAAATTGACAGGTAGGGTGGGTAAATTGACAGGTAGGGTGGGTAAATTGACAGGTAGGGTGGGTAAATTGACAGGTAGGGTGGGTAAATTGACAGGTAGGGTGGGTAAATTGACAGGTAGGGTGGGTAAATTGACAGGTAGGGTGGGTAAATTGACAGGTAGGGTGGGTAAATTGACAGGTAGGGTGGGTAAATTGACAGGTAGGGTGGGTAAATTGACAGGTAGGGTGGGTAAATTGACAGGTAGGGTGGGTAAATTGACAGGTAGGGTGGGTAAATTGACAGGTAGGGTGGGTAAATTGACAGGTAGGGTGGGTAAATTGACAGGTAGGGTGGGTAAATTGACAGGTAGGGTGGGTAAATTGACAGGTAGGGTGGGTAAATTGACAGGTAGGGTGGGTAAATTGACAGGTAGGGTGGGTAAATTGACAGGTAGGGTGGGTAAATTGACAGGTAGGGTGGGTAAATTGACAGGTAGGGTGGGTAAATTGACAGGTAGGGTGGGTAAATTGACAGGTAGGGTGGGTAAATTCACTCACAAACTACATAAAAAAGATCAAGAATTGCGGATATAGCTCTAACAGGAACATGCATGTCTGCGCTCTTGTCATCACTTTTTTTTTTAAAGCATCCCACTTTCCGGACATTCCTTTGCCTGCAAACAACCTACTCCAATCAACTTGAGCAAGTTCCTGTCTAATGCCATCAGCGTTGGCCAGGCCCCGATTCAGAACATGAACCAGAGGACCACCTCGTCCTTATCCATAATTATTTGAAAGCTAATAGAACTGTGGGCGCAGATCTCAAAAGACTCGCGCACTGACTCTTCAGTCACTTGCCTCTCCCAATGGCTGAAGAGTAGATCAAGCTTGCCCACCCCGTTGATGAGAGAGGCAACGTTTAAAGAGACGTTGAAGCATGTGAGGCAATTTTATTTTAACATTGAGAGTGGTGGGTGCCTGGAACATGTTGCCAAGGGTGGTGATGGGGGCAGACACCATAGTGGTGTTTGAGGCTTTTAGATAGGCATATACATATTTACAGGCATGCATGATCCTGTTAGAGAAAAGAGCAAGACAGGCAAGAGTAAGGAAGCCTAGATGATGGGAGAAATGAGGATCTAGTCAGGAAAAAACGAGGCATAGGACAGCGATAGGCAGCTGGGATCAAGTATATCCCTGAATGAGTTTCCGGAAGTGGGTAGCATACTTTAAAAGGAAATCAGGTGAGGCAGCATCTATGTAGGTGATATTGTAGCGGCGCCTGCTAGCGCACGCAGATATCGAACCCGGCGTGCGGAAGCCGTGGTCACGTGACTCGGGAGGGGCTGTTGTTTTCGCGCGGTTTGGCCAGACGTGTCTGTTAAACCTGTATGCTGCTGGGAATAAATTGAATCCATCTCAAAAATTATTTTTTAATTATGGTTTAATAATAGCAAAAAAATTAATACTTAAATTTTGGAAAAATACACCAATACCAACGCTCAAAATGTGGATTGCAAGTATGTTGGACACCGCACATCTTGAGGAAATGCGATTCCTCCTAATAGATAAATTTGACCAATTCACAACGAGTTGGTCTCCATTTGTCGTCTTTTTGGAATCATATGGTGCAACACAATTGTAAAAGCGAACTCGTGACTGGGCGAGGGATGGTCAAGATTATAAATAAGATCTCCTTACTTCTTTTTTCTTTTTCTTTCTTTTTTTTCTTTTATTCTCTTTTTCCTATTTTCTACTCTTTAACTTTCCTTTCACTCTCTATTTTTCTTCTCCACACACTATATATCTCACATTTTTCTATACTTTACTATTTAATTTCTTCTTCTTTTTCCTCTTTATTATAATAAAAAAATAAGAAGCTGTACATAAAATGTATTATGAAAATATGATTGTATACAATTGTACTTTAAATAAAATAAAAATATTTAAAAAAATAAAAAAACCCTGTATGCTGCAACTTGAACGTTCGAATAAAGTATTGTTGAAAACTCCAGGAGTCGTTTATCAGACCGCCAAATTGGTGACCCCGACCTGTCTAGCCGTCGTTAGACAACAGAATTATGCAGGAAGAAGGTCTTCCCGCAGAATCGGCCAGCATGAGGCAGGGCTCACCGGCCTTCAAACTGCCAGTCTTTTGGCCTGATCAACCTCAGGCGTGGTTCGCCCATGTGGAGGCACAGTTTCATCTACATCGCATCGACCACAACGACACTATGTATTATTATGTGGTAGGAGCATTACCACAGGACTGTGCCTCGAGGCTGTTGCCCTTTATCAGAGACCCTCCGTCCAGCGGCAAGTACGAAGGGTTGAAAGCCCTGTTATTTCACGCCTACGGTCTTACCCGTAGAGACAGGGCGGCAAGACTGCTACATATGGACTGCATCGGCGACCGAAGGCCATCGACGATCATGGCAAAGATGTTGGCCCTGATGGACGGGCACCGCCCCTGCTTGCTTTTCGAACAGGCGTTCTTCGAGCAGATGCCCGACAAAGTGCAGCTGATGCTAGCGGGAGCCGATTTCAGCGACCCGCAGCGGCTAGCGGAAAGAGCCGACGAGTTGTGGGCGCCCAGACGGCGGGACATACACGCCGTCGCCCGCCCCATGGTCACGCAAGGGGTGCAGCTGAATCGACATCGGGAAGAAGAAGAGATCCAGCCCAGCGTCGAACGCAAATCGCTGCGGCCAGTGGTCTACAGCCAACGCAGATGGTGCTGCTACCACCAGCGCTATGGAATGGAAGCCCGAAGATGTCGGAGCCCTTGTTCGTTTCCGGGAAACGCCCAGGCCGATCGTCCATAAAGGCGAACGCGATCGGCCCCAACGTACGCCTCTTCGTCCATGATCGCTACTCCGGCCACCGTTTCCCGGTGGACTCAGGTGCCCATGCCAGTATCCTGCCTCCAAGCACCCGAGACGTTCGTACCGGTAAGGTGGGACCTGTCCTCTCGGCCGTTAATGGGAGCGATACTCGCACCTACGGTACGCGGACCGCGAAGCTAAATTTCGACCTCCACCAGTACAGGTGGAAGTTTATCGTTGCTGACGTCGCCCAACCGATCCTGGGGGCCAATTTCTTGCGCGCGTTCTCCCTGTTAGTCGATGTATGGGGTGGTCGCATGATCCCTGTGTCGGACCTGCGCCCTGCCAAGCAGCGCAACCCGTCAACGCCCGTGCAGCAACTCGTCGAGGTAGCTGAGATCCACCAACCTTTCGCAGCCCTGCTCACCGACTTTCCAGGGTTGCTCACGCCCCGGTTCAACGGGGCTGCGCCCCGTCATGGCGTGGTCCACCACATTCCCACCGAGGGTCCACCGGTACACGTCCGCACGCGCCGTCTCCTGCCCGATAAACTGTGTCTCGCACGAGACGAGTTCCAACTTATGGAGGACATGGGGATTGTCCAGCGGTCGGATAGCCCTTGGGCTTCCCCGTTACACATGGTGCCCAAAGTGTCCGGGGGCTGGAGACCTTGCGGCGATTACAGGCGTTTGAACGCAGTAACTACAGCCGACTGGTATCCAGTCCCGAACATCCAGGATTTCTCGGCCCATCTGGAAGTTGCGACCATCTTCTCGATGGTCGACCTTATCCACGGGTATAATCAAATCCCGGTCCACCCTGACGACGTCCCTAAAACGGCCACCCCTTTCGACCATTTCGAGTGTCTCAGAATGCTTTTTGGCTTGAAGAATGCAGCTCAGGCGTTCCAGAGGCTAATGGATCAGGTCGGCCGGGGTTTGCCATTTATTTTCATCTACCTAGATGACATCCTGGTAGCCAGCCGCTCGCAGGCAGAGCATACCAAGCACCTCCACCTACTTTTCGAACGGCTGCACAAACACGGGTTGGTGATCAACCCCGAGAAGTGCCAGTTCGGTCTGCGCTCCATCTCGTTCTTAGGGCATAGCATCACCTCTCAGGGAGCGCAACCACTGCCCGAGAAAGTCGACGCTATCCGTCATTTCCCCAGGCCATTATCGGTCAAAGGTCTGCAGGAGTATATCGGGATGGTTAATTTCTACCACTGATTCATCCCGTCAGCAGCCGCCATCATGCGGCCGTTGTTCCAATGCCTGGCCGGTAAGCCCAAGGACCTGGTCTGGTCCGAAGAGGCACAGAAGGCGTTCGAGGGGGCTAAGATCGCATTGGCCAACGGCACTATGCTGGTACACCCTAGGGCTTCAGCCCAAACGGCCCTCACCGTGGGTGCCGTCCTCGAGCAACGGGCAGGTAATCGCTGGGTGCCATTGGCATTTTTCAGCAGGCAACTGCGAGCAGCCGAAGTTAAATACAGCGCTTTCGACAGGGAGCTCCTTGCGTTTTACCTAGCAATTCGTCATTTTCGATATTTCCTGGAGGGACGCGCTTTCACTGCGTTCACCGACCACAAGCCGTTAACTTTCGCCTTGTTCAAGGTTTCCAACCCATGGTCCGCCAGACAGCAACGGCACCTCGCCTACATTTCCGAATTCAAGTCTGATATTCGGCATGTGGCAGGTAAGCTAAATGTTGTGGCGGACGTGTTGTCCCATGCAGCGCTGCCCGAAATTTCTGCGCTTAGTCTCGACGTTGATTACGAGGAACTGGCAGCCGCCCAGCGGGCAGATGCCGGTATGGAGGTTTATCGCAATGCTGACTCAGGACTGAAGCTGGTTAAGGTGCCATGCGGCAACTCCGGCGTGCAAGTCCTTAGTGATATTTCCACCGGTAAAGCCCGTCCAATTGTCCCGGTCGCTTGGCGTCGTCGGATTTTCGACACCATCCACAGCCTAGCGCATTCGTCCATTCGCGCTACCTCGGCTTTGGTCACGGCGAAGTTCGTTTGGCACGGGTTGAGGAAGCAGGTCGCTGCATGGGCCCGTTCCTGCATCCCATGCCAGACCTCCAAAGTGCAGAGACATGTACACCAGCCGGTCCAGGATTTCGCCGTCCCGGACGGCAGGTTCCTGCACATCCATGTAGACCTGGTAGGTCCCTTACCTTGTTCGCGCGGGGCTACCCACTTACTGACTATCGTAGACAGGTTTACCAGGTGGGCGGAGGCAATCCCGTTGGCGGATACCTCTGCTGATGCATGCGCGAGGGCCATCGTAATCCATTGGATCGCTTGTTTCGGGGTCCCCTCACATATTACCACCGATAGGGGGGCCCAGTTCACGTCTTCATTGTGGTGTGGTATGGCGCAGCTGTACGGGGTGAAGCTGCACCAGACTACCGCTTATCACCCGGAGTCTAACGGGTTAGTTGTGCGGTTCCATAGACACCTTGTCGGCGTTAAAAGCCAGACTCACCGGCCCTGATTGGGTCGACCAGTTACCTTGGGTCCTCCTTGGCATCAGAACAAAGCCTAAGGAGGACCTCAAAGCCTCCTCGACTGAGTTAGTTTATGGCTCAGTTTTGCAGGTTCCAGGGGATTTCTTGCCTGTCCCTCCGGACCAGGAGGTTTCAACCTCACAGTTGTTAGCGGACCTTTGCGAGCGGGCGCGCGCTTTGGTCCCGGTTCCCACTTCCCGGCATGGTTCATCTTCAGTGCATGTGCCTACTATGTTACGGGATTGTGCTTATGTTTTTCTCCGTAGAGACGCTCATCGCTCGCCGTTACAGCGGGTGTACGAGGGTCCGTACAGGGTGCTCAGTACTGGCGTTTCGACGTTCACGTTGGACATGGGTGGCAAGGAGGAGTTCATCTCCGTGAGCCGCCTTAAGCCTGCACACATTGACGAGGAGTGCCCAGTAACAGTGGCTACTTCACGGCGTAGAGGATGTCCACCCACTGTTTTGCCGCCCTCTGCACCTGTTTCCTCCGGTCGCGTTTCTACGGTTCCCTTTGTTACGCCCGTCCCTCATTTGCATTTTTCACGCCCCTCCGATCCTGTTGTGTTACGCCCCTCCGATCCCAAATGTTACGCTGGCCCCACGTCCTCGTACCACACGTTCCGGTCGTACCGTCCGTTTACCCGCGTGTTTCCGTACCGTGGATTCTGGGGGGGGGCCATGTAGCGGCGCCTGCTAGCGCACGCAGATATCGAACCCGGCGTTCGGAAGCCGCGGTCACGTGACTCGGGAGGGGCCGTTGTTTTCGCGTGTTTTTTCTGTTGCGTGCGTTAGTTCAGCGCTGGCCACCGATGTGGCCGGACATGTCTGTTAAACCTGTATGCTGCAACTTGAACTTTCGAATAAAGTATTGTTGAAAACTCCAGGAGTCAGGGCCGACCTTAGGATGTGCGGGGCCGAATTGGGAAATTTTTTCGTAGAAATATAAATAAATAATTATAAATGAGTCACGTGTCGTGAGTAACATGACAATTCGGGGGAGAGTTCCTTTCACAGCGTGTGGGGAGTCTAGACAGGGGTAAAGTTGCGAGGAGGGAAGGAGCGTTGAGAAGGAGGGGGTCGGTGTTCATGCCAGTAACACTCACTCACCGCTGCCGCGGCGCTCCGGGCGCCACCGCATTGTGGCCGGGGAGAGAAGCAGCTCGCGTGGCTACGAGCGGCCGCCATCACCGGACAGCGGAACCGACTGCCATCTCAGCACCTTCTGCCGGCCCGCTCACCTCTGGCAGTGCTCTCCGTCTGAACAGTGAGGGGACCAGCTCAAGAGCAAAGATCATAGAGCGGAGTGGTCAGCGGGTGATGGATAACATCACAGCGGGCGGTGGAGCTTACTCTTGTGTCAGCGCGAACAAGGGATCAATTGAGGTTACTCGCCCTGACACATGGAGTAAGTTCCACCGCCCGCTGTCCTGTTATCCATCGCCCGCTGACCTGCTCTTGAGCTGGATGATCCCCGGCCGACCCCATCCTTCTCAACCCTATGCCCTCCCCGCAACTTTACCCCTGGACAGACGACCCACACGCTGTGAAAGGAACTCTCCCCTCTCCCCCCCCCCCCCCCCCAGCAGCGCTGTCCTTTTACAGCCGCTTCCCACTTTACAGCCGCTTCCCATCAGCTGCTAGCAATGAGGGATAGACTTGGCTATACCTCAGTACAGCAACATCGTTCTTGATGTTCTGTACTGAGGGATAACGAAGTCTATCGTTCTTGGCTAACAACCTAACCTTCGGTCTCCAAGATGCAGGTACATTTTCTAGCAATGTTACAAAATTTTGATATTTAAAAAATCAAGTCTGCAATTTTATCTAACTCTGACATTGGAGATAGACAAAAGCTGGAGTAGCTCAGCAGGGCAGGCAGCTCAGCGACACTGGAGAGAAGACCCTTCTTCAGACTGAACTGAACTATCGTCGGTGAGAGTACTTGTGATTGTCTGAAGAAGGATCTCGACCAGAACCGCAACCCTCTCCCCAGAGCCCCTGCCCGTCCCGCTGAGCCACCACAGACAGGGAGTTGAAGGTAGACACAGGGGTGTCCACCTTCAACTTCAAAGCCAAACAAAAAACAGTGCTGGAGAAACTCAGCGGGCAAGGCAGCACCCGCGGAGGGAACATATCACTTATCAGGAGCCACCATGGGCCAGGACCTGCCTTCTCTCTATACCCCCTGAAGAAGGGTTTTGGCCCGAAACGTTGCCTATTTCCTTCGCTCCATAGATGCTGCTGCACCCGCTGAGTTTCTCCAGCATTTTTGTGCACCTCCTATTTTATATGTATCTATGTAACTCCTCACTCCATTACTCAACTCAAGTCCTCACCCCACAACTCAACTCCTCACCACACTATTCAACTCAACTCCTCACCCCTCAACTCAACTCCTCACCCCACAACTCAACTCAACTCCTCACCCCTCAACTCAACTCCTCACCCCACAACTCAACCCCTCACCCCACAACTCAACTCAACTCCTCACCCCTGAACTCAACTCCTCACCCCACAGCTCAACTCCTCAGCCCACAGCTCAACTCCTCACCCCACAGCACAACTCCTCACCCCACAGCTCAACTCCTCACCCCACAGCTCAACTCCTCACCCCACAGCTCAACTCCTCACCCCACTACTCAACTCCTCACCCCACTACTCAACTCAACTCCTCACCCCACAACTCAACTCAACTCAACTCCTCACCCCACAACTCAACTCAACTCCTCACCCCACAACTCAACTCAACTCCTCACCCCACAGCTCAACTCCTCACCCTACAGCTCAACTCCTCACCCCACAGCTCAACTCCTCACCCCTCAACTCAACTCAACTCCTCACCCCTCAACTCAACTCAACTCCTCACCCCTCAACTCAACTCCTCACCCCACAACTCAACTCAATTCCTCATCCCACAACTCAACTCAACTCCTCACCCCACAACTCAACTCAACTCCTCACCCCACAACTCAACTCAACTCCTCACCCCACAACTCAACTCAACTCCTCACCCACAACTCAACTCAACTCCTCACCCCACAACTCAACTCAACTCCTCACCCCTCAACTCAACTCAACACCTCACCCCACAACTCAACTCAACTCCTCACCCCACAACTCAACTCCTCACCCCACAACACAACTCAACTCCTCACCCCACAGCTCAACTCCTCACCCCACAGCTCAACTCCTCACCCCACAGCTCAACTCCTCACCCCACAGCTCAACTCCTCACCCCACAGCTCAACTCCTCACCCCACAGCTCAACTCACCCCACTCCTCAACTCCTCACCCCACTATTCAACTCCTCACCCCACAACTCAACTCAACTCCTCACCCCACAACTCCTCACCCCACTACTCAACTCCTCACCCCACAGCTCAACTCCTCACCCCACAGCTCAATTCACCCCACTCCTCAACTCCTCACCCCACTATTCAACTCCTCACCCCACTACTCAACTCAACTCCTCACCCCACAACTCAACTCAACTCAACTCCTCACCCCACAACTCAACTCAACTCAACTCTTCACCCCACTACTCAACTCAACTCCTCACCCCACAACTCAACTCAACACCTCACCCCACAGCTCAACTCCTCACCCCACTGCTCAACTCACCCCACAGCTCAACTCCTCACCCCTCAACTCAACTCAACTCCTCACCCCTCATCTCAACTCAACTCCTCACCCCTCAACTCAACACCTCACCCCACAACTCTACTCAACTCCTCACCCCTCATCTCAACTCAACTCCTCACCCCACCACTCAACTCCTCACCGCACAACTCAACTCCTCACCCATCAACTCAACTCCTCACCCCACAACTCAACTCAACTCCTCACCCCACAACCCAACTCCTCACCCCACAGCTCAACTCCTCACCCCACAACTCAACTCCTCACCCCACAGCTCAACTCAAATCCTCACCCCACAACTCAACTCAACTCAACTCCTCACCCCACAACTCAACTCCTCACCCCACTACTCAACTCCTCACCCCACTACTCAAATCCTCACCCCACAACTCAACTCCTCACCCCACAACTCTACACAACTCCTCACCCCACAACTCAACCCCTCACCCCACAACTCAACTCAACTCCTCACCCCACAACTCAACTCCTCACCCCACAACTCTACTCAACTCCTCACACCACAACTCAACCCCTCACCCCACAACTCAACTCTACTCCTCACCGCACAACTCAACTCCTCACCCCATAACTCAACTCAACTCCTCACCCCACAACTCAACTCAACTCCTCACGCCACAGCTCAACTCCTCACCCCACAGCTCAACTCCTCACCCCTCAACTCAACTCAACTCCTCACCCCTCAACTCAACTCCTCACCCCTCAACTCAACTCCTCACCCCACAACTCAACTCAACTCCTCACCCCACAACTCAACTCAACTCCTCACCCCACAACTCAACTCAACATCTCACCCCACAACTCAACTCAACCCCTCACCCCACAGCTCAACTCAACTCCTCACCCCACAACTCAACTCAACTCCACACCCCACAACTCAACTCAACTCCTCACCCCTCAACTCAACTCAACTCCTCACCCCACAACTCAACTCCTCACCCCACAACTCTACTCAACTCCTCACCCCACAACTCAACTCAACTCCTCACCCCTCAACTCAACTCCTCACCCCACAACTCAACCCCTCACCCCACAATTCAACTCAACTCCTCACCCCACAACTCAACTCCTCACACCACAACTCAACTCTACTCC
Source organism: Malacoraja senta (assembly GCA_038087875.1). Taxonomy (NCBI): domain Eukaryota; kingdom Metazoa; phylum Chordata; class Chondrichthyes; order Rajiformes; family Rajidae; genus Malacoraja; species Malacoraja senta. The sequence continues at coordinate 46,431,409 of CM075980.1, forward strand.
TCACCCCACAACTCAACTCCTCACCCCATAACTCAACTCAACTCCTCACCCCACAGCTCAACTCCTCAGCCCACAGCTCAACTCCTCACCCCACAGCTCAACTCCTCACCCCACAGCTCAACTCCTCACCCCACTACTCAACTCCTCACCCCACTACTCAACTCAACTCCTCACCCCACAACTCAACTCAACTCCTCACCCACAACTCAACTCCTCACCCCACTACTCAACTCCTCACCACACTACTCAACTCACCTCCTCACCCCACAAATCAACTCAACTCCTCACCCCACAACTCAACTCAACTCCTCACCCCACAGCTCAACTCCTCACCCCACAGCTCAACTCCTCACCCCACAGCTCAACTCCTCACCCCTCAACTCAACTCAACATCTCACCCCACAACTCAACTCAACTCCTCACCCCACAACTCAACTCCTCACCCCACAACTCAACTCAATCCCTCACCCCACAGCTCAACTCCTCACCCCACAACTCAACTCAACTCCTCACCGCACAACTCAACTCAACTCCTCACCCCACAACTCAACTCAACTCCACACCCCACAACTCAACTCAACTCCTCACCCCACAACTCAACTCAACTCCTCACCTCACTACTCAACTCCTCACCCCACAACTCAACTCAACTCCTCAACCCACAGCTCAACTCCTAACCCCACAGCTCAACTCCTCACCCCACAGCTCAACTCCTCACCCCACAGCTCAACCTCACCCCACAGCTCAACTCCTCACCCCACAGCTCAACTCCTCACCCCACAGCTCAACTCCTCACCCCACAGCTCAACTCCTCACCACTCAACTCAACTCAACTCCTCACCCCTCAACTCAACTCCTCACCCCTCAACTCAACTCCTCACCCCACAACTCAACTCAACTCCTCACCCCACAACTCAACTCAACTCCTCACACCACAACTCAACTCAACTCCACACCCCACAACTCAACTCAACTCCTCACCCCACAACTCAACTCATCTCCTCACCCCACTACTCAACTCCTCACCCCACAACTCAACTCAACTCCTCACCCCACAACTCAACTCAACTCCTCACCCCACAACTCAACTCCTCACCCCACAACTCAACTCAACTCCTCACCCCACAACTCAACTCCTCACCCCACAACTCAACTCAACTCCTCATCCCACAGCTCAACTCCTAACCCCACAGCTCAACTCCACACCCCACAGCTCAACTCCTCACCCCACAGCTCAACTCCTCACCCCACAGCTCAACTCCTCATCCCACTACTCAACTCCTCACCCCACTACTCAACTCAACTCCTCACCCCACTACTCAACTCCTCACCCCTCTACTCAACTCAACTCCTCACCCCACAACTCAACTCAACTCAACTCTTCACCCCACAGCTCAACTCAAATCCTCACCCCACAACTCAACTCAACTCCTCACCCCACAACTCAACTCCTCACGCCACTACTCAACTCCTCACCCCACAACTCAACTCAACTCCCCACCCCACAACTCAACTCAACTGCTCACCCCACAGCTCAACTCCTCACCCCACAGCTCAACTCCTCACCCCACAGCACAACTCCTCACCCCTCAACTCAACACCTCACCCCACAACTCAACTCAACTCCTCATCCCAGAACTTAACTCAACTCCTCACCCCACTACTCAACTCCTCACCCCACTACTCAACTCCTCACCCCACAACTCAACTCCTCACCCCTCAACTCAACTCCTCACCCGACAACTCAACTCAACTCCTCACCCCACAACTCAACTCCTCACCCCACAGCTCAACTCCTCACCCCACAGCTCAACTCCTCACCCCACAACTCCTCAACTCCTCACCCCACAGCTCAACCCCTCACCCCACAACTCAACTCAACTCCTCACACCACAACTCAACTCAACTCCTCACCCCACAACTCAACTCAACCCCTCACCCCACAACTCAACTCAAACCCTCACCCCACAGCTCAACTCCTCACCCCACAACTCAACCCCTCATCCCACAGCTCAACTCCTCACACCACAACTCAACTCCTCACCCCACAACTCATCTCATCTCCTCATCCCACAACTCAACTCAATTCCTCACCCCACAACTCAACTCAACTCCTCACCCCACAACTCAACTCCTCACCCCACAACTCAACTCAACCCCTCACCCCACAGCTCAAATCCTCACCCCACAACTCAACTCAACTCCTCACCCCACAACTCAACTCAACTCCTCACCCCACAACTCAACTCAACTCCTCACCCCACAACTCAACTCAACTCCTCACCCCACTACTCAACTCCTCACCCCTCAACTCAACTCAACTCCTCACCCCACAACTCAACTCAACTCCTCACCCCACAACTCAACTCCACTCCTCACCCCACAACTCAACTCAACTCCTCACCCCACAGCTCAACTCCTCACCCCACAACTCAACTCAACTCCTCACCCCACAGCTCAACTCCTCACCCCACAGCTCAACTCCTCACCCCACAGCTCAACTCCTCACCCCACAGCTCAACTCACCCCGCAGCTCAACTCCTCACCCCACAGCTCAACTCCTCACCCCACAGCTCAACTCCTCACCCCACTACTCAACTCCTCACCCCACTACTCAACTCAACTCCTCACCTCACTACTCAACTCCTCACCCCACTACTCAACTCAACTCCTCACCCCACAACTCCTCAATTCCTCACCCCACAACTCAACTCAACTCCTCACGCCACAACTCAACTCAACTCCTCACCACACAACTCATCTCAACTCCTCATCCCACAACTCAACTCAACTCCTCACCCCACAACTCAACTCAACTCCTCACGCTACAACTCAACTCAACATCTCACCCCACAACTCAACTCAACTCCTCACCCCACAACTCAACTCAACCCCTCACCCCACAGCTCAACTCCTCACCCCACAACTCAACTCAACTCCTCACCCCACAACTCAACTCAACTCCTCACCCCACAACTCAACGCAACTCCACACCCCACAACTCAACTCAACTCCTCACCCCACAACTCAACTCAACTCCTCACCCCTCAACTCAACTCAACTCCTCACCCCACAACTCAACTCAAATCCTCACCCCACAACTCAACTCAACTCCTCACCCCACAACTCAACTCATCTCCTCACCCCACAACTCAACTCCTCACCCCACAACTCAACTCAACTCCTCACCCCACAACTCAACTCCTCACCCCACAACTCAACTCCTCACCGCACAACTCAACTCCTCGCTCCACAACTCAACTCCTCAACCCACAGCTCAACTCCTCACCCCACAGCTCAACTCCTCACCCCACAACTCCTCAACTCCTCACCCCACAGCTCAACCCCTCACCCCACAACTCAACTCAACCCCTCACCCCACAACTCAACTCAACTCCTCACCCCACAACTCAACTCAACTCCTCACCCCACAACTCAACTCAACTCCTCACCCCACAGCTCAACTCCTCACCCCACAGCTCAACTCCTCACCCCACAGCTCAACTCCTCACCCCACAGCTCAACTCCTCACCCCACAGCTCAACTCCTCACCCCACAGCTCAACTCCTCACCCCACAGCTCAACTCCTCACCCCACTACTCAACTCCTCACCCCATAACTCAACTCAACTCCTCACCCCACTACTCAACTCCTCACCCCACAACTCAACTCAACCCTCACCCCACAACTCAACTCATTACTCGTCAAACTACAATCAACAACACAACAAAAAAACAAAAAACCACCCCAAAAAGAAACCCCCAAACCCAAACCCACAACCCACAAAAAAAAAAAAAAACAAAAAAAAACAAACTCCTCACCCCACAACTCAACTCAACTCCTCACCCCACAACTCAACTCCACTCCTCACCCCACAACTCAACTCCTCACCCCACAACTCAATTCCTCACCGCACAACTCAACTCCTCACTCCACAACTCAACTCCTCAACCCACAGCTCAACTCCTCACCCCACAGCTCAACTCCTCACCCCACAACTCCTCAACTCCTCACCCCACAACTCAACTCAACTCCTCACACCACAACTCAACTCAACTCCTCACGCCACAACTCAACTCAACCCCTCACCCCACAACTCAACTCAAACCCTCACCCCACAGCTCAACTCCTCACCCCACAACTCAACCCCTCATCCCACAGCTCAACTCCTCACACCACAACTCAACTCCTCACCCCACAACTCATCTCATCTCCTCATCCCACAACTCAACTCAATTCCTCACCCCACAACTCAACTCAACTCCTCACCCCACAACTCAACTCCTCACCCCACAACTCAACTCAACCCTCACCCCACAGCTCAAATCCTCACCCCACAACTCAACTCAACTCCTCACCCCACAACTCAACTCAACTCCTCACCCCACAACTCAACTCAACTCCTCACCCCACAACTCAACTCAACTCCTCACCCCACTACTCAACTCCTCACCCCTCAACTCAACTCAACTCCTCACCCCACAACTCAACTCAACTCCTCACCCCACAACTCAACTCCACTCCTCACCCCACAACTCAACTCAACTCCTCACCCCACAGCTCAACTCCTCACCCCACAACTCAACTCAACTCCTCACCCCACAGCTCAACTCCTCACCCCACAGCTCAACTCCTCACCCCACAGCTCAACTCCTCACCCCACAGCTCAACTCCTCACCCCGCAGCTCAACTCCTCACCCCACAGCTCAACTCCTCACCCACAGCTCAACTCCTCACCCCACTACTCAACTCCTCACCCCACTACTCAACTCAACTCCTCACCTCACTACTCAACTCCTCACCCCACTACTCAACTCAACTCCTCACCCCACAACTCCTCAATTCCTCACCCCACAACTCAACTCAACTCCTCACGCCACAACTCAACTCAACTCCTCACCACACAACTCATCTCAACTCCTCATCCCACAACTCAACTCAACTCCTCACCCCACAACTCAACTCAACTCCTCACGCTACAACTCAACTCAACATCTCACCCCACAACTCAACTCAACTACTCACCCCACAACTCAACTCAACCCCTCACCCCACAGCTCAACTCCTCACCCCACAACTCAACTCAACTCCTCACCCCACAACTCAACTCAACTCCTCACCCCACAACTCAACGCAACTCCACACCCCACAACTCAACTCAACTCCTCACCCCACAACTCAACTCAACTCCTCACCCCTCAACTCAACTCAACTCCTCACCCCACAACTCAACTCAAATCCTCACCCCACAACTCAACTCAACTCCTCACCCCACAACTCAACTCATCTCCTCACCCCACAACTCAACTCCTCACCCCACAACTCAACTCAACTCCTCACCCCACAACTCAACTCCTCACCCCACAACTCAACTCCTCACCGCACAACTCAACTCCTCGCTCCACAACTCAACTCCTCAACCCACAGCTCAACTCCTCACCCCACAGCTCAACTCCTCACCCCACAACTCCTCAACTCCTCACCCCACAGCTCAACCCCTCACCCCACAACTCAACTCAACCCCTCACCCCACAACTCAACTCAACTCCTCACCCCACAACTCAACTCAACTCCTCACCCCACAACTCAACTCAACTCCTCACCCCACAGCTCAACTCCTCACCCCACAGCTCAACTCCTCACCCCACAGCTCAACTCCTCACCCCACAGCTCAACTCCTCACCCCACAGCTCAACTCCTCACCCCACAGCTCAACTCCTCACCCCACAGCTCAACTCCTCACCCCACTACTCAACTCCTCACCCCATAACTCAACTCAACTCCTCACCCCACTACTCAACTCCTCACCCCACAACTCAACTCAACCCCTCACCCCACAACTCAACTCAAACCATCACCCCACAGCTCAACTCCTCACCCCACTACTCAACTCCTCACCCACAACTCAACTCAACTCCTCACCCCACAACTCAACTCAACTCCTCACCCATCAACTCTACTCAACTCCTCACCCCACAACTCAACTCAACTCCTCACCCCACAACTCAACTCCACTCCTCACCCCACAACTCAACTCCTCATCCCACAACTCAATTCCTCACCGCACAACTCAACTCCTCACTCCACAACTCAACTCCTCAACCCACAGCTCAACTCCTCACCCCACAGCTCAACTCCTCACCCCACAACTCCTCAACTCCTCACCCCACAACTCAACTCAACTCCTCACACCACAACTCAACTCAACTCCTCACGCCACAACTCAACTCAACCCCTCACCCACAACTCAACTCAATCAACCTCACCCCACAGCTCAACTCCTCACCCCACAACTCAACCCCTCATCCCACAGCTCAACTCCTCACACCACAACTCAACTCCTCACCCCACAACTCATCTCATCTCCTCATCCCACAACTCAACTCAATTCCTCACCCCACAACTCAACTCAACTCCTCACCCCACAACTCAACTCCTCACCCCACAACTCAACTCAACCCCTCACCCCACAGCTCAAATCCTCACCCCACAACTCAACTCAACTCCTCACCCCACAACTCAACTCAACTCCTCACCCCACAACTCAACTCAACTCCTCACCCCACAACTCAACTCAACTCCTCACCCCACTACTCAACTCCTCACCCCTCAACTCAACTCAACTCCTCACCCCACAACTCAACTCAACTCCTCACCCCACAACTCAACTCCACTCCTCACCCCACAACTCAACTCAACTCCTCACCCCACAGCTCAACTCCTCACCCCACAACTCAACTCAACTCCTCACCCCACAGCTCAACTCCTCACCCCACAGCTCAACTCCTCACCCCACAGCTCAACTCCTCACCCCACAGCTCAACTCCTCACCCCGCAGCTCAACTCCTCACCCCACAGCTCAACTCCTCACCCCACAGCTCAACTCCTCACCCCACTACTCAACTCCTCACCCCACTACTCAACTCAACTCCTCACCTCACTACTCAACTCCTCACCCCACTACTCAACTCAACTCCTCACCCCACAACTCCTCAATTCCTCACCCCACAACTCAACTCAACTCCTCACGCCACAACTCAACTCAACTCCTCACCACACAACTCATCTCAACTCCTCATCCCACAACTCAACTCAACTCCTCACCCCACAACTCAACTCAACTCCTCACGCTACAACTCAACTCAACATCTCACCCCACAACTCAACTCAACTCCTCACCCCACAACTCAACTCAACCCCTCACCCCACAGCTCAACTCCTCACCCCACAACTCAACTCAACTCCTCACCCCACAACTCAACTCAACTCCTCACCCCACAACTCAACGCAACTCCACACCCCAACTCAACTCAACTCCTCACCCCACAACTCAACTCAACTCCTCACCCCTCAACTCAACTCAACTCCTCACCCCACAACTCAACTCAAATCCTCACCCCACAACTCAACTCAACTCCTCACCCCACAACTCAACTCATCTCCTCACCCCACAACTCAACTCCTCACCCCACAACTCAACTCAACTCCTCACCCCACAACTCAACTCCTCACCCCACAACTCAACTCCTCACCGCACAACTCAACTCCTCGCTCCACAACTCAACTCCTCAACCCACAGCTCAACTCCTCACCCCACAGCTCAACTCCTCACCCCACAACTCCTCAACTCCTCACCCCACAGCTCAACCCCTCACCCCACAACTCAACTCAACCCCTCACCCCACAACTCAACTCAACTCCTCACCCCACAACTCAACTCAACTCCTCACCCCACACAACTCAACTCAACTCCTCACCCCACAGCTCAACTCCTCACCCCACAGCTCAACTCCTCACCCCACAGCTCAACTCCTCACCCCACAGCTCACTCCTCACCCCACAGCTCAACTCCTCACCCCACAGCTCAACTCCTCACCCCACAGCTCAACTCCTCAACTCCCAACTCCTCACCCCATAACTCAACTCAACTCCTCACCCCACTACTCAACTCCTCACCCCACAACTCAACTCAACCCCTCACCCCACAACTCAACTCAACCATCACCCCACAGCTCAACTCCTCACCCCACTACTCAACTCCTCACCCACAACTCAACTCAACTCCTCACCCCACAACTCAACTCAACTCCTCACCCATCAACTCTAACTCAACTCCTCACCCCACAACTCAACTCAACTCCTCACCCCACAACTCAACTCCACTCCTCACCCCACAACTCAACTCCTCACCCACAACTCAATTCTCACCGCACAACTCACTCCTCACTCCACAACTCAACTCCTCAACCCACAGCTCAACTCCTCACCCCACAGCTCAACTCCTCACCCCACAACTCCTCAACTCCTCACCCCACACAACTCAACTCCTCACACCACAACTCAACTCAACTCCTCACGCCACAACTCAACTCAACCCCTCACCCCACAACTCACCCCACAACTCAACTCAAACCCTCACCCCACAGCTCAACTCCTCACCCCATAACTCAACCCCTCATCCCACAGCTCAACTCCTCACGCCACAACTCAACTCAACTCCTCACCCCACAACTCATCTCAACTCCTCATCCCACAACTCAACTCAACTCCGCACCCCACAACTCAACTCAACTCCTCACCCCACTACTCAACTCCTCACCCCTCAACTCAACTCAACTCCTCACCCCACAACTCAACTCAACTCCTCACCCCACAACTCAACTCCACTCCTCACCCTACAACTCAACTCCTCACCCCACAACTCAACTCAACTCCTCACCCCACAGCTCAACTCCTCACCCCACAGCTCAACTCCTCACCCCACTACTCAACTCCTCACCCCACTACTCAACTCAGCTCCTCACCTCACTACTCAACTCCTCACCCCACTACTCAACTCAACTCCTCACCCCACAACTCCTCAACTCCTCACCCCACAGCTCAACCCCTCACCCCACAACTCAACTCAACCCCTCACCACACAACTCAACTCAACTCCTCACCCCACAACTCAACTCAACTCCTCACCCCACAACTCAACTCAACTCCTCACCCCACAGCTCAACTCCTCACCCCACAGCTCAACTCCTCACCCCACAGCTCAACTCCTCACCCCACAGCTCAACTCCTCACCCCACAGCTCAACTCCTCACCCCACAGCTCAACTCCTCACCCCACTACTCAACTCCTCACCCCATAACTCAACTCAACTCCTCACCCCACTACTCAACTCCTCACCCCACAACTCAACTCAACCCCTCACCCCACAACTCAACTCAAACCCTCACCCCACAGCTCAAATCCTCACCCCACTACTCAACTCCTCACCCCACAACTCAACTCAACTCCTCACCCCACAACTCAACTCAACTCCTCACCCCTCAACTCTACTCAACTCCTCACCCCACAACTCAACTCAACTCCTCACCCCCACAACTCAACTCCACTCCTCACCCCACAACTCAACTCCTCACCCCACAGCTCAACTCCTCACCCACAGCTCAACTCCTCACCCCGCAGCTGAACTCCTCACCCCACAGCTCATCTCCTCACCCCACAGCTCAACTCCTCACCCCACAGCTCAACTCCTCACCCCACAGCTCAACTCCTCACCCCACAGCTCAACTCCTCACCCGCAGCTCAACTCCTCACCCCACAGCTCAACTCCTCACCCCACAGCTCAACTCCTCACCCCACTACTCAACTCCTCACCACTACTCAACTCAACTCCTCACCTCACTACTCAACTCCTCACCCCACTACTCAACTCAACTCCTCACCCCACAACTCCTCAACTCCTCACCCCACAGCTCAACCCCTCACCCCACAACTCAACTCAATTCTCACCCCACAACTCAACTCAACTCCTCACCCCACAACTCAACTCCTCACCCCACAACTCAACTCATTCCTCACCCCACAACTCAACTCAATTCTCACCCCCACAACTCCTCACAGCTCAAACCAACATCTCAACATCAACTCAATTCCTCACCCCACAACTCAACTCAACTCCTCACGCTACAACTCAACTCAACATCTCACCCCACAACTCAACTCAACCCCTCACCCACAGCTCAACTCCTCACCCCACAACTCAACTCAACTCCTCACCCCACAACTCAACTCAACTCCTCACCCCACAACTCAACGCAACTCCACACCCCACAACTCAACTCAACTCCTCACCCCACAACTCAACTCAACTCCTCACCCCTCAACTCAACTCAACTCCTCACCCCACAACTCAACTCAACTCCTCACCCCACTACTCAACTCAACTCCTCACCTCACTACTCAACTCCTCACCCCACTACTCAACTCAACTCCTCACCCCACAACTCCTCAACTCCTCACCCCCACAGCTCAACCCCTCACCCCACAACTCAACTCAATTCCTCACCCCACAACTCAACTCCTCACCCCACAACTCAACTCCTCACCCCACAACTCAACTCAATTCCTCACCCCACAACTCAACTCAATTCCTCACCCCACAACTCCTCAACTCCTCACCCCACAGCTCAACCCCTCACCCCACAACTCAACTCAATTCCTCACCCCACAACTCAACTCAACTCCTCACGCTACAACTCAACTCAACATCTCACCCCACAACTCAACTCAACCCCTCACCCCACAGCTCAACTCCTCACCCCACAACTCAACTCAACTCCTCACCCCACAACTCAACTCAACTCCTCACCCCACAACTCAACGCAACTCCACACCCCACAACTCAACTCAACTCCTCACCCCACAACTCAACTCAACTCCTCACCCCCTCAACTCAACTCAACTCCTCACCCCACAACTCAACTCAACTCCTCACCCCACAACTCAACTCAACTCCTCACCCCACAACTCAACTCAACTCCTCACACCACAACTCAACTCCTCACCCCACAACTCAACTCAAATCCTCACCCCACAACTCACCTCAACTCCTCACCCCACAGCTCAACTCCTCACCCCCACAGCTCAACTCCTCACCCCACAGCTCAACTCCTCACCTCACAGCTCAACTCCTCACCCCACAGCTCAACTCCTCACCCCACAGCTCAACTCCTCACCCCACAGCTCAACTCCTCACCCCACTACTCAACTCCTCACCCCACTACTCAACTCAACTCCTCACCCCACAACTCAACTCAACTCAAATCTTCACCCCACAACTCAACTCAACTCCTCACCTCACAACTCAACTCCTCACCCCACTACTCAACTCCTCACCCCACTACTCAACTCAACTCCTCACCCCACAACTCAACTCAACTCCTCACCACTCCTCACCACAACTCAACTCAACTCCTCACCCCACAGCTCAACTCCTCACCCCACAGCTCAACTCCTCACCCCTCAACTCAACTCAACTCCTCACCCCTCAACTCAACTCAACTCCTCACCCCTCAACTCAACTCCTCACCCCACAACTCAACTCAACTCCTCACCCCACAACTCAACTCCTCACCCCACGCTCAACTCCTCACCCCAACAGCTCAACTCCTCACCCCACAGCTCAACCTCCTCACCCCTCAACTCAACTCAACTCCTCACCCCTCAACTCAACTCAACTCCCTCACCCCTCAACTCAACTCCTCACCCCACTCAACTCAACTCACCCCACAACTCAACTCAACTCCTCACCCCACAACTCAACTCAACCCCTCACCCCACAACTCAACTCAAACCCTCACCCCACAGCTCAACTCCTCACCCCACAACTCAACCCCTCATCCCACAGCTCAACTCAACTCCTCATCCCTCAACTCAACTCAACTCCTCGCCCCTCAACTCAAACCCTCACCCCACAGCTCAACTCACCCCCACAGCTCAACTCCTCACCCCTCAACTCAACTCAACTCCTCACCTCCTCACCCCTCAACTCAACTCAACTCCTCACCCCTCAACTCAACTCCTCACCCCTCAACTCAACTCCTCACCCCTCAACTCAACTCAACTCCTCACCCCACTACTCAACTCCTCACCGCACAACTCAACTCACCGCACAACTCAACTCACCCCACAACTCAACACAACTCCTCACCCCACAACTCAACTCAACTCCTCACCCCACAGCTCAACTCCTCACCCCACAGCTCAACTCCTCACCCCACAGCTCAACTCCTCACCCCGCTACTCAACTCAACTCCTCACCCCACAACTCAACTCAACTCCTCACTCCATAACTCAACTCAACTCCTCACCCCACTACTCAACTCCTCACCCCAATACTCAACTCAAGTCCTCACCCCACAACTCAACTCAACTCCTCACCCCACAACTCAACTCAACTCCTCACCCCACTACTCAACTCAACTCCTCACCCCACAACTCAACTCCACTCCTCACCCCACAACTCAACTCAACTCTTCACCCCACAGCTCAACTCCTCACCCCACAACTCAACTCCTCACCCCACAGCTCAACTCCTCACCCCTCAACTCAACTCAACTCCTCACCCCTCAACTCAACTGAACTCCTCACCACTCAACTCAACTCCTCACCCGACAACTCGACTCAACTCCTCAACCCACAACTCAACTCAACTCCTCACCCCACTACTCAACTCCACTCCTCACCCCACAACTCAACTCCTCACCCCACAGCTCAACTCCTCACCCCACAGCTCAACTCCTCACCCCACAGCTCAACTCCTCACCCACAGCTCAACTCCTCACCCCACAGCTCAACTCCTCACCCCACTACTCAACTCCTCACCCCATAACTCAACTCAACTCCTCACCCCACTACTCAACTCCTCACCCGATAACTCAACTCAACCCCTCACCCCACAACTCAACTCAAACCCTCACCCCACAGCTCAACTCCTCACCCCACTACTCAACTCCTCACCCCACAACTCAACTCAACTCCTCACCCCACAACTCAACTCAACTCCTCACCCCTCAACTCTACTCAACTCCTCACCCCACAACTCAACTCAACTCCTCACCCCACAACTCAACTCCACTCCTCACCCCACAACTCAACTCCTCACCCCACAGCTCAACTCCTCACCCCACAGCTCAACTCCTCACCCCGCAGCTGAACTCCTCACCCCACAGCTCATCTCCTCACCCCACAGCTCAACTCCTCACCCCACAGCTCAACTCCTCACCCCGCAGCTCAACTCCTCACCCCACAGCTCAACTCCTCACCCCACAGCTCAACTCCTCACCCCACTACTCAACTCCTCACCCCACTACTTAACTCAACTCCTCACCTCACTACTCAACTCCTCACCCCACTACTCAACTCCTCACCCCACTACTCAACTCAACTCCTCACCCCACAACTCAACTCAACTCCTCACCCCACAACTCAACTCAACTCCTCACCCCACAGCTCAACTCCTCACCCCATAACTCAACTCAACTCCTCACCCCACAACTCAACTCAACTCCTCACCCCTCAACTCAACTCAACTCCTCACCCCTCAACTCAACTCCTCACCCCACAACTCAACTCAACTCCTCACCCCACAACTCAACTCCTCACCCCACAGCTCAACTCCTCACCCCACAGCTCAACTCCTCACCGCACAGCTCAACTCCTCACCTCTCAACTCAACTCAACTCCTCACCCCTCAACTCAACTCAACTCCTCACCCCTCAACTCAACTCCTCACCCCACAACTCTACTCAACTCCTCACCCCACAACTCAACTCCTCACCCCACAGCTCAACTCCTCACCCCACAGCTCAACTCCTCACCCCACAGCTCAACTCCTCACCCCTCAACTCAACTCAACTCCTCACCCCTCAACTCAACTCAACTCCTCACCCCTCAACTCAACTCCTCACCCCACAACTCAACTCAACTCCTCACCCCACAACTCAACTCAACTCCTCACCCCACAACTCAACTCAACCCCTCACCCCACAACTCAACTCAAACCCTCACCCCACAGCTCAACTCCTCACCCCACAACTCAACCCCTCATCCCACAGCTCAACTAAACTCCTCATCCCTCAACTCAACTCAACTCCTCGCCCCTCAACTCAAACCCTCACCCCACAGCTCAACTCCTCACCCCACAGCTCAACTCCTCACCCCTCAACTCAACTCAACTCCTCACCCCTCAACTCAACTCAACTCCTCACCCCTCAACTCAACTCCTCACCCCTCAACTCAACTCCTCACCCCTCAACTCAACTCAACTCTTCACCCCACTACTCAACTCCTCACCGCACAACTCAACTCACCGCACAACTCAACTCACCCCACAACTCAACACAACTCCTCACCCCACAACTCAACTCAACTCCTCACCCCACAGCTCAACTCCTCACCCCACAGCTCAACTCCTCACCCCACAGCTCAACTCCTCACCCCGCTACTCAACTCAACTCCTCACCCCACAACTCAACTCAACTCCTCACTCCATAACTCAACTCAACTCCTCACCCCACTACTCAACTCCTCACCCCAATACTCAACTCAAGGCCTCACCCCACAACTCAACTCAACTCCTCACCCCACAACTCAACTCAACTCCTCACCCCACTACTCAACTCAACTCCTCACCCCACAACTCAACTCCACTCCTCACCCCACAACTCAACTCAACTCTTCACCCCACAGCTCAACTCCTCACCCCACAACTCAACTCCTCACCCCACAGCTCAACTCCTCACCCCTCAACTCAACTCAACTCCTCACCCCTCAACTCAACTGAACTCCTCACCACTCAACTCAACTCCTCACCCGACAACTCGACTCAACTCCTCAACCCACAACTCAACTCAACTCCTCACCCCACTACTCAACTCCACTCCTCACCCCACAACTCAACTCCTCACCCCACAGCTCAACTCCTCACCCCACAGCTCAACTCCTCACCCCACAGCTCAACTCCTCACCCCACAGCTCAACTCCTCACCCCACAGCTCAACTCCTCACCCCACTACTCAACTCCTCACCCCATAACTCAACTCAACTCCTCACCCCACTACTCAACTCCTCACCCGATAACTCAACTCAACCCCTCACCCCACAACTCAACTCAAACCCTCACCCCACAGCTCAACTCCTCACCCCACTACTCAACTCCTCACCCCACAACTCAACTCAACTCCTCACCCCACAACTCAACTCAACTCCTCACCCCTCAACTCTACTCAACTCCTCACCCCACAACTCAACTCAACTCCTCACCCCACAACTCAACTCCACTCCTCACCCCACAACTCAACTCCTCACCCCACAGCTCAACTCCTCACCCCACAGCTCAACTCCTCACCCCACAGCTCAACTCCTCACCCCACTACTCAACTCCTCACCCCACTACTCAACTCAACTCCTCACCTCACTACTCAACTCCTCACCCCACTACTCAACTCAACTCCTCACCCCACAACTCCTCAACTCCTCACCCCACAGCTCAACCCCTCACCCCACAACTCAACTCAATTCCTCACCCCACAACTCAACTCAACTCCTCACGCTACAACTCAACTCAACATCTCACCCCACAACTCAACTCAACCCCTCACCCCACAGCTCAACTCATCACCCCACAACTCAACTCAACTCCTCACCCCACAACTCAACTCAACTCCTCACCCCACAACTCAACGCAACTCCACACCCCACAACTCAACTCAACTCCTCACCCCACAACTCAACTCAACTCCTCACCCCTCAACTCAACTCAACTCCTCACCCCACAACTCAACTCAACTCCTCACCCCACAACTCAACTCAACTCCTCACCCCACAACTCAACTCAACTCCTCACCCCACAACTCAACTCCTCACCCCACAACTCAACTCAAATCCTCACCCCACAACTCACCTCAACTCCTCACCCCACAGCTCAACTCCTCACCCCACAGCTCAACTCCTCACCCCACAGCTCAACTCCTCACCTCACAGCTCAACTCCTCACCCCACAGCTCAACTCCTCACCCCACAGCTCAACTCCTCACCCCACAGCTCAACTCCTCACCCCACTACTCAACTCCTCACCCCACTACTCAACTCAACTCCTCACCCCACAACTCAACTCAACTCAAATCTTCACCCCACAACTCAACTCAACTCCTCACCTCACAACTCAACTCCTCACCCCACTACTCAACTCCTCACCCCACTACTCAACTCAACTCCTCACCCCACAACTCAACTCAACTCCTCACCCCACAACTCAACTCAACTCAACTCCTCACCCCACAGCTCAACTCCTCACCCCACAGCTCAACTCCTCACCCCTCAACTCAACTCAACTCCTCACCCCTCAACTCAACTCAACTCCTCACCTCACAACTCAACTCCTCACCCCACTACTCAACTCCTCACCCCACTACTCAACTCAACTCCTCACCCCACAACTCAACTCAACTCCTCACCCCACAACTCAACTCAACTCAACTCCTCACCCCACAGCTCAACTCCTCACCCCACAACTCAACTCCTCACCCCACAGCTCAACTCCTCACCCCACAGCTCAACTCCTCACCCCACAGCTCAACTCCTCACCCTCAACTCAACTCAACTCCTCACCCCTCAACTCAACTCAACTCCTCACCCCTCAACTCAACTCCTCACCCCACAACTCAACTCAACTCCTCACCCCACAACTCAACTCAACTCCTCACCCCACAACTCAACTCAACCCCTCACCCCACAACTCAACTCAAACCCTCACCCCACAGCTCAACTCCTCACCCCACAACTCAACCCCTCATCCCACAGCTCAACTCAACTCCTCACCCCTCAACTCAACTCAACTCCTCGCCCCTCAACTCAAACCCTCACCCCACAGCTCAACTCCTCACACCACAGCTCAACTCCTCACCCCTCAACTCAACTCAACTCCTCACCCCTCAACTCAACTCAACTCCTCACCCCTCAACTCAACTCCTCACCCCTCAACTCAACTCCTCACCCCTCAACTCAACTCAACTCCTCACCCCACTACTCAACTCCTCACCGCACAACTCAACTCACCGCACAACTCAACTCACCCCACAACTCAACACAACTCCTCACCCCACAACTCAACTCCTCACCCCACAACTCAACTCAACTCCTCACCCCACAGCTCAACTCCTCACCCCACAGCTCAACTCCTCACCCCACAGCTCAACTCCTCACCCCGCTACTCAACTCAACTCCTCACCCCACAACTCAACTCAACTCCTCACTCCATAACTCAACTCAACTCCTCACCCCACTACTCAACTCCTCACCCCAATACTCTACTCAAGTCTCACCCCACAACTCACTCAAATCTCACCCCACAACTCACTCAACTCCTCACCCCAACTACTCACTCAACTCCTCACCCCACACAACTCAACTCCACTCCTCACCCCAACTCAAACTCAACTCTTCACCCCACTGCTCAACTCCTCCACCCCACAACTCAAACTCCTCACCCCACAGCTCAACTCCTCACCCCTCAACTCAACTCAACTCCCTCACCCCTAACTCAACTGAACTCCTCACCACTCAACTCAATCTCACCCGACATCTCGACTCAACTCCTCACCCCACAACTCAACTCAACTCCTCACCCCACTACTCAACTCCTCACCCCACAACTCAACTCCTCACCCCACAACTCAACTCCTCACCCCACAACTCAACTCCTCACCCCTCAACTCAACTCCTCACCCACAACTCAACTCAACTCCTCACCCCACTACTCAACTCCTCACCCCACAACTCAACTCAACTCCTCACCCCTCAACTCAACTCAATTACTCACCCCACAACTCAACTCAACTCCTCACCCCTCAACTCAACTCAATTACTCACCCCACAACTCAACTCAACTCCTCACCCCACAACTCGACTCAACTCCTCACCCCACAACTCAACTCAATTACTCACCCCACAACTCACTCAACTCCTCACCCCTCAACTCAACTCAATTACTCACCCCACAACTCAACTCAACTCCTCACCCCACAACTCAACTCAATTACTCACCCCACAACTCAACTCAACTCCTCACCCCTCAACTCAACTCAATTACTCACCCCACAACTCAACTCAACTCCTCACCCCACAACTCAACTCAACTCCTCACCCACAACTCAACTCCTCACCCCTCAACTCAACTCAACTCCTCACCCCACAACTCAACTCAACTCCTCACCCACAACTCAACTCCTCACCCCACAACTCAACTCAACTCCTCACCCCACTACTCAACACCTCACCCCACAACTCAACTCCTCACCCCACACTCAACTCCTCCACCCCACAACTCAACTCCTCACCCCTCAACTCAACTCCTCACCCCACAACTCAACTCAACTCCTCACCCACAACTCAACTCCTCACCCCTCAACTCAACTCAACTCCTCACCCCACAACTCAACTCAACTCCTCACCCCACTACTCAACTCCTCACCCCACAACTCAACTCAACTCCTCACCCCTCAACTCAACTCAATTACTCACCCCACAACTCAACTCAACTCCTCACCCCACAACTCGACTCAACTCCTCACCCACAACTCAACTCCTCACCCCTCAACTCAACTCAATTCCTCACCCCACAACTCAACTCAACTCCTCACCCCACAAGTCAACTTGACTCCTCACCCCACTGCTCAACTCCTCACCCCACAACTCAATTCAACTCCTCACCCCTCAACTCAACTCAATTCCTCATCCCACAACTCAACTCAACTCCTCACCCCACAACTCAACTCCTCACCCCACTACTCAACTCCTCACCCCACAACTCAACTCAACTCCTCACCCCACAACTCAACTCCTCACCCCACTACTCAACTCCTCACCCCACTACTCAACTCAACTCCTCACCCCACAACTCAACTCAACTCCTCACCCCACAGCTCAACTCCTCACCACTGACCCACTTCATTCACATTACACCCAGTATGAGTTACTTAGCTGGTAGCTAAGAGTGTGACATGTTTTGAGTTGTGGTATGGCTGCATCATCATTGACCTAGAAACAAACCGTGGTGTTGCCCACAACTGCCCACCCCACACACCTCCTGGAAAAAACCCACGCTGTCACAGAGAGAATGTACAAACTCCATAAAGACAGCCCCCATAGTAAGGATTGAGCCTGGGTCTCTGGTGCTGTCAGGCAGCAACTCAACCACTGTGCCACCATACTTTACTTATAACTAGCAAATAAACATACTATTGGAGAGGCAAAAGGTTTCAAAAGAATAGATACAAACCATTCAGAAATAGGACCTTCAGCCCACATTGTCCACACAAATTATCAATAGCATATCTTGCATTAATAATTAATATATTCAGCACAAAGACACGAAAGCATTTATCAACATTTCTCAACAAAGATTTTTAAGGCAGAGATAGATAGATTCTGGATTAGTACAGGTGTCAGGGGAATGGGGTTAGGAGGGAGAGATAGATCGGCCATGATTGAATGGCAGAATAGACAATGGGCCAAATGGCCTAATTCTATCACTTATACCATTATCAGGCATCAACTCTGCTATATCGCCAGCTTAATAGGTGACTTAGTGTTGCCAATAGACATTGAGAGGCTAATTGCCAGAGCATCAGCTAATTTAGATACCAGGCGATGGGTTGGAATTTGGGGATAAAATCATGCAAGATTAAAGGACTGCATTCAATTAAAGGACAATGTACCCCTTTGAAAAGAGTGAATAAAATTGCCTGCTGCTAAACGTGGAGGTGCTGCTGGATCTTATTGGGAATGGCATTTAAAAGAGAAAACAGGTTGCATGGAAGATTTTGACTGTGATGGTGAGAGGGATTTAATAAGGCCACGGGACCTCTTGGTCTTTTAGAACCGTAATCGGCAACCGAACTAAACAAAGATGGGCAAGGATCAATGTAAGCAGAACATACAACTTGTTCCTTGACGCACAGTCAGCCATGCAATTTAGGTCTGTATAAACAAGGAACTGCAGATGCTAATTTACACAAAAGGACACAAAGTGCTGGAGTTACACTGCGGGTTAGGCAGCAACTCACGAGAACATGGGTAGATGACGTTTCCGGTTGAGACCTTTCGTCACATCAATATTCACGGTAGTCTGAAGAAGGGTTCCGGCCTAAAACATGTTCTATGGAGATGCTGCCTGACCCGCTGAGTTACTCCAGCACTTTAGTTTAATTTAGAGATACAGCACGGAAACAGGCAATTCGGCCCACCGAGTCCGCACCGACCAGCGATCCCCACACACCAACACTATCCTACACTCGGGACAGTTTACATTTATACCAAGCCAATTAACCTACAAACATGTATGTCTTTGGAGTGTGGGAGGAAACCGAAGATCTCGGAGAAAACCCATGCAGGTCATGGGGAGAATGTACAAACTCCATACAGACAGCACCCGTAGTCAGGATCGAACCCGGGTCTCTGGCACTGTAAGGCAGCAACTCTACTGCTGTGCCACCGTGTACAATAGGTCACTCATTGTCATCCTGCAAGCAAAGTCTCATGGTGATACTGTCGAACGTTCCGTAATGCATCCTCACAATCTGATCGTGGCTGCAGCAGCTGTAGTTGCCCTTTGCCTTGTCCTTGCGTGAATAGACCAGACCTAATGCCAGCCCATTGAAGGAGGATGTGGCAACGTTTGGTTTCGACAGTGGGTGAGGAGGAAGTAATATTCATAATGGGCCTCTGTTTTGTCTTGGTATTTGCAGAATGAGGTGCAGGAGCTCTGTTCCCAGAGACGGCAGTACATTTCTATGTATTCATCAAAATCTTCTGGCCATTTTGCTTCATGCATGGGATCCACAAAACTTGCAAATAATGTACAATCCTACTTGAATATATCCGGGTTAAATTTTTAGTGTTCTTTCCTTCAGAAACTATAAGGCTAAAGGCAGCTGTGAAGCGTTCTAATGAGCAGAATCTTGCAGTTCTTCCTCTTCTAGCAAAGCGAACAGCTAATGGGACTCCTTGTCATTCCCATTGTTCATCTCAACACAGAATCTCTCTTTTGGGGGGTCGGGTGGTGTAGAAAAGTGCGTGATGACTGATGAGATGCAGAGTACAGAGAACACATCCTTAAATTTAAAGAAGGGGGATATTATGGTTATTCGCAACTGAATGTGATCTGATAACCACTTTAAAGAAGTAAGTTTTGTGGGTAATAAAATGAAACTAAATCAAATACAGTAACTATTTTTATGTGATGAAGCTGTGATTTTCCCCCCTAAACAGCCTTTAGGAATGATTTGGTTTGAATTCTTTTGGGGGGTTTTAAGTGGGGTATGCATATCGCTGGTAAAACCAACTTTTATTGGCTATCCCTAACTGCCCTTCAGAAAATGGTGAGGCTCCATCTGAACTGTTGCAATCCCTTTGGTGAAGTTACTCTCTCTGTGGAGGTGGATGTGGAGATCAAGGCTTGTTGAATAGTCTGTGCCATTCAATAGCATTTTTGAGAATACCCACAATCAATTTGCTGATGAATTAGAATAGGCTGTTTGGGTGTAAGTTAACTGGATTGGCTTTGACTGACTTTTTTGTGAACACTATATACCTGGGTATTTTTTGCGTAATGTTGTTGACAGTCTGGTAACTGTATTGCATTGGCTTGATAGGGAAAGGTAGATCAGCCATGATTGAATGGCGGAGTAGACTTGTTGGGCCGATTGGCCTAATTCTGCCCCTAGAACTTTTGAAATGAAAGGCAGATCTTGGGATTTGAGGTGTCATGAATGAACTGTGAGATCCACGCTATGAGATCCACGTTGAAGTCCAAGTCTGCGATGTTCAGGTAGTGCCGACACGACCTGTGCAAGAAATCTATAGGCCGCTTCGCAAAGCCATCAAGGATGTGAAGGGAAAATTCCAGACCAAGCTACATGTCCAACCACACGGACACCCGTCGTTTGTGGCTAACTGTGCAAGCTATGATGGGCTACAAAGTGAAGTCAGGTAGTATCACTAGCATTAGCACGTCCCTTCTTGATGAGCTAAAAATGTGGATGTCTTTCTATGCTTACTTTGTAAAGAAGGGCAATGAAATTGCAGGCGGCACAGTTGCTGCCTTACAGCACCAGAGACCCAGGTTCGATCCTGACTACAAGTGTAGTCTGTACCAAATTTGTACGTTCTCTCTGTGACCTGTGTGGGTTTTCTCCGAATGCTCCGGTTTCCTCCCACACTCCAAAGACTTGCAAGTTTGTAGGTTAATTGGCTTCTGTAAAATTATAAATTGTCCCTCGTGTGTGTAAGATAATTCTGGTGTACAGAATGAGCACTGGTCGACATAGTGGGCTGCAGGGCCTGTTTCCACGTTGTATCTCTAAAGTCTAAATGATGTAATTCGCGTAACCCTGTGCCTACCGTCACAATTCATGACGTCAGTTCGACTTTCCTGAGAGTAAACCCAAGGAAAGATGTCCTCAGAAAATAAATGGATAAGCTGGCAGGAGTATTCACACACATCTTTCACCACTCCATTCTGAGATTCTTACCTGCTTTAAGAAAACTATTATCACCCGGGTGCCAAAGACAGGCTTGGTAGCATGCCTTAATGCCAACTGTCCAGTGGCTGTGACATTCACCATCATGAAATGTTTCAAGAGACTGGTCAAGGTGCACATCAGCTCCAGCCTCCCATACTTCCTTGATCCACTGCAAGAGGTCTATCACAAACACCATCTCCCTGGCCTACAATCACCGCTGGAACATCTGGATAACACCCATGTCAGACACCTTATTCATTGACTGCAGCTCCATCTTCAATACCATAACTCAGTTCCAAACTCCTAGACCTAGCAAAGGACCTGGATCCTTGGCTTCCTGACCATTGATCGCAATCAGTGAGGCCAGGCAACAATACAATTCTCAAGATAGATACAAAAAGCTGGAGTAACTTATCGGGACAGGCAGCATCTCTGATGAGAAGAAATGGGTGACATTTCGGGACCCGACCCGAAATGTCACCCATTCCATCTCTCCAGAGATGCTGCCTGTCCCGATGAGTTACTCCAGCTTTTTGTGTTTATCTTCGGTTTAAACCAGCATCTGCAGTCCCTTCCGACACAATACAATTCTCAACATTGGTGCCCTGCAGGGCTGCAATCTCAGCCCCTTACTTTATACTCATGACTGTGTGGCCAAATTATCTTCCAACTGCATTTGCACGTTTGCAGACGATACCACGGTAGTCGGCAGGATCTTGAACATTGATGAGAAAGAGCATTGGAAGGAGAATGAGAAATCACTAACATAGTGCCAAGACTACAAACACTTCCTCAGTTCAGTTCAGTTTAGTTTATTGTCACGTATACCGAGTGAAAAGATTTTGTTGCGTGCTAACCAGTCAGCGGAAATACAATACATGATTATAATTGAGCTATCCAGTGTACATGTTCGGGAATAACTTGGAGTGCAAGGAAGAACTTCAATGTCAACAAGATGAAGGCACTAGTTTTTGACCAGTGAATGAGGTGGTGTACAGGTCCTAGTCAACATTTATGGTGCTAAAGTGGAGATGGTCAAGAGGTTCAACTGCCTAGACATAAATATGATCACCAACCACATTGATGTTGAGGCCAAGAAAGCACCAGACTGTCACTATAGCCTCTGCTTCCCCAAAATACTAAGGAGATTCGGCATGTCATCAATAACTTACCAATTTTTATAGATGCATCATGGAAAGCATCTTATCTGAATGATCACAGCTTGGGTCACAGCTGCTCTGCCCAAGACCGTAAGAAATTGGAGAGAGTTGTGAACACAGCCCAGTACATCACGTAAACCAGCCTCATCCCACTATTAACTCCATGTACAGGTCACGCTTACATGGAAAGCAGCCAACTCATCAAGGATCACCCACACCCCCAGTTATTCCCTCTTCTCCCCTCTCCCATTGGGCAGAAGATACATACCGCCAGATTCAAGGACAGCATTTCCCCACTGTTGTCAAACTCTTGAACCAACCTCTCATAAACTAAGGATGTGGTCCTGATTGCCCCCATCGACCACGCCGTGGCCCTTGCAATCTTTCTATTATCTGCACTTTCTCAGTGGCTGTAAAACTATATTCTGCATTTTATCCTTTCTCTTTGCATTCTCTGTTGTACTCATTTATTGTATAGATTGAAATCTTCTATGGATAATTCTACCTGAATAACACACAAAACCACATTATTCACCACATCTCGGCACATGTGATAATAAGAAAATCAATACCAATTCCAAAGGGAATATGAAGGATTGTATTCAAATCCATCTATCTGATGGTGATGATACTTTATTGTCACATACTTTATTGTTGCATACACAGAGTATGCAAAGAGTCGCCACCTATAGGGCGCCGACAAGGTTAAAAGTATTCATTATAATCCAGGTGGTCCCTCCTTGTTCTCTTGACAGCCTCCCCCCACACCGGGTCCCTCTGCGTTCTCTTGGCACCCCCCCCCTCCCTCCCCCAGGTCCCCCTTTGATCTCGGCAGCGCATCCTTGGCCAACCATACTGAGGTACAAGAGTGTGAGAATAGTAGATTACCCTGAGGCTGTACACAAGTGATGCATTGTTTCCGGCGCAAGTTTGCATCCTTCAAGTTCCAAAGTTCTTAAAAATGGTAGAGTCTCCCTACTTGGTGTAATCACTGGGAAATGTATTACACTGAAGATAGACACAAAATGCTGGAGTAACTCAGCGGAACAGGGCAGCATCTCTGGAGTGAAGGAAGGGGTGACTACCTTTGTTTTTCCGGCATCCGCAGTTCTTTCTTAAACATAAGTCCAGAACTAGTGGTCACAGTTTAAGGATAAGAGGGAAGACTTTTAGGACCGAGATGAGGAAATCATTTTTTACACAGAAAGTGGTGAATCTGTGGAATTCTCTGCCACAGAAGGTAGTTGAGGTCAGTTCATTCGCTATATTTAAGAGGGAGTTAGATGTGGCCCTTGTGGCTAAAGGGATCAGGGGGTATGGAGAGAAGGCAGGGATGGGATACTGAGTTGGATGATCAGCCATGATCATATCGAAGGACCGAATGGCCTACTCCTGCACCTATTTTCTATGTTTCTATGTTTCTATAAGAAGGAAATCAGGAGGGCAAAGGTCAAAGGGAGCAGTGCTGGCTCGAAGGGCCGAATGGCCTACTCCTGCACCTATTGTCTTTTGTCTAAATCTTCTTTGCACTTTCGGGTCGAGACCCTTCTTCAGACTACAAATGGATTACACTGCTGGTTTCTACTGCCACCTTGTGTTGAGATCTACAAATGCAATCTGTAAATTACTTGTAGCAATGTTACAATACTTACCTTCAGCGGCGCTGCAGTTCTGCCACTGGTCGTGTGCGCGAATTTGGCGCCTTTGGGGGGGGGGCGGGTTTAAAATCCAGTTTTCTACTGCCTGTCCGAGGCCGATTTCCTCGGGCTGCCAGCTGCTGCAGAAAAATCGTTCCGACATTTCCCGATTTTGTTTTTTCCCGATCATTCCCGATTTTGTTTTTTTAATCGCGATACAATTTAATGACTATATTAAAATAAAAAGCGACTTCTAATGCCGTCAATGCCTACAACGTGACGGGTCTCACATACGGGACAAAATAAAGTGTAAGTCGTCTATTTTACATATAAACTTGCTTCTTAGGATGACTTTAAGCAAAATGTACTTGGCGAAAATGTGATTTTGGCCCCATACGAACCAGCAGTGTTTTTCCTGCCGATATGGGGTTCAAATTCACCGCAAATGCAACATTCCAATCGGTCGCGTTCCAGAAGCAAGATGATTAAAATGCCCATTTTTTTTGGAGATAAGCCATCTAAATTGTCTATATTTTGTCTCATTCTCTCTCTCCATGATCATTATTTTTTAACTAAATATTCACAACAGTTTGAGTCACATGTATTGTGCAAAAAACAATAATTTGATTATATTTTGGGTGGATGTTTCTAGATTAATTTATGGGAATTAAACATTAAATTCCTTCCATCTGGGATATAAATGCATGACAGTGAGATTTAAAAATCATGTTATATTGTGAATTCTTGTGTGAATGGGATTAGTTTATTTGGATACTTAGGCTATTTAAAAAAAATCATTTTCTTAAGAAATGGAATCTACAGGACATTGTTAATGGGAAAATAGTGGGCAGAAAGGCATGTCATGTGTGGTTTGAAGAGCAAAAGCTTGTAGTTTACAATGACAAAATTGAAAAGTTGAGGAAAAACAAGGTGTACAGAGTTGCTTATTGGTTACAATCTGAGGAGTATGATGATGCTACTGATTATGATATGCCAATGTACCAGCTAGCAACTGATCTTCTCCATAAAGATTTGGTATAATGCTAGAAATTGTAATTTATTTACCTATCTGTTATGGATTTACAGCATATAATACAATAATATTAAAGTTCTGATCTTGAGAATATCAAATTTTTGAATTTTTAAGGCAGTCTGGGTGTTTATTACTATTTCCGTCACAATGGTCAATTTTGTAATTAGCTACAATTGGGTAATTAACTAATTATATGCTTTAATTTCAGGTCATCCAAGTAAGATGTTTTAAATTTGTTTCAGAATGCTTCAATCTATAATAACTGAACATTTCATTCAGTTCTCCTGATTTTTAAGAAAGTTATGGGCTTTTGACTGTCCTCGATCACAGCTTGTGTGTTAAGTCAATGGAAAAGCGATAGGGAACAAGATGCTAATTTCCGAGTATGAAAATGGCCATAACTTTTTTAATATTGAAGATATGAAAGTGAATTAGGTGTCAAATTAAACTTCTTTTTATGCTTTATCTGATGTGATAAATTGCAGACTTGATTTTTAAAATCTCAACATTTTGTAACATTGCAATTACTTGTAAAACAGTTTCTCAAGACAATGCTTATGATGTAATTCCCCAGTCTGCCCACTGGGTGGGGATTCTCAAATTCCAGAAGCACATCACAAAGACTCGGGCATGCATCATACTATGTGTACGTCTCAAGGTGAGAGGGAGGGACAAAGTTGATAGGAGGTGTGCCAGGACAGTTTTTATTTCACACAGAGGGTGGTGAGTGCCTGGAATGTTTTGCTGGAAGTGGTGAATGAAACACATACGTTAGCGACGTTTAAAAGACTTTTGTAAAGGCGTATGGACATGGATGGATATGGGCTATAATGGTCTTGGCATCATGTGGGCAGAAGGGCCTGTTCATGTGCCAAACTGTTCCATGTTCTATGGTGCAGGCTTTAAATATTGTTTGCATATACCTTGTTCCTCTGCTTACTATCTCTCCATTGCTGGTTCACCCACCAGTTATGTCATTCGGTTCCTGCTGCACCATCATGGACATTCCCTTTGTTCGGAAGATGGACATAAAATGCTGGAGTAACTCAGCGGGACAGGCAGCATCTCTGGAGAGAAGGAATGGGAGATGTTTAGGGTCGAGACCCTTTCCTCTGTTGACCACTAACACCTTCCCTGCTATTTAAGGAAGGCTTGATTTTTAACTTTTCCCAACTTTTCTCAATTGTTAACAGTTGTGAATCTGTGGAATTCTCTGCCACAGAAGGCAGTGGAGGCCAGTTCACTGGATGGTTTCAAGAGAGAGTAATATAGCTCTTAGGGCTAATAGAATCAAGGCATATGGGGAGAAAGCAGGAACTGGGTACTGATTTAGGATGATCAGCCATGATCATAATGAATGGCTCGAAGGGCCGAATGGCCTACTCGTGCACCTATTGTCTGTAATAGCCAATTTGCTACTTTCTCACTTATTTAAAATTCCCTTTTATTATGCTTCTTTCCATATGAATAATTTAATGTCCTTGCAATTTGTTTTCCTGTATTGTTATTGCAAATTGGGACAAGTCTCATTTTATTTAGCATTCGCTCCCCTTTCTACACAGTTGCTTTATCGCAACAGTTACTGGAGAGTTGTCCATGTGTATCCAGCTGCTCCATGTTATGGAAAGCAGATTCAATTCTCTCCCTTGGTTCAAGAGATTCAAGAGAAATTCAAGAGAGTTTATTGTCATGTGTCCCTGATAGGACAATGAAATTCTTGCTTTGCTTCAGCACAACAGGACATAGTAGGCATGACTAGGTTATGTAGCCTCTGGAATTTGTGGGACTTGTCTTACCTGGGTGCAGATCTTTTCTAGGTCTTTTGTCCGAGCTATTTTATATCTGCGATTCTTGTACAGCTGGGCTTGTACACTCTGGAGTTAAGAAGGATGAGAGGGCATCTTATTGAAACATATAAGATTGTTAAGGGTTTGGACATGCTAGAAGCAGGAAACATGTTCCCGATGTTGGGAGAGTCCAGAATCAGGGCCACAGTTTAAGAATAAGAGGTAAGCCATTTAGAACGGAGACGAGGAAACACTTTTTCTCACAGAGAGTTGTGAGTCTGTGGAATTCTCTGCCTCAGAGGGCGGTGGAGGCCGGTTTTCTGGATACTTTCAAGATAGGGCTGTTACAGATAGCGGAGTCAGGGGATATGGGGAGAAGGCAGGAACGGGGTACTGATTGGGGATGATCAGCCATGATCACATTGAATGGCCGTGCTGGCTCGAAGGGCCGAATGGCCTACTCCTGCAGCTCTTGTCTATTGTCTCTTGTTTATTGATCTTTTTTTTATGCAGACAGATTAGGATATTTTAGCCTGACGTCATCCATGGCACAGAAATTGTCGCCGAAGAACCTGTTCCTGTGCTATATCTTTCTATGTTCTGTGTTTTAAATTCAGTGAAGACCCCTAAGCGGATTTTCGTTCAGTTTAGTGGTACAGCATTGAAACAGGCCCATCAGCTCACCGAGTCCGCGCTGACCAATGTTCACCTGTATCCTATTCTACAAACTGGGGGTAATTTACAGAAGTCAATTAACCTACAAACCTGCACGTCTTTGGAATGTGGGAGATAACCAGAGCACTTGGCGAAAACCCACGTGGTTACGGGTGGAACGTAGAAACTCGGTACAGATAGCACCCGTAGTCAGGATTGAACCCATGGTTTCTGGCGCTGTGGGGCAGCTACTCTTCCACTGTGCCGCAAGATTTGCCGCAGCTTCATTCTAGCAAAATTGACAGGTAGGGTGGGTAAATTGACAGGTAGGGTGGGTAAATTGACAGGTAGGGTGGGTAAATTGACAGGTAGGGTGGGTAAATTGACAGGTAGGGTGGGTAAATTGACAGGTAGGGTGGGTAAATTGACAGGTAGGGTGGGTAAATTGACAGGTAGGGTGGGTAAATTGACAGGTAGGGTGGGTAAATTGACAGGTAGGGTGGGTAAATTGACAGGTAGGGTGGGTAAATTGACAGGTAGGGTGGGTAAATTGACAGGTAGGGTGGGTAAATTGACAGGTAGGGTGGGTAAATTGACAGGTAGGGTGGGTAAATTGACAGGTAGGGTGGGTAAATTGACAGGTAGGGTGGGTAAATTGACAGGTAGGGTGGGTAAATTGACAGGTAGGGTGGGTAAATTGACAGGTAGGGTGGGTAAATTGACAGGTAGGGTGGGTAAATTGACAGGTAGGGTGGGTAAATTGACAGGTAGGGTGGGTAAATTGACAGGTAGGGTGGGTAAATTGACAGGTAGGGTGGGTAAATTGACAGGTAGGGTGGGTAAATTGACAGGTAGGGTGGGTAAATTGACAGGTAGGGTGGGTAAATTGACAGGTAGGGTGGGTAAATTGACAGGTAGGGTGGGTAAATTGACAGGTAGGGTGGGTAAATTCACTCACAAACTACATAAAAAAGATCAAGAATTGCGGATATAGCTCTAACAGGAACATGCATGTCTGCGCTCTTGTCATCACTTTTTTTTTTAAAGCATCCCACTTTCCGGACATTCCTTTGCCTGCAAACAACCTACTCCAATCAACTTGAGCAAGTTCCTGTCTAATGCCATCAGCGTTGGCCAGGCCCCGATTCAGAACATGAACCAGAGGACCACCTCGTCCTTATCCATAATTATTTGAAAGCTAATAGAACTGTGGGCGCAGATCTCAAAAGACTCGCGCACTGACTCTTCAGTCACTTGCCTCTCCCAATGGCTGAAGAGTAGATCAAGCTTGCCCACCCCGTTGATGAGAGAGGCAACGTTTAAAGAGACGTTGAAGCATGTGAGGCAATTTTATTTTAACATTGAGAGTGGTGGGTGCCTGGAACATGTTGCCAAGGGTGGTGATGGGGGCAGACACCATAGTGGTGTTTGAGGCTTTTAGATAGGCATATACATATTTACAGGCATGCATGATCCTGTTAGAGAAAAGAGCAAGACAGGCAAGAGTAAGGAAGCCTAGATGATGGGAGAAATGAGGATCTAGTCAGGAAAAAACGAGGCATAGGACAGCGATAGGCAGCTGGGATCAAGTATATCCCTGAATGAGTTTCCGGAAGTGGGTAGCATACTTTAAAAGGAAATCAGGTGAGGCAGCATCTATGTAGGTGATATTGTAGCGGCGCCTGCTAGCGCACGCAGATATCGAACCCGGCGTGCGGAAGCCGTGGTCACGTGACTCGGGAGGGGCTGTTGTTTTCGCGCGGTTTGGCCAGACGTGTCTGTTAAACCTGTATGCTGCTGGGAATAAATTGAATCCATCTCAAAAATTATTTTTTAATTATGGTTTAATAATAGCAAAAAAATTAATACTTAAATTTTGGAAAAATACACCAATACCAACGCTCAAAATGTGGATTGCAAGTATGTTGGACACCGCACATCTTGAGGAAATGCGATTCCTCCTAATAGATAAATTTGACCAATTCACAACGAGTTGGTCTCCATTTGTCGTCTTTTTGGAATCATATGGTGCAACACAATTGTAAAAGCAAACTCGTGACTGGGCGAGGGATGGTCAAGATTATAAATAAGATCTCCTTACTTCTTTTTTCTTTTTCTTTCTTTTTTTTCTTTTATTCTCTTTTTCCTATTTTCTACTCTTTAACTTTCCTTTCACTCTCTATTTTTCTTCTCCACACACTATATATCTCACATTTTTCTATACTTTACTATTTAATTTCTTCTTCTTTTTCCTCTTTATTATAATAAAAAAATAAGAAGCTGTACATAAAATGTATTATGAAAATATGATTGTATACAATTGTACTTTAAATAAAATAAAAATATTTAAAAAAATAAAAAAACCCTGTATGCTGCAACTTGAACGTTCGAATAAAGTATTGTTGAAAACTCCAGGAGTCGTTTATCAGACCGCCAAATTGGTGACCCCGACCTGTCTAGCCGTCGTTAGACAACAGAATTATGCAGGAAGAAGGTCTTCCCGCAGAATCGGCCAGCACGAGGCAGGGCTCACCAGCCTTCAAACTGCCAGTCTTTTGGCCTGATCAACCTCAGGCGTGGTTTGCCCATGTGGAGGCACAGTTTCATCTACATCGCATCGACCACAACGACACTATGTATTATTATGTGGTAGGAGCATTACCACAGGACTGTGCCTCGAGGCTGTTGCCCTTTATCAGAGACCCTCCGTCCAGCGGCAAGTACGAAGGGTTGAAAGCCCTGTTATTTCACGCCTACGGTCTTACCCGTAGAGACAGGGCGGCAAGACTGCTACATATGGACTGCATCGGCGACCGAAGGCCATCGACGATCATGGCAAAGATGTTGGCCCTGATGGACGGGCACCGCCCCTGCTTGCTTTTCGAACAGGCGTTCTTCGAGCAGATGCCCGACAAAGTGCAGCTAATGCTAGCGGGAGCCGATTTCAGCGACCCGCATCGGCTAGCGGAAAGAGCCGACGAGTTGTGGGCGCCCAGACGGCGGGACATACACGCCGTCGCCCGCCCCATGGTCACGCAACGGGTGCAGCCGAATCGACATCGGGAAGAAGAAGAGATCCAGCCCAGCGTCGAACGCGAATCGCCGCGGCCAGTGGTCTACAGCCAACGCAGATGGTGCTGCTACCACCAGCGCTATGGAATGGAAGCCCGAAGATGTCGGAGCCCTTGTTCGTTTCCGGGAAACGCCCAGGCCGATCGTCCATAAGGGTGAAAGCGATCGGCCCCAACGTACGCCTCTTCGTCCATGATCGCTACTCCGGCCACCGTTTCCCGGTGGACTCAGGTGCCCATGCCAGTATCCTGCCTCCAAGCACCCGAGACGTTCGTACCGGTAAGGTGGGACCTGTCCTCTCGGCCGTTAACGGGAGCGATACTCGCACCTACGGTACGCGGACCGCGAAGCTAAATTTCGACCTCCACCAGTACAGGTGGAAGTTTATCGTTGCTGACGTCGCCCAACCGATCCTGGGGGCCAATTTCTTGCGCGCGTTCTCCCTGTTAGTCGATGTATGGGGTGGTCGCATGATCCCTGTGTCGGACCTGTGCCCTGCCAAGCTGCGCAACCCGTCAACGCCCGTGCAGCAACTCGTCGAGGTAGCTGAGATCCACCAACCTTTCGCAGCCCTGCTCACCGACTTTCCAGGGTTGCTCACGCCCCGGTTCAATGGGGCTGCGCCCCGTCATGGCGTGGTCCACCACATTCCCACCGAGGGTCCACCGGTACACGTCCGCACGCGCCGTCTCCCGCCCGATAAACTGCGTCTCGCACGAGACGAGTTCCAACTTATGGAGGACATGGGGATTGTCCAGCGGTCGGATAGCCCTTGGGCTTCCCCGTTACACATGGTGCCCAAAGTGTCCGGGGGCTGGAGACCTTGCGGCGATTACAGGCGTTTGAACGCAGTAACTACAGCCGACCGGTATCCAGTCCCGAACATCCAGGATTTCTCGGCCCATCTGGAAGTTGCGACCATCTTCTCGAAGGTCGACCTTATCCGCGGGTATAATCAAATCCCGGTCCACCCGGACGACGTCCCTAAAACGCCCACCCCTTTCGACCATTTTGAGTGTCTCAGAATGCTTTTTGGCTTGAAGAATGCAGCTCAGGCGTTCCAGAGGCTAATGGATCAGGTCGGCCGGGGTTTGCCATTTATTTTCATCTACCTAGATGACATCCTGGTAGCCAGCCGCTCGCAGGCAGAGCATACCAAGCACCTCCACCTACTTTTCGAACGGCTGCACAAACACGGGTTGGTGATCAACCCCGAGTAGTGCCAGTTCGGTCTGCGCTCCATCTCGTTCTTAGGGCATAGCATCACCTCTCAGGGAGCGCAACCACTGCCCGAGAAAGTCGACGCTATCTGGCAATTCCCCAGGCCATTATCGGTCAAAGGTCTGCAGGAGTATATCGGGATGGTTAATTTCTACCACTGATTCGTCCCGTCAGCAGCCGCCATCATGCGGCCGTTGTTCCAATGCCTGGCCGGTAAGCCCAAGGACCTGGTCTGGTCCGAAGAGGCACAGAAGGCGTTCGAGGGGGCTAAGACCGCATTGGCCAACGGCACTATGCTGGTACACCCTAGGGCTTCAGCCCAAACGGCCCTCACCGTGGGTGCCGTCCTCGAGCAACGGGCAGGTAATCGCTGGGTGCCATTGGCATTTTTCAGCAGGCAACTGCGAGCAGCCGAAGTTAAATACAGCGCTTTCGACAGGGAGCTCCTTGCGTTTTACCTAGCAATTCGTCATTTTCGATATTTCCTGGAGGGACGCGCTTTCACTGCGTTCACCGACCACAAGCCGTTAACTTTCGCCTTGTTCAAGGTTTCCAACCCATGGTCCGCCAGACAGCAACGGCACCTCGCCTACATTTCCGAATTCAAGTCTGATATTCGGCATGTGGCAGGTAAGCTAAATGTTGTGGCGGACGTGTTGTCCCATCCAGCTCTGCCCGAAATTTCCGCGCTTAGTCTCGACGTTGATTACGAGGAACTGGCAGCCGCCCAGCGGGCAGATGCCGGTATGGAGGTTTATCGCAATGCTGACTCAGGACTGAAGCTGGTTAAGGTGCCATGCGGCAACTCCGGCGTGCAAGTCCTTTGTGATATTTCCACCGGTAAAGCCCGTCCAATTGTCCCGGTCGCTTGGCGTCGTCGGATTTTCGACACCATCCACAGCCTAGCGCATTCGTCCATTCGCGCTACCTCGGCTTTGGTCACGGCGAAGTTCGTTTGGCACGGGTTGAGGAAGCAGGTCGCTGAATGGGCCCGTTCCTGCATCCCATGCCAGACCTCCAAAGTGCAGAGACATGTACACCCACCGGTCCAGGATTTTGCCGTCACGGACGGCAGGTTCCTGCACATCCATGTAGACCTGGTAGGTCCCCTGCCTTGTTCGCGCGGGGCTACCCACTTACTGACTATCGTAGACAGGTTTACCAGGTGGGCGGAGGCAATCCCGTTGGCGGATACCTCTGCTGATGCATGCGCGAGGGCCATCGTATCCCATTGGATCGCTCGTTTCGGGGTCCCCTCACACATTACCACCGATAGAGGGGCCCAGTTCACTTCTTCATTGTGGTGTGGTATGGCACAGCTGTACGGGGTGAAGCTGCACCAGACTACCGCTTATCACCCGGAGTCTAACGGGTTAGTTGTGCGGTTCCATAGACACCTTGTCGGCAAAAAAAGCCAGACTCACCGGCCCTGATTGGGTCGACCAGTTACCTTGGGTCCTCCTTGGCATCAGAACAAAGCCTAAGGAGGACCTCAAAGCCTCCTCGGCTGAGTTAGTTTATGGCTCAGTTTTGCAGGTTCCAGGGGATTTCTTGCCTGTCCCTCCGGACCAGGAGGTTTCAACCTCACAGTTGTTAGCGGACCTTTGCGAGCGGGCGCACGCTTTGGTCCCGGTTCCCACTTCCCGGCATGGTTCGTCTTCAGTGCATGTGCCTACTATGTTACGGGATTGTGCTTATGTTTTTCTCCGTAGAGACGCTCATCGCTCGCCGTTACAGCGGGTGTACGAGGGTCCGTACAGGGTGCTCAGTACTGGCGTTTCGACGTTCACGTTGGACATGGGTGGCAAGGAGGAGTTCGTCTCCGTGAGCCGCCTTAAGCCTGCACACATTGACGAGGAGTGCCCAGTAACAGTGGCTACTCCACGGCGTAGAGGACGTCCACCTACTGTTTTGCCGCCCTCTGCACCTGTTTCCTCCGGTCGCGTTTCTACGGTTCCCTTTGTTACGCCCGTCCCTCATTTGCATTTTTCACGCCCCTCCGATCCTGTTGTGCCAGTCCCAAATGTTACGCTGGCCCCACGTCCTCGTACCACACGTTCCGGTCGTACCGTCCGTTTACCCGCGTGTTTCCGTACCGTGGATTCTGGGGGGGGGCCATGTAGCGGCGCCTGCTAGCGCACGCAGATATCGAACCCAGCGTTCGGAAGCCGCGGTCACATGACTCGGGAGGGGCCGTTGTTTTCGCGTGTTTTTTCTGTTGCGTGTGTTAGTTCAGCACTGGCCACCGATGTGGCCGGACATGTCTGTTAAACCTGTATGCTGCAACTTGAACTTTTGAATAAAGTATTGTTGAAAACTCCAGGAGTCAGGGCCGGCCTTAGGAGGTGCGGGGCCGAATTGGGAAAAATTTTCGTAGAAATATAAATAAATAATTTTAAATGAGTCACGTGTCGTGAGTAACATGACAATTCGGGGGAGAGTTCCTTTCACAGCGTGTGGGGAGTCTAGACAGGGGTAAAGTTGCGAGGAGGGAAGGAGCGTTGAGAAGGAGGGGGTCGGTGTTCATGCCAGTAACACTCACTCACCGCTGCCGTGGTGCTCCGGGCGCCACCGCATTTTGGTCGGGGAGAGAAGCAGCTCGCGTGGCTACGAGCGGCCGCCATCACCGGACAGCGGAACCGACTGCCATCTCAGCGCCTTCTGCCGGCCCGCTCACCTCTGGCAGTGCTCTCCGTCTGAACAGTGAGGGGACCAGCTCAAGAGCAAAGATCATAGAGCGGAGTGGTCAGCGGGTGATGGATAACATCACAGCGGGCGGTGGAGCTTACTCTTGTGTCAGCGCGAACAAGGGATCAATTGAGGTTACTCGCCCTGACACATGGAGTAAGTTCCACCGCCCGCTGTCCTGTTATCCATCGCCCGCTGACCTGCTCTTGAGCTGGATGATTCCCGGCCGACCCCATCCTTCTCAACCCTATGCCCTCCCTGCAACTTTACCCCTGGACAGACGACCCACACGCTGTGAAAGGAACTCTCCCCTCTCCCCCCCCCCCCCTCAGCAGCGCTGTCCTTTTACAGCCGCTTCCCACTTTACAGCCGCTTCCCATCAGCTGCTAGCAATGAGGGATAGACTTGGCTATACCGCAGTACAGCAACATCGTTCTTGATGTTCTGTACTGAGGGATAACAAAGTCTATCTTTCTTGGCTAACAACCTAACCTTCGGTCTCCAAGATGCAGGTACATTTTCTAGCAATGTTACAAAATTTTGATATTTAAAAAATTAAGTCTGCAATTTTATCTAACTCTGAAATTGGAGATAGACAAAAGCTGGAGTAGCTCAGCAGGGCAGGCAGCTCAGCGACTCTGGAGAGAAGACCCTTCTTCAGACTGAACTGAACTATCGTCGGTGAGAGTACTTGTGATTGTCTGAAGAAGGATCTCGACCAGAACCGCAACCCTCTCCCCAGAGCCCCTGCCCGTCCCGCTGAGCCACCACAGACAGGGAGTTGAAGGTAGACACAGGGGGGTCCACCTTCAACTTCAAAGCCAAACAAAAAACGGTGCTGGAGAAACTCAGCGGGCAAGGCAGCACCCGCGGAGGGAACATATCACTTATCAGGAGCCGCCATGGGCCAGGACTCCCCCCCCCCCCCCAACAGAAAGGAACCACAGATGCAGCCATCACCGCAAAACGTCTAATAAGGAACTGTAAATGCTGGAAAATCGAAGGTAGACAAAAATGCTGGAGAAACTCAGCGGGTGTGAAGCCCTGTCCCACTGTGCAAATTCACCCAAGTGCTCTCCCGAGTTTAAAAAAATCAAAACTCGTGGTAAACACGTAGAATGAACATAGCGGGTACGTCGGAGCTCGGGACGTTTCAATAAACAATAAGTTCAGGAGCAGGCCATTTGGCCCTTCGAGCCAGCACCGCCATTCAATGTGATCATCGCTGATCCACAATCAGTACCCCGTTCCTGCCTTCTCCCCATAATCCCCTGACTCCGCTATCTTTAAGAGCCCTATCTAGCTCTCTCTTGAAAGCATCCAGAGAACCTGCCTTCACCGCCCTCTGAGGCAGAGAATTCCACAGACTCACCACTCTCTGTGAGAAAAAGTGTTTCCTCGTCTCCGTTCTAAATGGCTTACTCCTTATTCTTAAACTGTGGCCCCTGGTTCTGGACTTCCCCAACATCGGGAACATGTTTCCTGCCTCAAGCGTGTCCAAGCCCTTAACAAATCTTATATGTTTCAATGAGATTCCCTCTCATGTATATTCATTACCTTTGAATTGTAGTTTTATGTAATCCTCCCATAATTTCTGAGTTCCATTTCACAATATCTATCAGACATACAGAATGTTGCAAGGTAATATCTTGCCCAAACTCAGTTGTATCTTTCTATCTCAATAAATATCACAAAATATGCCATTGTTTCAGCCACATTATGACAAAATATAGAATGTAGGTTATTTGTTATCAGAAATCCCATCCCAGAAACAGTACTTAAAGAACATTTGTTTTACTAATTTACGAGCATGTACCATAGGTTGATCCATATCCAACAAAATGTTGTGATAATTGCATAAAATGTATTATTGTCTAAGAAATTTGGTGTGGAATGATAATCCATCTCAGTACTCATTTAGGCAAGTCCCAAGCTATAGATACTTTTCCCCCACCCCCAATCCCCCTCGCCCGATCTTCATTGAACCTACCATTTGACTAATCTTTTACTCAGCTGCTGTAATGTTTCCTTCCTATCAAAATCTCTGTAGCATCTCTGTCCCTATCTTCCAATTACCACTTTGAAATAAAATACAACTTTCGACAAATATTTCGCAGCAGGATCGCTATATAAATACAAATATATGGTATTTTATCCTAGCATTCCCCCCCCCCCCCTCCTTACCACCACACAAGAAGCGTAACTTGAAGCGTTTACATTTGGAGAAGTTCGATACGGACCAGGAATGAAAATTAATAGCTATGAATCGATTAACAGCGAGCTGCGAGGTGAGATTGAAACACCTGTCAGAGGGATAAGAAACAATCCTGAGTTGACGGCGTATTGTTTTAAGTGAGCATTTTGCAGCGACCTCACCATATTCTGGTTAAATATTCTTTCCACGGAAATCTCCTATTTCACTTTGAAATTATATTCATTTATAACCGTTTGTAACATCAGTAACCACCTTAATGTTTGTGCGTTTAGTACCGGGTATGCTTGAAACTATTTATTGTAATGTACTGTATCTTTAAAAAAAAACTATATCAACCAGATGTGAAAATTACACTGAATCGAACGATGATTGAAAATGTGTGGGAATCGACTAATGCTGCGAAGATTTTAAGTCAAAAACTGTATTTTATTTCAAAGTGGGAATTTGAAGATAGGGACAGAGATGCTACACAGAGATTTTAAGCTCTTGGGTCTTGGGTGAACTCGCACAGTGGGACAGGGCTTGAGGCAGCATCAATGGAGCGAAGTAAATAGCTGGGTCTGAAGAAGGGTTTCGACTCGAAACGTCACATAATTCCTTCGCTCCATAGATGCTGCCTCACCCGCTAAGTTTCTCCAGCATTTTTGTATACCGCAAAACGTCAATGATTCCGGGAATGCCGAGAGAGCTAGAGAGAGAGGTGGGGAACGGGAGAGAGAGAGAGCGCACGGGGGAGAGAGACCGCGCGAGAGGGAGGGAGAGAGCGGAAGACAGAGAGACACAACGTGGGTCGATAGGTAAATTGAATGACTAACCTGCTCCAGACCAAGAATGTCACCAAGAAGAAGTTCTCAATCATGAAGGTGAGTTTTAAGAAATTCTCAATGTGTCATAAGGGAGAACCAGTGGATGTGTTATATCTGGACTTTCAGAAGGCTTTCGACAAGGTCCCACATAAGAGATTAGTATACAAACTTAAAGCACACGGTATTGGGGGTTCAGTATTGATGTGGATAGAGAACTGGCTGGCAAACAGGAAGCAAAGAGTAGGAGTAAACGGGTCCTTTTCAGAATGGCAGGCAGTGACTAGTGGGGTACCGCAAGGCTCAGTGCTGGGACCCCAGCTATTTACAATATATATTAATGATTTGGACGAGGGAATTTAATGCAACATCTCCAAGTTTGCGGATGACACAAAGCTGGGGGGCAGTGTTAGCTGTCAGGAGGATGCTAGGAGGCTGCAAGGTGACTTGGATAGGCTGGGTGAGTGGGCAAATGCATGGCAGATGCAGTATAATGTGGTTAAATGTGAGGTTATCCACTTTGGGGGCAAAAACAGGAAAGTAGACTATTATCTAAATGGTGGCCGATTAGAAAAAGGGGAGATGCAACGAGACCTGGGTGTCATGGTACACCAGTCATTGAAAGTAGGCATGCATGTGCAGCAGGCAGTGAAGAAAGCGAATGGTATGTTAGCATTTATAGCAAAAGGATTTGAGTATAGGAGCAGGGAGGTTCTACCAGCGACAGATGGCGCAATGGGCTAAGTGTTCGGCTGGCAACCGGAAGGTAGCCGGTTTGAATCCCGTTTGGAGTGCATACTGTCGTTGTGTCCTTGGGCAAGACACTTCACCCACCTTTACCTGCGTGTGAATGTGTGTGAATGTGTGTGAATGATTGGTGGTGGTCGGAGGGGCCGTAGGCGCAGATTAGCAGCCACGCTTCCGTCAGTCTGCCCCAGGGCAGCTGTGGCTACAGAAGTAGCTCACCACCACCGAGTGTGACTGAGGAGTGAATGAATAATGCGATGTAAAGCGCCTTGAGTATTAGAAAGGCGCTATATAAATCCCATCCATTATTATTATTATTACTGCAGTTGTACAGGGTCTTGGTGAGACCACACCTGGAGTATTGCGTACAGTTTTGGTCTCCAAATCTGAGGAAAGACATTCTTGCCATAGAGGGAGTACAGAGAAGGTTCACCAGACTGATTCCTGGGATGGCAGGACTTTCATATGAAGAAAGACTGGATAGACTCGGCTTGTACTCGCTAGAATTTAGAAGATTGAGGGGGGATCTTATAGAAACTTACAAAATTCTTAAGGGGTTGGACAGGCTAGATGCAGGAAGATTGTTCCCGATGTTGCGGAAGTCCAGGACAAGGGGTCACAGTTTAAGGATTAAGGGGAAATCCTTTAGGACCGAGATGAAAAAAACATTTTTCACACAGAGAGTGGTGAATCTCTGGAACTCTCTGCCACAGAAGGTAGTCGAGGCCAGTTCATTGGCTATATTTAAGAGGGAGTTAGATGTGGCCCTTGTGGCTAAAGGGATCAGGGGGTATGGAGAGAAGGCAGGTACAGGATACTGAGTTGGATGATCAGCCATGATCATATTGAATGGCGGTGCAGGCTCGAAGGGCCGAATGGCCT
This sequence comes from Malacoraja senta, assembly GCA_038087875.1. Classification (NCBI taxonomy): domain Eukaryota; kingdom Metazoa; phylum Chordata; class Chondrichthyes; order Rajiformes; family Rajidae; genus Malacoraja; species Malacoraja senta. The sequence continues at coordinate 46,471,666 of CM075980.1, forward strand.
ACTCCTGCACCTATTTTCTATGTTTCTATGTTTCTATGTCATTAATGCATCAATCTACATTCCTCAGTAAAATGTAATTATGTTTTGAAGAAGTGTTAATGACGCCGCGTGAATTGTATTCAAAGGAACGCAGCGTCATTAATACTTCTTCTAAAACACAGTTACACATTTACTGAGGAATGTGGATCGAAGCATTGATGACGCATTGGATAACTACTTGTTAACTACTGGCTGTTAACACATCGTTTGTGTCTGATGACCGTACAGCGCTAGTATTCCATGTACAAAACCATGTAAGTTTTGTAAAAAAATCTGTACGGCGAATGTTTTTTTAATATCTTTTTTTAACAAAGCGAATTTGTATTTCCATATGAAATACGGAAAATTAACGCAGGGCCCCACTTGGGCGCGGGGCCCAATTTGGAAAAATCGGTTCAATCGGCCTAGGGCCGGCCCTGCCAGGAGTTTTATCAGACCAGTAAAACATCACATATTCCTTCGCTCCATAAATGCTGCTTCACCTGCTGAGTTTCTACAGCATTTTTGTCTACCTTCGATTTTTCCAACATCCGCAATTCTTTCTTAAACATAAGAAATAAATCAGGAGAGCAAAGGGCAAAGGGGGGCAGTGCTGGCTCGAAGGGCCAAATGGCCTACTCCTGCACCTATCGTCTATTGTCTAAATCTTCTTTGCACTTTGTGCAGCTTAATGACATGCTTTATGGCAGGGTAACCAAGACTGAATATACCACTCCAAATGTGGCCTAACCTACACTTTGTTCAACTGTAACATAACACCCCAACTTCTAAGCTCATCGCCCTGACTGATGAAGGTCGATGTACCAAATGACTACTTTACTGCACTATCTATATCAGCGTGCTCAGAAATGGAAAGTGCTCGAATGCAGGCTCACCGAGGAACTCAGAACCGTCAGAATGCGGAACTGCGTAGTCGGCAATCAATTGGCGATGATCTCAGGTATTTATACCAAGTGATGGATTAGGGGAGCAGATTAAATGCAGGTGTAACTCCTAATAGCTCAGGGGACGAGTGTCTGGAGGCGTGGCAAGGTGACAGGACTCGCATGGACTCCTGCTGGCGTCCTCTTTGGCTGGTCCAGATACTGCTGATGAAAGTCACGGATCAGGACTTTACAGCTTTTCCAGTTCTCATCCAGGATACATCATGAATAGGATGACGTTCCTGCATCACACATCCTTTCAGGTTGCAAGTTCCAGATCCCCTTCTGTCGTTTTGGGGGGATGGAGAAAATGATTCTTCTCATCCTTATTGTTAGTGATTTCCTATGAAGCAGTGACTCCCCTGCAGTCTATACCCCACATTGCACTGAGCTGGAACTCCAGCTGGGAGATAGTGGATGCAGGCCCGTTCCCCAACAGTGCAATGCTGGGTGGTAAGGTTAGCCTTGCTGGTGACTAAACTCTCAGAACAAATTCTGTGCACATCTCCTGGCCCATTATCCGCTGTAGGGCTGTTTCAAATCCGGCAGCAGCTCTCTCGTTTGCCAGCATGTGTTCGGTTTCAACGATGAGATTACACTTCTCATTTCTGTGGGCGAGTTCTAAGAAATGAGCTATCCTCAAGTGCACCATTCCCCACGGCCTCAACAATGTTTCCATTCAGATGTGCCAGATGAAGAACAAGCATATGCCAAATATTCCACAGCTCATGTCACAACATTACATTCTGTGCACTGTTAACCATTTTTAAGATGTGTTCATAAACACCTGTGAGTTCACTGTGTATAAAGTCGCAGCTAAACAGCAGAACACCAGTCACGTACTGAATTCCTTTCCCAGTCTGATGTCTTGCTCAAAATGTGTCAGGTGTTTGCTGTTCCTACTCTGCCCAAAAGTCAACTTTATACTCTCGACACATCGTTCAACAAAACTTCTCGTAGTCCTCTCTGCAATCTTAGCTATCGTTAACATCATCCATGTCTGTCATCTCCTTCTTCATGGTGGGACCGTCGTGAGGGGGGAGAATAATGGAGGAGCCGGCGTGGGGGGACCGCCGTGAGGGGGGGGGGAAACAAAGGAGGAGCCGGCGTACTTTGTAACTTTGTCAGTGCCGTGGGTGGCCGCTATTCATATACCTTGGGTATGCAAGCAAAGAAATTCACTGTGTATTCCGTTCCACATCTGGAGACCGCAGCTATTTTTGACAAACCTGAGGCTCTCCACTCTGCACCGGGCCACTTGGTCCAGAAGAACACAAGTTGTTGTTCATCCACTAAGCCCCAGCGTTTAACACCATCATTACCAAGCTCAGGGAACTGGGCCTCTGCGCATCTGTTTGCCACTGGATCTGAAACTTCCTCATCAATGGAGCACAATCAGCACAAATTGGCAACAACACTTCGTCCGCAATCACCATCAGCACAGGGCCACTTCAAAGCTGTGGGTTCAGCCCCCTGCTCTACTCACTCTGCACCTATGACAGTGTGGCTGAACACAGTTCCAACTCCATCTTTGATTCCGCTGATGACACCAGAGAATAGGGGAGAGATCGATCATCTGATTGAATGTTCCCTCCAAACCCTTCCCCCCCCATCCCCAACCCCTCCCCCCAATCCCACTCCCTCTCTCCCCCACCCCAACCCCCAATCCCACCCCCTCTCACCCCCACCCCCACCCCAATCCCACCCCCACCCCCAATCCCACCCCCTCTCACCCCCACCCCCAATCCCACCCCCTAACCCCATCCCCACCTCTCACCCACCCCCACCCCCACCCCCACCCCCACCCCCACCCCCACCCCCAATCCCACCCCCTAACCCCATCCCCACCCCCACCCCACCCTCCATCCCACCCCCACCCTCCCCATCCCACTCCATCAACGCCAACACTGATTACAACACTCCACCCTGATCCGACAGAGATGAAACCAGGCAGATTCTGTCACTGTATCACTTCTCCACACAGTTTCCTTTCCCACAGCCCTTCTGACTTGTTGCCTTTCTTTTAGGAGCCTTAACGTTACATCCAGCAGCACCCAGGCGTTGAGCCTTTAAGTTCCTGCTCTTTAGAAAGAGAATAATCTGTCGTGCCATGACTGCAGTTGGTAGCTGCATTAGGAGGTTTGAGGTTAGATGCTGAAACTTCAAGGGTTAACCTGCAGGGCGATTAGTTCCCAGTCTGAGTTGCTGTTCACTGGAGACTGGAATGGAGCATGGAAAAATGTAATTCACATTAACAACTCTGTCAAGTGACTGTTAACGTCGCTGTCGTACGCCAAGGATAAGGAAAGTTCTACCTCCTGGAGTCAAGGCTGCATTTAGTAGCTATTATCCCAGGGAAAGGGATATTTTGGTAATAAGCAGTGGTAGTTGCATGTTCCTTAGACAGACTCGTAATTGGTACACTACACATGTCTGCAACACTAATTCTGTTAATTAATCCAAACCTGGAGAAGGGGTTTGCCCATTTTAGTTTTGCTTTCCGAGGGCATTGAGTATTCCCTCTCCACAACACAATCGCAAGGTTGACTGTTGTATGTGGGTTAAGGGCTGTCCCACTGTGGTGAACGAATCCACGAGTTCAGAAGAGTTTGCACTTGACTCATACTCACAGCATGGTCGACACGAGGTCCTAGTAGGTCTTTGTAACTCTCCTTCATGCTCAAGAGTCCCCGCGTACTCGAGGCCTCAGCTAGGTCGCGGCGTATTTTTAAACATGCTGAAAAATGCCCGCGAGTAAAAAAAGGTGGCCATTGAAAAATTCGATATTTTTTTTACTCGTGGTTTAGAAGAAGTAGGTCATAGTAGGTTGGCATGTTAGTCATAGGTAATCGAAGGAGGTAGTCTTCATTCTCGACTAATTGGTGTCCAATTTTCCCGTAGCTAGTCGAAGCCAGTCTTCTACATAGTCGAAGGAGGTCTTCAACATGACACTTTTTCAAACTCTCCTAAACGCTTCTAAACTCGCCAATTAGGTCACCGCAGTGGGACAGGCCCTTTAGGGCTAGGGTTGACTGGGAACAAGGTGAAATCTCAGCCCAAGTCACACTTCTTACCTTGGTTGACCCAACCTGCTGCTTCCAATTATTTTTTAAATTTCCCATCTGTTGTAAGTATAGTTGCTTCAATAAAGAATTGGGGTCAAGGAAAGAGTGTTCATGTCGCGGCCCTGTTTCTACCAATCTTTCCACCACCACTCACAAGAAGCACAAAAAACGCAAGATGCCATTGTATGCAGATGCCGGGAAGTTTGTTCAGCTCTGGCTGAAACAATTTATAATCTTGTGATGTGGACTTGATAAGAAGAATACAGTCAACTTGGCTTATTTAGGAAGATGAGAGGGGATGTAAAAGGAAACGTAAAATAAAGAATTGGGGTCAAGGAAAGAGCGTTCATGTCGTGGCCCTGTTTCCACCAATCAGTTGTGAAGGCAGTGGAGGACAATTCACAGGATGTTTTCAAGAGGGAGTTAGATATTGCTCAGGGCTAATGGAATCAAGGGATATGGGGAGATAGCAGGAATGGGGTACTGATTTTGGATAATCAGCCATGATCATATTGAATGGCGGTGCTGGCTCGAGGGGCCGAATGGCCTACTCCTGCAACAGTTTTCTTTGTTTCTATGTTTCTAATATTGCCATGTGCTTAGGTGGACCGGAAAGACTATACATGATTACAATCGAGCCATTCACAGTGTACAGATACATGGCAAAAGGAATAACATTCAGTGCAAGATAAAGATAGTCCGGGGGTCTTCAATAAAGTAGATAGTAGCTCAGGACTGCTCTCTGGTTGTTGGTCGGATGGGAACCAGCTGATAACAGCTGGGAAGAAACTGTCGCTTAATCTGGAGGTATGAGTTCTCAAACTTCTGTACCTCTTGCCTGTTGGAAGAGCGGAGAAGAGGAATGACCTGGGATGAGACTGCTCCTTGATTATGCTGCTGGCCTTGCCGAGGCAACGTGAAGCATAGATGGAGTCAATGGAAGGGAGGTTGGTTTGCGTGATGCTCTGGGCTACGACTGCATTTCTCTGGAATGTTTTGCGGTCTTGGATGGAGCTGTTCCCAAACCATGCTGCAATGCATCCAAATTAAAATGCTTTTTCTATGGTGCATCTGTAGAAGTTGGTGAGAGTTGTTAGGGACATGCCGAACTTCCTAAGCCTTCCAAGGAAGTAGAAGCACTGGTGTGCTTTCTTGACCATTGCGTGGATACAACTAGTCCAGGACAAGTTGCTGGTGATATTTACTCCAAGGAACTTGAATCTTTCAACCATCTCTACTTCGGCACCGTCAATGCAAACTGGGGTATGTGTAACGCTTTGCTTCTAGAAGTTGATCACTATCTCCTTTGTCTTGCTGACATTGAGAGAAAGGTTATTGTCTCGACAACAGGTCATGAGGTTCTCAATCTCCTTCCTGTACTCTGTCTCATCATTGTTTGATATCCTCCGGTGGAGTCGTCCGTGAATTTGTGAATTGAATTGGATTTGTGCTTGACTGCACAGTCGTTAGTTGCTGAAGTTACTGCTTCAACAAGTAACTGCAGGTGACACAAAGCTGGGTGGCTGTTTGTGTGAACTGTGAGGAGGATGCTATGAGAATGCAGGGTGACTTGGACAGGGTTGGGTGAGTGGGCAGATGCATGGCAGATGCAGTTTATTGCGGATAAATGTGAGGTTATCCACTTTGGTAGCAAAAACAGGAAGGCAGACTATTATCTAAATGGTGTCAAGTTGGGAAAAGGGGAAGTACAATGGGATCTGGGGGTCCTTGTTCATCAGTCAATGAAAGTAAGCATGCAGGTACAGCAGGCAGTGAAGAAAGTGAATGGCATATTGACCTTCATAACGAGGAGTTGAGTATAGGAGCAAAGACGTCCTTTTGTAGTTGTACAGTGCCCTAGTGAGACCACACCTGGAATATTGTGTGCAGTTTTGTCTCCGAGTCTGAGGAAGGACATTCTTGCTATTGAGGGAGTGCAGCGTAGGTTTACAAGGTTGATTCCCGGGATGGCGGGACTGTCACATGCTGAGAGAATGGAGCGGCTGGGCTTGTATACTCTGGAATTTAGAAGGATGAGAGGGTATCTCATTGAAACATATAAGATTGTTAAGGGTTTGGACACGCTAGAGGCAGGAAACATGTTCCCCATGTTCGGGGAGTCCAGAACCCGGGGCCACAGTTTAAGAATAAGGGGTAAGCCATTTAGAATGGAGATGAGGAAACACTTTTTCACACAGAGAGTTGTGAGTCTGTGGAATTCTCTGCCTCAGAGGGCGGTGGAGGCAGGTTCTCTGGATGCTTTCAAGAGAGAGCTCCATAGATCTCTTAAAAATAGCGGAGTCAGGGGATATGGGGAGAAGGCAGGAACAGGGTTCTGATTGGGGATGATCACATTGAATGGCGGTGCTGGCTTGAACGGCCGAATGGCCTACTCCTGCACCTATTGTCTATTGTCTAATATTTGGAAGGAAAATAGGCATTAAATATTCTTTAAATAATGTTAATCAAAAATGGCTGCCATCTTCTGACTTCACTTTCTTTTTTGCATTAAAATGTTGATGAACCTGTTATGTATTGTCATTTTTTCTGACACCTCCCACGTGTTAACTATCTTGAATGGGCTTTATCCTCATTCCACTGAGCACAACATTGGGAAGCCTAGATCAACGCTGAGCACAGAGTAGCGACCCTGTCTCTGAAGGAATATGGTTAATGAGGAACTTATGTGGAGAATTAACTTGAAGTTGAAGCCAAGAAACAGACCGTGGCCAAACGGTCCCATTGCTCACACTCATCACCAAACTGTATCAAATCCACTTTCCACAATGGTTTCCTGACCTTGTGGGTCAGTAACGAAAACAACAATGCTTTTACCTCAATGTTTATTGTAACAAAGGGGTTGTGCTACATCCAAATTACCTGAATGGTGTGGGATGAGGTTTTAGGGCATGGGATGCCAGGAAGGTCCAGGAAGCTAATCGAACATTGAATTTTGCAAAGTTTCTTCAAGGCAAAAGAGATGGAAAGGATCGGTTTCAGAACTGGGCAGAGTGAGAATGAGGAGGTGAAAGAAGAAGAGCTAAAGGCCCAAGGGATGAAAGTGGAAAGAGTGCAAAGCTGGAAGAAGTGGCAGGATGTTGACCTTAATTCTCTCAGGTCTTTGTAGATCAGTGAATGCTGCACGGATGAGGGATGAGTGCAGAGCAGTTGAGTTTCAGGAAGGTTGGAGTTTATGGCGAAGCGGGACAAGAGGGACCATGCATGTCAGCGGGACTTGTGGGTTTCAAGAGTCAAGGGTGGTTTATTCTCCCAAATTGGAACAATGAAATTCTTACTTGCAGCAGCACAACATATATATAAACATGTGTAGGAAAGAACTGCAGATGCTGGTTTAAATCGAAGATAAACACAAAATGTTGGAGTAACTTCACTCAGTTCTTCAGACTCAGTCTGTAGAAGGGTCTCGACCCGAAACGTCACCCATTCTTCTTCTTCAGAGACAACATAATAAATAAATACATTTAATAAATTAAATACATTTGAGTTATAAGGAGAGGCTATGTAGGCTACGACTGTTTTCCCCTGGAGGGTGTTGTATAGAGGTGTATATAATCACTCTCTGACCTCGGGCTGCTGCTGTAGCAATCGTACTTTAATAGTCTTTGGCTGCAATCGATTGTTGACGTCTGACATTTCTCATTTGAAAATGATTAAAAGGATCCAGATGTATACAAGAGAGGAGACGCTGGCAAAAGCTAAGCCCATCTGAAAGTACTTTCAAGAAGTCAACTATCTGCCACTTCCAAAAATGATAAACATACTGTATTTGTAATTGTTTAATTTAAGACAAAACCATGCCCAAATGTGATATGCTGAGACAAAAGAAAAAAAGACCAACGTCCAATCGACCTTATGATAAGTTACTTGGATAAGCAAGCATCGTGTTAATGTCAATTTTATTTGTGATAGCCCCAGTTAAAATAAGTAGAATTATCTGACATTGTTTAATTTCCAGATGTGGACCGTGTCTATATTAAGCGAGACAGACACAAAATGCTGGAGTAACTCAGTGGAACAGACAGCATCTCTGGAGAGAAGGAATGGGTGATGTTTCAGGTCGAGGAAGAAGGGTCTTGACCTGAACTGTCACCCATTCTTTCTCTCCAGAGATGCTACCTGTCCCGCTGAGTTACTCCAGCATTTTGTGTCTATGTTCGGTTTAAACCAGCATCTGCAGTTCCTTTCTATGTAATGCAATGCAGATCTTCCTATGCATGGCAAATCTGCTCTTCACAATCTGTTTCACATGGTTTGCAACCCTATTTTCCACTGCCAGAAGACTTTTCTCAGCATTTCCCATAGATCTTCTTTAAGATGTCTTCTTGACCACTAAGTGGGTAGCGCTGAAAAGGCAGTGCATCATGCTCTAATTCCAAAATTCATTTGACTCCAGTGAAAAGGAAATTAAGAAGCAGAGCATAGCAAGCAGCTGTTATTATGTGTGGTTTGCACACACAATTGAAGGGGGGGGGAGAGAGATGGGAAGGTGGGTGTGGGGGGGGGGGTGGGGTGTGGGGGGGGGCAGAAAATAGTACAAAGATACAATGCAGCTGCCTAATTAATAAATTAATGAAGATAGAAAGAAAATAGAAGGACATGTAAAGACTGTGAAATGCAGATCAGAGCTAAAGGAAATGCCCAGCAGATTAGGCAGTCCTAATGGAGAGAGACACAAGGAACTGCTGATGCTGCATCTGCAAAACACAAAGTGCTGGAGGAACTCAGTGGGCCAGGCAGCGTCTGTGGAGGGAATGGACGAGTGACGTTCTGGGCTGGGACCTGTCTTTACACTGATTCTTGTAGAGGGGAGATAGCTGGACAGGAGAGGTGGGGGATGGGGCAAGTGATAGATGGATACAGGCGCGGGGTAAGTAACAAAGGATAGAGATGAAAATGAGACAATGGGCATCACATATGGAGAGCAGAGGAATGATATACAAAGTCAGATGGAGGGATGTGCAGTTGGTGGAAAGGCATAGGGCAGATGGGGAAAGAGGGGAGATAAAAGGGAAATGAGGGACTCAGGGATGGGAGATGATGGTGAGTTTGGAGCACGGGATTTGGTGGGAGAAATGAGAGTGCAACTGGGTTAGGGAATAATGGGAAAGAAAGATGGAGTAGGGTGGGATTACTTGAAAATGGAAAATTCAATGTTCGCTCCATTGGGTTGTAAGCTAACCAAGCGGAATATGAAGTGCTGTTCCTCCAGTTTGCATGTGGGCCTCAGTCTGGCAATGGAGGAGGCCCAGGACAGAGAGTTTGGTAGTGGAATCGGTAGATGAGTTAGAATTGGCAACTGGGAGATCCAGCAATCCCTGGTGGATTGACTGCAGGAAGTTCTTCCCATTCGCACTTCCTAATCCACTGGGCTTAATAGACCCTTTAACCCGAACTATGCCCAAAGGACCCTGGCCATATGTGCCAAGTTTAGGTGGGTTGGGTATCTAAAATATTGTAAAGTCTTAGAATCATTTAAGGTTCAGTTTGGCTGTGATTAGGATGATTTCTCAACATGTGTATATTCCATATCATGAAATCTTCCTGCAGTCTTACTGGATGTCCTCTTTACAGTTACAATTACAAACTCTCATTCACAGGTGTCCATGAGTTCACAGGAAGGTAATAAATTGCAGCAGAATCTTTCAAAGATGCTTTAATTCTACAGTTGCTGCAAGCAGGAGGTGGCAAGTATTGAGCCATCTATTTCTCCCTCTCCTTCTGCAATGTTACTGTAGATTTTAAATAGTTGAGGGAAGTGCAGTCAGTAACGTTTTGTCATTCCTCTATAAGTCCAAAGTTCTTTTCAACCTTCCATCACATTGGTGATAGGAGCAGAATTAGGCCATTCAACCCATCAAGTGTACTCTGCCATTGAATCATAGCTGACCTATCTTCCTCTCTTAACCCCATTCTCCTGCCTTCTCCCCATTACCCCGGACACCCGTACTAATCAAGAAACTGTCACTCGCTGCCTTTAAAGATATCCATTGACTTGGCCTCTGCAGCCTTCTGTGGCAATGAATTCCACAGATTTGCCACCCTCTGTCTAAAGAATTCCTCCTCAGCTCCTTCCTAACGGAATATCCTTTTATTCTTAGGCTATGGCCTCTGGTCCTGGACTCTCCCACTAGTGGAAACATTCTCTCCACATCCACTCTATCCAGGCTTGTTGTTCTAGTTCTAGAATTTAGTCTTATACGGTGTTTCCCGCCCGCATTGGGCTATATTTACCAGCAACCGGACTCCAAGATTCATACAGTTTTCAGATGACACCACTGTAGTGGGCTGGCTCTCAGACAATTATGATACAGAGTACATGAAAGAAAGAGAATGCTCTGTAACATAGTGTCAAGACACCAACCTCTCCCTCAATGATGTTTTCACTGGTGGGAGAGTCTTGGACCAGAGGTCATAGCTCCAGAATTAAAGACCGTTTAGCAAGGAGATGAGGAGGAATTTCTTTAGTCAGAGGATGGTGAATCTGTGGAATTCTTTGCCACAGAAGGCTGTGGAGGCCAGTGGATATTTTTAAGGCAGAGATAGATACATTCTTGATTAGTACGGGTGTCAGAGGAGAAGGCAGGAGAATGGGGTTAGGAGGGAGAGATAGATCAGCCATGATTGAATGGTGGAGTAGACTTGATGGGCCAAATGGCCTAATTCTACTCCTATCACTTATGAACTCATGACCTTATGAAAGTCTTCAGAAAGGAAAGAAAAATTAAACTCAGTGGGGAGATGATGAGGGAAAGCCTTCGTGGAGAGGGGCTGAGAGGATTTTTACCTGAATATATTGAGGCTGATGGATATGTAAGGGGGGATGGATTGTTACTAAGGAGAGGGAATTCTTGATCACTTTCAGCATCTGTGAGTGGTCTACACCTTAAAGGAATCGGATGTTGGATCCCAACGAGATGAGGCGGGGAGGGCTGGTGGTACATGTTAAAGTCCACATTTGTACTTTCAAGTGCATGGAGTGGATAACAATCATGATGAAGAAGTATGTCTGATTGTTTCTATGCGAGCTAGCCCGGGGCTGGCTACTGTATGTCTAGTGTAAACACAGATTTGAACTGTGGATTTCACGAGTTGATATGGATAAATTCCACACTAAACCATCTGAAACAAATGAAAAATCCAATATTTAGATTGATCCAAACATGTCACCCTGAAATAAGAGACAATGCTGGGAATACTCTGCAGGTCAGGCAGCGATGAAAGGTGATTGACCTAAACGTTAACATCGTTTCTCTCTGCACAAGTGCTTCCTTATTTTGTATTTCCAGCGCACACAGCTTTTTGTTTACTTTTTGAATACCATATCAGAGTAAGGAGCAAAATGCATTGAATACTTATCTATGACAAGCAGTATTGGAACCAACTCTCGACTGATCGACTGTTCACTACTCACTTGGTGAGTTGGCCAAGTCTGCAATGTTCAAGTCAAACTATCCCAAGCAGTACAAGAAATCTATCTACTACCTTCACAGAGCCACAAAGGATGACAAGAGGAGATTGTGGACCAAGCTGGAATCCCAAGGCAATGACACGATCACCATAGTTGGTGGCAAGGCTTGCACGCTATAATGGGCTACAAATGATGGCTAGCGGCATTGATGGTACTCGTGGGTCCCTAACCCTCTGAGCTCAATTCATTCTGCCCTCACTTTGAACAAAAGGTCTATTTGTATCAGAAATAGCTCCACAATTGTTGTTCTATTTGGAGGAATGTCACCCGCCCATCAAGTCTCAGCCTGTACCAATGGTTACTGTGGCAAGCATAAGATTGGCCTTCCACACTCCGCGGAAAGCAATTAGTTTGAGGGAATCCCTGTCCTGAAGACCTGTGCGGAGCAGCAGACAGAGGTATTTACAGACATCTTTAACCTCTCACTGCTCCATTCTGAGATCCCCACCTGCTTCCAGAAGACCACCATCATCCCAGTGGCAAAAAATAAGGTACAGTGGCCTTAATGACTACCTACCAGTGGCTCTCACATCTATCAGCCTGGTGTGTTGTGTGATACTGGTGATGTTGCCCAATAACTCCAGCCTCCTTGTCAGCCTAGATCCAGTCAGAAAAAGGGTCCCAACCTGAAATGTCACCTATCCAGAGATGCTGCTTGCCCCGTTGATTTTCTCCAGCACTTTGATTCATTTTTTTGTAAACCGGTATCTGCAGTTTTGTTTATATATAACATTACTTTCATACTGCAGTTTGCCTGCTGTTTAACTAGGAAACCTAAGTTAAACTATTTATCGATTACAGCTCTGTCTTCAACACCATAATCCCATCCAAACTCATCTCCAAATGCCTAGACAGAGGAATCAGCACCCCCTCAGCCACTGGATCCTTGACCTCTGACCTCCCGATCACAATCAGCAAGGAAAGGTGAGTGTAGTGGCCATTTGGCTTATTTTGTGTGTCATTAATTATGGCATTGGCCTTTAAATTTTAGACTGCCCATTATTATGTGGGTGGTATTTATGACATATTCTAGGGCGTGTTTGGAGCTAGGTTTCTTGCGCAGAAGCTTAGTTTAGTTTTGGACTTACATGAGGAAGGTTTACCCTTCGACCATGTGATGTTTAACCGAGACACGAGGAGTTTGCTAACGTTTAAGCGATAAGCTGGAGTTTTTTTGTTTTGTTTTTTTTTGAAAATATTTTTTATTGGAGATAAGTACACAAAATATTAACATCATTACCAGTCTTACATTTTTAAATTGATAATATTGTCAATTATTATTACATTGTCTCCAATACATTTTGCCTTTTTTTGTTTTTTTTAAACTAGATAGAACTAAAAAGATAGATGAAGTAAAGAAAGAAAAGAGAGAGAAGAAAAGAGAGAGAAAGAAAAAAAAAAAATTTTTTTTTTAAATTAAAAAAAATAAAAAATAGAACAGAAAAGAAAAAGATAGTTAAAGAATGGAAAAATTTATTAAAATAAAAAATTTTGTTCAAGATATATTCGTACATTTCAGAGTATAACATTTCATCCATTCTTTAGCCCGAGTGTTGGTCAGGTTCCTGTGCTGAACCATTCTGACCCTTTAAATAATCAATAAAGCTGGAGTTTGACGAAGATTAGAGTGTACGAGTCGTAGTATAAGGTTGGATGTATATCTTATTGTTTTTCTTCAACAATAAAGAAACTATTAATTAAAAGACTGTGTTATGAAGATTTTTCCGTGAAGAAGCTCTGAAGGTCTCACGGAGAACTCACATGCGTATTACGACATTCTCCTTAACCATGTAGTTTACTTAATGGCTAGAGGGAGTAATCTCTTGAACGATATAAAAATCTGCCGCTACATAAAGTCGAAGGATACCTCTGACAGGAGGTGAAAGCCAGTCCCAGAGAGTGGGTCAGAAGAGAAGGCTAGGATCTCGAAAGAGGTTTTAGCCAGAAGACCGGTTCCAGCTGGGAACTGAAGACAATAGATCTCAGCCAGAGATGGCCTAGAGGTTTATGCGACAGTGACACGACTTATCTGAAGACATTATCACGAAAATCGTGAGTAGAAATCGACTATTATTCTTTTGAATTGAAGCTGCAAAGCTTTAATTTTAAACGGCTTCTGTAATGAAGAGCCAGATAAATGAATGCAAGCCACTAGCTTGGAAGATAGCCAATATGTGTTTTTTCCATTGTCTGGAGAAATCCAGAAGTCCGATCTAGGATTGTTTTGAAGTCAAGATAAGACACACATTCCTTTTGAACTAACATCATAATTAAGCCTGTGGATGTTGCCTGGATATTCAGTTTGTTATTGTTCCTGAGTAAGATGTTTACACAAAGTTGGAGCAAAATTCAGAGAAGACTTTGTTCGTTCAATTTAAAGACTTGGCAATCTGCCAAGACCTGTTTAATCCATGGAGCAAGAAGATGAAGTAAGTGTCACGACAGAGGAACCACAAGGTGGCAAAGTCAAGCTCAGTCAAGGGCAAGCTGACTACCTGAAAGAAACCAAGAAGGAGGGAAACTCGATATGGGAACAAGTTAACCAGTCAATTGAAAGCTACAGAAAACTCATGTATCGAGAAGATGCAGATAATACTCAAGCTGCCTATCTGAAAAAAACGAGAAGGAAAGAAACAAGGTGTGGAAGAAGATATGGAGGCTATTTGATAGTTTGAACAAACTAATGGAATCAGATGACAAAGTGAACAAGGTAGAAGGGAAGTTAGGCCAGAAACGTGACTTCTACAAAGAGCTTGGAGAAAAGCAGAGCCAACTGCTGGAATCAGAGCCGTCTCAGGAGGAACGTAAAGAATGATGTACAGCTGAAGATATTCAATGATTACATGGATGAGGCGGAGGAGTGGTTATCTGAAATGATACCACAACTTACGCGCTCAACAGCTGGAAGTTCGATGCAACAAGGTGCCGGAATGGAAGATGAGATTACACCACGAGATAGTATCTCGAACATATCTACACGAAGATCAGGACATAAATCTGGTTCTATAGCCAGTTCGGTATCAAGGGTTTCTGCTCGTTTGGGATTTGAAGCTGATCTAGCCACTCTCTCAATAGAAGCAGATGTCTTGAAGAAGAAACATGAGATTGAGCAAGAAGAGGAACAGATGACGTGACGTAAGGAACAACTGGAACTAGACACAAAGATGGCGGTGGTCAAATCTAAGAAGGAGATATTGGAAAGTGAGGGTTCAAGATGCAGCTCTTGAGCATCGAAGACGATGAACTCAGGACCAAGAGGAAAAACTGCTCCAATTGAGTCAGCAGTTGGATCAATTCCACAATTGAGGTTCACTTGATTTCACGGCTATGAAAGCCCATTGGAACAGAGTAAGATGGGTAAAACTTCATCTCAGCTAATGAGTGCTAGATCGAAACAAACTACTTATGGAGTGTCTGTAGATATGTTGGGACAAACCAGCAGACTACGCTTCTCCAAGACCTGATGCACAGGCTTGAGCAAGCCAGTATGAGCCAGGGAGGCCTGTCTATCGTTCGTTGGAGCCAAGCCAAGGTTATCAGGATGGATTATTTGCATGGGCGAATAGGCAAGCTGAATTCAACCAGATGATAGCTCGATGAAATACCTCTCTCACTCTAGCACCAGCAGAAATTCCTACATATGATGGAGATCCTTTGAGGTGTGAAGCTTTGGTAAGGGCATCAGAAGAAGTATTAGAAACAAAAATTACGGATGAAAAGGAGCGGTTACGATTTCTGGTGAAGTACACAAGTGAAGTGTTAAGGTACTTGTAGAAAGTTGCCAAAATGAGCCTGTCAGCCAAGGCTATAAAGAGGCGAGAAGGTTACTTAAAAAGAACGTTATGGTAATGAACAGAGGATTGCTAACGCATACATGGAGAAGGACCATGCTTGGAAAGAAATCAAGCCAGAAGATGGGGAGGCATTGAGTAATTATGCAATATTTCTGAGAGGTTGTTGCAGTTCGATGAAAAGTCTCGGCCACATGGAGGAGATGAATCTTGCAAGCAATACTAGAATCATCATTAGCAAGTTGCCCAGAAGACCGAGAGAAAGGTGGAGAGATGAAGCATGCGGAATATTGGATAAGAGGAAGCAAGTAGCCAGGCTACCACACCTGGTGACATTCTTGGACAAGGAAGTACGGTACATGTTAGAGCCACATCAAGGGACTATTGAAGATCATAAATCTATTGCAACTAACAAAGGTTCTACCTTTACCAAAACTGAAGAAAGATCAGCATTTAAGAAAAGTAGTTTTGCTACCACTATAGGACCTGTGGAAACGACAGATGGTATGAAAGGAAATGTATCTTCCAGCAAGCAAATAGGATTTTGTTTGTTATGTGTTGAAGTGGGTCACACCATAAGATGGTGTCGAAGATTCAAGATGAAAGAATGTGAAGATAAGATGGATTTCTTGAAAGAGAAGGGAATCTGTTTTGGATGTTTGAAAAAAGGACATATGGTGAGAGACTGTAAGAGTCCTATAATTTGTTATGAGTGCAGGCAAAATCATCCTGACACGGCAAAGATGCCACCAGAGCATTGGGAAGAGGAAGAAACGGAACAAATAGATGAAGAACTACCAGAACAAATAGCAGAGGAGGAACCGGAGCAAAAGGAACAGAAGGAGAAGCCAACTACTAGTGATGCTATCACCTCGCCTCAAGTAACAGCTCATATTGGGGCCGGGGTTGAAGCTTGTATCTTTTATTGTACAGTACAGGTAAGGAATAGCAAGACGAATACAGTGTTGCAAACATATGCTTTTTTGGATCACAGAAGTTCGACTACCTTTTGCACAAAAAACCCTGGCGAGAGGGTTGATCATCACAGAAGAGACTAAGAATCAATTACGTACCATGACTAAAGATAAAGAGAGCATGTCATTACATTACAAGTATGGAGATATCCATTCTGGATGAAGATAATTTATATCAATATCTGAAGTGTTTACACATGGAACTATGCCTGTTGGTCGTCAAAATATATCCAGACATGAAGACTTGAAACAATGGCCTCACCTGAAGAATGTCAAAATATCTGAAATAAATTCTAGTGTTGACCTACTTATCGGAACAAATGTTTTGAAGGCATTGGAACCTATACAGATTGTGAGGAGCCAAGGTGATGCAGCGAAAACCCGATTTGGATAGGTTATCTATGGCTTCTTGAGAAGGAATAACGAAAACGGGAATCAGAAGAACTATCCAACCATTGCTGTTAATCAAATATCTACTGATAAATTAGAAAAACTGGTGATGAGGCAATACAATCATAACTTCAATCAAAGTACCAAGAAGGAATCTGAAGAAATGTCTAGAGAAGAGTTAAAGTTTGTGGATATTATGAACTACTCAGTAAAGATCGATGGACACTATTGTCTGGATTTACCTTTCAAACAAGAAAGTGTTAATCTGCCGAATAATCGTCGTAAGGCAGAGCAACGCAACAAGAATTTGAAACACAAGTTTGGCAAGAATCTTAAATTTCATGAAGTAACAATCTCTTTGAAGAATAATTTCCAAAAGAATGATTGCTTAAAATCCATGGCTACTGAGCAGGAAGCAATTCAACCAGTAAAACATCTGACTTCCCTTTGCAATAAGGGAGGATTCACGCTTTCCAAGTGGATTAGTAACAATTGTGAAAGCATTCCACCAGATGATAGAGCCAAAGAAACAGGAGAGTTGGATTTGGACAGAGACAATTTGCCAATGGAAAGAGCACTGGGAGTTACTAATGTTGCACAATTGAAATATGTTAACATAAGAGAAAATCCTGCGGATGAAATTTCCAGAGAACTGACAGCGAACTGCTTCTTAAATGATAAGAGATGGATCAATGAACTAGAGTCTCTCTGTGAGCCAGACAGAGATTGGCCAAAGCTTGAGCTGGGATATGAAATCTCTGCTAATGATCCGGAAATTAAATCAAACCTCACGATGAACTTTATTGCTAAAAATCCTGTTATTCTCTCGAAGGATTTTCACACCAACATTGCTGTTACAACACATCCATGAGTTGATCGGACATGGAGGAAGAATTTTCATGATATCAAAGTTTTGGACTTTTATGTTTTGGAATATATACTGGGTATCATGCCTGATTTTAAGGGTTTGTTGCGCACGGTATGACTTTAAAATAAAGCAGTGTTTTAATAAGATCAATAATCAAGTTATGCTTGCTTCTAGAAGGCGAAAGTGAACATGGAAGAGTTGATGAAGAATTCTGATTGCGGAGATATAGTGCATGCTATTTTCCTCATTAGTATAGTTGTTAGTATCACGTTGTTAGTATCCCTGCCTGTCACGTGGGAGACTGGGGTTCAATACCCCGACTTTTGCTTTTGATATATGTTATGCCTTCATGGCTACTTTTTTGATGTTTATTAATAATTGCCTCGTTATATACTTGGAACGATTAGGGGCCGGTATGTAGTGGCCATTTGGCTTATTTTGTGTGTCATTAATTATGGCATTTGTCTTTCAATTTTTGACTGCCCATTATTATGTGGGTGGGATTTATGACGTATTCTAGGGCGTGTTTGGAGCTAGGTTTCTTGCGCAGAAGCTTAGTTTTTAGTTTAGTTTTGGTCTTAACTGAGGAAGGTTTACCCTTCGACCATGTGAAGTTTAACCGAGACACGAGGAGTTTGCTAACGTTTAAGTGATATGCTGGAGTTTGATGAAGATTAGAGTGTACAAGTCGTAGTATAAGGTCGGATGTATACCTTATTGTTTTTCTTCAACAATAAAGAAATTATTAAATAAAAGACTGTGTTATGAAGATTTATCTGTGAAGAAGCTCTGAAGGTCTCACGGAGAGCTCACGTGCGTATTATGACATTCTCCTTAACCATGTAGTTTACTTAGTGGCTAGAGGGAGTAATCTCTTGAACGATATAAAAATCTGCCGCTACACGTGAGAACACTCCTCCACAATAATTATCACCACTGGCGCCTCGCAAGGATTAATTCTCAGCACCCTATTGTTTAGTTTAGTTTAGTTTAGATTAGAGATACAGCGCGGAAACAGGCCCTTTGGCACACCAGTTCTGCACCGACCAGCGATCCCCGCACGCTAACCTATCCAACACACACTAACCTATCCTACACACTAGGGACAAGTTACATTTATACCAAGCCAATTAACCTACAAACCTGTACTTCTTTGGAGTGTGGGAGGAAAACGAAAATCTCTGGGGAAAACTTAGTGACAAGCTGTTAGGACAACACCCGCTCCCTCAATGTCAGTAAGATGAAGTAGCTAGTTATCGACTCCAGGAAGCGTGGTGGAGTACATGCCCCAATCGGCATCAATAGTGCCACAGTGGAAAAGGTTGAGAGCTCCAGGTTCCCTGGCGTTAATATTACCAATGATCTGTCATGGACGAACCACATTGATGCGACAACGAAGGCAGTACACCATCTCCTCCCTTTCCTCAGGATATTGAGGAAACTTGCTGTGTCTTCAACGACTTCCAAATTTCGACCGATGAACTATATAAAGCATATTGTTGGAGATCATGCTTCACAGCTTGGTTTGGGAAAAACTCTGCCCAAAACCACAGGGAATTGTAGAGTTGTGGATGTTGTCCAATCCATCACACAGACCAGACTACCTACCATTGTCCTCATCTATACTTCATGCTGCCTTGGAAAAGCAGCCAATGTAAACAAAGACTTGGTTTTCACCAAGGCAAATTCCTTGTATGTGTACATACTTGGCCAATAAACATTCATTCATTCATTCATTCAATTATTCCATCTTCTCACCGCTCCTATCGGGCAGAAGATACAGAAGCTTGAGAGTGTGTACCACTAGACTCAGGAACAACTTCTTCCCCTCTGTTATCAGGCTTCTAAACAGTCTTTCCATAAGCAGGGATACAGTCCAATTCACCTCTTCCCCATTGTGTTCATTGGACTTTGTCTACTGAACTGATTGACTACAATGCTTTGAACTCCATTCTACACTTTGTTACTTCCCCTTTGCTCCATCTGCTGTGCTTGAGTTTGACAATTATATTTGTTATGGTATTATCTGATTTTAGTTTGATAGCGTGCAAATCAAAGTTTTTCACAGTACGTCAGTATAGGTGAAAATAATAAACCTAAACTTATAGGCTAGACCTGAAGATCAAATTTTCACTACCTAAAAGGCCTTGCATTGCTAGGATTCGTTACACTCCCTCTAGGTCTACAGTCAGATATGCAAACAGTTACCTCAGCGATTGGGCCCACCTTAGCAACGTTCTGCTGCTGTTTCACAAGGCCCTGCACACCTGCACAAGCTGGGATACTTAACAAAACATATCCCTGCCATTCCACGACAGTTACATCTGATATTGTGGGACCATTCCTTCCTTGCTCTGACTAAGATGTCCAGCAATTTCCAGGATTTAGTACAGATTTCCCCAGAGGCCAGTATACGGCAGAGAGAACTTGGTGATTCACATCACATAAGCTGCAACCATTTCTCAGTGATTAGGGGGCACACACAGGGTTATATACTTGCAGCACTTCTGAAAGTATGTGCCAGGCACTAACTTAATAGAATGCATCTGCTTTCAATGAATGCAAATGTTTTAAATATCGCTCAGATTTTCCTTCCAACATAACAATCAAGCTCATGGCATGTTAGGTAAATGCATAAGCTGCAACGACCTAAGATGACGGAGAGCCATGTGGGTCACCTGAAATATCCAAACTTTGTTATTAGTTTGTTTTTAAAAAATATGAACATTAAACCTAAAATTAGAACACATTGCATAATATCGAAACAAATGCAAAGTAAACTCACTTGTGAACAATGAGTCAACCCCTTTCAGTCTACTTACCTTTCTGAGGATATCACAGTGCAAGTCAACCTCCTTGGCACTAAAACTGTTGCAAAAATGCATTTCAATTGATCCGTGTGAAGAAGGGTCTCAACCTGAAACATCATCCATTCCTTCTCTCCAGAGATGCTGCTTGTCTGCTGAATTACTCCAGCATTTTGTGTCTATCTTCAGTTTTAATTGTTATTACAAGATTTAATATTTTTAGATTTATTACCATTTTGTTTATTTTTTTTCATATTTACCACTCACCCAACCCAATCCCACTAGGGTGGTGCAGAAGTAGAATTACTGCCTTACAGCACCAGAGACCCGGGTTCAATGTGTGCTGTCTGTACGGAGTTTGTACGTTCTCCCTGTGACCCATACGGGTTTTCTCCGGGGATCTCCGGTTTCCTCCCACACTCCAAAGACGTACAGGTTTGTAGGTTAATTGGCTTGGTATCATTGTAAATTGTCCCTAGTGTGCGTAGGACAGTGTTAATGTGCGGGGATCGCTGATTGGCGTGGACTCGGTGGGCCGAAGGGCCTGTTTCGGCGCTGTATCTCTAAGACAAAACTAAACAAAACAATTTCATTCCTTTTACTGCTCTTTTGAGAATGAATTCACTCACCATTTACCCTTCCATCTCAGTGGTTAAAGGGCCTGTCCTACTTTCACGACCTAATTCACGACCTTTTTTACTCATGGACATTTATCATCAGGCTAGAAAAACGCCCCGACCTACTTGATGCCACGAGTACCTACGACTAGCAACACAGCCTGCTACGACCTACCTACGACCTCCTACGACCTCCTACGACCTCGTGACGACCATGCTGCGAGTATGATTCAAGGGCAAACTCGGCAGAGGTCGTGAATGAGGTCGTGAAAGTGGGACAGGCCCTTAAGGAGGCACACAGTACTGGATTCACACTAAAGCAGGACTAAGGATGAAGGAACTTAAGGAATAAACTAACTGGATTGACAGAATGGAACCTCTATGCACAGATAACCAATAAATGTGTTGTTAACAACATAATAGCCATTCATCTCAACTAAAACAAATACGTTTCGAGTGGAGATGTTTGCGAGGAATGGTTTGGATAGTAAAGCCAGAGTTCCACGAATGATCGGATAAAGAGAGCAAAACAACCGATGAAACAGAACATGACAGATATAACATTATTAACATGAGTGAGCTTCAGGCCGTGTACAGAAAGTTCAGAGGGGAAGTAAAAAAATAAATAAGAGGCAAAAACAGCACAGGAGAAAATACTGATAATGTCAAGAGAGTCAAGAGTCAAGAGAGTTTTATTGTCATATGTCCCAGATAGGACAATGAAATTCTTACTTGCTGCAGCACAACAGAATCAGAATATGTAAACATAATACAAAACGGAAGATAAAAGTTCAGTGTGTCCATAGACCATATATATATACAATAAATAAACAGATATGGTGCAATAATAAATAATCGACTGTTGTTGTTCAGAGCTTATTTGATATCATAATTAATAGCCTGATGGCTGTGGGGAAGAAACTGTTCCAGAACCTGGATGTTACAGATTTCATGCTTCTGTACCTTCTTCCCGATGGCAACGGTGAAATAAGTTTAATAAGGAATTTAAGAATAATCTTTGGGCGTGTGAACAGGAAAAGCGGAGAACCTCATATGCAGTGCCAGGTTAAATTGTAGTGTTCAAAAGGGAGTTGGATATGTTACTGAAAGGGAATAACCTGAAGTGTTAAAGGGGAAAGAACAAGGAGTGGGATAAGCTGCGTGTTCTTATATTGAGCATGTATGGTCTCAACAGCTTGAATTGCTTCCTTTTCTGTGCTCTATCCATGCAGTCAGCCAATGGTTCTGCAAATCTGTGACCTAATTAAGTTTCTTCCATATTTCTTGTACTCAGAAAATATTGTACCCAAGAGGAAAAGGAGCAAAAATGTAATCTTTGTCTCTGTACCATTATCCCATTTTTCACCCAAACCCAAATTGCAATTGCAAAGGTACTTTCCCCTGCAACCGCAGGAGATGCAACACCAGTCCCTATACCCCCTCCCTCGATTCTGTCCAGGGAAACCAACAGTCCTATCAGGTGTTCAAGAAGGAACTGCAGATGCTGGAAAATCGAAGGTGGACAAAAGTGCTGGAGAAACTCAGCAGGTGCGGCAGCATCTATGGAGCGAAGGAAATAGGCAGCGTTTCGGGCTGAAACCCTTCTTCAGACCTATCAGGTGAGGCAGAGGTTCACTTGCACCTCCTCCAAACTCGCCTACTGTTCCAGGTGTGAACTCCTATATATTGGCAAGACCAAGCACAGATTGGCGATTGCTTCATCGAACACTTTCGCTCAGCTCGCCTTGGCCTATGCGATCTCCTGGTTGCCAAGCACTTTAACTTCCCCTCCCATTCCCATACTGACCTTTCTGTCTTAGACCTCCTCCACTGTCAGAATGCCAGATGCAAATTGGAGGAACAGCACCTCATATTTTGCTTGGGCAGCTTACAACCCAGCGGTATGATCCTGATTTCTCTAACTTCAAGTAACCCTTACATCCCCACTCCCTCTGTTCCTCCCCCACCCTAGTCATCATACTAGATTCACTGTCGTCCTGCTGAGTTTCACTCTTTGTATAACTTGTTATCACCTTCCCCCAACAACAATGGACCTTTGTGGGCTCCATTCCTTGATCATCTTTGCTGGCTTTTATTTGTCCTTTTGCATATTTTTCATTCATTTGCTCTATGTACCTTTTCATATCTCTCATTTCCCTCTCCCCTGACTCTCAGTCTGAAGAAGGGACTCGACCCGAAACGTCGCCTATTCCTTTTCTCCAGAGATGTTGTCTGGCCCGCTGAGTGACTCCAGCTTTTTGTGTCTGTCTTTGGTGTAAACCAGCATCTGCAGTTCCTTTCCACACTCTCAGTATCCATGACACTACCTCCATCACATTAGTCATCAGATTCAGCAAGAATTCCATGCCTCTTCTCTCAATGTTTGTTGCTCTCTCCTGACCCTCTTTACTATAATTGCAAACAATGTATTATTCATAATAAACACTAAATGCTGGAGTAACTCAGTGGGACTGGCAGCATCTCTGGATAGATGGAATGGGTGACGTTTTGGGTCGAGACTGAAGAAGGGTGTAAACGAGCATCTTCATATCTTTCCTACACAGAGTATTATTCATCCTCAGTGAAGAGATAGATCTCAAGATACCACATGAGCAACTAATCAGTCAACATACAGAGTACAGAGATTTGTCCTAGTATTAGGATTGTCCTAGGGTGGCACAGTGGTGCAGCAGTAGAGTTGCTGCCTAACGGCGCATGCAGTGTGGGTTTTCTCCGAGATGTTCGGTTTCCTTCCACACTCCAAAGAAGTACAGGTATGTAGGTTAATAGGCTTGGTGCATGTGTAAAATTGTCCGTAGCGAGTGTAGCATAGTGTTAGAAACATAGAAACATAGAAACATAGAAAATTGGTGCAGGAGTAGGCCATTCGGCCCTTCGAGCCTGCACCGCCATTCAATATGATCATGGCTGATCATCCAACTCAGTATCCTGTACCTGCCTTCTCTGCACACCCCCTGATCCCTTTAGCCACAAGGGCCACATCTAACTCCCTCTTAAATATAGCCAATGAACTGGCCACAACTACCCTCTATGGCAGAGAATTCCACAGATTCACCACTCTCTGTGTGAAAAATGTTCTCATCTCGGTCCTAAAAGACTTCCCTTTATCCTTAAACTGTGACCCCTTGTTCTGGACTTCCCCAACATCGGGAACAATCTTCCTGCATCTAGCCTGTCCAACCCCTTAAGAATTTTGTAAGTTTCTATAAGATCCCCCTCAATCTTCTAAATTCTAGCGAGTACAAGCCGAGTCTATCCAGTCTTTCTTCATATGAAAGTCCTGACATCCCAGGAATCAGTCTGGTGAACCTTCTCTGTACTCCCTCTATGGCAAGAATGTCCTTCCTCAGATTTGGAGACCAAAACTGTACACAATACTCCAGGTGTGGTCTCACCAAGACCCTGTACAACTGCAGTAGAACCTCCCTGCTCCTATACTCAAATCCTCTTGCTATGAAGGCCAACATACCATTCGCTTTCTTCACTGCCTGCTGCACCTGCATGCCTACTTTCAATGACTGGTGTACCATGACACCCAGGTCTCACTGCATCTCCCCATTTCCTAATCGGCCACCATTTAGATAATAGTCTGCCTTCCCGTTTTTGCCACCAAAGTGGATAACCTCACATTTATCCACATTATACTGCATCTGCCAAACATTTGCCCACTCACCCAGCCTATCCAAGTCACCTTGCAGTCTCCTAGCATCCTCCTCACAGCTAACACTGCCCCCCCAGCTTAGTGTCATCCGCAAACTTGGAGATGTTGCTTTCAATTCCCTCGTCCAGATCATTAATATAAATTGTAAATAGCTGGGGTCCCAGCACTGAGCCTTGCGGTACCCCACTAGTCACTGCCTGCCATTGTGAAAAGGACCCGTTTACTCCTACTCTTTGCTTCCTGTTTGCCAGCCAGTTCTCTACCCACATCAATACTGAACCCCCAATACCGTGTGATTTAAGTTTGTATCCTAATCTCTTATGTGGGACCTTGTCGAAAGCCTTCTGAAAGTCCAGATACAACACATCCACTGGTTCTCCCCTATCCACTCTACTAGTTACATCCTCAAAAAATTCTATAAGAATTCTCTATAAATTCTCGCAGTGGGAGAGCTACTACCTTACAGCGCCAGAGACCCGGGTTTGATCCCGACTACGGGGAGAGTGGACGCTGGCGCGCTTTAGCAGCCGTTGCTCTCTCTTCCATATTGTGTTTTTTGATTTTTGTTTTTGGATTGAATTCTGGCTTTAATTTCTGTACTCGTGATGTCTTTACTATTTATTTCATTCCGCTTACATGTTTCCACACTTTGTTAAACTTTGTAAGGTGTCCTTGAGACTTTTGAAAGGCGCCCATAAATAAAATGTATTATTATTATTATTATTATTACGGGTGCTTGTCTGAACGGAGTTTGTACCTTCTCCCCCTAACCTGTGTGGGTTTTCTCCAAGATCTTTGGTTTCCTCCCACACTCCGAAGACGTACAAGTTTGTAGGTTAATTGGCTTGGTTACCAATGTAAAATTGTCCCTAGTGTGTGTGTAGGGTAGTGTTAATGTGCGGGGATCGCTGGTCGGTGCGGACTCGGTGGGCGGAAGGGATAGTTTCCGCGCTGTATCTCTGAACTAAATTAAAGTAAAAACTTGAAACACTTTATCTGCTTAAAAATCGCATTTATTGTCTTTGAATCCCATATCAGGTAGTTTGTGACTGGGTAGATAACTCAGAATGATAAGCCCTGCTGAAAACCACACAAATGAATGAATATGTGAGCAGGTGGTTCTTAGACTAGTTCCCCCTCTGTGCTCAGGAACAGAATCTGAATGGAGGATTACGTTATAATACCATTAGCATCAGTGCTTAAAGGACGTGGAACTTCCTTCCACATTGCAAATTAAATGTTACTAATTCATTCATACTTTGCTGGGAATGGTGACATCTGGCCTGCACTGTAACAAATCCGATTTTTCAACTCAAATTAGTCTCTTGTTCTCCTGCGTTATTTTCTATTTTACCCCTTCATTACAAGGCAGTCGTACCCTCACAGCTCATGATTGTGCAGGTGAGAGAGAGAGGGGAACAGGGACAAAGAAGGGGAGAGATGGTGGGAACGAGTAAGGAAGGAAGGAAAGATGAAAGGAGTTATTAAATCCATTTACTGTAATATAAGTCATTATTCTCTTGTATTCAAGCCTATCCAGTTTCTTCATCAGTGAAGATAGACACAAAATGCTGGAGTAACTCAGCGGGACAGGCAGCATCTCTGGAGAGAAGGAATGGGTGACGTTTTGGGTTGAGGCCCTTCTTCAGACTGAAAGTCAGGATGTGTTGGTTGGGAATTTAAGGAATGAGCTTCTAGGCATGGCAGAGATGAGATGAGATCATGTTAAATGCCTGACCTGGCTGGATGCACCATGTGGTCACATGCTGTATTATTTTTGTCTTCAATTCATCTTGGGACAGTGGGAGGCAATATGGTCTCTGAGTCAGAAGGCTTCAGATTCTGTCACCCTGCGAAAGGGGCCTTGGTTGTAGATCAGCATTTCTTAGAACTAGGTCTGGAACTGTTCATTTGCCTTGACGACTTTTTTCGGAGGAGATGCAGGAAAACCGTGGTGCTTTGTATGCCTACCCTCACTTGGATCAAATGACCTCTAAGATTCCCAAGCAAGGATTCAAAATGATAATATGCCATGAGGCCGCCCATGTTATAAAGTATAGCCACCTTGCGTTTTATGCCTGTTTGATTTATACCTTTTGGGGATAATGCATTTAATTAATGCCAAAGTCTAATTTACGCGCTCGTATTTTTGAAGTAACACACACCAAATTTATGCCTGTCAGCGTAGTCACCGGCAATACTAGACACGGTACTGTACGATACAACATTGTTGGTGTCCTGCAAGCTTACACTTGCTGCTTTTTCAGATATCGGTCGTGCCATCTTTGCCTAGAATAATGGCAGTCATAAATGAACTGTTTGTTGTGTGAACTTAGACATGAATATGACTTTTCCCTTAACCTGTACCATTTACAGATGTTCTTATGGTAATTATGTCGGAAAGAACTGCAGATGCTGTTTTAAATCAAAGGTAGATACAAAATGCTGGAGTAACTCAGCGGGAGAGGCAACATCTCTGGAGAGAAGGAAAGAAACGTCACCCATTCCTTCTCTCCAGAGATGCTGGCTGACCCGCTGAGTTACTCCAGCATTTTGTGTCTACCTTCTTATGGTTAATAGTTCAGTTTAGTTCATTGTCACATGTGCCGAGGTGCAGTGAAAAGCTTTTGTTGCGTGCAAACCAGTTCAGCAGAAAGACAGTACATGATTACAATTGATCCATTTACAGTGTATGGATATATGCTAAGGGAACAACGTTTAGTGCAAGGTAAAGCCAGCAAGGATAGTCCGTAGGTCATCAAAGAGGTAGATGGTAGTCCAGCACTGCTCTCTGATTGTGGTCGGATGATTCAGTTGCCTGATCACAGCTGGGAAGAACAGCTGTCTCTGAATCTGATGTACATGTTTAATTACATATTAATTATATAAATAAAATATGTTTAATTTACGCGTTCTTGAGATGCGCGCTTTACTAGAACGTAACTCCCGCATAAAATGAGAGGTGGCTGTACCTAAAAGGTCAAGTGTAGTCAAAGTAAATTCAGACAAAATTCAGTTATTATAGGCTGGCTTCGGAACAGTGCACGGGTCAATGGGTGACAAATTCACAATCTCAGAATGCAACATCTACTCCACAGTTTACGAGTTTAGTTAGCTGGATTGCAAAGTTTTGTATCACCATTCATCCCAAGGGCATTGCTTCTTAGAACCACAATCCCACTTGTTTTAGAAGCAAGTTCTAATTTAGTCATTAACCACACTCTTTTCTCATAACTGTTTATTTTCTACAGATGCGAAGACACTTTACATGGCATTATCGTGAAGTAATAATAGATCACATTTGTCCCCAGTGCCACAAGTACAGCTGAAAGTCACTGTTTAAAAATCAAATCGTACTATTTTTTTCAGGGGGCATTTACACTTTTTAAAGAATTGCCTTCTGCATTCCTGGGTCTCCTTCTTTAAGACATTAATCCCAAGTGAAAGGAGAAATAGGAATGGTGCCTGCAGTTCTAAGCTATGACCAGCGAGCAGAATGTAGAAAAGAGTTGTAACTTATCTGAATTCCAACTATGGATACTGCTGGATTGCTGGCAAGTTTGACTTACAATAACAGGTACAGGTTACAGATGCTTGGATTTCTATGTAGAACAGTTAGATCTTCCTACATATGATGTTTACACATATTATTTAACTTACTCATTGGGTATGAACGTAAAGAATCTCACTGTGCCTAGTCACACGTGACAATAATGTATCCCATTCCATTTCATTACCAATGATGCTGCCACTATCTCCTCAAAGCAGTTACTTAACTACATACATACCTTAAGAAGATAGACACAAAATGCTGGAGTAACTCAGCGGGACAGGCAGCATCTCTGGAGAGAAGGAATGGGTGACGTTTCGGGTTGAGACCCTTCTTCAGATCTGAAACTTCACCCATTCCTTCTCTCCAGAGATGCCGCCTGTTCCGCTGAGGTACTCCAGCATTTTGTGTCTATCTTCGGTTTAAACCAGCATCTGCCGTTCCTTCCTACAGCACCTGAATGTCTTTCTGATTGTTCCTGTTTGGTGCCTTTCGATTCAAGTATACACAGCCAGCATCCTTTCACATTTGGAGCGGTGCTCAGCAGCAGAGTTCAGTGAGTTGGGTTTTGGTGTATTTTAGCACATTTGTTTGCAAAATAATTTTATGCCATTCAGTGTCCCCGCCTATAAGTGGAAAACAATTTCACGGACTGCAACCAGAGCCAGTTCAGAAGCAGCATAACCAGACAAAAAGCAAATCTCCACACTTTCCATCCCCAATAATATTATGCTTTAACCTTGGCATCACACTAGCCACATGACTTACTTAGAGATAGTTGTGTCCAAGTGTTTGCCTCAAGCCTGTAGTTACTAACAACATCAGAAACTTGACTCAGGCTGTTCAAAATCTTTTTTTAAACTGCAACCTTTTTTGCCATCACTTTATTAGGAACTCAAACTCAGATCCTATGGATGAAACAAATATTTTTTCACTTTTAATACATTCATATTTTTCAAAACTTCTCACACACACACACACACACACACACACACACACACACACACACACACACACACACACACACACACACACACACACACACACACACACGCACACACACACACACATGCACACACACACACACACACACACACACACACACACACACACACACACACACACACACACACACACACACACACACACACACACACACATATATATATATATCCACATAAAGAGCAAAAACATATTTATATCTATATATATATATATCTATATATATAAATATATATATATGTTTTTGCTCTTTATGTGAATATCTATATAATTAAAAGTATCATCTTGACCAGTTCCTGTCTGCGCTGTAGATTGATTTTAGAAAAAATGCTACCATATATAGTTATGATTTTTGGCCATCTTACTCACAGTCCTCCTCCGCTGAGCAGGCCACGAGTATTTTTCCCATCGATGAAAAAAAAAGTTACGAGTGTTTAAAAACCTTGAGATCCTCTCGCCTGTCAATCACCGCGATGAAGGTAACGCCCCTTCCTGGGCGGGGGGGGGGGGGCAGGACTATAAAACCCCGGATGCCTGGACGTGACTCAGTCACTCTGCAAGATCGCGAGGGGGAGGCCACGACTCTCATTCTAAGCTTTTAATCAACTGAACTGTGGGTCTGCAATGTACTTGCAATAAATGATTTGTTAGCCCTTAATGACAATGCCATGAGTTGTTTAGCCTGCTGCCCTGCCTGTGCTTGAAACTGCAATGCTTTTTTAGGTCCGACTGTGTTCGGAAGGAATAAATGCTTTATTAGGTCCAACTGTGTTTGGTTCAAAGGTCCCGCTGATTGCGTAATTTCCGGTGAGTGCAGAGGTCGCGCTGATTGCGTAATTTCCAGTAAGTGCAGAGGTCACGCTGACTGCGGAAGCCTCACAGTGGAGAGGCCGCGTTTTGCCGTGTGAGTATTCAAGAAAGGTTACTGCCATATATATAGTGTGTTAGTCAGTGAGTGTGTGTGTATGTGTTTGTGAGTGTATGTGTGTGTGAGTGGGTCTGTATGTGTGTGTGTGTTTACATTGGCTTTGGTGGAGAGGTGAAATATGCGTTGGGGGACCAGCCCTCCCGTGTGAAGCTGGAACCCAACAGGTCCCACTTAGTCTAGTATATATATAATATATATATACACACACACACACACGCGCACGCGCACACGCACACGCACACGCACACGCACACGCACATGCGCACGCACACAAACACACACGCACACACACACACACACACACACACACACAGACACACACACACACACACACACACACACACACACAACTTGATTATATATATATATATTTCTGGAGCGCTAGTATGGGTGTGGTGGGCCGAAGGGACTGGTTTCCAGAGGGTTAGTATGGACCTTGTGGGCCGAATGGATTCTTGGGCTGGCAGCTCAGTCACTCAGGCCTGGTGGGCTGGTAGCTCAGAAATTGCCAGAAATTCTGCCCTAAACAGGTGAGAGACTCTGTGAGAGAGAAAGGGGAGAGGGTGGAGAATCAATTTTAGACATTTTTCATCTTTTTCTGCAGATCACAGCAATGAAGGATGAAAGTCTATCCTGGTCTAGATCACACAGGGAGCAAATGAAGGGAGGGAGAAAAATACTGGGGTGAGGTTTAATACTTAGAAACATAGAAAATAGGTGCAGGAGGGGGCCATTCGGTCCTTCGAGCCAGCACCGCTATTCATTGTGATCATGGCTGATCGTCCCCTATCAATAACCCGTGCCTGCTTTCTCCCCATATCCCTTGACTCCACTAGCTCCTAGAGCTCTATCTAACTCTCTCTTAAATCCATCCAGTGACTTGGCCTCCACTGCCCTCTGTGGCAGGGAATTCCATAAATTCACAACTCTCTGGGTGAAAAAGTTTTTTCTCACCTCAGTATTAAATGACCTCCCCTTTATTCTAAGACTGTGGCCCCTGGTTCTGGACTCGCCCAACATTGGGAACATTTTTCCTGCATCTAGCTTGTCCAGTCCTTTTATAATTTTTATATGTTTCTATAAGATATCCCCCCATCCTTCTAAACTCCAGTGAATACAAGCCTAGCCTTTTCAATCTTTCCTCATATGACAGTCCCGCCATCCCAGGGATCAATCTCGTGAACCTACGCTGCACTGCCTCAATCACAAGTATGTCCTTCCTCAAATTAGGAGACCAAAATTGTACACAATACTCCAGATGTGGTCTCACCAGAGCCCTATACAACTGCAGAAGAACCTCTTTACTCCTATACTGAAATCCTCTTGTTATGAAGGCCAACATTCCATTATCTTTCTTCACTGCCTGCTGTACCTGCACGCCAACTTTCAGTGACCGGTGTACAAGGACGCCCAGGTCTCGCTGCACCTCCCCCTTACATAACCTAACCCCATTGAGATAATAATCTGCCCCCTTGTTTTTGCCGCCAAAGTTGATAACATCACATTTATCTATATTATACTGCATCTGCCACGCATCTGCCCACTCACTCAACCTGTCCAGGTCACCCTGCAACCTCCTAACATCCTCTTCACAGCTCACACTGCCACCCAGCTTTGTGTCATCTGCAAACTTGCTAGTGTTGCTCCTAATTCCCTCATCCAAATCATTAATATATATGGTAAGCATTTGCGGCCCCAACACCAAGCCTTGCGGCACTCCACTCGCCACTGCCTGCCATTCTGAAAAGGACCCGTTCACTCCTACTCTTTGCTTCTGATCTGCCAACCAATTTTCTATCCATGTCAACACCCTACCCCCAATACCATGTGCTCTAATTTTAGTCACCAGTCTCCCGTGAGGGACCTTATCAAGGGGAATACTTATGATGGGCCAAAGGATCTCCTCCTGGGCCTGATGGGCCGAATGGGGTTTAAAAAAAATCTGAGTGAAATCTCTGTGAAAGGCACGTTTTCTGGACTTTTCCTGGCCTGGCACAGGCCTTTTGGGCCAAAATGCACCTCCTGGGCTGATACGGGCATTTTGGGCAAAGGGGACAGGTTTCTCGGCTAATAGGGGCCTTGTTGGCCGAAATTAGGGGTTTCAGGCAGGCCAAACAACTCATTTCATTTAATTTCCATTTCATTTCAAGCACAGGGCAGGCCAAACAGCTCATTGCATTTTCATGTAATTTCCCAATTCCATTGCAGTTTCAAGGATAGGGCAGGCCAAGTAGCTAATTGCATTTTCATTTCACTTCCATTGCCATTGCAGTTTCAAGCACAACGCAGGCCAAACAGCTGATTGCATTTTCATTTCACTTCCATTGCCATTGCAGTTTCAAGCACAGGGGAGGCCAAGCCAAACAGCTGATTGCATTTTCATTTCATAGAAACATAGAAACATAGAAAATAGGTGCAGGAGTAGGCCATTCGGCCCTTCAAGCCTGCACCGCCATTCAATATGATCATGGCTGATCATCCAACTCAGTATCCTGTACCTGCCATCTCTCCATACCCCCTGATCCCTTTAGCCACAAAGGCCACATCTAAATCCCTCTTAAATATAGCCAATGAACTGGCCTCAACTACCTTCTGTGGCAGAGAATTCTGTGTGAAAAATGTTTTTCTCATCTCGGTCCTAAAAGACTTCCCCCTTATCCTTAAACTGTGACCCCATGTTCTGGACTTCCCCAACATCGGGAACAATCTTCCTGCATCTAGCCTGTCCAACCCCTTAAGAATTTTGTAAGTTTCTATAAGATCCCCCCTCAATCTTCTAAATTCTAGCGAGTACAAGCCGAGTCTATCCAGTCTTTCTTCATGCGAAAGTCCTGACATTCCAGGAATTAGTCTGGTGAACATTCTCTGTACTCCCTCTATGGGAAGAATGTTTTTCCTCAGATTAGGAGACCAAAACTATACGCAATACCCTGTACAACTGCAGTAGAACCTCTCTGCTGCTATACTCAAATCCTTTTGCTATGAGTGCTAACATACCATTCGCTTTCTTCACTGCCTGCTGCACCTGCATGCCTACTTTCAATGACTGGTGTTGCATGACACCCAGGTCTCGTTGCATCTCCCCTTTTCCTAATCGGCCACCATTCAGATAATAGTCTACTTACCTGTTTTTGCCACCAAGGTGGATAACCCCACATTTATCCACATTATACTGCATCTGCCATGCATTTTCCCACTCACCCAACCTATCCAAGTCACCTTGCAGCCTCCTAGCATCCTCCTCACAGCTAACACTGACCCCCAGCTTCGTGTCATCCGCAAACTTGGAGATGTTGCATTCAATTCCCTCGTCCAAATCATTAATATAAATTGTAAATAGCTGGGTTCCCAGCACTGAGCCTTGCGGTACCCCACTAGTCACTGCCTGCCATTCTGAAAAGGACCCGTTTACTCCTACTCTTTGTTCCTGTCTGCCAGCCAGTTCTCTATCCACATCAATACTGAACCCCTAATAACGTGTGCTTTAAGTTTGTATACTAATCTCTTATGTGGGACCTTGTCGAAAGCCTTCTGAAAGTCCAGATATAACACATCCACTGGTTCTCCCTTATCCACTCTACTGGTTACATCCTCGAAAAATTCTATAAGATTCGTCAGACATGATTTACCTTTCATAAATCCATGCTGACTTTGTCCAATGATTTCAAATGTGCTGCTATCCCATCTTTAATATCTGATTCTAGCAGTTTCCCCACTACCGATGTTAGACTAACTGGTCTGTAATTTCCCATTTTCTCTCTCCCTCCCTTTTTAAAAAGTGGGGTTACATTAGCTACCCTCCAATCCTCAGGAACTACTCCAGAATTTAGAGTTTTGAAAAATTATCATTAATGCATCCACTATTTCTGGGGCTACTTCCTTAAGTACTCTGGGATGCAGCCTATCTGGCCATGGGGATTTATCGGCCTTTAATCCATTCAATTTACCTAACACCACTTCCCGGCTAACCTGGATTTCACTCAGTTCCTCCATCTCATTTGACCCCCGGTCCCCTGCTATTTACGGCAGATTATTTATGTCTTCCATAGTGAAGACAGAATCAAAGTAGTTATTCAATTGGTCTGCCATGTCCTTGTTCCCCATGATCATTTCACCTGTTTCTGACTGCAGGGGACCTACATTTGTGTTAACTAATCTTTTTCTCTTCACATATCTATAAAGACCTTTGCAGTCAGTTTTTATGTTCCCTGCCTGTTTTCTTTCATAATCTATTTTCCTTTTCCTAATTAAGCCCTTTGTCCTCCTCTGCTGGACTCTGAATTTCTCCCAGTCCTCTGGTAGGCTGCTTTTTCTGACTAATTTGTATGCTTCATCTTTTGTTTTGATACTATCCCTGATTTCCCTTGTTATCCACGGATGCACTACCTTCCCTGATTTATTCTTTTGCCAAACTGGGAAGAACAATTTTTGTAGTTCATCCATGCAGTCTTTAAATGCCTTCCATTGCATATCCATCGTCAACCCTTTAAGAATCAATTGCCAGTCTATCTTGGCCAATTCACATCTCATACCATCAAAGTTACCTTTCTTTAAGTTCAGAACCCTTGTTTCTGAATTAACTATGTCACTCTCCATCCTAATGAAGAACTCAACCATATTATGGTCACTCTTGCCCAAGGGGCCACGCACAACAAGACTGCTAACTAACCCTTCCTCATTACTCAATACCCAGTCTAGAATAGCCTGCTCTCTCGTTGGTTCCTCTACATGTTGGTTTAGTAAACTATCCCGCATACATTCCAAGAAATCCTCTTCCTCAGCACCCCTGCCAATTTGATTCACCCAATCTATATGTAGATTGAAGTCACCCATTATAACTGATTTACCTTTGTTGCACGCATTTCTAATTTCCTGTTTGATGCCATCCCCAACTCCACTACTACTGTTAGGGCCTGTACACAACACCCACTAGCGTTTTCTGCCCCTTAGTGTTTTGCAGCTCTACCCATATCGATTCCACATCCTCCAAGCTAATGTCCTTCCTTTCTATTGCGTTAATCTTCTCTCTAACCAGCAACGCTACCCCACCTCCTTTTCCTTTCTCTCTATCCCTCCTGAATATTGAATATCCCTGGATGTTCAGCTCCCAGCCTTGGTCACCCTGAAGCCATGTCTCCGTGATCCCAACTATATCATATTCATTAATAACTATCTGCACATTCAACTCATCCACCTTATTACGAATGCTCCTTGCATTGAGACACAAAGCCTTCAGGCTTGTTTTTACAACACTCTTACCCCTTATACAATTATGTTGAAAAGT
This sequence comes from Malacoraja senta, assembly GCA_038087875.1. NCBI lineage: Eukaryota > Metazoa > Chordata > Chondrichthyes > Rajiformes > Rajidae > Malacoraja > Malacoraja senta. The sequence goes on from CM075980.1 coordinate 46,507,075, forward strand.
GGCCCCTGGATATGTCTGCCTGCCACTTTTACTTTTCACCTTACTACCTATTGCTTCTACCCTCATTAGCACCCCTCTGTCTCTCTGCTCACACATTTAAGAAACCCACCACCTCTTATTCTCTGTTTATTATCTTTTTCTTCTTTCTCCCCTACATGTTGTGTCTGAGTGTTTCCCTTCTCTGCCTCCTGCCTCACACACAGTCTACTAGCTTTCTCTATTTGAGTCCCTCCCCCCAACCATTCTAGTTTAGAGTCTCCCCAGTAGACTTTGCAAATCTCCCCACCAGGATATTGGTCCCCCTCGGGTTCCAGTGCAACCCGTCCTTTTTGTACAGGTCACACCTTCCCCAAAAGAGGTCCCAATGATCCAGAAACTTGAATCCCTGCCCTCTGCACCAGTCCTTCAGCCACGCATTTATCCTCCACCTCGTTCCATTCCTACTCTCACTGTCGCGTGGCACAGGCAGTAATCTTGAGATTGTTACCTTTGCGGTTCTTCTCCTTAACTCTCCTCCTAACTCCCTAAATTCTCCTTTCAGGACATCTCCTTTTCTACCTATTTCATTGGTACCTATATGTACCATGACCTCAGGCTCCTCTCCCTCCCATTTCAGGATATCTTGGACATGTTCAGACACATCCCAGACCCTGGCACCAAGGAGGCAAACTACCATCCGGGTCTCCTGACTGTGTCCACAGAATCGCCTATCTGACCCCCTAACTATAGAGTCCCCTATTACTATTGCCCTCCTCTTCTTTTCCATACCCTTCTGAGCAACAGGGCCGGTCTCTGTACCGGAGACCCGGCCGCTGTCGCTACCCCCAGGTAGGCTGTCCCCCCCAACAGTGCTCAAACAGGAGTACTTATTGCCAAGGTGTACAGCCACCGGGGTACTCTCTAGTCCCTGCCTCTGCCCCTTGCCCCTCCTAACCGTGACCCACTTGTCTGCCTCCCGTGGTCTTGGAGTGATCACCTCTCTATAACTCCTCTCTATGACCTCCTCACTTTCCCTGACCAGACAGAGGTCATCGAGCTGCTGCGCCAGGTTCCTAATACGGTCCCTTAGGAGCCCCATCTCGACGCACCTGGCGCAGATGTGGACGTCTGGAAGGCTATGAGACTCCATGACCTCCCACATCTGACATCCAGAACAGTAAACTGCCCTGGGCCTCATACTCCCCCCTTACCCAGGATACAATACAAAGTGCTGGAAGAAATCAGCAGGGATCTGACTCCCAATCAGCTGCTTCCTTTAGTCCGCTTCCACCAATCAGCGGCTTCCTCAAGCCCACTTATTTTGAAATGTGAAATGTGATGGAACGTTACAGATTGGGTACTCCTCCCGCACCAACGGTTCCTGGGCCTCTGTGAATCAAAGCCCCGCGATCGGGTTTTAAACCCACTGCACGGACGTAGCTCCTCCCGCACCAACGGCTCCTGGGCCTCTGTGGAAACAAAGCCCCGCGATCGGGTTTTAAACCTACCGCGCGGATGTCGCTCCTCCCACACCAACGGCTCCTGGGCCTCTCTTTCACTAACATTGCCATTGCATTTTCAAGCACAGGGCAGGCCAAGCCAAACAGCTGATTGCATTTTCACTTCACTTCCATTGCCATTGTAGCTTCAAGCACAGGGCAGGCCAAGCCTAACAGCTGATTGCATTTTACCTTCACTTCCATTGCCATGGCAATTTCAAGCACAGGGCAGGCCAAGCCAAACAGCTGATTGCATTTTCACTTCATTTCCATTGCCATTGTTGTTTCAAGCACAGGGCAGGCCAAGCCAAACAGCTCACTGCATTTTCACTTCATTTCCGTTGCCATTGCAGTTTCAAGCACAGGGCATGCCAAACAACGCATTTCGTTTTCATTAAGGGCTAACAATTCATTTATTGCAAGTACATTGCAGACTTACAGTTCAGTTGATTCACAGCCTAGAATGAGAGTCGTGGCCTCTCTCTCATGATCTTTCAGAGTGAATGAGTCATGTTCAGGCATCCGGGGTTTTATAGTCCTGCCCCTCCCCCCCCCCCCAGAAGGGGCGTTACCTTCATTGCGGTGATTGACCGGCGAGAGGATCTCAAGGTTTTTTAAACACTCATAACTTTTTTATTTTTCATCGATGGGAAAAATCCTCGGGGCCTGCTCAGCGGAGGAAGACTGTGAGTAAGATGGCCAAATATCATAGCGATATAAGGTAGCATTTTTTCTAAAATCAATATACAGTGCAGACAGGAAGTGGTCAAGTTGAGACTTTTAATTATATATATATATAAATACTTTTACTCATTATGCATCAATATCTTTCAAAGCCTCTAAAATGTGTGTAGGTATATACTGTAGCTGTTGCCCCTTGCAACATCAATAGGTAAAGTGGGGCAAGTTTAGAACAAAGCCTGCCCATGAGACAGCTGGGAACATCTTTAGTGAATGGATATCATCCTCTCCTCTTCCCCACTACTTTGCCTCCAGCTCTCAAAATGTGTTGAGTTTGTTAAAATACACAAAGTACTGGAGTAACTCAGCAGCTCAGGCAAAATCTTTGGAGAACGTGGACAGGTGGTGTTTTAGGTTGGTGCAAGGTTTGAGACAAAAGGATTGAAGAGTTACCAATTGTGAAGCTAGAGGAAGGAATGTCGGTGGAAGAGGAGGAGGAGAGCAGAAGTAAATTTGATAATGCTTCAAAATGTCCTTGCCATACACAAACACTAGAAAATCATTAAAAATGAAATAAACAATTACAACTTAGCATAAATGGTCAAATCACCCATCGTATAGATCGTATAAAAACATTACTGAAAGCAAATGATTAAAACACGTATCATTTGTCTTTCTTCACCTTTCCTCATTACAGTAAACGGGCTCATGGATTCTGGCATGGATCCATTGGCAGGAATGTTTTGGCAGGCCTGGGACTTCCTATTTGGATACCCATGCACCAAGGTTCAGGACTTCCTGGGATTAGTGCGACTAAATTCCATTCATTGTGGAATTGCTGGCACTTACCAGCAAGTACCAGGCCAATAATTGCAAAATTTAATCAGAAGTCTGATGCACCTTCTCATGTTTTACACATTTTTATTAGTTGCCTTGTTAAAAATATGTGATGGCTACAGTGACCATTAGAGGGCACTCATACACAATTCATTACATTAAAATGGTGATTCCTCGCCAGAAGCTGGAGTTGCCTTCTCTTTGGATTTTGAAAACTACTTTAAAAAGAACAATCTCTCTCTCTCACACACACACTTACACTTACACACACTTTCACACACATTTACACACACATACTTACACACACACACACACACACACACTTCAAGGTTTAGCTCAGAAGGTAGACAAAAAAGCTGGAGAAACTCAGCGGATGAGGCAGCATCTATGGAGCGAAGGAAATAGGCGACGTTTCGGGTCGAGACCCTTCTTCAGCTCAGCCTCCTTCGCATTTTATATAGAAATGTATTGATGCCTCAGTGAATCTTACTGAATGTTCTATTTTCTAATGGTGTTTAAGAAATGTAAATTATATCAAATACTTACAAAAATATTATATTGACATTGTTAATATTTTGTTGCTTGAACAATGAACGATTCAATATAGAAAAGTTGAAATCCAATTGAATCCATTTCTGGAGAGTCTGCTGTACTCAAAGAATGTAATCATGTATCGTGTATCTATACACTGTAAATGGATCTTTTGTAATCATGGATTGTCTTTCTGCTGACTGGTTAGCACACAACAAAAGCTTTTCACTGTACCTCGGTACATGTGACAATAAACTGAACTAATGTTTGAATCTTCGATAATTCGCTGTAATTATTTAAAATAGTCAACTAGATTCTAACTCTTCAGTGCATTAACACCAATCTATTTTCTTAGCCTTAAGGGCCTGTCCCACTATACGAGGTAATTCAAGAGTTCTCCCGAGTTCTCCCCTGATTCGAGCTTGTGTAATGTACGTAGCGGGTACGTAGGGGCTTGTACGAGTAAAAAGTAACATTTTTTTCATCACGAGTATTTTTTTACTCGTGGACATTTTTTGCAGTGTTGTAAAAACGTCACTATTTCCCGAGTACCTACCGTTACTCGTACGAGCCGCTTCGTGACATCCACGAGCTCCTACGTACCCGCTACGTACATTACAAGCGCTCGAATCAGGGGAGAACTCGGGAGAACTCTTGAATTACCTCATACAGTGGGACAGGCCCTTTAAGATTACTTCCCTCAGTATCTCCATCGTTCACCAACATAGCCCAGCATACCACAAGTGTACATCTGTAATTTGTCTTCAGTAACATGCGCGACTTTGAGAACCGGTAGTTTCCCTCCAAGGTGCCCCTCTCCAGCTTGCACATAACCAAGAGTATAGTGTGAGAAGGAACTGCTGCTGCTGGTTTAAACCGAAGATAGACACAAAAAGCTGGAGTAACTCAGCGAGACAGGCAGCATCTCTGGAGAAGAGGAATGGTGACGTTTCGGGTTGAGACCCTTCTTCAGACGCTTCTTCTCGAAGAGTATAGCGATTGGATATTCCTATGTGTGTCCCACAAATATTATAGCATGACTGAAATTTAACCCTCACCTCATACATTATTTTTAGGATAATTGGAAAATACATTTTCTACGGGTGTTTCTTTTGTTCATTAAACCTGTTTGTCTTTAATGTTGCAACCTTGGGAAATATACTGATTTAAAATAAATATTACAATCTTAAATGTTCTGATTATGATGGTGCATGACGATGATGGTTTATTTAAAGTAATCTCTGTTTCCTGCATGGCTACAGTTTTGAGTTGAAGAAAGTTCAGATGAATCGAAAGAAAAGTTGTCGAGGGTGAGGTCAAGTTCCGTGAGTTGGGGGAGAGAGCAACAGGAGGGGAAATGGCTCAGTCTCGATTCGAGGGAGAAAAGAAGAATGGAGGTGTAAAAATTATTGGACGTTCGTGGTAAAATTGGGGCAGTGGCTTCCAGACCAAGGACTTCCAACCTAAAACGGTGACTGTCCAATTCCCTCCATGGATGCCACCTGACCCGCTAAATGCCTCCAGCGATCTGTTCCCAGCTGAGGATTCATGCATCTGCAGTCTCTTGAGTCCACTGAGATCATTTAGGACGGGAATTCTAGAAATTGTCCGAGCCAAAATAGAACTGTTGCCAGCAGCTGTTGATGTGTTACCTAACGTGTGGGTATTCTCTGGGTGCTCCGGTTTCCTCCCACATTCCAAAGATGTGCAGGTTTGTAGGTTACTTGGCTTCTGTAAATTGTCCCGGATGTGTAGATAGAACTAGTGTGGGGGTGATCGCTGGTCAGTGCGGACGCGGTGGGCTGAAGGGCCTGTTTCCATGCTGTATCTCTAAACTACACTAAATGCATTTGTATAAAGGAGTACATCCTGGTGTGGTGCCTATTTTGGGCCTGTAGCTAGTGTTAGTCCCATAGCAGCATGATATTATCTGCCATTAGAATAACAATGTTTTTTTTAAATAAAGTGGCACTTTTATACTGAATTTCATTGAGGGAGTTTGATTAACTGCAGATGATTTTTGACCACACTGCCTGCTATAAATCCGTAAAAACTTTGCTGAACATCACTGTTACGCAGCATCTTGACGCCGTACGTCACGCGCGAACTTCCCGCGGACTTCGCTCGAACTTCACGTCACTCACTCGACCTCCGCGCGGCCCCCGCTTCCTGTTTGGTCGCGCTCGCCGCATGCAGGCGCATGCTGGTGGGACAGGCCCTTAAGGACTAGAGTGGCTCGGGGATGCTGCGCACTACCGACTTCCGCGGGCAATTCTGCTTGGCCGCTCCATGCAGTAAATGAACAAATAAACCTAGCTTGCAGGCAGAAAGTGAAAGAAGATGTTGCTCGTTTATGTTGCCATCTCGGTGCAGAGTCCAGAGATCGCTGCTGGAGCAGAGGTTTGTCTTTCCTGTGCACAGCAGAGCTCATTGATACATGAACAGCAGTGTGGAGGTCGGCTTCAGTGAAGGAGAACCGGTTGCTAAATATCTTAACTCCCCCTCCCATTCCCACACTGAACTTTCTGTCCTGGGCCTCCTCCACTGACAGAGTGAGGCCCAGCGCAATTTGGAGGAACAGCACCTCATATTTTGCTTGGGCAGCTTACACCACAGCGGTATGAACATTCACTTCTCTAACTTCAAGTAACCCTTCCTTTCCCTCTCTCTCCATCCCTCCTCTACCGAGTTCTCCCACCAGTCTTACTGTCACCGACTACATTCTATCTCTGTTTGCTTTGTTGTTACCTTCTCCCAGCTAACAAGGATCTATTTTACATTTTCCTTGATATCCATTCCCTTTGCCCTGTTTTCACACCTTGAGACTTCCTTATCTATGTATCACCCTCCCCCCTGACGTCAGTCTGAAGAAGGGTCTCGACCCAAAATGTCACCCATTCCTTCCATCCAGGGATGCTGCCTGTCCCGCTGAGTTACTCCAGCATTCTGTGTCTATCTTTGGCTTCGGTGAAGTCTGAGCACTGTATGATCTGCCGTTTGTACTTTGGGAAGTGCAAGCCTTTCATTAACATTCCTTGCTGGGATCGCTGCAGATTGCCCACAAAACGTGCCTTGAAATTCAAAATGTCGTTTTAGTTTGGCTGAATCATTGAATTTTCAAAACATACTGCAAATTAAGTGGCTAGTCAATCCAGGATGGAAACGCCAGCTAATTTGGTTCCTGAATTTCTCCTTTGTAGTTCATCCAGGGCTTCTTCAGGTACTGTTGATGTGTTATGATGATTTCAGTAATCCAGGTAGTTAACGTCCAGTGGCACAGCTGGTAGAGCTGCTGCCTTATGCACCAGCTGCCCGGGTTTGATCCTGATCTCGGGTACTGACAGTGTGCAAGTTTGTACCTTCTCCCAGTGAGCACCTGGGATTCCTCCCACATCTCAAAGATGTGCGAGTTGTAGGGTTAATTGGCCTCTGTAAATTGCCCCTAGTGTGTAGGGATTGTATGGGAAAGTGGGATAACATTGACTAGTGCGAGCGGCTGTTTGATGGTGATTCCATGCTGTATCTTTAAATTAATTCTAATCTACCTCATTCTTTGATGAAAATGTTTTTCTCAGCTCTCCATTCATTGACCTCAGGCATATGCCCCTGGGTCTTCCTCTTTCTGCTAAGGGGAACAGGCCATTCCTATTTATCTGATCTGGCCTGCCTATAATCTTACACTTCTACTCAACTTCTCCTCATCATTCATTGTTTCAAGGAAAAGTACGGATGTCAGGGGGTTATGGGGAGAAGGCAGAAAAATGGGGTTGAGAGGGAAAGGTAGCTCAGCCATGATTGAATGGTGGATTAGACTTGATGGGCCGAATGGCCTAATTCTGCTCCTAGAACTTACAAACTTATGGAAGCAGCCTGTGAACAGCATAACCGATCAGCTGCTCGTACATCTCCACACCCTTCTTCTACCTAATTACACCATGTCTGTGATGTACTGTTCAGAACCGTATCCCAAACTGTTCTTTGCTGTGGTCAAACTGGTGATATGAATCGCTTCAGCCTCAAACAGTATAGGAAACATTGCATGTAGTTCCCAACCACCTTGCCTAGCAGACCGAGGACATGCGGGGGGGGGGGGGGGGGGGGTGGGGGGGGGAGGGGGTGATTCACTCCAATGTGGTTCCCCACTTCTCCAGTTCCCTGTTTCCTTCTATTTATGTTGTGTTTTTTTGCTTTGTTTGCAGTGGCCAGCCATCCTCTCGATTGAATTCCACTTACCGCTCTTTTACATTCTGGCAGTTCTTTGACATCCCTATACTTTCAAACTTCAATCGGCACTATTTTGGCTCTTGTATTCTGATCCTAAATGATCTCGGGAGACACAAGAGATTGCATGCCAATGTTGGTATCTCCATCAGACTTCTTAGTCATTGCCTCTGCAGGCATATCCAAACTATTGGTGTATACCATGAAGAAGACGAGACCAAGCACAGGTCTCTGGCTATCCCCACCGCAGGCAGCCTTCCAGTCACATGAGCCATTAGATAGACACAAAAATCTGGAGTAACTCAGCGGGTCCGACAGCATCTCTGGAGAAAAGGAAATGGTGACGTTTCAGGATTCAAGAGAGAATTAATAAAAGCTCTTTGGGCTAACGGAATCAAGGAATTTGGCGAGAAAGCAGGAATGGGGTACTGATTTTGGATTATCAGCCATGATCATGTTGAATGCTGGCTCGAAGGGCCGAATGGCCTACTCGTGCACCTATTTTCTATGTTTCTATGTCACCCAAAACATCACCTATTCCTTTTCTCTCGAGGTGCTGCCTGTCCCACTGAGTACTCCAGCTTTTTCTATCTAACTTCATTCTTCCTGCACATGAACCTTTCCCTTTTGCTTCCAGCCACTGGACTGATCCCCAATCCAATTACCACCAGTCCATGGCTCCCGTGGCCTTTTACTTCATTGATCAGTCTGGTGCATGGGGACTTGTCAGAAGTGTCGCTGAAATCCATGTTGACAACGCTGAATGCGAGGCGCTCGTCAATTCTCTCCGTACCTCCTTGAAAAAGAAATTCAATCATGTGCGTTCAACACAGTCTTCCTTGACAAATCCATGCTGCCTGTTCCCGATTAACCTCTGCCTCTCTACATAATAATTTGCATTATTTGTCAGCCTTTTTTCCCCCTGCAATTTGCCAGTTAGGCTGCGTGGTCTAGAATTGTTTAGCCTTCCCCCTTCAAGCAAGAGAAGAGCACATCGAATGCCTTCCACTGCAGTAGGTGGAGCTGACTGGAAAATAATGGTTGGTGTCTCTGCTATTTCTACCGTTGTGCCATGTCACAGTTTGGAAAACCATTTATCCAGAGCTGGTGACATGTCTGCTTTTAAATGTTCCAGTGTTTCCTCTCACTCCATGTTTGACAAGTCGTATATTTTCCACTCTCCTCCCTCAACCACATAATCTCCACCAACTCTGACTTTCCCCATGTCTACCTTTAGGTATTACTTTTTTCTTTCCTTATATCCTTGCCCTCAGAGTATCTATTCAGGATTTTGGGGTTTACTTTCATTTGATGTGCTCCATTTAACCTCTTAATTTCCCGTTGAGCTTCAGCCTTGCACTTTGTAGACTTGGCGATCTGCAGCATTGTTGCTCTTGGTATCTGTAGTAATACGTTGTAGTAATCTGTTGTAATCGTTCCTTTCTAAATGCATCACTGAGCTCCTTATGCTCCACAATAATTAGATGTCCACATTTGGGAGCCCACATTTTCTCTGAACCCTTACATCTCTTCCTTCAACACCGACTGAAGGCCTGAGCATCAACTTGCAAGTTCTGGTACATAGAAAATAGAAAAGGCAGTATAGGAACAAGATAGGCACAAATTGCTGGTGTAACTCAGCGAGACAGGCAGCATCTCTGGAGAGAAGGAATGGTCGAGACCCTTCCTCAGACTTCTCGACCCGAAACGTCACCCATTCCTTCTCTCCAGAGATGCTGCCTGTGCCGCTGAGTTACTCCAGCATTTTGTGTCTATCTTTGATTTAAACCAGCATCTGCAGTTCTTTCCTACACAGTATAGGAACAAGTTCTTCGACATACAATGTCTGTGCTGAACATGATGCCAAGATAAGCTATTTAATATGCGTGTACGTGATCTGTATACTTCTATTCCCAATCTATCTAAATGCCTCTTATGGACCATTATCATATCTGCCTCCACCACAACCCGTGCAAGAGTGTTCCAGGCACCATCCATCTTCTCTGTGTATGTGCCCTGCACATCTCTCTTTAAACGTAGCCCCTCTTATATTAAAGCCATGCTCTCTAGTCTTTGCTATTTCTTATTTGACATTTTCATTTTGCTGAATCCCAACCTCAGCTTTGTAAAATTGCCTCTATCGCAAATGAGAAATTATACTCATGGCTTAGTTACTATTATTAAAGGGCCTGCCCCACTGGGCGATTTTTTTAGGCAACTGCCGGCGACTGTCTTAGTCGTAGCAGGTCGCCGAAAAAACGGCGACTGGACTAATGGGACTGTCCCACTCAGGCGATTTTTTAGGCGACTGCCGGCAACTACGACAATGGAATTCCTGGCGACAACCTACTCCATCCTGGCGACAACCGACTCCATCCTGGCAACAACCTACTCCATCCTGGCGACAACCGACTCCATCCTGGCGACAACCTACTCCATCCTGGCGACAACCTACGACAGCACCTACGTCAGGAGAAGTCAAGCTACGACAAGCCCACGGTCGCCGACTGTCGCCGAAAAGTTTCGAACATTTCAAAATCCAGCGGCGACCAGAAAAACGTTACGATTCTTTGGGCGACTGAGGAGACAACTTACGACCATAAAGGCGACACCCCGGTGACCATGTGGCCACTGGCAGTTGCCTAAAAAATTGCATAAGTGGGACAGGCCCTTAGGCTAACTGATTTATGATCACTATTATCACTATGCTCCTGATCCTATCTCCTTCCACTAGCCCAGCTTCATTCTCTGTAACTGGAGCTGCTTCATCAGTTCATCAGTTCATTCTTGAATCCTGATTATAAAATGTTTACTTAAATGCGTTATAATATGTTCTGCACTCTCTCTACATTTTACACTTTTTCTGTATGTGCTAACTTTAGGGCATTTGAAATCTTCTATAACTACTGTCAAATTTTTCAGCACATAATACATAGAATATTACAGTGCAGGAATGGGCCCTTCGACCCACAATGTTTGTGCCGAACTTGATGTCAAGTTAAACTGAACTCATCTGCCTGTACATGATCCAAATCTTCTATCCCCTGCACTTCCATCTGACTATCTAAAAGTCTCTTAAATGTACCGCAAAGTCTACCTATATATTTTCTCTGATAGAAACATAGAAAATAGGTGGAAGAGTAGGCCATTCGGCCCTTCAAGCCAGCGCCGCCATTCAATATGATCGTGGGTGATCATCCCGAATCAGTACCACGTTCCTGCTTTCTCCCCATATCCCTTGATTCCGAAGAGCTATATTTAACTCTCTTTTGAATACTGTACATCCAGTGAATTGGCCTCCACTGCCCTCTGTGGCAGAGAATTCCACAGATTCACAACTCTCTGGGTGAAAACGTTTTCCATCATCTCAGTCCTAAATGGCCTACCCCTTCTTCTTAAACTGTGACCCCTGTTTCTGGACTCCCCCAACATCGGGAACATTTCTGAACTCCCCCAACATCAGGAACATTGTTCTTTCTCCTTCAGTGTTTGGTGGGCTCTGGTATACTCCTGGTAATGTGACTGCTCTTTCTGCGTTCTCCACTTCCACCACGTTCATTGACATTTCATGCATCATATGATTTTCTCCAGATGTAATTACTTTAACTAATATTATTATACCCAATTTCCCTTTACTTGTCATGTGAAAATCCTGTGATCAAGGATATTGTTCTCCCATTCTCTCATTAAGCCAAGTTTCCCTGATGGCTACGATATCATGGAAATGTCTCTCAGTGCTGTCCGTTCATTAATTCCATTTTTTAGACTTTATGTATTATTCCAAGAGCACTGGTGAGCCCATTGGCATGGTAGCTTTTTCCAGCCAATTTTCTTCCGATTTTCAATCTCATTTACAACTCCCTTTTTCCTTTGATGCAAACGGTTTATCCACTTCCCTCTCTTCATGGACATAACAGGAAGCAACAGTGTTCTTCTTTTAGGTAGCATCTAACTGGAGTACTACTTCCACTAGGACTTAACCTCAAGAGTAGCTGTTGGTCTCCTCCAACTTATTTTATACAAGTGGTTAAAATCTAGCTTCCTATTGCACAATGTACAATGTCAGAGGAATTTGGGAAATTCCACACTTCAGTGATAGAACTGCCTCTTTAACAGTTGTGCTGTTAACTCATGTGGAAGCAGTGGGCGAGTCAGTCCTGATGTCATAGAGTTCTTTCAAGGCAACCATCCATCTGTTCTTGGAAGCTCACACATTGTAGAGGAGACATGGTTCAATACTAAGTATGTAGGAAGTATGCAGATGCTGGTTTAAACCGAAGTTAGACACAAAAAGCTGGAGTAACTCAGCGGGACTGAAGAAGGGTCTCGACCCAAACCGTCACCCATTCCTTCTCTCCAGAGATGCTGCCTGTCCCGCTGAGTTACTCCAGCGTTTTGTGTCTATCTTGGTTCAATACTAACATCATTTTACATCTTGAACTGTCAGTGGGATATAGAACACCAGGGTGACAGGAACACTTTTTTAAAAAACATATTCCACATAAATGAATCACAAACTTGTTCTGCAGAAAATAGTTTAGGTCTCAATTCACAGAACGGAGGAAATCATCTGTGGTGATTTAATGATGTGTCCAGATAGTTCATAATTTCTAACCCATACCAGGAAACACAAGGGTAGATACTCTGAGCAGCATGCATTAGACTATTCTAAATACCTGACCATATTTAGAGAATCTGAACTTTGAACATTGTCACAAATGGCACATTTTAATCCTGTGGCATAACTCTCATTTATATATGCCCTTTTCCCAGAGCACGTCATAGCCAATGAATTATGTTTGAGTACAGTTATGTGTGTGATGGTAAATGTCCCTGCCACATTACACAAAGCAGGATTCCACTGACACTATATCTCTCTATATCACCATCTATAACTCTCGTTTACCTCTCCTCTGACTCTCAGCCTGAAGAAGGGCCTCGACCCGAAATGTCACCTATTCCTTTTCTCCAGAGATGCTGCCTGACCCGCTGAGTAACTCCAGCTTTTAGTGTCTACCTTCCAATGACAGGAAATGGAATGAGAAGTTCATCTATGTTTGTTGCGCTGTCTGTCAAGCGAGGATGGGCAGGCAAACACCCAGAAAGACAAACATTAAAAACAAACCACCCCCTCCCCAGGTACTTTCCTTCCCCTGCAACTGCAAGAGATGCAACACCTGTCCCTTTACCTCCCCCATCGACCATCCAAGGACCCCAGCAGTCTTTCCAGGTGAGGCAGAGGTTCACTTACACCCCCCCCCCCAACCTCATCTACTCTATCCACTGTTCCAGGTGTCAATTCCTGGATGTCGGCGAGACCAAGCACAGGCTTGGCGATCGTTTCACTGAACACCTCCACTCAGTCCGCCTTAACCTACCTGATCTCCCGGTTGCTCAGCACTTCAACTCCCCCTCCCATTCCCAATCTGACTTTTCTGTCCTGGGCCTCCTCCATTGGCAGAGTGAGGCCCAGCACAAATTGGAGGAACAGCACCTCATATTTTGCTTGGGCAGCTTACACCACAGCGGTATGAACATTGACTTCTCTAACTTGAAGTAACCCTTGCTTTCCTTCTCTCTCCATCCCCCTCCCCCTTCCCAGTTCTCCCACCAGTCGTACTGTCTCTGACTACATGTTATCTTTGTACCGCCCACTCCTCTGACATCAGTCTGATGAAGGGTCTCGACCCAAAACGTCACCCATTCCTTCTCTCCAGAGATGTTTCCTGTCGCGCTGAGTTACGCCAGCATTTTGTGTCTCCCTTCGATTTAAACCAGCATCTGCAGTTCTTTCCTACATACATGTATGGAATTGCAGGTTCTGTCAGACATGTTTGTTGCAGCTTGATTTTGATCATCTTGAATTCAGTGCTGTACCCAATCTGGGCAGGGTTTCATTGGGTTAAATGTAGACCGTGATCAGATGAGATTGGGCTTGAGTGTGATGGCCATGCTCAACACTGTACAAGACTACCATGTCACTGTGTCGACCAACGGATGAATACTGGTGGCTTAACTGAGGGAGAAGAAGACTACAGCTCCCATTGAAAGATTTTCTAACACAATAAAGAAGGAAACAATTAAGGGAAGTAAAACTGAAAAAGGCACCCGCTGCTAACCTTGTTAATCCTGCAGTTTACTTCAAGCAAAAAAATAATTCATTCATTCCCCCCCCCAAACAGAACAGGAGGTATCTGGATACTTGCTTGACATCTGTTTTTGGTAATTGATTTCATAAAAGAAAAACAGGGTAGCTGTTAACTAAATGGGTGCACCTTGAGGGAATAACTCATCCTGGAGAACACAAGTTAACTAGCGCCGGCCACGGGAGCCACAGCAGTGTTTGTAGCCATGAAAGATGGTGCGTCTCCCACTCCCAGCTGAGGCAGGGGTCTCCGCATGGTGCGAATTAGTGACAACAAAGGACAGCTTAATGTGGATGCTGTGGAGAATTTTAAAAGGCTGGCATTTCATTCAGGGAGGGGGGTGGGCAGGGGGTGAAGGTGCTCTTCTGATCTCCTCTGCTGAAACCCTCGGAGGGAAAGTTCGGTGAACGTGCAGGAGGCAGAAAATCTTCCGGCCGTCTCTGGTCGAACGATCGGCTGCCGGTTGGCAGGGAGGCGGCGGAAAAATCTCTGCCCGGGAGCTAACGAGTCGTGACTGAGGTGTTTGTCGTACGTGCTTCCTTGGTAAACCAACGAGCTATTAAATAATGTGGAGCAGAATCCTGTGCTAAACCTCACAAGATTGACTGCTAAAATCATAAATGAGAAACGTTTCTTCACAGTAAAGTTTTTTTTCACTTAACACACACTCTCTCTCTCTCTCTCTCTCTCTCCTTCTCTCTCTCTCTCGATCTTTCTGCAATCACTTAGTGCCCATGCATGTGACAAACACATTGCAAAATAGCTTTCCCTTGTATTAAAAACAGATCGAAATAGCCTGGGTGACCTTTCCCCATTAAGATTTTATTGGGTCTAACGGATGTAGAGTGCAGTATTTTACCCTGGCAACTGTTTCACATGTGGCCTCTTTGATGTACCTCCCTTGCAGCATATTAACTGTGCACAGGTGTCCTTCAGCTATTTTGCCGCCAGCCAACTTCGTGATAATTTAAAGTTGTCGTCTAGTCACCAATTATATTTTTTCAAACAAAAATTGGTGTAACATGATTCAACGTACAGAGGCGATTCTATCCCGCAGTTCCAAGTTTCTTTATTGTTTGTCGAGTGAATGGAGTAGTGTGACTCAGCTGGGAACATTCCTGTTTCACAACGAGACATTCGTGGGTTCCAGTCCCACACTGATGACAAATGGGATTAAAAATACTAACCTGGCATTTATGGGGGCTACTGCACTGTTCGAAGTGCTGGTGAGTTTATGGTTTAAGTTGAGATTTTAAGCTGAGAACGGTCTATCCTTGCGCATGGATTGATCTGACCCCGTGACACTGTTCTGTAGGAGAGCATGGAGTCAAGTGTAGTTTAGTTGAGAGATACAGCATGGAAACAGGTCCTTTGGCCCACTGAGTCCATGCTGACCAGTGATCCTCCTGTACACTACTTCCATCCGACACACTAAAGGCTCTGTCTTACGTGTTTGCGGTCATCGGCGGTGAAGTGCGGCTTCGCCTGTAGAGTGGACCGCACGGCAACGGCGAGAGCGCCGAGCCTATGCCACGGGAGCGCCGCACGGATGCTGCGCGGGGGCCGAGTGATGCAAATACGGCGGGTCCCACGTGCTTGCGGTAAGTAAAAAAAAGGGCGGGCCGACTGCGATGACGTCGGCCCGCCGCACGTGACTCACTAGCTGCGGCTGTGGCGGCGGCCATCCTGATCGCGGCGCTGTAGCGGTGGCTGTGCCTGCGGCCGTGCCGCACACGTGCCTCACTGGCGGAGGCTGTGGCTGTGCAAGTTCGACGCACGGCGCTCGAGCCGCACTGGCGGCGGTCGTGCGGGCGGCCGTGCCGCACTCGTGCATCACTGGTGGAGGCTGTGCGGTAGGAAAAAAAATTTCAACAGTGTAGGTTTTATTTTAGCACCGTGCGGTGTTGGGAACACCGCCGCACGGCCCCGGAATTGTGCGTTCTCACGAGTGCGCGGTCTATGGCGGCAGATTCTTCCCGTTTTGCCGCCAATGACCGCAGACTCGTGAGACAGGCCTTTAAGGACTATTGACAGAAGCCAATTAACGTACAAACCTGAAGAAAGACACAAAATGCTGGAGTAACTCAGCGGGACAGGCAGCATCGCTGGAGAGAAGGAGTAACTCGGCGGGACAGGCAGCATCGCTGGAGAGAAGGAATGGTTGACAAGAAACGTCACCCATTCCTTCTCTCCAGAGATGCTGCCTGTCCCACCGAGTTACTCCAGCATTTTGTGTCTTTCTTCAGGGTAAACCAGCATCTGCAGTTCCTTCCTACACATATTAATTTACAAACCTGCTCGGCTTTGGAATGTGGGAGGAAACCAGAGCACCCGGAGAAAACCCACGGGGTAAACAGACAAACCGTACAAACTGCTCCTGTCGTCAGGATCGAACCGGGTCTCTGGTGGTGTAAAGCCCCTGTCCCACTTGGGCGACCTCCACCGCGACCTCTGGCGAGTTTGCCCGCGACCCATAGTTGCGGCAAGGTCGCCACGAGGTCGTAAGAGGTCTTCGTCACACTTCTTCATGGTCGAGAGTGGTCTCCGCGTAGTCGAGGCTTCAGCTAGGTCGCGGCGTATTTTTCAAAATGTTAAAAATTGACGGCCACTAAAAATACGTCGCCGTGGGAAAAATCGATATTTTTTGTCCTAGTCAAAGCCGGTCGTAGTCGGTCGTGATGCTAGTCGTAGGTGGTCGAAGGTGGTCGAAGGTAATAGCTCCGGGGTGGAAAAAAGGTCAGTAGAAAAAAAAGGTAATTTAAACAGCAGAACATCACCTCTGTCACTCCAAGGCATGTTCATTCATAGCTGGAGAGTTTATTGGAGAGGAGACTTGTGTTTTAGAGATGGCACCAAAAAGGCAGCAGCACAGGGGGAGGGCACAACCCTAAACAAAAACCTGCCATGCGGGAGTTGCCCACCCAGGAGGAGGAGTGGCAGGAGGTGATGCCACAGGAGGTGATAGTGCAGCAGGAGGTAGCCCTGCATGAGAGACCCCAGGAGGAGGAGACCAAGGTGGGAGTATATGTCCCCACCACCATCCCATCCTTCACTGCCTCATTTGAAGGCAGCAAAGCAGCCCTTTCTCCTGTGTCTGACACAGCATCAGAGGCAGATGCCCCATTGGTGGTGAGGGAGGGCTGGAGGAAGGTTATGCCCTACACCTTCACCAGGCAGCAGGAGGGGGGCCTTGAGGAATGGTTCTAGCAGAATGCCATCCTGTACGAAAAGGAAAATGAGGGGTACAGGGACATGGACAAGAATGGCATGCTTGCCATCCACTGCCCCACATGTGTGCTTAAATTTCCATCTTTTGTCAAAGCCCAACGCCATTCTCTTTCAGTCATCTGGTGTACTGGGACAGTCCATCACATCATCTCCATTCACCCATTGAGACCACTTCCTGTGCTTCCTCTTCACCCTTGCTCTTCCCCTTCTGCCTTTCTTAAAAGGCTCCTGAAGCAAAAGGGCTACTGCAAATAGCAGTAGTTTTATTTTTTACCAACAGCCTCCAAACTAGTTCCTTCCTTGCTTGCATGGTTCAGAATGATTTTTTTTAAAGCCTGGGAGGCATTTTTTTTTTGAGAAAAAAATGCAGACATGACATCATTTTATCAGATGATCATTTGAGCTGTAGACACTCGTCACTGGTCGTTGTTGGTTTTCGGTGTGGTCCTCTGAGGTAGAAGGGGGTCGTGCTCATTCACGGACCAATTTGCCAGAGACCATCCTCGAGTAAAACGTACATGGTCGAAGCCAGTCTTCAACATGGTCGAAGGAGGTCGAAGGAGGTCTTCTTCATAGTCGAGGGAGGTCTTCAACATGATCGTAGGAGGTCGTACATATCAAAGATCCTATAGCAAGCAAGATAGACCAGTCCTTCTAAATGCATTGGGCTGATGTGTAGTATGCAACGGAGCAGAACGTGGGCCTTTTTTTCATCCATTTCAGTAATCCGACCCGACACTACCCGACCCAACTCGCAGTGTAATCAACGTTGCGGGGGAACAGCTTGTGTTAATAAATTATAATTCTGAAAATGAGGAGAAGATTTTTACCAAATAATGTTTATTTTTATGAGGATGTTTCCGTAACCGGCTTCCATAACGCACTAGTATCCTATGGGATCTTTGGTGCGGAGACAGAAGCCAGTTACGGAAATGGGGCCGAAAATTACCCATGAATCTGCCCACGACCGTACTACGTCTTTTTCGTCGAGTGATCTACCTTGCTCGCTATAGGATCTTTGGTACATATAGTCGTGGAAGGTCGTAGGAGGTCGTAGGTCACCGCGACCTTGATTTTAAAAAAAAGTCGCTTAAGGTCGCCAGAGGTCGCGTTGGAGGTCTCCTAAGTGGGACAGGCCCTTAAGGCAG
Organism: Malacoraja senta; assembly: GCA_038087875.1. Taxonomy (NCBI): domain Eukaryota; kingdom Metazoa; phylum Chordata; class Chondrichthyes; order Rajiformes; family Rajidae; genus Malacoraja; species Malacoraja senta. The sequence continues at coordinate 46,525,345 of CM075980.1, forward strand.
CAACTCTACCACCGTGCCACTGTGCTGCCCACAAGTTGTTGCCACTGTGCCAGCCACGAGTTGTTGCCAGAGTCCTAACCAATAAATGTTCCAGTCATTAAAACAGCCAATCCAGTATTTACCATATTGCTGTGGAGGAAGAAACTGCAGATGCTGGTTTAAATCGAAAATCGAGAATCAACTATAGCACATTCTTTTGTTTTTTGTATAAAAATTCAAAAATGTTGGAATGAAATTTTTGATATTTTCACTAAATTATTTAAAATAAAACTGAAACCGAATGCAGAACTGATTATTTTTGGAACAATAGAAGCAACTTTGGAGCTGACTTCGTTTCAAAGGAGTTTTCTTAGTTATGGCTTAATAACGGCAAAAAAATTAATACTGAAATTTTGGAAAAATGCTCCTACGCCAACAATAAAAATGTGGACTTCTAATATGTCGGAATTGTTACATCTAGAAGATATGAGATTCCTCCTAGCAGGTAAACAAGACCAATTCCAAAAGATTTGGTCTCCATATATCGACTTATTACAAACATAGGGTGCAACAAAATGTTGATAATAAATGGTTTTAGGACCTGGCGAGGGGTGAGTAAAGATAAGAAGTAGGTACATCCCTTTCATATTGTCCTATCTTATTTTCTTTTTTCTCTTTTTTTCTTTTCTTCTTTAACTACTTCTTGTGGTTTAGGTTCACATGTGTGATCCTGGGCCACTTTTCCATTCACTCACTGACTGTCCTTGCTAGTTCTTTCTATTCTTCTTTTCTATTAAAGTTGAAAAACAGAAGTGGTACAAGAACTGTATACATTTATGTTATTGCAGATTACTGTCATGTAAAATACTTCTAAAAAAAAAATTTAAAAAAAATTTAAATAAAAATAAAAATCGAAAATAGGCACAAAATGCTGGAGTTACTCAGCGGGACAGACAGCATCTCTGGAGAGAAGGAATGTGAAAGATTGAATCAGTCTGACTCTGAAGAAGGGTCTCGACCCGAAAAGTGCAGGAACTGATACGCGAAGGCATTGTATGGAAATAATAGCAGACTCGAGAGCAACACAGTCTACAGCTGATTTGCAGTTTGGTTCTGATTCTTGGCCAAACGTTGAGGCAGCTGATAAACCTTTAATCCCAAGTGCACATAAAGGACTGTGGAAGTCTGTATAATATGTTCATTGCACAAATGAAAATACATGTGACAAAGCCACAAAAGTATTATGTATGTAAATCAGGCGACAAATCACAAGGTAACATTAAATCAGGATTAATTCTCATGATGTGCGTGGGAAGGAACTGCAGATGCTGATTTAAACCGAAGATAGACGCATCCTTCTGTCCCTCTCAGCGGGACAGGCAGCATCTCTGAAGAGAAGGAATGGGTGATGTTTCGGGTCTGAAGAAGGGTCTCAACCTGAAACATCACCTATTTCTTCTATGCAGAGATGCTGCCTGTCCTGCTGAGTTACTCCAGCATTTTATGTCTATCTTAATGCCCATGATAATGTCATTGCTTTAAACTCTCCTTCCAATATTGAGAGGTTTTTTTTTCCCATGCTCTGTGGTTTTCTCCTATTGAAACAGCTGCAGGTGTCTGCTAAAGGCATAGTTTGAATATAAAGGTGCGGAAACAGATATCAACAATCATTAGCAACTCAAAGATAATGCGTGAGAATAAATGACGATGTTTACTTTCTGCTTTAAAGCATCACTCATCTACCTTTCATGCCAAATCTTTCGGAAGTCAGCGTAGCAAGTCGTAGTTTGACATTTTGTGAGCAGCCAGTCAGCAATAAAAGGATATGCAGTTGAAGAGGCTGCAAGCATTGGAACTGGACCAATTTACTCATGATTACCTTATGTAACTTGCATTCTGCGCAAGTCATTTAACTAATTCTGCATGGTCGACGTCTTCTGAATTCAGCTCTGACCTACTTGGCCAATTGATTAAGACATAGAAACATAGAAACATAGAAAATAGGTGCAGGAAGAGGCCATTCGGCCCTTCGAGCCAGCACTACCATTCATTGTGATCATGGCTCATCGTCCCCAATCAATAACCCATGCCTGCCTTCTCCCCATATCCCTTCATTCCACTAGCCCCATGAGCTCTATCTAACTCTCTCTTAAATCCATCCAGTGATTTGGCCTCCACTGCCCTCTGTGGCAGGGAATTCCACAAATTCACAACTCTCTGGGTGAAAACGTTTTTTTTCACCTCAGTCTTAATTGACCTCCCCATTATTCTAAGACTGTGGCCCCTGGTTCTGGACTCGCCCAACATTGGGAACATTTTTTCTGCATCTAGCTTGTCCAGTCCTTTTATAATTTTATATGTTTCTATAAGATCCCCCCTCAAAGGGGGACCTGGTGCGGGGTATGTTGTAACTATGTCAGCACCCTTTATGGGCGACTGTTTGCATACCTTGGGTATTATGCAAGCAAAGAGTTTCACTGTGACTTGTCACATGGGACAATAAAGTATTTACAGCTCTGGCAGCCTGTTCCATATTTCTTCCACCCTTTGTGTAAAAAAAGCTGACCCTCAGGTTTCTATTAAATCTGTACCCCCCTCACCTTAAACCCATTCTCCCTCACCTTAAACTTATGAGGATGTTTAGGGGTCTGTATATTTGAGCAGTAAGGAAAGGTCTTTCTTCCTGGGGTTGCAGGAGGCTGTGGTGTGACCTTTCAGGGGTTTAGAAAATCATTAGAGAATCATTTCGAAAATCATTAGAGGTATAGATAAGGTGAAGAGCTAGAGTCTTTTCCCTGGGGTAAGGGAGTCTAAAACGAGAGAGCATGTTTCCTCTCTCAGTAGAGTTGCTGCCTTACAGCGCCAGAGACCCGGATTCGATCTTGACTAAGGGTTGGATCCTGACTATGGGTGCTGTCTATATGGAGTTTGTACGTTCTCCCTGTGTCCTGCATGGGGTTTCTCTGGGTGCTCTGGTTTCCTCCCACGCTCCAAAGATGTGCAGGTTAATGTAGGTTAATTGACTTTTCGAAAAACTGTAAACTGTCCCTAGTGTTTAGGATAATGCTAAGGTACGGGGTTTGCTGTTCGGTGTAGACTCTGTGGGCCGAAGGGCCTGCTTCATGAACAGTTTATCGCCATTCCAACCCTGGCCTCACCCTATCTCAGATAATCATTTTGTCCTGTTCATCCTTTCCCAACCTTGTCTGCCACTTAAAACAAATGTTTTCTCACTCTCCCTTTCTCCCATTACAACTGAGCATCAATTTTTGTTTGAGCAGGTACCTCACCTTTGCCACGTGGAATAATGTTGTAATTGTTATACGGAAGGCCAAAGATCTACTCACGCGCTTATAATCTTTTCACCCTGACGTTGCGTGGTTATATATACTTGTTAATATTCAGTAGTACTTGAAAAGATCCAGTTTAATTCCTATTTCATTTTTCAAGAAACTTTTCAGCAAATAGAAACCTGAGATAGACACAAAATGCTGGAGAATTCAGCGGGTCAGATAGCATCTCTGGAGAGAAGGAATTGGAGACGCTTTGGGTCGAGACCCTGCCTGTCCCACTGAGCTACTCCAGTATTTTGTGTCTATCTTCGGTTTAATCCAGCATCTACAGTTCCTTCCTGCACATTAGTAGAAACCTCATGTCCTCAAACAGATTTATTGCAACTCTCTTCCTAAAATATTCAGTGGTCATGATTGTCACATTCAAGCACTGGTCACTTCCTTTGCAACATTACAATCTTGGACTACTCTGAACAATGTCTCATTGGGTTCCCACCACCCCCATGTGCAAATGCTGCTTGTACCTTTAGAAACATAGAAAATAGAAAATAGGTGCAGGAGTAGGCCATTCGGCCCTTCGAGCCTGCACCGCCATTCAATATGATCAAGGCTGATCATCCAACTCAGTATCCTGTACCTGCCTTCTCTCCATACCCCCTGATCCCTTTAGCCACAAGGGCCACATCTAACTCCCTCTTAAATATAGCCAATGAACTGGCATCAACTACCTTCTGTGGCAGAGAATTCCACAGATTCACCACTCTCTGTGTGAATTTTTTTTTTCTTATCTCGGGCCTAAAGGATTTCCCCTTAATCTTTAAACTGTGACCCCTTGTCCTGGACTTCCCCAACATCGGGAATAATCTTCCTGCATCTAGCCTGTCCAACCCCTTAAGAATTTTGTAAGTTTCTATAAGATCCCCCCTCAATCTTCTAAATTCTAGCGAATATTTAGCTGTCAAGCCTCAGGATAAATGAACATTCCTTTAGGACAGAGATGAGGAGGAATTTCTACAGTCAGAGGGTGGTGAATCTATGGAATTCATTGCCACAGCAGGCTGTGGGGGCCATGTCAATGGATATTTTGATTCTTGATTAATGTGGGTGTCAGGGGTAATGTGGAGAAGGCAGGAGAATGGGGTTGAGGGGGAGAGATAGTTCAGCCATGATTGAATGACGGAGTAGACTTGATGGGCCAAATGGCCTAATTCTGCTCCTATCACATGAACTTATGACCCCTTATTCTGGAATTTTCACTCTTCAAAACTTTGCATTGCATCTTTCCAACCTACTAATAATATAAATACAAATCCTCTGCTTTGACCAAACTGTTTGGTTATCTGTTCTGTTTCTCCTAATGTTTCTTTATATGAGATTTTGTGTCATATCCATCTGCTGAATATCTTGGGAAATTTATAAAAATGCAAGTCGCTGTTATTGTTATTATTATTGTTGTGTTGAAATATAGCTTGATAATATTTGTCTGAAGAAGGGTCTCGACCCGAAACACCACCTATCCCTTTTTTCCAGAGATCTCTGACCCGCTGAGTTACTCCAGATTTTGGCATCTATCTTTGATAACATTTCATTTGTCCAAATATTATGCCATGCGTAATGTGGTAACAAATATTGGCTAATTGCTGAACACTTTCCAAACATTGTGCAAACTTCACGGACTTTTCTGTTGTGAAACCGCACTACACTCCTGGAATTTAGCAACAGAGTGAAGAAATATTATTTCACTTTGGGACTGCTGGTCATCTGATCCAGTGGGCGAACTCTACCCTGAACTGTGGGTGAATATCACTCTTCATTAAAACAAAACTTCTGTTTTCTCTGTCTCTATGTATAGTGCTAACCTAGCATCTGGTTCCTTGTTACTCAGTTCTCAAATTCACCTTAAAAGACTATGTTAAGGGGCTGTTCCACTTGGGCGACCTAATTGGCGAGTTTACAAGAGTTTGAAAAAATGACATGTTGAAGACCTCCTTCGACTATGTAGAAGGCTAGCTTCGACTAGCTACGATTAACTTCGGGAAAATTGGACACCGAATAGTGGAGAGTGAAGACAACCTCCTTCGATCTCCTTCAACCTCCCTTCGACTATGATGAAGACTATCTATGACTACCTTCGACTACCTTCGACTACCCTCGATTACCTACGACTAGCATGCCGACCTACTACGACCTACTACGACTAAACCTACAAGTAAAAAAAGTATCGATTTTTTCCATGGCGACCTTTTTTTACTCGCGGGCATTTGAAAAATACGCCGCGACCTAGCTGAGGCCTCGAGTACGTGGGGACCAATCTCGAGTATGAAGGAGAGTTACGAAGACCTCCTACGACCTTGTGTCGACCATGCTGCGAGGATGAGTCGAGTGCAAACTCGCCAGCCCCTTAACATGGTGACGCAACCAGGATCTCCATTTCTGTGGATGAAAATGTCACCATTTAGCTGAAGTTCTCTTCGCCCTGGCATTTTCATTGAGTGAATATATTAAGGATGGTCGTGGAGCAAGTGCCGCAATAAAACACCTGCCATTGCAAAGATCTCGTTGCATTGCTCCATTGTAACATGAGCAGTTTGTGACCATATCCACCTACATTCATCAGGTAAAGTTGTGATGTATGTGACTACACACACTTTATTCTAACCAAGGGTAAATCAGGCAACAATTCATAAGATGAAGAAACATAGCGGGCTGTTGGAACATGATCACCTGGATTATTTAACTCTCTAACCAACTGTATTGAGTTTAGTTTAGAAACAGGCCCTTCAGCCCACCGAGCCCGCACCGACCAGCGATCCCCATGTAATTCACTCAACACAAATTGGTTATTCCAGAAGCTCCTGCCTTCCGCAGTAGTTTAGCTTATTCATTTGGACATTTGCCTGGTTATGTCAATCCTTTTTTTTTAATACATACAACAGCATCTTTCTATGTTCACTCAGCTATCTTCATTGACGTAACGGGACAATTATCATCTACTATTTCCAAACGTTCTCTTAATCATAGAGTCATACTGCTTGATGCAGTTCCTCCAACCCAACTTGCCCATGTTGACCTCGATGCCCCATCTACACTAGCCCCACCTGCCTTTGTTTGGCACATATCCTTCTAAACCTTTCCTATCCATGTACCTGTCCACTTCCTTCACCTGAATTCTCATACAGCAACTGTGCCAACCCATCTGTAATTGCTTTGATTTTAATGTTTATATTTGACTCTTATATTTGAACACTTTGAGAGCAGAGAGTGGCCACCCATTGCATTCCAACAACAACCATTGTCAGTTGACTTTGGACCAAGGATCGTTAACATAGGCATATGGTTTACAACCAAAATAAATCATCTGCCCACTAAAAATCATTAAAGCTTTCACATCATTGAGAGCTCACCGTCTCAGTTCAAGCATGATTTCTGACCAATGTTCATGGGACAGATGAAATGGCCTTTTTTGTAACCATTGTTCATTATGTTGCTGATTTTGGCTCCTACTCTATAATTTGAAATATCATACATAAGTTTCAACAAATGCGCTGTATCAGTTATATGTCACTGGTTGAAGTATTGCAACAGTGTAGTTGTATAATAACAGTGGTAGCACTGTGGTGCAGCAGTGCAGTTGCTGCCTTACAATACTTGCAGCGCCAGAGACCCGAGTTTGATCCCGACTACGGGTGATATCTGTACGGGGTTTGTACGTTCTCTCCATGACCTGCCTAGGATCTTCGGTTTCCTCACACACTCCAAAGACGTACAGGTTTGTAGGTTAATTGGCTTGGTGTATGTGCAAATTATCCCTAGTGTGTGTAGGATAGTGTTAGTGTGCGGGGATCGCTGGTCGGCGCAGACTCGGTGGGCCGAAGGGCCTGTTTCCGCGCTGTATCTCTAAACAGTGTAGTTGCAAGATCTGGCAAATATATAGTGTTTGTTAAAACTACAGGGGCATCTCGCTCCTGTCAACAACAGGCAAAGTCCTTGCACGTGTACTCGCAACCCGACTTCTACCACTGTCTGCGGAGGTACTCCCAGAATCACAGTGTGGCTTCCGCCCATCCAGAGGTACAGCAGACATGATATTCACAGCACTCCAACTCCAGGAAAATTGCCGTGAACAAAGGCAGCCTTTGTACATGGCCTTCGTAGACCTGACCAAGACTTTTCCTGGTTGTCCGCCAGGCTCTTGGGAGCATACTATCAAGGTACGGTTGTCACGACAAGTACATCAGAATATTGAGTCTTCTACAAGATGGCATGTCAGTCACAGAGGAGAGGACAGTCATACTCGTTTCCAGTGACCAGCGATGATGATGATGATGATACAGTGTAGTACTGCGCCATGCCAATGAAGACCTGAAGAAGGGTCACGACCCGAAACGTCGCCCATTCCTTCTCTCCTGAGATGCTGCCTCACCCGCTGAGTTACTCCAGCATTTTGTGTCTACCAATGAATTACCTGTTCTGCATGCTCTTGGGTTCTTTTGCCTTCGCAATTGCTTCTATCTTTTCTTTGCTTGGAATCCATTAGTTTCTCCCAGTATCCCAAGTTAAACTATTTCATTCGATAACAACTGCATAGTTATTTCTTTCTAGCTTTACATTTTGTTTGTGTGATGAACTGAACACTTATAACATTTGGAGATTCTGTTCTTCAGTGGTATTAGCTGATCATTGTTACTGCTAAGGCAAACATTTATACCTTATTGACAGCAAAAAGCATCTCCTGGTTTGAAATGGCTAAAAGCCCTGTCCCACTGTACGAGCTAATTCAAGAGCTCTCCCGAGTTTAAAAAAAAATCAAACTCGTGGTAAGCACGGAGAATGAACGTAGCGGGTACGTCAGAGCTCGGGGACGTCTCTTAGCGGCTCGTAACGCTAACGGCAGGTACTCGGGAAACGTGGTAAGCTTGGGATGACTCGTGAAGATTTTTCAACATGTTGAAAAATGTCCACGAGAGCCCCGAGTACCGACGAGCGGCCATTACCGTAAATCTCCGAGTTCGAATCAGGGCAAACTCGGGAGAACTCGGGAGAACTCTTTGAATGAACTCGTACAGTGGGACAGAGCTATAAGGTACAATGGATGTCTTCCATTATATCTATAACAGCAATTCACACTGGACCATACCAAGGAAATCAGCTTTATTAATTACTCTAGATGTATTTGTATCTTGCATTGGACGGAATTGTTTGCCATTCCTCAGTGTCATCTCTATAGATATTACCTTACATTTTCCGCACTAGTGCTCAAATATGACATTGTGTGTGTTTAATAGATTTGATTACATTCATTTATTGGTTAAAACACAAATATTATGTAGCACATGGTCTAAAAGCCACCAAATTTGCAGTTTTAAGGAGAGTTCCTCAGTGAAACAATGCAGATAGGCACAGAGAATAATAAATAAATAAAAAGCTGAAACTGAGGTTACTTGTTTGTTTTGTTACTTAAGTTTTGTTATTTGTTATATTCAGCGAGATTAAGTTGAAATGTTTACAGATGTCATCATTCTAAAATGACACTGAGACAGGGTGTAGCAAGACTTCACATCCACTCGAAATGAGCTCAGTTTGATATTAATATCCATTGCTGGTTTCTTCTAGGCTTATTAGAACCTCTGGTCTAATTTTAAAAGGTGTAAAAAGAACTTGGATTTATATCACATATTATCACTTTTCTTAGCACATTCCAAACTGCTTCACTCACAAGGAATTAGTTTGATGTGTGATTATTGTTTCAAGAGAGCCCAAACAGGCAGCCATTTTGTGTACATCTGGGTTTCGCAGAGGGCAGGCTGCTAAATGTATTTTGGCAGTGCTGGTTGAGAACAAAATGTTGTGAAAACGCTCTGATTGTTTTCCAACAGTATCCTTAGCAATCATTGCAACTTCCTTGTACACTGCCATTCCCATCACGGGGATGAAATCTGGCTCTCATTCTGTACAAAGGTTTTGCCTTCAAGTTTCAAATCCATCTTTCAGGCGTCTTTTTAAAATGGTGGCAAATAGTTTATAGACACGGCTTCTACTTAATATCGCTGAAGAACTCTGAATCTGGTACATGGTTCTCCCTTGTGTTACACTGCAGTCTCACCTAAGCCTTGAGGCACAATTTTTAGTTAATTTGCCTGTGTTATTGTGACAGGCTTCCTGTTATACCTGATTTCATTTTTCATTGCAAATCAGGCAACTTATTCACACATACCAGGTTCCTACCTGGCAGGTTCCATTAAAGTCTAACTTTTCAAACTGGCTGTGTGCAATCATAAATGCCACTGGGTTATGTTCAGTGTTTGTAATTACAGCGGAGAAATGGTTGGAGTTAGAGGAAGTGAGTGTTGGAAATAAAGTAAACCTCTCTGAACTGAGGTACAGCAAACATGTTCGGAAACTCGTCAGTTAAAGGAAGCCTCCATGAGATAAATTGAAGTATAATGCTGTTGGCAGGGTCTCCATTTCCCACATAGTTAGGAGTTGATTCAAGAATGTTATTGCTGTTTTTGCAGTCATTCTGGTATTGGCTGCCTGCGCTGTCACTACTGTGCAAGCTATGCTTTTTATTTAATTCTGAATAAGTTAACATGCCGCTGAAACATTTAAAATCGTTCACCTCTGCACATCTTCACCCTGCATGAGACTTCACACTTGAAAGAATCAAAGAGGCAAAATGTACTGATGTGAAACTAGTCTTATTAAATTAATTTCTCCATAGAAGCTGGAGAACTCAAGGCTTTGTTAATCCACTAAAACTTCCCCAAATACTCGGCACTGGGTCTTTATGTTGTTAAACAGAAGTCTTTAAGATACTGGTTGTAAACATCATTAGCAGTTTTCTGACTTCTGCCTGCTCTTGAGGTATTAATTAGCACTTGTACGGGGACTGATTTAACTGAGCACTCCTTAAAGGCAGCTATCACGATAGCGTTTATTAACAGATTTTAATTAATGAAATCTAGAGAGCCTGTCATTAAAAGGAGAGGCCAATTAAATCAGTCCCACACCTGCGTTACACAATATTTGACCACACCCCAGAAGGAAAAGGAAACTTAAAAATACATGGTGTTTACTTTTTGTTCTAACTGCGGAGTGATAATGAAACACGTGAGAGAGGGTGTGTCCACTTGGCAACTGCAGACATGCTTTGTGGAGCCCACAGCGATATCATACCATTGTTACTCCATACATCCTCTCACATGCCTACTGAAGCTCTTTACAAGTAAACAAACTATGAATCACCATAATGGAATCACATCCACAGCAAAAGGAAACGTGTACTATTTCAGTCTTTGACTAAATAGCTTGAATATCAATATGGGATTATGCATGCTAACTATGAAAGTTATCTCTGTCAAATCAGGATTTTCTTTGTAGGTAGACAAAAATGTTGGAGAAACTCAGTGGGTGAGGCAGCATCTATGGAACGAAGGAAATAGGCAACGTTTCGGGCTGAAACCCTTCTTCAGACAGGGTTCCCTATTCAGACAGGCCCGAAACATTGCCTATTTCCTTTGCTCCATAGAAGCTGCCTCACCCGCTGAGTTTCTCCAGCATTTTTGTCTACCTTTGATTTTCCAGCATCTGCAGTTCCTTCTTAAACAATGGATTTTCTTTGTGTCTCCCGGGTCAAATCCAAATATAAATCTTCATTATCATTACGTACAATTGAGCTTAGTTTATTGAGTTGAGTTGAGTTTATTGTCACGGGTACCGGGGTACAGTGAAAAGCTTTTGTTGTGTGCTAACCAGTCAGCGGAAAGACTAGACATGATTACAATCGAGCCATTCACAGTGTACAAATACATGATCAAGGGAATAACATGAATAACGTTTAGTGCAAGATAAAGCCAGTAAAGTCCGATCAAAGATAGTCCAAGGGTCCCCAATGAGGTAGATAGTAGTTCAGCATTGTTCCCTAGTTGTTGGTAGGATGGTTCAGTTGCCTGATAACAGCTGGGAAGAAACTGTGTCTGAATCTGGAGGTGTGTGTTTTCACACTTCTATACCTTTTGCTTGATGGGAGAGGCCTATACATTCTGAAGCTGTAACAGAGAGCTTACTGCAATGAGGTGAAAGGGCCATAGAATTTACCCCTATGTTTCCAACGTGATATAAATTGTGTAGACTCTGTACACTATCTAACACTATCACCATAAGCCTTTCCAATTACTTCAGACATGCATCCAATTTGCCCTTTGCAAATACAATTCTATCAGTCACATTTTATTTTCCAAATTAGGATCACATTGACTTCCCAACCGTAATATATATACCCTGTCAAAACCCGTTATCACCTTCTCCACAGCCAACAATGGAGCATTGTGGGCTCCACCTTTCCTTAATCATCGTTGTGGGCTATGATTTGTCCTTTCATTCGTCCTTTCATTCGTTTGTCCTTAGTACCTTTTCATATCTCCAGTTGCCCTCTCCCATGACTCGCAGTCTGAAGAAGGGTCCTGACCCAAAATGTCACCTATTCCCTTTATCCAGAGATGGTGCCTCACCCACTGAGATACTCCAGTTTTTTTTGTGTCTATCTTTGGCCTTGGGACCTCTATCTGCAAATGACTTTCTGGACCTCTCGTCCACCAGACCTCAGTTGGTTGAAATTGCTGATAGTGTTTCCTCCACTCTGATCGCCACTACTGGTGGACGTCAATCTCCTACTCCCTGTACACCCATGACTGTGTGGCCAAGTACAGCGCCAACTCCATCTTTAGGCCCGCCGATGATACCATTGTTATTAGCTGCACCTTCAACCACGATGAGACGATATATTGTTCATAAGGTTATAAGTGATAGGAGCAGGATTAAGCCATTCGGCACATCAAGTCGACTCCACCATTCAATCATGGCTGATTTATCTCTCCCTCCTAACCCCATTCTCTTGCCTTCTCCCCATAACCCCTGACAATCGTACTAATCATGAATCTATCTCCCCCTTAAAAACCTCCACTGCCTTCTGTGGCAATGAATTCCACAGATTCACCTCTCCCTGACTGAAGAAATTCTTCCTTATCTCCTTCCTAAAGTATTGTCCTTTAATTCTGAGGCTCTGACTTCTGGTCCTTGTCTCTCCCACTAGTGGAAACATCCTCCCCACATCCACTCTATCCAGGCCTTTCACTATTCGGTAAGTTAGGAAAATAATGGGAGTAAAGGGCCTGTCCCACTTGTACATTTTGTACATCCCAAAATCCTGGGGCGCTGCGCGCGACCGCGCGTCACTGCCTACGTCACCACGCACCAAATGATGCCCAAGTGGGACAGCCCCTTAAGTATAGGGAAGAGATTGAGAATGTCGAGTCATGGCGTCAGGGCAAGAACCTACTCCTTAACATCAGCAAGATGAAAGAGTTGGTTGTTGACATAAGGATGCGAGGAGTTGATCACAACCCTGACCTCATCATGGAACTGCTGTAGAGATGGGCCGAGGAGTCAACATCACCAGCTCTCTAACCTGGTCCCTTCACACTGATGTGATGATCAGAAAGGTCAGCAGTGTGCTTACTTTCTTAGGCTTCTGAGAAGATTCAGCACGTCTGTGAAGATTTCCTCAAACCCCTACAGATGCGACACAAAGTATTCGGACGAGATGCCCCTCACCCTGCTATGGCAACTGCTCTGCTTCTTGACCACCCTGAACTTACAGAGAGTTGTGAACGCAACTTAAGGTCGCACAGTGGTAGAGTTGCTGCCTCACAGCGCCAGAGACCTGGGTTCAACCCTGACTTCGGGTGCTGTATGGAGTTTGTACATACTCCCTGTGACCACGTAGGTTTTCTCCGGGTGCTCCGGTTTCCTCCTACATTCCAAAGACGTGCGGACAACATCAGACAACACCTGTGGAAAGAGAGAGAATAAAAGACTTAATGATACTGATTTAAAAAAGCTGTAAGATAGAATCAGGAAGTAGGTTTCAGTTCCACGTTTACCTGAAATTGTTGAATATGATTTTGAATCCAGAGGCTGCAACATGCCCAGATGAAAGATGAGGTGCTGTTGCTCAAACTGAAGTTGGACCTTGTTAGACCAGTGGAGGAGGCCATAAGTAGGTCTGAGTGTGAGTGTGAATGGAATGCATAATTAAAGTCACCTGGGCTCTGCAGTGTGGGTGGGGTGTGAAGCCCTTTGTATCATAACTGATGTTGGAGACCTAACTTCATATGGCGCAGCGGTAGAGTTGCTGCATTAGAGCCTGAATACGGGTGCTGTCTGTACGGAGTTTGTAAGTTCTCCCCGTGACCAGTGTGGGTTTTCTCCGAGATCTTCGGTTTCTTCCCACACTCCAAAGACGTACTCATCTATTGCATCCGCTGCTCTAGATGTCAGCTGCTCTACATCGGTGAGACCAAGCGTAGGCTTGGCGATCGCTTTGTCGAACACCTCCGCTCGGTTCACAATAACCAACCTGATCTCCCGGTGGCTCAGCACTTCAACTCCCCCTCCCATTCCGAATCCGACCTTTCTGTCCTTGGCCTCCTCCATGGCCAGAGTGAGGACCACCGTAAATTGGAGAACAGCACCTCATATTTCGCTTGGGCAGTTTGCACCCCAGCGGTATGAACATTGACTTCTCTAATTTCAGGTAGTCCTTTGTTTCCCCTCCCCTTCTCAGCTCTCCCTCAGCCTAGTGGCTCCTCCTCTTCCTTTCTCCCCCCCCCCCTCCCCCTCCCCCCCCACCACATCAGTCTGAAGAAGGGTTTTGGGGCCGAAACGTTGCCTATTTCCTTCGCTCCATAGATGCTGCCACACCCGCTGAGTTTCTCCAGCATTTTTGTCTACCATCGATTTTCCAGCATCTGCAGTTCCTTCTTAAACAGGTTATGTTTATTGGCTTGGTATTAAAAAAATGTAAAATGTCCCTAGTGTGTGTAGAGAGTGTTAATGTATGGGGATCGCTGGGTGGTGTGGACTCGGTGGGTCGAAGGCCCTATTTCCGCTCTGTATCTCTAAACTAAACTAAAGAATACCAGTTCAGTGAGCAAACAGTTCTTGCTCAGAAATGTTGTATTACTGCACTGTCATTCCAACTTTAATTATCTTCTTCAGTCGATACAGAAATGATTCAACCCTACAGGAATCATTGTATTATTATACATAGCCACCAGCAATATCCATTGTAACGGCAATGATCTGGACTGTGAACTAGCAGTCACGCAAGATTAACATGTGTCGTTTACTGCTTGTGACAATTTGGATGCTTCACTCAACTCACCAAATAACCGAGTGGCAATGGTAACAACTGGAAGAATGTTGCTGCGATGTGGAAGAATTGCCTTCCATTTTTAGGCCATTTTCATGAGCAACGCCCAGTGAATGAAGTAATATTGAACTGGCATTGCGCCAGCTGTCACTGTGCATCAGATGTTCACTCTGCAAGGAATTTGATGGCATTCACTCGGTGAGAGGGAAGTGAGTCACTCAAGCTTGCCTAATTGTGGGCTGGAGCATGTTTGCTGAGAAAATCCTGTCATACTGAGACTGCACTTTGCTTCAAGGCACGATGATCGATTTCCTCTCATTTCCCTCCCAACCCCCCACACTTCCTACTCCCATTATCATCCTCTGGTACCCATAGCAACCATGCTGCCTTTGCCAGCATGGAATGAATCCAGCTGAACAAGGTTTAGCCCTAAATGATGCTAAGAAAAGGCCATTTTGAACTTAGTGTATCTTAAGATGGTTTGTGTCACTACTATACATACAGCCTGTAGCATCTTTTAGTAAAGTCCAAATCCACTATTATATGAAGATTTATGGGCATAACCTTATTCATAAGTTCATAACTGACAGAGCAGAATTAGGCCATTCGGACCATCAAGTCTACTCCACCATTCAATCATGGCTGCTTTATCTCTCCCAACTAACCCCATTCTCCCGCCTTCTCCCCATAACAAGAGGATTTCAGTATAGGAGTAGAGAGGTTCTTCTGCAGTTGTATAGGGCTCTGGTAAGACCACATCTGGAGTATTGTGTACAGTTACGGTCTCCTAATTTGAGGAAGGACATCCTTGTGATTGAGGCAGTGCAGCATAGGTTCACAAGATTGATCCCTGGGATGGCGGGACTGTCATATGAGGAAAGATTGAAAAGACTAGGCTTGTATTCACTGGAGTTTAGAAGGATGAGGAGGATCTTATAGAAACATATAAAACTATAAAAGGACTGGACAAGCTAGATGCAGGAAAAATGTTCCCAATGTTGGGCGAGTCCAGAACCAGGGGCCACAGTCATAAAATAAAGGGGAGGCCATTTAAGACTGAGGTGAGAAAAAACTTTTTCACCCAGAGAGTTGTGAATTTGTGGAATTCCCTGCCACAGAGGGCAGTGGAGGCCAAATCACTGGATGGATTTAAGAGAGAGTTAGATAGAGCTCTAGGGGCTAGTGGAATCAAGGGATATGGTGAGAAGGCAGGCATGGGTTATTGATTGGGGACGATGAGCCATGATCGCAATGAATGGCGGTGCTGGCTCTAAGGGCCGAATGGCCTCCTCCTGCACCTATTTGCTATGTTTCTATGTTTCTAGTGGAAACATCTTCTCCACATCCACTCTATCCAGGCCTTTCACTATTCGGTAAATTTCAACGAGGTGCCCCCTCATCCTTCTAAACACCAGCGAATACAGGCCCAGCGCCATTTTATTAGTTACAACTGTTACTGGATATTTCTACTTGTGAATGCTGGCGTGCATGTCAACAGAGGATAGACACAAAATGCTGGGGTAACTCTGCGGGGCGGGCAGCATCTCTGGAGAGAAGGGTTCTCTACAGAGACGCTGCCTGTCCCGCTGAGTTACTCCAGCATTTTGTGTCTATCCTCGGTGTAAATCAGCATCTGCAGTCCCTTCCAACATGAGCCAACCGAGGAAGTGGGTTTACATGCTGCTGGAGTGTGGAGAACAATGGCCAGGGAGAGTCATGGAGCGATACCACATGGAAACTGGCCCACCGAGTCTATGATGACTATCAACCACCTACTGACTGTATACTTTAAAAATATCCCTTATGTTTATTCTCCCCATTTCCCCCCAGATACCACCATACACCTACACACTCGGGGCATGTTACCGCGGCCAATGCCGAGAGGAAACTCCCACGACCGAGGGTGAAAGAGACGGCATCCGAGGTCAGGGTCAAACCCAGATCTCTGGCACTGTAAGGCTGTGGCTCTCTTAGCCACCCCTCTTTAGACCCCCCACTTTCACTTCTACTTCCACTTCGATAAGGGAAGATTCTGCCAGAATAATTTGCTCTGTCAGGGCTGCAAACTGAATTTAGCAAATAATGAAGTTGTAACCTCCTCCCCATTGTAACATATTGCTTTTAAAATATCCGCAAGGCACTGCGTTTCACAGTTTATGATCGTTGCGACTCCACTAATAATTACAAAATCTCTTTGAACTAGAGACTAAGAAACGGGTTTTCAATGAACAAAGGTTTAAAAGTAAGCCACATGTATTTAGATCCACAGCCAAATAACCCAGGTGAAGCTATTGTACACATGTACACTTGCCAAATGCCATCTCGTTCATCTCCTATAAAATGGATCATGTAATAACTAACTTACTTACTTTCTGCCTATTCAGCCTCCTGGCATGTAGGGCAGTAACGAAGGTCCTCCACTCCTGTGTGTTCTGGGCTAGCTTCTGGACACTACCCCAGGTCAGGTCCATTGTTTTCATTTCCTCCTCTACAGTTCGACGGCAGGTGGTTTTGGGTCTCCCTCTTTCCCTTTTCCCTTCCGGTGTCCAGTGCAGGGCTATTCTTGGGATGCTGCCTGGTTCTTTTCACCATTGACATTCATCCAAGCACCTGTCAATAGCCCTGGAAGTCCATCACGCCCAGTAGTGTTGATTCCTTCAGTTGCCGTTTCCGTAACATATGTGTTTTACGAGACAGGGTTGTTAGCCCTGTGCTCAACCTTCGTCTCGCCTCTACCCTTTGACCTGTCCAGCATGGGAGACCGTAACAGGAGATGAATCTCCAGCTGACATAGCTCTAGGGGTCACTGAGACACAAAAGCTCCCCGACCACGACAAGGTTGCAATCCAACGGGGAGATAAAGTCACAGGAAAATTGGTCCATTTTTTTCATCATGATGGCACTCTCAAGCTTTGCTTTCAGAAGTTGCTGGGTAACGTTGGGGGACTAAGGGCAGTTGACTAGGCCATTATCTGAGGACTTCAGCAGGTGATCAGATGGTGAGGCGTAGCAGGGGTCTGGATGTAGAAACATAGAAACATAGAAAATACGTGCAGAAGGAGGCCATTCGGCTCTTTGAGCCTGCACCGCAATTCATTGTGGTCATGGCTGATCGTCCCCGATCAATAACCCGGGCTTGCCTTCTCCCCATGTCCCTTGATTCCACTAGCCCCTAGAGCTCTATCAGGAGCAGAATGAGGCCATTCGGTCCATCAAGTCTGCTCCGTCATTTAATCATGGCTGATCTATCTCTCCCTCCTAACCCCATTCCCTTGCCTTCTACCCGAAATAAACGCCAGTATTGCCGAAACCCGGGATTGAACCACGGACCCTTTAGATCTTCAGAGTAACGCTCTCCCAACTGATCTTGGTGGGGAAGGTGAGCTAAAGATGAACTAACAATCGGCAGAGCTGGAGGAGTGTGTTTGCTAGCATTGACTTCACATTAAGGAGAAAGAAGGTGGCACAGAGGGGCAGTGGGGTAGACATGCTGCCTTACAGCACCAGAGCTGGGGGAGCAAGGAGGGACTGAGGGAGAGAACAACGAGAGACCCGGCGGGACTATAATCAGTACTTTGTAACTTTGTCGGCAACAGGTACATGGCGACTCTTTGCGTACTTTGTGCATTGTTCGCAAAAACAAAGTTTTTCAATACATCACGGTACATGGGACAATAAAGTATCATTGAATGATCGAATCGGAGACCTGGGTTCGATCACGAATACGGGTAATAATAATAATACACTTTATTGTCATTGTAAATACATACAACAACATTCCCAGGCAATGTGCCATGAACCCGGTGTTAACCTCTCCATTTGACCATGCATTGGACCTAACTTAACATTCGGCCACCCAGCCAGGGCGTCCACAGTCTCACTCACCATGGCAGGAAGGATGGGAGATGAGTGGGGTTCATGTTCAGCGTAGAAAATCACTCATTATCTCCACTGAAAATCAGGATTCCCTGACCCAAAGTGGAGAAGGATAGAACAGAGACAATAGGTGCAGGAGGAGGCCATTTGGTCCTTCGAGCCAGCACTGACATTCGTGATCATGGCTGATCATCCAAAATCAGTATCCCATTCCTGCCTTCTCCCCATCTCCATTGGTTCCGTTAGCCCTGAGAGCTACATTTAACTCTCTCTTGAAAACATCCAGTGAATTGGCCTCCACTGCCTTCTGTGGCAGAGAATACCACAGATTCACAACTCTCTGGGTGAAAACGTTTTTCCTCATCTCAGTCTGAAATGGCCTTCCCCTTATTCTTAAAATGTGACCCCTGGTTCTGGACTCCTCCAACATGGGGAACATTTTTCCTGCTCGGTCAAGGAGTCAGCACTTGCCAAAGTAGCCTCATCTGTCACCTCAGAGCCCAGAGAACTGGAGTAGAAGCACGTCATGCTCAACCCTCAAAAGAGGGCCTAAAAAGATTGGAGCGTGGTTCACAAAGGCAAGAAAGGTGCAGAATGATTCAATTGTGCAGCACATGTCAGTGACAACTGCTCCTTCATGAGCAGGAGAAAACCATTAAGTCACCAGCCCCACACACATTGGTTACTCTCAGGCAAACTTTCCTTCAGGACCACTGCTAGCCTCTTCCTCAGGATCCTTATTATTTACATTGATTGCCTTCACTTGTCTTTCCATTACCCTTTGTGTGAAACAAACTGTTCACCAAACCTATTTACTTTTGGTCCCCAGGTTTTCCAATCAATCTTCAAATCTCCCTTGGATTAATCCACTGTCATTTTCTCAGTCATAGAGTCATAGAATGATACAGTGTGGAAACAGGCCCTTCGACCCAACTTGCCCACACCGGCAAACATGTCCCAGCTACACTGGTCCCACCTGCCCGCGTTTGGCCCATATCCCTCCAAACCTGTCCTAGCCATGTACCTGCCTAACTGCTTAAATGTTAGGATAGTCCCTGCCTCAACTACCTCCTCTGGCAGCTCGTTCCATACACCCACCACCCTTTGTGTAAAAATGTTACCCCTAAGATTCTAAATAAATCTTTCCCCCTTCACCTTAAACCTATGACATTCAGTATTGAACAGTATCGAACGCTATTATCCATTTAACTCAGATTCTCCTCTACTCTGCCCGGAAATTATCCACTTGGTTTCCCCGCTCTTTGAATGGATGTTTCCTAGGTCCTGCCATTTTATGGCTTGAACTAAAATAGCAAAGTCTGTTCTGTGCAAGTCATAAGGTCATAAGGTCATTAGTGATAGGAGCAGAATAAGGCCATTTGGCCCATCAAGCCTACTCCACCATTCAATCATGTCTGATCTATCTCTCCCTCCTAACCCCATTCACCTGCCTTATCCCCATAGCCCATTGACACCCTTACTTATCAAGAATCCATCTATCTCTGCCTTAAAAACATCCACTGACGGCCTCCACAGCCTTCTGTGGCAACGAATTCCACAGATTCACCATCCTCTGACTAAAGAAATTCCTCATCTCCTTCCGAAAGAAACATCCTTTAATTTCAGAGGCTATGACCTCTAGTCCGAGATTCTCCCACTGGTGGAAACATCCTCTCCACACCCACTCTATCCAGGCTTTTCACTATTCGGTAAGCTTCAATGAGGCCCCCCCCCCCTCATCCTTCTAAACTCCAGTGAGTACAGCCCCAGTGCTGACAAATGCTCATCATATGTTAACTCAGTTGGAGTGGGAGGGTGGGTATGCGCTGAGGTGTGCATAATGTAGCACTGATCCTGGAAGCCTGGCGGCAGAGAGTACATCTGCTTTCCTTTGTAACGCCAGCGGACTGAGTGATATTATTACACCAAATGAAACCTTGATGATTGATTCACCTTCAGGGTCTATTTCCTCATCAGAAGCCGCGATTGTCCCTGTTACAGTTCCACATTTTTCCTAAAGGGATGCACTGACAGAATAAAGATTGAATTGTTCCAGTTTCATTGTTCTATATAAGATCAAATGGCCAAAGGAAAAGCAGAGTCACTGTGAAAGCTGATGCCTTTGAAGATGGAATTAGTTTGAAATCATAATCGCATAAGGTAGATTTGAGTAATGCAGACAGCAGGACAGACACTGTCAAACTTTCCCTGGCTCTTGACAATGTTTTCAGTTTAGTTTAGTTTAGTTTAGTTTAGTTTAGTTTATAGATACAGCACAGAGACAGGCCCTTTGGCCCACCGAGTCCGCGCCAACCAGCGATCCCCGTACACTAGCACTATCCTACACACAAGGGACAATTTTCAATTTTTACCGGCCGGTTAACCTACAAACCTGTACGCCTTTGGAGTGTGGGAGGAAACTGGAGCACCCGGAGAAAACCCACACGGTCCCCAGGAGAATGTACTATCCCTGTACAGACAGCTCCCATCGTCAGGATCGAACCCAGGTCTCTGGCGCTGAAAGGCAGCAACTCCACCGCTGCACCACCATGCCGCCAGTTGGTGTTATGTTTTTTGTTTGTCGTTAATGTGATAAACAAGAGTCAGGGTGCATTTATTGAAATGTACTCCTGAGACAGAAGGTTGGCTGTGTGTAGGGGCTGCTGTTGAATGGTGTCCTGGGGGGGGGGGGGGGGCAACGAGTGCCATTTGGCATGGGCCTCATGCCTGTCTGCTTCAAATGTATCTTGATTTGGGGGCGTCTAAAATTGAGGGGCCTCTGCTTGATCTTGGTTTGGGGGCCTCTAAAATTGAAATTGGCCTAGGCCTCAGTTCATCTAAGAGAGGGCCTGATAGTGTGCTAACATTACTAATCCCACACTGAGTGTTAATCCTAGAGACAGCAAAACAAAACAAGAGATGCACTCGGCACTACAGACGTCTGTTTCCTATCGGTCTGGAAATGGTAGGCACCAACAGCAGGAAGCCCTTCCTGTGTTTTCTTGAATCAGGAAATGCTGCGAACGTGGCTGTCGCAGTTTATAAATCTGTTGAACATATGAAGAACAAGTTCCGTTTATTTAGCGCAACAAGGATCAAAATAACCAGATTTCACCTCCGGGATAATTTGAAGCTTAGAATTCTCTGAGTCATGAGTGACTTCCATCTCATTAAGTGGCCACTCAGTTCATTTGCCACAGGCAATCTAGTTGTATGCTTTAGAAAAGCTTTCATTAGAGTAATTGGAAGAAGGGCAACCTCAAGGAAGTGAAGGTATTTTGTTGCAGATTAAAGACTAGGATATCTTCCATTATATCATTAGTGGTTACGAGGGCTCTTCTATTTAAATCAGTTTGGCATTCTGAACACTGGATCCTGCCAGATGGGGCTTTGCCTTAAGTTCAGCCTTGCCATTCTGGTCCAAATGGCTCCAAGGAATCCACTGTCATTTAACTAGTTGCTCCCGCTCTCCTGCCTTCCGTTAAACCGCCGTTTTATAGCTGTTCTTTCAAACAAAAGCCCAATACTTGGAGTTTAATTTGATTCTATGCTGGCAGCGTGCTGCCACTTACAGCAGCAGAGCTTCTGTTGATCAGTCCCTCACGCTCTCTAATTCTGAATGCAACTCCTAGAGTGACGTATCGCAGTAATGAACCACCATGATGTTGGTCTGCAGTTAAATGGAAACAAATTAGTTTGGTTTAGTTTAGAGATACAGCGCGGGAACAGGCCCTTCCCCCCACCGAGTCTACACTGACCAGCGATCCCCGCGCACTAACACTATCCTACACCAGGGACAATTTTTAACTTTATACCAAGCCAATTAACCTACAAACCTGTACGTCTTTGGAGTGTGGGAGGAAACAGAAGATCTCGGGGAAAACCCACGATGGTCACGGGGAGAACGTACAAACCCCGTACAGACAGCACCCGTAGCCGGGATTGAACCTGGGTCTCTGGCGCTGTAAGGCAGTAACTCTACCAAATAATTCAGATGGGTGAACCCTCGAAAAGCGCCCGGTCCTGATGGTATACCCGGTCGTGTTCAAAAAACCTGTGCGGACCAACTGGCTGGAGTTTTTACGGACATTTTCAACCTCTCACTTCTGAGGTCTGAGGTTCCCACCTGCTTCAAAAGGGCATCAATTATACCAGTGCCCAAGAAGAGTAAGGTGACGTGCCTCAATGACTATCGACCTGTGGCACTAACGCCTGTGGTGATGAAGTGCTTTGAGAGGTTGATCATGATGCAGATCAACTCCTACCTCGACAAAAACCTGGACCCACTGCAGTTCGCTTACCGCCACAACAGATCAACGGTGGATGCGATCTCGCTGGCCCTCCACTCCGCTCTGGACTACTTGGACAACAAAAACTCAAATGTCAGGCTGTTATTCATCGATTACAGCTCGGCATTTAACACAATCATCCCCTCCAAGCTGGTTACCAAACTCGCAGAACTGGGTCTCTGCGCATCCCTCTGCAATTGGATCCTCGACTTCCTCACTCTCAGACCACAGTCTGTTCATATTGGTGGAAATGTGTCAGCCTCGATAACAATCAGCACGGGAGTACCTCAAGGCTGTGTGCTCAGCCCCCTGCTGTACTCACTCTATACTCATGACTGCGTAGCCGGTCACAGTGCGAACTCCATCATCAAGTTCGCTGACGACACCACTGTTGTGGGACGTATCACTGATGGGGATGAGTCAGAGTATAGAAGAGAGATCGAGCAACTGTCCATATGGTGCCAGCACAATAACCTGGCCCTCAACACCAGCAAAACCAAGGAACTGATTGTGGACTTTGGAAGGAGTAGGATGGGGACCCACAGTCCCATTTATATCAACGGGTTGATGGTTGAAAGGGTCAAGAGCTTCAAATTCCTGGGCGTGCGCATCTCTGAAGATCTTTCCTGGTCCGAGAACACTGATGCCATTATTAAGAAAGCACATCAGCGCCTCTACTTCCTGAGAAGATTACGGAGAGTCGGTTTGTCAAGGAGGACTCTCTCTAACTTCTACAGGTGCACAGTAGAGAGCATGCTGACCGGTTGCATCATGGCTTGGTTCAGCAACTTGAGCGCCCTGGAGAGGAAAAGACTACAAAAAGTAGTAAACACTGCCCAGTCCATCATCGGCTCTGACCTCCCTTCCATCGAGGGGATCTATCGCAGTCGCTGCCTCAAAAAAGCTGGCAGCATCATCAAGGACCCACACCATCCTGGCCACACACTCATCTCCCTACTACCTTCAGGTAGAAGGTACAGGAGCCTGAAGACTGAAACAACCAGGTTCAGGAATAGCTACTTCCTCACAGCCATCAGGCTATTAAACCTGGCTCGGACATAACACTGAACTTTAATAGCCCATTATCTGTTATTTGCACTTCATCAGTTTATGTATTCATGTGTGTATATATTTATAGAATGGTATATGGACACACTGATCTTTGTAGTCAATGCCTACTATGTTGACTACGCCCTCCAGACGTCCACATCTGCGCAAGGTGTATCGAGATGGGGCTCCTAATGGACCGTATTAGGAACCTGGAGCAGCAGCTCGATGACCTCCGTCTGGTCAGGGAGAGCGAGGAAGTCATTGAGAGGAGTTACAGGGAGGTGGTCACTCCAAGACCACAGGAGGCAGGCAAGTGGATCACGGTTGGGAGAGGCAAGGGGCACAGGCAGGGACTAGAGAGTACTCCGGTGGCTGTACACCTTCACAATAAGTACTCCTGTTTGAGCACTGTTGGGGGGGGGACAGCCTACCTGGGGGTAGCGACAGCGGCCGGGCCTCCGGTATAGAGACCGGCCCTGTTGCTCAGAAGGGTAAGGAAAAGAAGAGGAGGGCAATACTAATAGGGGACTCTATAGTTTGGGGGTCAGACAGGCGATTCTGTGGACGCAGTCGGGAGACCAGGATGGTAGTTTGCCTCCCTGGTGCCAGGGTCTGTGATGTGTCTCAACGTGTCCAAGATATCCTGAAAGGGCAGGGTCAGGAGCCCGAGGTCGTGGTACATATAGGTACCAATGACATAGGTAAAAAAAGAGAAGAGGTCCTGAAAGGAGAATTTAGGGAGTTAGGAGGGGAGTTAAAGAGAAGGACAGCAAAGGTAACAATCTCGGGATTACTGCCTGTGCCACGTGACAGTGAGAGTAGGAATGGAGCGAGGTGGAAGATAAATGCGTGGCTGAAGGACTGGTGCAGAAGGCAGGGATTCAAAGTTCTGGATCATTGGGACCTCTTTTGTGGAAGGTTTGACCTGTACAAAAAGGATGGGTTGCACTTGAACCTGAGGGGGACCGATATCCTGGCGGGGAGATCTGCAAAGGCTACTGGGGAGACTTTAAACTAGAATGGTTGGGGGGAGGGACTCAAATAGAGAATGCTATTAGACAGTGTGTGAGGCAGGAGGCAGAGAAGGAAAGCACTCAGACCCAACATGTAGGGGGGAAAGAAGAAAACAATAATAAACAGAGAATAAGAGGTGGTGGGGTTCTTAAATGGGTGAGCAGAGAAACAGAGGGGTGTAAAATGCGGGCGGAAGCAATAGGTAGCAAGGTGAAAAGTAAAAGTGGCAGGCAGACAAATCCAGGGCAAAAATCAAAAAGGGCCACTTTTCAACATAATTGTATAAGGGGTAAGAGCGTTGTAAAAACAAGCCTGAAGGCTTTGTGTCTCAATGCAAGGAGCATTCGTAATAAGGTGGATGAGTTGAACGTGCAGATAGCAATTAATGATTATGATATAGTTGGGATCACGGAGACATGGCTCCAGGGTGACCAAGGCTGGGAGCTGAACATCCAGGGATATTCAATATTCAGGAGGGATAGAGAGAAAGGAAAAGGAGGTGGGGTAGTGTTGCTGGTTAGAGAGGAGATTAACGCAGTGGAAAGGAAGGACATTAGCTTGGAGGATGTGGAATCGGTATGGGTAGAGCTGCGAAACACTAAGGGGCAGAAAACGCTGGTGGGTGTTGTGTACAGGCCACCTAGCAGTAGTAGTGAAGTTGGGGATGGCATCAAACAGGAAATTAGAAATGCGTGCAACAAAGGCAAAACAGTTATAATGGGTGACTTCAATCTACATATAGATTGGGTGAATCAAATTGGCAGGGGTGCTGAGGAAGAGGATTTCTTGGAATGTATGCGGGATAGTTTTCTAAACCAACATGTAGAGGAACCAACGAGGGAGCAGGCTATTCTAGACTGGGTATTGAGTAATGAGGAAGGGTTAGTTAGCAGTCTTGTTGTGCGTGGCCCCTTGGGCAAGAGTGACCATAATATGGTTGAGTTCTTCATTAGGATGGAGAGTGACATTGTTAATTCAGAAACAACGGTTCTGAACTTAAAGAAAGGTAACTTTGAGGGTATGAGACGTGAATTGGCCAAGATTGACTGGCAATTAGTTCTAAAAGGGTTGACGGTGGATATGCAATGGAAGGCATTTAAAGACTGCATGGATGAACTACAAAAATTGTTCATCCCAGTTTGGCAAAAGAATAAATCAGGGAAGGTAGTGCATCCGTGGATAACAAGGGAAATCAGGGATAGTATCAAAGCAAAAGATGATGCGTACAAATTAGCCAGAAAAAGCAGCATACCAGAGGACTGGGAGAAATTCAGAGACCAGCAGAGGAGGACAAAGGGCTTAATTAGGAAAGGGAAAATAGATTATGAAAGGAAACTGGCAGGGAACATAAAAACTGACTGCAAAAGTTTTTATAGATATGTGAAGAGAAAGAGATTAGTTAAAACAAATGTAGGTCCCTTGCAGTCAGAAACAGATGAATTGATCATGGGGAACAAGGATATGGCAGACCAATTGAATAACTACTTTGGTTCCGTCTTCATTAAGGAAGACATAAATAATCTGCCGGAAATAGCAGGGGGCCACGGGTCAAAGGAGATGGAGGAACTGAGTGAAATCCAGGTTAGTCGGGAAGTGGTGTTGGTTAAATTGAATGGATTAAAGGCCGATAAATCACCAGGGCGAGATAGGCTGCATCTCAGAGTACTTAAGGAAGTAGCTCCAGAAATAGTGGATGCATTAGTGATAATTTTTCAAAACTCTTTAGATTCTGGAGTAGTTCCTGAGGATTGGAGGGTAGCAAACGTAACCCCACTTTTTAAGAAGGGAGGGAGAGAAAAAACGGGGAATTACAGACCAGTTAGTCTAACATCGGTATTGGGGAAAATGCTAGAGTCAGTTATTAAAGATGGGATAGCAGCACATTTGGAAAGTGGTGAAATCATTGGACAAAGTCAGCATGGATTTACGAAAGGTAAATCATGTCTGACGAATCTTATAGAATTTTTCGAAGATGTAACTAGTAGAGTGGATAGGGGAGAACCAGTGGATGTGTTGTATCTGGACTTTCAGAAGGCCTTCGACAAGGTGCCACATAAGAGATTAGTATATAAACTTAAAGCACACGGTATTGGGGGTTCAGTATTGATGTGGATAGAGAACTGGCTGGCAAACAGGAAGCAAAGAGTAGGAGTAAACGGATCCTTTTCACAATGGCCGGCAGTGACTAGTGGGGTACCACAAGGCTCAGTGCTGGGACCCCAGCTATTTACAATTTATATTAATGAACTGGATGTGGGAATTGAAGACAACATCTCCAAGTTTGCGGATGACACTAAGCTGGGGGGCAGTGTTAGCTGTGAGGAGGATGCTAGGAGACTGCAAGGTGACTTGGATAGGCTGGGTGAGTGGGCAAATGTTTGGCAGATGCAGTATAATGTGGATAAATGTGAGGTTATCCACTTTGGTGGCAAAAACAGGAAAGCAGACTATTATCTAAATGGTGGCCGATTAGGAAATGGGGAGATGCAGTGAGACCTGGGTGTCATGGTACACCAGTCATTGAAAGTAGGCATGCAGGTGCAGCAGGCAGTGAAGAAAGCGAATGGTATGTTAGCTTTCATAGCAAAAGGATTTGAGTATAGGAGCAGGGAGGTTCTACTGCAGTTGTACAGGGTCTTGGTGAGACCACACCTGGAGTATTGCGTACAGTTTTGGTCTCCAAATCTGAGGAAGGACATTATAGCCATAGAGGGAGTGCAGAGAAGGTTCACCAGACTGATTCCTGGGATGTCAGGACTTTCATATGAAGAAAGACTGGATAGACTTGGCTTATACTCGCTAGAATTTAGGAGATTGAGAGGGGATCTTATAGAAACGTACAAAATTCTTATGGGGTTGGACAGGCTAGATGCAGGAACATTGTTCCCGATGTTGGGGAAGTCCAGGACAAGGGGTCACAGCTTAAGGATAAGGGGGAAATCCTTTAAGACCGAGATGAGGAAAAACTTTTTCACACAGAGAGTGGTGAATCTCTGGAACTCTCTGCCACAGAGGGTAGTTGAGGCCAGTTCATTGGCTATATTTAAGAGGGAGTTAGATGTGGCCCTTGTGGCTAATGGGATCAGGGGGTATGGAGAGAAGGCAGGTACGGGATACTGAGTTGGATGATCAGCCATGATCATATTGAATGGCGGTGCAGGCTCGAAGGGCCGAATGGCCTACTCCTGCACCTATTTTCTATGTTTCTATGTATCTATGTTCTGTTGTGCTGAAGCAAAGCAAGAATTTCATTGTCCTATCAGGGACACATGACAATAAACTCACTTGAACTTGAACTTGAACTACCACTGCACCACCGTGGCATCCCATTAAAATGGTGGTTTTGAGCAGCAATTCTCCAATATGCTGTGCACATGGTTAAGCATTTTCTTGGGAGTAAGTATTGCGTGCATGCATTGTGGCGTGCTGGTGCACATATGAATCCCTGCAGGCTGCGGGAGCTCATGCTGAGGGACAGACTGAAGCACGGTGCAGTCACCACAAAGGCTCTGTGAGGAAGGACCACATTGTTATGTCCTGTCACACTAGACTGGACACTAGACGCTGGATCCTGTGTCCCAGCCCCTCAAACATTCCATGCATTGTTGTTTAAAGATGAGTACAGAATGTATTGGTTTAGCAGCACAATGAGTGTTAACAAAGTCATGCCGACTTTATTGCATTTCCTGGGTTTTTGTAATGAATAAAGTTGCAGTTCCAGGAGGGCTTTGGCCTTTGGTTCTGTTGTCCACAGCCTGTTGTACCATGGGAGCCTGTGGACAACATCTCGGAGCTGGCGATCCCTTTTGCCAGGGACCGACCTCTAAAGCTCCCGGGCTTTAACAACGTGGAGCTCGCGGTCCCTGGTTGTCTAGGGACGCCGTCGAGTATCGCTGCCCTGCCTGCAGCTGTTCGTCCGTTCAACCTTTATTTAAATTTTAAGTGTGTTAGTGTGTTTTAATTTGGAGGTCTTCTAGTCTTTTTATGTGGGGGTCGGAGAAGTGGCTTACCTCCGAGCCGCTTCTTCGCCCCCTCCTCGCGGCCTACCAACGGGACTGGAGCGGCGTTTCCTGCCGGGACTGGTCAGAACTGCAGCTTCGGCGGCGGCGCAGCGCTAAAGCACCATCGTGGAGCGGGCGATGCCTTACCGAGGGTTGCCGTGTGGTAAGCTCCGGAGTCCTGTGACCGCCGACTCCACCATCGCAGAGCTGTTGTTACGGAGCGTCCAGCCGCAGGCGGCGCTGATGTTTAAACACCGCGGAGCCTGGGATCTCTTGCCGAGATCGCCAGTGTTGGAGCTCTGACCAGTGCGGCCTGTGGACTTCGGGAGCCGCGGTCTCGGGTAGGAAGCGGCCGTTCCAGACACTCTAAGCCGCTGAGAGTGTTCTTCCGACGCCGGAGCTCCATCAAGAGGGCTTGAAACATCGGACTGCCGTCACGGCGACTGCGGAGGCCTCAATAGGCCCGACCATGGGTGAACAAGAGGAAGAGGACTGGACTTTGCTACTTTCCCTCACAGTGGGAATCATTGTGGGGGGATGTTTTTATGTTCAATGTTAAAATTCTTTAATGTTGTTTTTTTTCTATTGGTGTGCTGCAATGGCAACTTATATTTCAATGCACCAATTGGTGTATGTGACAATAAATGTCCTTTGTCCTTTGTACCTATTCCTTGCTGCACACATCTCAACTGTCAGCCCACAAATGGACATCATGGAGTCATACAGCCTGGAAACAGGCCCTTCGGCCCAACTTGCCCACACTGGCCAACATTTCCCAGCTACATGATTCTCACCTGCCTGCGTTTGGCCCATATCCCTCCAAACCAGTCCTATCCATGTACCTGTCTAATTGTTTCTTAAATCTTACCTCCTCTGGCAGCTCATTCCATACACCCACCACCCTTTGTGTGCAAAGGTTACCCCTCAGATTCCTATTAAATCTCTTCCCCTTCACTTTAAACCCATGTCCTCTGGTCCTCGATTCACCTTCTCTGGGCCCAGGATCTTTGCCACCCCTCTCATGATAGTCTCAACTTTCTCCCTCCTCCATACCTCGATTTGTAGATTCCCCTCCAGGCCTTTTGCCTTTATCAGTTGGTAAGCCTGTCAGCCCTTCATGCCTGTGCTAGCCTTTTCTCGCCCCATTCCACTGCAGAGAGGAATACAGTAGATATTGTCTGCATAGACTTTAACAAGGCCTTTGCTACATGCTGGGCTGATCTCGAGGATGAACTCACACGAGATCCTGGGTGAGCTAGCCAAATGGACTCAAAATTGGCTTGAAGGTAGGAGATAGAGGGTGGTGGTAGAGGGTTGTTTTTCAAACTGGGGCCTGTAATCAGTGGTATGCCACAGGGATCAGTGCAAGGTACACTGTTATTCATTATTTATATTAATGAATGCTATTTGAATGTAGGTGGCATAGTCCGTACGTTTGCGAGTGATACTAAAATTGGAGGTATAGTGGAGAGTGAAGAAGGTTATCTAAGATTACAACGGGTTCTTGATCAACTGGGCTAATGAATGGGAGGATGAGATTCAGATAAATGTGAGGTGTTGCATTTCGTAAGTCAAACCAGAACAGGACTTACATAGTAAATGATAGGGTCCAGGAGAGTGTTGTAGATCAGAGAGTCCAAGGGGTGCAGGTGTTTCATTCCAATAGACAATAGACAATAGACAATAGGTGCAGGAGTAGGCCATTCGGCCCTTCGAGCCAGCACCGCCATTCAATGTGATCATGGCTGATCATCCCCAATCAGTACCCCGTTCCTGCCTTCTCCCCATATCCCCTGACTCGGCTATCTTTAAGAGCCCTATCTAGCTCTCTCTTGAAAGTATCCAGAGAACCGGCCTCCACCCGCCCTCTGAGGCAGAGAATCCCACAGACTCACAACTCTCTGTGTGAAAAAGTGTTTCCTCATCTCCGTTCTAAATGGCCTACCCCTTATTCTTAAACTGTGGCCCCTGGTTCTGGACTCCCCCAACATCGGGAACCTGCCTCTTGCGTGTCCAAACCCTTAATAATCTTATATGTTTCAATAAGACCCCCTCTCACCCTACTAAACTCCAGAGTGTACAAGCCCAGCCGCTCCATTCTCTCAGCATATGACAGTCCTGCCATCCCGGGAATTAACCTTGTAAACCTACTCTGCACTCCCTCAATAGCAAGAATGTTCTTCCTGAAACTCGGAGACCAAAACTGCACACAATATTCCAGGTGTGGTCTCACTAGAGCCCTGTACAACTGCAGAAGGACCTCCTTGCTCCTATACTCAAGTCCTCTTGTTATGAAGGCCAACGTGCCATTCGCTTTCTTCATTGCCTGCTGTACCTGCATGCTTACTTTCATTGACTGATGAACAAGGACCCCCAAATCCTGTTGTACTTCCCCTTTTCCCAACTTGACCCCATTTAGATAATATTCTTCCTTCCTGTTTTTGCTACAAAAATGGATAACCTCACATTTATCCACATTAAACTGCATCTGCCCCATGCATCTGCCCACTCACCCAACCTGTCCAAGTCACCCTGCATTCTCATGGCATCCTCCTCACAGTTCACACAGCCACCCAGCTTTGTGTCATCTGCAAATTTGCTAATGTTACTTTGAATTCTTTCATCTAAATCATTGCTACCACTCAGGTAGAAATAGTAAAGAGGACATTTGGCACACTAGCATTCATCAGTCAGTGTATTAAGTACAAGAGTTTGAACGTCATGTCACAGTTGTATAAGACCATATTTGTACAGTTCTTATTCCCCCTGCTATAGGAAGGATACCATTAAACTGGAAAGAGTGCAAAAAAGATTTGTGAAGATGTTACCAGTCTGGAACATTTGAGTTATACAGAATCTAGATGGAGCGGCTGAGAGGAGTCCTGAGAGAAGTTTATAAAACCACGAGGGGCCTATTCACAAGGTGAATAACCACAATCTTTCCACTGGGATAAGGAAGTCCAAAACCAGAGGGCATAGGTTAAAGGTGAGAGGGGAAGGTCAGAAGGAAAGTGAGGAGCAAACTTCTCACACAGAGGTGGTGCACACATGGAACAAGCTACCACAGGAAATGGTGGAGGCAAGTACAATTAAGATATTTAAAAGCCAGAAATTTGCTTTAAAATTATTACATTATAAAAATTTGAACAGGTACGTGGATCAGATAGGTTTGGAGCAATGTCGTTGAGGTGCAGGTAAGCAGGACTGAGTCGGTAGGCAAATTGGTGGGGATGGATGTTGAGCTGAGGGGCCTGTTTCTGTGATGTACAGCTTTACAACTCTATGAGTAGTCATTCACTTTAATGTTGCATCTAATAAACAGCCTCCGAAAGTCTTCCCTCCCTCAATAATTCACTGAAATTCTACTTCAGATTAGATGTTCAATTTTCTGGAGTGGGGCTTGAACTCCAGATATCCTGACCTGAGGCAGTAGTCCCGTCAATGAGCCATTGCCGATACCTAACATGCCACAAGTTAAACATTGCACAGTACTAATGCCCACATTGCATTAAGAGACCACAGAGATATCATCTCTGGAACAAAGAGCTTGAATGAATCATGTGAAATGTCTGAGTTTATCTTGAGTATAAGTAAAAATGACAACTCACAATGCATAGCAATTTGACAGTTGTTTTTCTAGGTGACAAAATGTATGTATAGGTTAATTAATGGTCTTCATTATCATGATTGAATGCATATATCACTGTTTAGTGGTTTGTTCCTCCCTGAGTAAATCAGCTTTACAGTATTTTTACAAACCTCTATTCAGTCCTCAATGACATTAATCACGATGATATTGCTACCTTTTCTTTGTCAACAACATTTTGGCATTTGGACTGCATTCTGCAAATGAAATATACAACGCCTATTCATCCTGATGTTACTTTCCTTTACCAATGGGTCTATGGAGAAGGTGCCAGTGTACTTTATCATTCTCGCTCCTGGTGAGCTCACAGAGGCCAGGCATGCTAAGACGAGGAATTTATCAACCAGAAGAATTTTTGTGGGCAAATTTTTGCAGTTAAATTTAATATTTTTAATTAATTTCTAAGGCATTAAAGATTAAATGTCCTTCTAATCATGTTTTTCAATTATTTAAGCCCATTTGAAATATGTTTAAAGAACTGCTCTGCCTTCTCTTTGGGTCATTCTTGTGCAGTGACCCTCAGGAATAGAGGATCACCTTAGTCTATGCATCTTTTAGGGTTTACCTGTGCAGGGAGTAAAGGCAGATTATAGGCCAAGGCCAGGACAAAATGACCTGTTGAAACTGGAGGCTGCCGATCCTGTGCTTCGGATGGAGTTCATAATGGCCATTTGATAGGGGAAGAATTAGGCCATTCGGACTATCAAGTCTGCTCCGCCATTCAATCATGGCTGATCTACCTCTTCCTCCCAACCCCATTCTCCTGCCTTCTCCCAAACCCCTGACACCCATACAATTCAAGAATCTATCTATCTGTGCCTTAAAAATATCCATTGCCTTGGCCTCCACAACCTTCTGTGGCAAATAATTCCACAAATTCATCACCCTCTGACTAAAGAAATTCCTCCTCATCTCCCTACAGGAATGTCCTTTAATTCTGAGGCTATGACCTCTAGTCCTAGACTCTCCCACTAGTGGAAACACCCTCTTCACATCCTCTCTATCCAGGCCTTTCGCCTTTCACTATTTGGTAAGTTTCAATGAGGTGTCCCTCATCCTTCTAATCTCCGGCGAGTACAGGCCCAGTGCTGTCAAACGCTCATCATATGTTAACCCATTCATTCCTGGGATCATTCTTGTAAACCTCCTCTGGACCCTCTCCAGAGCCAGCACATCCTTCCTCAGATATGCGGCTCAGAATTGCTCATAATACTCCAAATGCAGCCTGACTAGCACCTTATAGAGCCTCTACATTACATCCCTGTTTTTGTATTCTAGTCCTCTTGAAATAGATGCTAGCATTGCATTTGCCTTCCTTACTACCGATTCGACTTGTTCATTAGCTTTAAAGATTTCAAGGTGTCTGGAGATTGTCAAGATAATTTCTTTTCTCGTTCCTTATTTAAGTTCCCCCATTCTGCACCCACGTCCCACTAACTGTTTCCTCTCTCACACAAGCGTCATTGCAGAGTCTTGTAACCACTTCTGCATCAGGCTAAAAAATTGTCACCACGGATATGATTGAATTTTGTTACCATTGTTGTACCAAAGGAATGAGCTGGATCGCAACATGGAATGGGTAATTCATAAACTCGCATTGAACTTGTGTCAATAAATTGCAGTGTGATGTGGTTTGCTCCCGTGTGCCTTCAATGACGACGGATACAAGGCATCGCAGGCATATCCTAGAGGGGTGCAGATGCCGGTTTAAACTGAAGATAGACACAAAAAGCTGGAGTAACTCAGCGACTTCAGACAGCATCTCTGGAGAAAAGGGACAGGTGACGTTTCGGGTCGGTCTGAAGAAGCGTCTCGACTCAAAACGTCACGTATTCCTTTTCTCCAGAGATGCTGCCTGACCCACTGAGTTACTCCAACGTTTTGTGTCCATCTTCGAGGGGTAGTTGTTAATGGCAGAAGGGTTAAGGAAGTTAGAGGCAGAGAGAAAATGCTCAGAATTCGTATATGTAGTGCCGAGGTTCGT
This sequence comes from Malacoraja senta, assembly GCA_038087875.1. Classification (NCBI taxonomy): domain Eukaryota; kingdom Metazoa; phylum Chordata; class Chondrichthyes; order Rajiformes; family Rajidae; genus Malacoraja; species Malacoraja senta. The sequence continues at coordinate 46,559,689 of CM075980.1, forward strand.
TTTACGGAACTTTTTAAGTTTACAAAATTGTGTTTTCGATTTTATATCTGGAAGCATCGTGCTAGAAGCAACAAGAGGAAGCAGAGAATAGCCACCTCATTTTAAGGCTCCATAACTGAGATTGGCTAAAAGAGTCGGGGACACACACCTTGGGAAAAAATAGAATCGTTGGTTATAATTACGTGTACTTTTTGGATTTAGCATAAACCACAACTTGAGGGAAGAGGCATTTCCTCCACTGAAGAATAATTTGATGCTTGGCTGAGATAGTGAGAAGTTGCAGCTTCTGGTGGTGCCCTTAATGGAGGTCTTTGTTATGCGTTCTTGGGATGTGGTTGGTGTGGAGAGGACCACATTTAATGCCCACCCGTAACTGGCCAGAGTAGGTGGTGGTTGGTAAACAGGGACCTGAGGAGCATTTCCTGATCTGGCTGGAAGATTTTTTCCCCTCAAGGATTTTATATCCTGGGAGATTGCATGCTTTGGGAGTGATCCATCAGTAAATGTGGTTGCCCCAATGGACTTTTCCTCCTCTATTTATATTTTTGTGCAAATGTATGTCAGTGCTCATGGAAAAAATGGGTCTTGAAAGCCTATTTCTGAGTGGAATCACGCTCTGAGTGTGAGATTCCTATTTCCTAAACTTGTAAAGTAAACAGTAAAATATATTATGCTTCAAATATACATTTCCACATTAAACAGCCCATTAATAAGTACGTTATAAAAAGAACAGTTGATCCAAACAATCAATAGTTTAGACCAAAGCTCCATAGTCCTGTTATCTCCAGTGGTGATTGGCGGTGAGCAATTAAACAATTTCTGGGAGGATAACGGTTCAACAAGATCAACCTCCTCAAAGATGACAGAACAAAGTCTAATGGGCCTGTCCCACTTGGGCGATTTTTCAGCCAACTGTCGGCGACCGTCAAGTTGCCAGCAGTCGCCTGAAAAACTAGCAACTGGAACACACGCACACACACACACATCGCCTCGTTCACCAGTCCGTTATGCAGGCGGTGGACAGGGCAAGCGGGGGGAGTGCTGTCTAAAACATTCACACGGTGCAAAGCCAAGGTGATACAGACACACACCGCGATGAACAGGAAGGTTGGCGCTGTAAAAAGACGGCTAAAGCACAGTGTACAGTAAGTCCTTTAAAATTAGGGGGGGAGAGGGGGGAGAAGGGGGTAGAAGAGACAACTTTTAAGAAGCCAGAGTTCACGGCTGTGAAGCTTAACATTTAACATTACCGGTTGGTTATCCTTGGTTCTGAAAACTACTGCTTACATTTTTTCCCCCAATGAGCCAATGAGAGTCTCCTGTCAGCATCGGCTGCAAACTACGAGAACCTCCGACCTCCTGGCAACCCACTAGGACCTCCTGGTGACCCACCTATGGCTCGAGAATTCTCGCTACTCTCCATGGCGGCTTCATTCTAGTTGCCGATAATTTTTCAACGTTGAAAAATTCCACGAGTAGTAGCTATACTCAATAACCAAAGATCTGTAGCCTCCTTTTGCTCTGGTATTTTATTTAATTCACATGTTTAATCAATAATGTTTTATTATTAATGTTTAATGTTTTATGTGTCATTCCTAACTATCACTGTATGTCATGTTGTCACTTGTGGGTGGAGCACCAAGGCAAATGTCTTGTATGGGAATACTTGGCCAATACTTATTCATTCATTCATTCATTGTTTGGAGGAAGAAAAAGCACATCAAGTTTCCAAATTAGCTGATGAAATGACAGTAGGTGGAAGAGCATGTTGTGGAAAAGACACTGTGCTTCTGCAAAGGGATATAGATAGGCAGAGGGAGTGAGCATCAGACTGGCAAATGGAGTTTAATGTGGGGATCTGTGAGGTCCTGCACTTCAACACGAGAAATCAAAAGGCAGATTGTTATCTAAAGAAGGGGACTGCAAATGAGGAAAGTACAAAAGGATCTAGGTGTCCAAGTGCATGAAGGAGAAAACAGGCCGGTCCAACAAGTAGTTAAAAAGAAGGTAAACGCTTTTTGGCCTTTACTTCAAAGGGGTTGGAGGTAGGGAGCAAGGAGGAACTGCAGATGCTGGTTTACTCCGAAGACAGACACAAAAACGCAAGTTCTGCAACATCTTCTCAGTCTGAAGAAGGGTCTCGACACGAAATATCACCTCTTCCTTCTCTCCAGAGATGCTGCCTGGCCCGTTGAGTTACTCCAGCAATTTGTGTGTCTTTGAAGCTTTTGGTGGTGGCCTTGGGACCTCTACCTCCAATCGCCTCCAAGTGAATTGTCCAGCGAACTATCGTCCCTCTCCTTACCTGGCCACCTTCAGTCTTGTGTCTCCAAATCTGAGGAAAGACATTCTTGCCATAGAGGGAGTACAGAGAAGGTTCACCAGACTGATTCCTGGGATGGCAGGACTTTCATATGAAGAAAGACTGGATAGACTCGGCTTGAACTCGCTAGAATTTAGAAGATTGAGGGGGGATCATAGAAACTTACAAAATTCTTAAGGGGTTGGACAGGCTAGATGCAGGAAGATTGTTCCCGATGTTGGGGAAGTCCAGAACAAGGGGTCACAGTTTAAGGATAAGGGGGAAATCTTTTAGGACCGAGATGAGAAAAACATTTTTCACACAGAGAGTGGTGAATCTGTGGAATTCTCTGCCACAGAAGGTAGTTGAGGCCAGTTCATGGGCTATATTTAAGAGGGAGTTAGATGTGGCCCTTGTGGCTAAAGGGATCAGGGGGTATGGAGAGAAGGCAGGTACAGGATACTGAGTTGGATGATCAGCCATGATCATATTGAATGGCGGTGCAGGCTCGAAGGGCCGAATGGCCTACTCCTGCACCTATTTTCTATGTTACTATGTTTCTATGTTTCTATCATGTTTTCACCAAGAGGAGAGTCCTGAACAAAATTTGAACATATCTACAATATAAGCGGCCGATCATTTAAAACTAAGGTACAGTATGTAGAGGTTTCATCCTTCAGAGGCTGGTGAATCTCTGGAGATGCTCTGTTCCAGTGAATGGTGGAAGCTGCATCGTGAGAAATATTAAATGTGGATAAATATTTGCAAGATCAAGGAGTGGAGAATTACAGAGAAAAGCCACAGAGAGGAGGTAGGGTCAGTATAGATCAGCCATGGTCATATTAAATGTCGCGCTGGATTGCCTACTCCTGCTCTTATTTTCTCGTGCTACCCTCAAGAAAGCCAATTTTCAATTAATTTATCTCACTGAACATAATATTATGGAACAGCTGAACAGACTGAATGCAACAAAATCTATATTCCTAACAACATTCTAATTGCAATGTTTACACTTCATAAATAGCCCTGCCCCAAGCCAAGCAGCGCAGTGAAGATACAAAATTGATAAATAAAAATAAACAATACACTCGATAATTCTGCCATTTAATTTTTTTTTTTAAATTCTATATCCTGCCAAAATGAGTGATCCCACATTTTCCTCTCTCTTTTGTGGATATCTCCTGTTCTGCTCATTCAAGGTCTCTGTCTCTCATCTCGTGTGTGCATGCTTCTCTTCAGACTTTAGACTTTCGAGATACGCCGTGGAATCAGGCCCTTCCGCCCACCGAGTCCGCGGCAACCATAAATCACCCGTACACGACCACTATCCGACACACACTAGGGGCAATTTACAATTGTACCGAAGCCAATTAACCTACAAACCTGTACGTTTTTTGGAGTGTGGGAGGAAACTGAAGCACCCGGAGAAAACCCACGTAGGTCATGGGGAGAAGGTACAAATCCCGTACAGACAAGCGCCTGTAGTCAGGATCGAACCCGGGTGTCCAGCGCTGTGGGTGGTAACTCTACCACTGCGCCACTGTTGCACCCTGCTCGCTTGGCTCTTTCATCAAAGTGATTGATAAAGTTCGTAAACAGCGGAGGCCAAGGCACTGATCTCTGTGCCCCATAATTAACAACTTGCAAACCTGAAAATGTTTCATTCTTAGTTTTTTCTGCTGCTTCAATCTCGGTTTCCCTTTCTTCTGTCAGTTTGCTTCCCATGCTTATTACCTAACCTTTACTTTATGACACATTGAATGTTTGTTGAATATCCAGGTATGCAACATCTATAAGTTTCTCCCAATTAATCCTGTTATTCGCCTCCTGAAACAACTAGTGGATGATTTCCCATTCAGCACTGCGATTGACTTTGCTTAATCATGTTTCGATTTTCTGACTGTCCCATTTCATTTGCTTAATAATGGATAATGGATATCAGAATTGTCCCAATAGCCGATGACGTGTGAACAGGTCTGGAGTTCTCCCTTTTCTTTCTACGCCCTTCCTTGAATAGCTGTGCTATATATTTTTTATCTACCAATCCACTGTGACTGCTTCTGAATACAGAGCATTATTGAAGCTCAGCGTTAATGCATCTGGTGTCTTTGCAGTGATCTCTTTCAGAATTGGAGAACGTACTCCGTAGGGCTCGGAGAGATGGATCCAGCATAGAAACGGGCCATTTGTCCCACCATGTCTGCACCAAACAGCGAGCTCCCGTCCCTATTAATACCATGTACCACTCTTGGCCCATAGCCCCTAGTGCCCATGCATAGCGCTCATCTATACGCTTCTTTAACGATGGCAGCAAATCTACTTCAACTACTCAGGCAATATATTCCACCTACTCACACTTTCTGGGTTAAAAAGGATCTCGCTCAGATCCAATCCAACATTATGTTCTCTGGTTTCATTCACCTCAGATAAAGTGAATGGTCTCCTGCTGTCTACCTTATCCCTTACAATTTTTATATTTCTCAATCATGTCTCCTCTTAAAAAGATACAAAGGCCTGGAGTAACTCAGCGTGTCAGGCAGCATCTCTGGAGAACATGGATAGGCGATGTTTCAGGTTGGGACCCTTTGGAAGTATCCTAAACAGAAACATTGCCTATCCATGTTGTCCAGAAATGCTGCCTGATCCGTTGAGTTTGTGTCTGAGAACCTTGTGTCTTTTCTTGTAAACTTCTACAGCTCTTTTATTCGACCTATCTTCTCTTAACCTTCTCAACTCTAGGAAAAACAGATCTAGTGTCTCCAGTCTTTCCTCATAACTGAGGCATGGTGGCGCAGCGGTAGACTTGCTGCCTTAAGGGCCTGTCCCACTTTCACCACCTAATTCACGACCTCTGCCGAGTTTGCCCTTGACTCATACTCGCAGCATGGTCGTCACGAGGTTGTAGGAGGTTGTAGGTAGGTTGTAGGTAGGTCGTGATGCTAGTTGTAGGTACTTGTGGCATCAAGTAGGTCGGGGCGTTTTTCTAGCCTGATGAAAAATGTCCACGAGTAAAAAAAGGTCGTGAAAGTGGGACAGGCCCTTTAAAGCACTTGTCTGCATGCAGTTTGTTCATTCTCCCCGTGACAGGTTTGTACGTCTTTGGATTGTATCAAATATTATAAAATTGGTATAAGATGTTGGCTTGGTACAAAATATTACATTGTCCCTTGTGTGTGCAGGAGAGTGTTAATGTGCTGGGATCGCTAGTAGGTGCGGACTTGGTGGGCCGAAGGGCCTGTTTCTGCACGGTATCTGTAAACAAGAGCGGAACTCGCTAACAAAACATGGAGGGGACGGGACACAATTTTTTGGCGGCCACGCGCGCATGCGCACTCACAACACACGCGCGCGAGGCTTCGGAGGCTCAATCCAACGCTAAATGCAGCTCAACTCTGCCTGTCTCACCGGGTTAACTACAGCCATGTCTGGACTGACGGGACACCAGCGCTGCTTCTCCGCGCTGGCCATATTTCCGCAAGCCCAGGAAGGGCTGTAAGCTCACCTGGCGGGACAGGCAGAGTTAGCTGGGTTTAGCGCTGTTTCTCTGCGCTGGCCCGTCTGACTGCCGACCAAGATCCTATAGCGGAGGATGTTTGCTGCCGACGTCTCTGGCCACCCGTGGTGGGGGGGGGGGGGGTACTCGGGTGGGGACAGGACAGCGCCGGACACCCGGCCGGGATCGATCCTGCCTGCGGATGAGGCGCAGGTCCTATGCCACTCCTCCCTCCTCCAATCATCGCGCTGAATCATGTCCCGCCCCCATTGCCTGCTGACCGACGTCTCTCTCATCCAATCAGCGCCCTCGATCATCAGTCCCACCCCACTGTCTCAGGGAAAGCAGAGATTTTAAAATCTGGATCACAAAAACTTGGGGGGGATGTCCCCCACTTCTCAAAACATGGAGGGGACGTGTCCCCTCTGCCCCCCCCCCCCCCGGTTTTCCGCACCTGTCTGTAAACTAAACTAAACTAAGCTAAAGAATGCAATCTCAGGCAATATCCTAGTGAATATCCTCTTCACCGTCTCCAGCATTATTACATCTCCAATAATGAGGGACAAGAACTGTGTGTAGTACTCCAGCCAATGCTTTAGAAAGTGGGAGCATACCTCCCTGCTCTGCTATTCCAAGCCCTGACTAATGAAGGCCAGCATCCATTATACCAGCTTCAAGGATAGCTAACTTCTCTTGTATATTTTTGGTACCAATAATTATAGTTTAAGTTTCTTACTTGCATTAAAATCTTGGTTCCCAGCTAATACTCAGCTAATATATTTTTAGTCCGATTTTTTTGTCTATTATTTATTTTTGTGAAGAGAGATTCAAATGACGTATAATATCTCATCCATTTGCTTCATGCCTAGGTATTAATTCCTCTTTCTATCTTTCAAGTGGACTCACATTTACTTTTCCAGCTATAGACACAAAAAGCTGGAGTAACTCAGCGGGTCAGACAGCATTAAACACTTAAACTCCCTTCCCATTCCCACACTGATCTTTCAGTCCTGGGCCTCCTCTACTGTCAGAGTGAGGCCAAATGCAAATTGGAGGAACAGCACCTCATATTTCGCTTTGGCAGCTTACAGCCCAGTGATATAAACATTGATTTCCCTAACTTCAAGTGACCCTTGGAGGAGACAAAGACAGCCTTTACGCGGCCTCCTCTACGAGTAGCTTACAGGCGAAAGCGAAACCAATGTCTTTACCACATCTGCAGACCGCTAAAAGCCATGCCACCCCAGGCCAGGCGGCACCGTTAAATGCCGCCAACTGTCGAGGTTTAGCGTTACTGCAGCTCAATGTTGAAGGCCTTACCACCGCCAAGCTCAACGTCATCGAACAGATTGCCATAAAAAACAAGGCGACTATAGTTCTACTGCAGTTGACTCACACCAAAAACAAGAACTTCCTGAAACTTCCTGGGTAAACCCTGGCCGGTCACACCGCTGACAAACATCATGGCATAGCTACGTTCGTTTGGAACGACATGGCCTGGTCAGCCATAGCACAGTCCGCAGAGGATGCAGAGGTAGAATGGATCACAACCAAAGTGCAAGACACTACCATCGTCAACATTTACAAGCCGCCTCCCAGCAGATTGGTCCCAACATCTCTGACAGATGTCCCAGCCCCTGCCGTGTATGCTGGTGACTTCAACAGCCATCATACAGACTGGGCATGCAGCAGCTCCAACGCTGACGGCAACTTCCTGGCAGAATGGGCCTCGACCGCCAATGCAACACTCCTATACGACCCAAAGGCGCCACGCACTTTCTACTCTGCACGCTGGAACAGCACCACCAACCCGGACCTGGCCTTCGCAAAATGTCGCAACAACAAACCGCTCCTAGTAAGACGCATCCTGGACAGGTTTCCCCGGTCACACCATCGACCATCGCTCATAACCATTCCGTCTCTGGTCCAGCCCGTGGAAGGGAAAGATGTCAAGAGGTGGAACTTCCGGGAAAGCAAACTGGGTGGGCTTCACACAACAAGTGAATAAGGCATTTGCTGGCATCCCACACCCACGCCCCACCAACCTGAACAATGCCTATGACTCATACTGTAAGATGCTGCTGGCCGCCGCCAAGAAGAACATCCCCCGCGGTGTACGTAAAGCCTATGTTCCCTGTTGGGATGATGAATGTGAAGACCTACTTCGCGCCCACACAGAATCACAAACCAGCGAAGACAGGGACAAAGCAGCGAATGAACTAATCTGCAGACTAAATGAGAAACGCAGGCAAAGATGGACGGAGACAGTGGAATCAATTGATTTCACACACTCCAGCCATCAGGCGTGGCAGACCATGAATAAGCCGATGGGCAGGTCGACAACCCCAGCACAGTGTCCCATCACTGCAAATTCCATCGCGTCGCTACTGCTGAGCAATGGCCGCTTTCCCCAACGCAGACAAGGACTTCACCAGAACAACATCGGCAAGAGTCCACGAGCTGCACAGGGCCCCGAGCTGCGACTCCAACCTATCCCACGATTTCACAACACAAGAAATCGAGCAGGCCATCCGACGGCTGAAAACCGGCAAGGCACCAGGCACCAACGGCATCCAACCGGAATACATAAAACACCAAGGCAAGAAGGCAAGTGACTGGTTGTGCTCCTTCCTCTCCACGTGTTTCCGCTGCCTGAAGCAGCCCAAGATCTGGCGCCGTGCCAAGGTGATCGCTCTGCCGAAGCCAAACAAGCCTAGCGATGACCCCAAGGGATACCGACCCATCTCACTGCTGTGTGTTCCATACAAGCTCCTGGAACATCTCCTCCACACACGTCTCAATCCGGTGATCGACCCCCAGCTGCCTAAAGAACAGGCTGGCTTCTGAAGCGGTAGGTCAACGGCGGACCAGGTGACCCTCCTGTGCCAAGACATAGAGGACAGCTTCCAGGCAGCGGAGAAGGCTGGCGCTGTCTTCTTGGACCTCACAGCTGCATATGATACTGTCTGGCTGCGTGGACTACACATGAAGCTTCTGGAAACCATCCCAGACAAGCACATGGTGAGCTTCATCATGGAGATGCTGAGTAACCGCAGCTTCAGGCTACACACCAGCAACGGGCAATGCAGCAGGGTGAGGAAACTTAAGAACGGCGTCCCACAGGGCTCAGTGCTGGCACCAATGCTGTTCAACATCTACATCCATGACCTGCCTGCGACCCAGTCAAAGAAGTATGGCTATGCTGATGACCTGGCCATCCTACTTAGTAAGCCATCCTGGGAAGCAGCAGAAGAGGGCCTCTCTGAAGACATGAACATCCTGTCTTCATACCTGAGGAACTGGCGCCTCAAGCTCAGCATGGGTAAGACAACATCTTCAATGTTCCACCTCAACAACAGGGAAGCGTCCCGCGAGATGAACGTCATGGTGGATAACGCCCGGTTATGGTCCCAGCCTGTCCCCACGTACCTCGGTGTGAAGCTCGACAGAACGTTGTCATTCAAACAACACCTGGAAGGTGCCAAGTCAAAGACAAGCGCCCGTGCCACACTGATACGCCGCCTAGCCAGCACCACATGGGGAGCCATGACGAAGACACTGCGCATGTCCACAGTGGCCCTGGTGTTCTCAGCCGTCGAGTACTGCGCCCCGGTCTGGTGCCGTAGCCCTCACGCCAAGAAGCTGGATGCTGCCCTCAACAGCGCCCTGCGGACTGTCTCCAGATGCCTACGAGCCACCCCAGTAAACCAACTGCCCGTCCTCACTGGCATCGCCCCAGCCACCATCAGACGAGAAGCAGCCACGCTGGCCCTCTCTCGAAAGGCACAGACCAGTGAATCCCACCTCCTCCATCAGATCGCCACAGAGACACCACGACGAGTGCGCCTCAAGTCACGGCACCCCTTTGCCACGCAAGCCCAAGAGCTGCTCTGCAAAATATCGGCTGACGCTTCTAAGGCTGCCTGGGTCAAGACGAGATGGGAGAGACCAGTGGAAGTCAGCGGAACCATCTAGGCTACACCATTACATCGATGACCCCATGGACGTCCCTGGCCAGGACCTGCCCCGAAAGCAGTGGACAACCCTCAACCGCTTGAGGACAGGCATCGGACGCTATGGAGTAGCGATGAAGAGGTGGGGCCTCGTGGACAGCGCCTCCTGCGAGTGTGGGGACCTAACACAGACAGTGGAGCACATAGTCACCAGTTGCCCCTAACACCGGCCACCGAATGGTGAACGAGGTCTGATTGACCTGGACGATGACACGTTGGCTTGGCTCGCCTCAACGGAGCTGCAGGTCTAAAAGACACACGACAGAAGAAGAAGAAGTGACCCTTATATCCCCTCTCTCTCCATCCCTCTCCCACTCTGGTCGTTCTACTAGTTTCACTGTCGTCCTGGTTAGCTTCATTGGTCTGTAAACTCGTTTTCACCTCGCCCACAGCTAATAATGGCCTGTATCCTTTATCATCATTACTTTTTTGCATATCTTTCATTCATTTGTTCTATATCTCTCTATAATCACTGTTATCTCTTATTTCCCTTTCCTGACTCTCAGTCTGAAGAAGGATCTCGACCCGAAACATCACCTATTCCTTTTCTCCAGATGCATCTCACAAACTCTAGTTTAGAGTCCACTGCCCACGGGATAAGTCTGTGTTGCTTGTTTGTTCATTCATTCCGGTGAAGGCGCTTTTTCTTTTTGTTTTCACTTTTAATTTCAAGTTTTGTGCACCTTGTGTGTTGTGACTGTCGGCAGGCCAATTTCCCTCCGGCGGTGAATAAAGTTTATCGTATCGTATCGTATCGTATCTGCCACTTCTTTGCCAACTCTCCCAACCTGTCCAAGTCTTTCTGCAAACTCCCTGCTTCCTCAACTCCCTGCCCCTCTGCCTAGCTTTGTGTCGTCCGCAAACCTGACCACAAAGCCATTAATTCCCTCATCCAGATCATTAAGATATGATGTGAATAGTAGCGGACCCAACACTGACCCTTGCGGAACAAGCAGCCAACCAGAAAATGCTCCCTTTATTCCCACTCTTTGCCTTCTGCCAATCAGCCAATCTTCTATCCATGCTAGTAACTTGCCTCTAATACCAAAGGCTTCTATCTTGTTTCGCAGCCTCACGTGTGGCACCTTATCAAAGGCTTTCTGAAAATCTAAGTAAACAACATCCGCTGACTCTCCTTTATCCATCCTGCTTGTAACCTCCTCAAAACCCCCCCAACAGATTTGCCAGACAAGATCTCCCCTTAACAAAACCATGTTGACCTTGGCTTATTTTATCATGTGCTTCCAACTACCCCAAAACCTAATTCTTAATAACAGACTCTAAAATTTTACCAACCACAGAGGTCAGACTAACTGGCCTTTAATCGCCGTTCTTTTTCCCTTGCTCCCTTCTTAAACAGTGGAGCCACATTTGGGATTTTCCACTCCTCTGAAACCACCCCTGACTCTAGTGATTCTGGAAAAATCACTATTAATTCCTCCACAATCTCTACAGCCAGCTCTTTCAGACCCTGTGGTGTAGTCCATCTGGTCCAGGTAACTCATCCACCTTCAGATCTTTTAGCTTCCCAAGCACCTTCTTCTCACTAATAGCAACTCCACTCACTTATGCCCCTGACTATCTTGAATTTCTGCAACATAACATCATTCTGAATATTGTTGGTGCAGGACCCCAGATCTCTTGTTTTATTTTTTTTTACCATTCCTAATTACATCAAGTAATATTTTTAAATGCATGGAGAATTAAACCAAAATAGGAAGATTAAATGAGAAATTACCAGTTTGAAGTTTGATCTTTATTTTATGAGGAGTTACGATGAGGGATTACGTGATGAAGCCCGCCAGCCCGCGTGCACGTCAATCTTCAAAGCAGCGGTGTGAAATCACAGATAACAGTTGTTGAACTGAATATAGGAAGATTCGAGAAACTAGAACTACAACATGACCTTTATGAGAAGAGGGTTGGGACCGGAGGGCACGTAATCCCTCATCGTAACTCCTCATAAAATAAAGATCAAACTTCAAACTGGTAAGTTCTCGTTTAATCTTTCTATTTTACTTCGGAGTCACGTGAGTGACTACGTGAAGATTTCAAAGCTCTGTGATTTCATGCCGTGAACACGAGTCCATGCAACACACTGCATCAGTTGACCAAAGATGAGTGAAAAAATAATAATGCATTCAGACATGACATAGATTTAAAACATGCTGATGCTAATAATAAGCAAATAATAAGCAAATTATTGAATAGAAATTAAACTTGAGTTGGCTAACAAACCCGGCCTGGCAATCGGTTTTATTATAAAAGGTTTGGAAAGTCCGTTGATTTAACCATCCTACTATCGCTAGGGTGCGGTCCAGCAGAACCTCCATGAACCTTGCTGCTGATGTTATCGCAGCCCTGGTGGAGTGAGATTTAAAAACGTCAGAGCTCACTCCTACACAAGCCAATACAAATCTAAACCATCTGTAGGTGGTCTGCACTGAAACCCTCTTTTGTGTTTTTTTGTGGCTAACGAACATTGTCAGCTCAGCGCCTCTAAGGTTCTTTGTAGCCATAAAATGTTGATGAATATGTGTGACAACACACAACTTATGGTCCATAGGATATGTCAGAATTCCAGCTTTAGACCCAACGCCCCCGGTCTGCTTAGTTTAATAACTCATTTACATAGAACGTTATTTGTTGGTAGATATAACCATTCTGTTCAGCCGTAGCTTATGCAACGACTGGACACGTTGCGCTGAACCAACACCATGAGCATAACTACCTATATGAGAGCCAGGCCAAAGATAAGGACGTAGCTGGAGCCCACCGGCGAAGTAGTGTTAACACTATGTTAATATCCCATATTTCCGTGTACCTGGGCCTGTGAGAATTTGTGTTAAAGATATCCTTTATAAATCTGGATATCAGAGGGTGAGACCCGACATTGTGGGTCCCGCTCCCTGTAGCAAATATGATGAGAAGGGCACGTTTGGCAGAGTTAATGGAGCTATAACTTAATTTTTTGTCAGGCCCATTTGAAATGAACTCCAAGCGTCGGTTATCCGTGCCGTATTTTATGTAATATTAGCATTTAAACAAACACTTCCCATCTCCTGATGAGGAATGTACTGCTTTTTTGGTGCTATCCCTGCACTCTGCAGTGAGCACGTCCATGGATCGGTCTGACAACCCGAGCCGCAGGAACGGTCTTTTCAGAGTCTGCAAGTCAATAAATTGATTTTATCATGCAGAGGGTGGTTTCCGAGTCACGGGATGAATCAGCAATTTTTGTGTTTAGAATAACCATATAAGGTTCTATTATCATTCGCAACATCAGCGGGAACCATGGCTGCATAGGCCAGTCAGGCACTACGAAAATGCCTGAAGTGGAATTTTGCTGGATTTTTTGAAGACCCGACTGATGAGGCAAAATGGAGGAAAGGCATAAAAGAACATTCCTCCCCAGTGTAGCGAGAATGCATCTATCGCCACTGCCCCTGGGTGTGGCTGCCATGCCACATATTTTTGCAACTGGTAATTGAGCCTAGATGCAAACAAATCGATATTCGGTGTTCTATATCGAGCCACAATGTCATTAAATACTTTGTGATCCAACATCCATTCTGTGTTGTTATAGATTTTACGTGATGATACACCAGCACCAAATGAGGTTAGGTAAACTATCACAGGATACTGACTTGATTGCACCCATGTGATTAATATATGCCACCACCATAGTGTATGAACTTGTAGTTGCGCATGCAGATTATGCATATTCGCACAATAAGCCTTTAACCCATAGAATGCCCCTAGTGTCTCTAGGTAGTTGATACCATATAACTGAGGAATTGGTAACTCATGCAAATCCCATCCGCCTCTGTAACTAGAGATGGTATTAGTAATTTTCCATCTTTGAGCACTAGCATCAGTTTGTAATATAACTGAAGGTTTACTGACCAAAAAAGTTACTGGAGCAATGCTGAATACTGTTCATCCACCATTGTGACTTTGCTAGCTTCAGCTGGTAATAGTATACTAGGTCTGTTAACAATGACCTACATGGTACTTGAGAGCTTGCTCCTTTGCACGTTGTAAGTTCTGATAATGCAAAGGCCCAAATTGCGCAGCTGAAAAAACAGCCACTATATTGCCAATTTTACTTCGGAGTCATGTGAGTGACTACGTGAAGACCCCGCCAGCACGCATGCGCGACATATCGTCTATCGCATTGCGCAAACAACTGGCTGGGGGGAGCGCTGCTCCACCAGCGGACCAACCGGAAGGTAAGTTTTTACACTTTTCCAGGTTGTGTTTTGCAGGAATCTATGTAGCCTTACAAAGGTCCTGCTTTATTTCGGCGAAGTCGGCCGGGCTGCGGGAGATCCTTTATGGACCGCGAGGAACCCCAGTCGCTGACCACAGGGTCGGGAAACCCGGTCACGACCTCGGGGAAACCCGCCCACGTATCGCGGGGAACCCGCTACGGAGGCCCCGATGCGGGTAGAGGGCGGCGGTTGAGTTCGCCTTTTTCGAGTCGCTGGCGGTGGAGCCAGCGGCTTCAGACTGGTGGCAACCCACTTGAGGGTAAGCCAATATTTTTTCCAGGGACCGCAGAGGCAGCTGTGAGAACCGCGGGGACATGGACCTCGCGGGGATTCCCTTCTACAATGACTGTAGAGGGAGTCCCGGCTGCGAGAACTGCGGGGATACCAGGCTCGGTGGAAAAACCCGACATGGATCTCGCGCGGATCCTTCTGCAATGACTGCAGAGGGAATTCCGGCTGCAAGAATCACGGGGATACCATGCTCGGTGGAAAAACCCGACATGGATCACGCGGAGATTCCCTTCTACAGTGACTGCAGAGGGAACCCCGGCTGCAAGAACCACGGGGATACCAGGCTCGGTGGAAAACCCGACATGGATCTCGCGGGGATCCCTTCAACAAGGACTGTGGAGGGAGTACTGGCTGCAAGAACCACGGGGATACCAGGCTCGGTGCAAAACCCGACATTGATTTTGCAAGAAACCCCTTCTACAAGGACTGCAGAGGGAATTCCAGCTGCAAGAACTATGGGGAAAACCCGATATGGGCTTTGCAGGGAATCCCTTCTACAGGGGCCGCAGGGAACCGCTATGGAGACCGCAGACTGCGGGTAGCGGGCAGCAGTCGAATCCGCTTTTTCCAGATAACAAGACCTGCAGGTAAGTTCTTTACTCTGGGGTCATATTTTGTTCCATTTCTGTGTTACAGGGAAGGAACTATGGACAAGTCGGTAACGAAGTCCAATCGGGCTGCATCCAGACTGGCTGGACTGCGGAAGTATGGGCAGTCAGCAGCGGCCGACTGCATCTGGATCGCAATCTATGCGGTCAGCAGTCTCCATCCCGGCACCTGTACAGTCTGAATCAACACTACAGACTGGCGGAAAGACCAAGCAGAGGACGGACAGGCCATAGACTCAGATGAGTCAGGCCGTGAAGAATCACCGCCGGCAGGCAGCGACCGAGATCGCATATCCCGCATGGGCGGTTGATGGAGCAGATGCTCCAATGTGACATCCTCCAGGATATGGAGCCTTGTCACCATGGGCCTCCTAGGACGGCCATGGCAGCACCTCGTTGAGGGCTGCATAATGCATCTCCCTCGACAGAGAGGAGCATTAGGAGTCACTTCTGGGCTGACTCTGAAGACATGGGGTTGGCTGAAGATGCCACAAGTCTACTATGCACCCACCAGCAGACACCGAAGCTGGTGAAAGCCGAAGGCCGTACGATCAGAACAGAGGTCTTTTTTAGACCGCGGCCCAGAACGGCCTTCGTGGAAGATGTGCCAACCCCGCAAGAGTGTGGAAGGCATGTCAGGCAGCAGCTCCTAGTTCAGGGTTGCAAATTTCCTCCCACTCAAATAAGCTGGAGTGGTAGAGGGTGCTACTGAAGTGCACATATGCCTGAAGCGACACCTGTTTCAGGGTTGCAATTCCTCCCACTCGATAAAACAGATGGATGCAGATGGTGCTTACCTAAGGCAGCTCCTGACTCAGGTTGCATAAGTCCTACCATTCGGATGTATGAAGGATGAAGCTGATTGAAGGATGAAGCTGGTTGAGGCAGCTCCTTGGCAGGTTGCATAAGTCCTCCCATTGGAGTATGAAGGAGAAGCTTCCGATTACAGATACTAGTTGGTAATATTTACACTTGGGGTTTACAGATCAGATTAGTTTATACTGCACAGCATTCAAGCACCTTCAAGTTCTCGAAAACATGGTTGGCGTTGCCTTTTTAGGCAGAATCGCAATTGGGGCAATAAAGCCTGTTCATTGTTAACAGGTACAACTCGCTTGTGCAGTATAGACATTTCTGAATAGGGAACATCATGACTGTTAACTACCATGGGATCAGTTTCCATTCACAAGGCACCAGAGGTATTTCTAAATTTAGCTGGAATTGAGTTCTCATCCATCCAGTTAAATTTAAGTTAAATTTACGTTGATACCAACTGAAATGTCTGGGACTCCGCCCTGAGGCAAGAGATTGGAATCAATTCTCAAGTACCATTGTTACCAGACCTTTCCTATTCCCGGCTGAAACTATCAAAGTCACCATGATGGACGAATAGTATTCAGCATTGCTCCATTAACTTTTCATCAATTATCTTCAGTTAATTACAAACGGATGCTATTGCTCAAAGATGGAAAATTACTAATATCAGCTCTAAATTACGGAGACGGATGGGATTGAATGAGTTACCAAATGTTGAGTTATATGGTATCAACTACTAACAGACAACAGGTGCATTCTGTGGATTAAAGGGTGCATGCTTAAGTCCAAGTTGATTCACTTTGGTGGAGGTATATGTTGATCACATGGGTATAATCAGTCAAAGTATCCGGTGATAAATTACCTAACCTCATCTAGCACTGGTATATCATCAATTGTCAATACGGAATTGATGTTGGATTGCTAAGTGTTTAATGACATTGTGGCTCGATGAAACGCTTAAGATCAAAATGTCTGCATCCAAGGCTCAATCACCAGTTGCAATATATGTGGCATATCAATGGCGATGGATGTATTCTCGCTACACTGGGGAGGAATGTCTTCCTCCATTTAGCCTCATCAGACGGGACTTGCAAATTCAGCAAGCTCCCGCTTCAGGTATTTTCATAGTGCCTGCCTGGCCTCTACAGCCATGGTTCCCGCTGATGTGGGGAATGATGACAGAACCTTATATGGTTAATTCTGGACATCAAATTTGCTGGTTTTACCATGACTCGGGGAACCATCCTTTGCAGGATATAACCTATGCTTTGATTACAGACTCTGCAAAGGCCATTCCTGCGGCTCAGGTTGTCAAACCATACCTTGGACATGCTCACTGCAGATGCAGGGATAGCACCAAACAGTAGTATCTCCTCATAAGGAGATGGGAGGTATTTGTTTTATGTTATATTACATTCAGCTCGACACGGATGACTGATGGCTTGAAGGTCAGTTTTGTATGGGATTGACAATTATCAAGTTAAAGTGCTAATTACTGTGCCTAAAGTGCCTTCTCATCATGCTGGCTGCGGGGAACAGAATCCACTCTGTTGGGTCTCACCCTCTGGGATTCAGGTAATGAAGGGTATCTTCAACTCTAAACTTCCCAGGCCTGGGTACGCAGAGATATAGGATGTTAACATTGTGCCACGTTGTTCGTTGGTGGGCTCCAGCTACATCCCTGTCCTTGGTAAAACTCGCCTACAAGTGGTTATGCCCATGGCACTGAGTTCAGCACAACGGGTCCAGACATGGCATTAGCAGTAACTGGACACGATGATAATATCTGCGGGCTAAATTACATTATGTTTATGACTTAGTCAAGCAGAATAGACCAGGGGCATCAGGTCTAACTAGATTGTTAATATATCTCATGGACCTTTGGTTGTGTGTAGTCACACATCTACACCAGAATGTAGGTCTCTAGAGCATTAAAGACTGAACTAGCAATATTGTTAGTTACATTAGCCTTGTAAGAAGGGATCACTACAGACCATCTCCAGGTGGTTATAAAGGGGCTGGCTTATACAGGAGTGAACACTAATATTCAAGTCTCACTCCACCAGGGCTGCAACTACCACAGCAGCAGGGTATGGACGTTAGGGGGACCACATCCTAGGGACTGCAGGGTGGTCAAACTAACAATCTTTCCAATCATTTATAACAACCCATTACCAGATTGGGGGTAGTTGCCAACTCTATGCTAGTTCTGTTTCATAGTTCCCTCACGGTTGAGTGAGGTTACTATTATCATTGTTTGTTTATTAAAAGCATCAACATGTCCATATCTAAGTCATGTCTGAATGCATTATTAATGATCACTCATCAGTAGTCAACTGATGCAGTGTGTGAAGCATGGACTCGTTTCCACGGCATGAAATCACAGATCTTTAAAATCTTCACGTAGTCACTCACGTGACTCCGAAGTAAAATAGTAAGATTAAACGAGAACTTACCAGTTTGAAGTTTGAACTTTATTTTATGAGGAGTTACGTCGAGGGATTACGTGCCCTCCACGCCCACCCTCTTGTAAAGATCAACTGGTATCCTAGTTCTTCTTATCTTACTATGTTTATTTCATTACTATTACTGTGATTCCACACCTTTGCTTTGAAGAATGTCGCGCATGCGTGCTGGCGGGGTCTTCACGTAATCCCTCGACGTAACTCCTCATAAAATAAAGATCAAACTTCAAACTGGTAAGTTCTCGTTTAATCTTACTATTACACTGGCCACTTGATGAATAGAAGGCTGCTTCATAACAACAAGGTTGTTACAGGCGTCTATTAATTCTAATCTCTTGCCCCAGGGTGGAGTCACAGACAAATTAATTGAGTTAAAGGTAAATCCCAATAATCAATAACTTTAGTTGGTATCCACTTAAATTTAACTGGATGGATGAGAAAACCCCAATTTCTCAAATATAGTTTTGCGGCTGAAACAGCTAATTTAGCAAAATACAGCGTTTTAGAATATCATCCAGGTAGGCCATAACAATGTGTTTTTGAGCTGAGCAGCCCAAGCACCAGCTTTAATCATTTGGTAAATAACCTGGGAGCTGAATGTAACCTGAGAGCCCATTTTGCAATGCTTTAACTGATATCGTTGCCCCATCCAGCTAAATTTCAAATATACCCGGTGATCCCTGTGAATGGGAACTGAATAGTATGCATCTTTGAGATCGATGCATGCCATAAAGCATCCTATGGAAATCAGTTGTTAGACAGTAACAAAGTTTTCCATTCTAAAATGTCTATACTGCACATGTGAGTGTGAGTTAAATCAAGGATGATCCGACATCCTCCATCTTTCTTTTATGGAGGCACAGGGTGTCGTTGCCAAAACGGTGAAGCTATGCTCGTCGTGGGTGCTTTAATTAACCCGACAGCTTTGCTTCCTCATCCAGATCTTTTACTTGTTTGGATATCTGCTTGTATACCCAAACCTTTTTGTTTGGAATGGATAAATGTCCAACTTGGTTTATATTGATGGGTGGCAATGAGTTAAAGGAAAATTCAATTTGGAACTCTTGTATACTGTGCAGTATAAACTGATCTGATGTTATCTTTTCAGTTTATAAACAAATCTGATGTTATCCGTCGTCATTCGTGCAAAAACAAGTGTAATCTATTACCAACTTGTAACTGGTCCACACACCCCATGTTTCGGAAAGAACTAGACCCACCTACCTCCATGGTTATCGGTGGTCTTATGGTAAGCACAAAGGCCCCTGATGTGGGTTCTATTTCCGTCCTTGATTTGGAGGGTAGGACTGCTGAGGTGCGTGGATTGCACATTTTCCCCTGAGGGCCGGCTTGGGCCTTGGCCTGAAAAACCTCTGCCCAGAGAATCAGCTTTCAAGCTGCCACCAGCTTCAGTGAACTGCTTACTGCCGATGGAGGTGTAGGGGTGTTGTTGCCGAAACGATGAAGCTTTGCTCATCGTTGGTACCTTGATTAGTCCAACAGCTTTTGCTTCCTCATCCAGGTGTTTTCCTGTTTGGATAGGTCTTCCCCGAAGAGAAGATTTGGCGGCTGGACATTGCTGGTCTTACATAAGCCTGCAAATTTGGGATTTAAGGCAGGTCTGATGGCGTTCTTCTGAAAGCAGTTCATTTCAAAGTGTGCATTGCACATCAACGCCAGGGCATCCTGCTGGACGTCCGATAAGGGCACGCCATCCACAGTCTCCCCAGATAGTGCTGTTCACTGCCGGCACTTTCAGGAATGCAAAATTTACAGGTGTATGGTATTTTGCAGCCGTCACCTGTTCCTGTAATGATGTGACATGAGGTAGCTGATGCTTACAAAGCTTGTAACGTGAGGGGAAACTCTGCCCCTCCCCCCCCCCCCGGGTTTTCTGCCAATGGCTAGAAGCCAACTCTTCCAGCAGCGGCTCCTTTGTTTGCGAGGATATCGCAACCCTTGATGCCTTGATAGACAATTCTTGAACCTCACGCATGTATTCCAGTATGTTCCACGGACATACTTCCGAGTTTGGAGTCAGTCATACACTGACCCCTGGCACTCCCCTCTACACAGAGGGAGATTTGTAAGCAGCCTTGAAACAGGTGCTGCCGCAGGCCCCCGAGGAGACCTGCGCTGAAATGGCCCGGTTTCACGGACCATATCATGATGGAGCATCACCTTTGTGGGATGAACGCCTGAGGACGCTATCCATGCTCCATCTGGGTTAAACGCCCGAGGACGTACCCATGTTTGTCGGAGGGGAACCCTTCTGGCCTGACTCATCCCAGCCCAGGCCTCTCAGACTCCATTTGGCTGCACACCCTTTTGGGGCTGCCAAATTCTGTAGTCGCTGTCTGCACTGTCAGCGACTCGGGTGGCGAACCCGACGGCCGCCGGCTACCCGCACGTCCGCCGGTTTCCCCGTGGTCGTCTGGATTTCGCCCCGGATTTCCATATCCAGCAGGAACTCTGTAAAAGAGATTCCTGCAACCAAAAAATACACCTAAAATAAGTTTAAAAACTTACCTGCAGGGTTTGAAACTTACCGCTGGAGGAGCGACGCGCCTCCCAGCCAGTCGTGCGCAATGCGTTAGACGTATTGACGCGCATGCGGGCTGGCAGGCTTCTTCACGTAGTCACTCACGTGACTCCGAAGTAAAATCAATTATATAGTTGACCCCATGTTACTGAGGGTGGGGCTTGCATTTCTAGAAAACTGTCTGTATCGCAGTTTTCCGTAACATGAAGTAACTCCATCTGTGGATATGTCAAGAAATGCGAGTTGAAAGAGAGTAAATTTGTGCTTATTTATTTACTTTTCTCACATAGTTCAGTAAGAATGAATTTGAGTCCATGTCTAAAATTTTTGGCTAGTGATTTGTGAATTCAGTACGGGTGAGTTTCTGTTACCCAAACAGCCATAACATGGAGTTTTTAAGAAGGAACTGCAGATGCTGGAAAATCGAAGGTAGACAAAAATGCTGGAGAAACTCAGCGGGTGCAGCAGCATCTATGGAGCGAAGGAAATAGGCAACGTTTCGGGCCGAAGAAGGGTTTCGGCCCAAAACATTGCCTATTTCCTTTGCTCCATAGATGCTGCTGCACCCGCTGAGTTTCTCCAGCACTTTTGTCAGCCATAACATGGAGATTGATAGTATTCTGTTATACTGCCCTATTTGGATAAGTTTATAACAAAATAAAACATTTTAATGTGCTTTATCCTTACCCGTGTCTAAAAAAAGTGTTAAGTTTATCCTTGTCCCCATTGTGGACTATCTCTGCGTATACCATTTACTGTACTGATCATTACTAACGTCATCAAGCTCTTAACTATAGCGTTAACCTTACCCCTCAGAGGAAGTCTCGGACCCAAAACTGTTTGCAATCTTGGTATCTGGAAGCTAAGTTTTAACACCAATAACCTTGCCTGACCAGTGGTGCAACGAAGAAGCACACACTCACATCTACGTGAAGGGCAGAAACATGTGCAACCTGACGTCCGGCCTTGTTTGTGAGATTGATGGGAACCGCAACTCGACTCTGTAAAATAACACTTGTTTTTCTAATGATAATCTGGAGCTGTGGGTTTTGCACTCTATGGGTTGAACTGTAAATGAAGTGTGAGTCATTCGAAGACCTTGCCTTCTGTTTACAAGATTATAGTGTTCAGTGCCGTCCCTCCCAATAACCAGTTCTGCCACGTCAAAAACTGTTGACTCACGACCTGCTTTCCATTCTCTCGGTTATACCAGGTTTAATATAGCCCATCACAATTCAACTTGTTGTTTCATTGTTGAAACCAACACCACCGATGACCAATAGAGCTACATTTTCTTTTCAATTTAATTCCACTGAAGTTGGGAGGAGGGTGCAAGAGAAGGCTAATTATTGCAGTCATTATGCTCTTAATTTCTAAAGTTCTTGAAAGATGGAGGAAAAGAGCCATTGGTTAAATTCCCTGACAAACACATTACTAGTCTAGGGTAGGCACAAAATGCTGGAGTAACTCAGCGGGACAGGCAACATCTCTGGAGACAAGGAATGGGTGATGTTTCGGGTCGAGACCTTTCTTGAGACAGGAGAAGTCTGAAGAAGTGTCTCGACCTGAGGATTCACCCATTCCTTCTCTCCAGAGATGCTGCCTGTCCCGCTGAGTTACTCCAGCATTTTGCGTCTGTCTTTGGTTTAAACCAGCATCTGCAGTTCCTTCCTGCATCACTAGTCTAGGGCATGTGCCTAATGAAAATAGAAAGGCTGTTGTTCAGGCTGCAAAGGGATAATATCCTCTTGTCAATTTGTCTATCCTCCCCTAATCCACTGTGTAGGCTATATTTGGATGTAATGTTTCAGGACAGCAAATTCATCATGATAATCAGTGTCTTTAACACATAGTGGCAACCCTGAAAGTGTTGTGTGGATTCACAATCCTGGAGAATGCAGGATATGCAATACGGAAACTTATCTTTATCTAAAAATCCTACTGATGGTTACCTCTGATGGATTGTACATTTGTATTTGTTATAGTTATAGAGTGATACTGTGTAGAAACAGGCCCTTCAGCCCAACTTGCCCACACCGGCAAACATGTCCCACCTACACTAGTCCCACCTGCCCGTGATTGGTCCATATCGCTCCAAACATGTCCTATCCACATACCTGTCTAACTGTTTCTTAAATGTTGGGATAGTCCCAGCCTCAACTACCTCCTCTGGCAGCTTGTTCCATACACCCACCACCCTCTGTGTGAAAAGTTACCACTCATATTCCTATTAAATCGTTTCCCCTTCACCTTAAACCTATGTCCTCTGGTCCTTGATTCACCTACTCAGGGCAAGACATCTACCCGATCTATTCCTCTCATGACTTTATGTTGATTAGGATTTTTTAAAACTCATTTATAGATTTCCCATGAGGAGATAGTAAGGACCATCTGTCTTAATCCACTCTATTCTGTCTGGTGCAGTTGTTAAATTGGGATTCCAGGACTTAGTCCCATGGTAATCAATGAATAGGGATATATTTCCAAGTCAGGATGGTGTACATTTCAGAGGGGAACTTGTAGAAGACTGGGATCTCAGGTGCTCGGTATCTTTCCCGTCTAGATGGTGGAAGGGATCATGTGGACCAGACAAGGTCTACAGCGGTGGAGCAGCGGTGGGGGACACCAGTGGTCAAGCTTGGCCCGGCCGATCCTGCAACACCACCAGGACAATGGGCCGTCATGGTCAGGTCAAGAACCCTGCAGAAGCAGCGAAAACTGGCTCCTGCAAGAGTGATGCTCGATCCTTAAAATATTAGTTACTGAAAATTTTTTTTTTTTAATGGTTCTTTTACCTCCATCTCTCTGTCTCCCCCGATTTTTATTCTGTATATTCTGTAGAGGTTTTTCATTAAATTAAATATCCTTACCCGTGTTCAATGAGTTCGATTCTGCATGTCTAAGTAAGAATTGTTCAGTCTAATTGGTTGAAGGGGCACAGTAAACATGCTATAATGGGTCCAACATATCCATTTGTCACGATACAAAGAGCGTGAAGAATCAGTGGGCAGCTATAAGCGTCAGTGATTACAAATTTTGCACATATAAATTAGTCACCAGTTTGTTTATGACTACATTTGTGAATAAAAGTTATTTTTAAATCATGTTTTGTAAATTGTGTTATTTAATTATCTGCATTAATACTGGAGCAGCAGCATAAATTGGAAATAAGATCAGGGTATCTTATTAATATGAGCAAAAGCATAAATTGGAGATAAGATAAGATCAAAGTTTGTCCTCGGTTATAATGGATAAATATGTAAAGTAATAACATGATTGTATTAAGTTCATAAGTGATAGGAGCAGTATTAGGCCATTCGGGCCATCAAGTCTACTCCGCCATTCAATCATGGCTGATCTATTTCTCCCTCCAAACCCCATTCTCCTGACTTCATCCCATAACATAGAAACATAGAAAATAGGAGCAGGAATAGGCCATTCGGCCCTTTGAGCCTGCACCGCCATTCAATATGATCATGGCTGATCATCCATCTCAGTATCCCGTGCCAGCCTTCTCTCCATACCCCCTGATCCCTTTAGCCACAAGGGCCACATCTAACCTCTGACACCCATCCTAATCAAGAGTATATCTACCTCTGACATAAAAATACACATTGACTTGACCAACACAGCCTTCTGTGGCAATGAATTCCACAATTCACCACCCTGTGACTAAAGAAGTTCCTCCTCATCTCCTTCCTAAAGGGATGTCCTTACATAGGAAAATCAATGGAATCAACTCTGAGAAGCAGAGCTCTCCGCTTAGGTTACACATTAATGTGCCAGAAAAAATCAGAACCTCTCCATTCAGTGTCATGCATTTGGCTTATACAACAGGATGCTTTCCATCCCCAGAGGTACTCAATGGTCTGAATGTTCTTTGGTGTATATCACAAGGGCATAATTACTTTTTAATCTGAGGCAAGGAAAATAATGAGAACATATGTGAGAAACAGATTTTTCCAGAAATTAGGAGGGGAAGCTGAACTTCTATTGAGCCAATAATATTAACTATGCAAGATTAAACCCCACTCTTTACTGGACTTAATTGAACACTGGGTCTGCAAGCCTCTTTGATATTGCTATTTGGCAAAGCTTTTATTGTTGGGAGATCAGCTGGGGAGAAGCATAAACAGCATGCGTGCACTTTCTCATTGATTCTTTTAGTATGAATGAACAGTTTAGACATAGTCACGTGATGGCAGCAGCAAGCTGCAGTGGCAGCCTTGGACCAGAGCCCAGTTTCATCATTATAGCAGTCAAGTTACTGAGGAGGCATTGGGTGTTCATAGAAGTATGCTCTGCAAGAGATAAGATGGGCTTTGCAGGAACTCGATCAAAACTGCTTCTAACCTGCGGTGTTTCAGCACTCGTGCGAGAGGAAAAGGAGGAAGGAAGCTCAACAATTTTTTTTCTCTCTAAATGAGTAACCACAGAACTCTTACACTCACTGGCCCAGATATTTGCAAATGCAATGCAAACCTACTAGCAACCAAACTTATACTGTAACCATTCCTACACGCTTTATTCTGACAAAACCAGTCATGCGAATCATAGTGATGTCCGTTTGGGAATATTCTCGATAGGAACAAGTACAAAACTTTGACAGGTCGAAGGTTGGAGTTACCATTGATGGGTGTTTGCCAAGGTCACATAGTGCAGAATGCTGTAGGAAGGAACTGCACATGCTGGTTTACACCAAAGATAGACACAAAATGCTGGAGTCACAGCGGGACAGGCAGCATCTCTGGAGAGAAGGATTGAGTGACGTTTCGGGTTAAGACCTTTCTTCAGACAGAAAAAGTCTGAAGAAGGGTCTTGACCTGAAGCATTACCCATTCCTTCTCTTCAGAGATGCTGCCTGTCCCGCTGTTACTCCAGCATTTTGTGTCTATCTTTTAGTACAGAATTCTTCCTAAGTCGGCATCCTAAGTCGCTACAGATTCTTCCTAAGTCGGCAGCATTGCCCAAAAACCCTTGTCTGAATCCATGATACTTTGCAATTAAGTCATAGTAGAAATGAAAGTTTTAGTTATTTACTAAGCAAAGTTAAAGTCTCTGAAATGTTCTTTTGTCCAGTTTGGTCGTTAAGTAGGATCTGTTAAGTACTCAAAATAGTCCGATTAAGTTCAAGATTTCAGCTGAAAAAATGCTGTCTACTTAATTTATGAAGAGAATGCTAACTCTGATTTGGGATCGCTTTATCTCTTTCACCATTCAAATACCTTTACCTTTTCATAATCATTACTGCTGAATAATGGAGTAGTTACAGCAATTTAATACATCAGGTATGTATGTCAAGGTTTTTATGGGTTATGGGGAGAAGGCAGGAGAATTGGGATAGGAGGGAGAGATAGGTCAGCCATGATTGAATGGCGGTGTAGACTTGATGGGTCAGAATGGCCTAAGTCTGCTCCCATCACACCTATCACTTATGACCTTATGTACTGTTTATATGTAAGAGTTCTCTCCATTGTCATGCCCTCTCTCCACTGTCCTTTATTCCTTACCCACTTCCAGATACTTAAGCAGCTCTCCTTTGACTGCTATAATTGAATCTGTTTCTGCTACTAACTCATTTGTGCATCCCAGACACCAAACAGTTGTTGTGTGAAAACCATTAACTTAATGTCATTTTTGCTTTAGATTTAGTTTAGTTTACAGATGCAGTGCCGAAACAGGCCCTTCGGCCCACTGAGTTAGCACAGACCAGCGATCCCCACACATTAACACACACTACACACACTAGTGACAATTTCACATTTGTACATTTATACCAAGTCTAGTAACCTACAAACCTGTGTGTCTTTGGAGTGGGGGAGGGAAACCGAAGATCTTGGAGGAAACCCATGCAGATCACGGGGAGAACGTACTTACTCCATACAGACAGCACCCGTAGTCAGGATCGAACACAGGTCTCCGGCGCTGTAAGTCAGTAGCTCTACGCTACGCCACCATGCTTCCCCGGGTTCTTTGGGCAATCTCTTGCATTCTGATTCTTGAACCCTCCAACAATGGGAAATATCTCTCAGTTCCATCTCTACCTTTCATGAATTTAAATAACTCTATCTGTTTTTGTGCAAGTCAACCATTCAGGGGGAAACAACTCCAGCTTCTCAAGTTTATCCATGTAGTTATAGTCCCTGGAATCATTTCGATAAATCAGTGAGATTCATCTAAATCCTTCAGAATGCAGGAAGGACTCTACTTAAGCACTCCTCACATGGCAAACACACTATTTCTGGAGCTAGTCTAGTGAACCATCTCTGCATGACCTGCATAGCAAATGTATTCTCCTTAGGGTAAGGCAATGAAAACTGTACACAATATTCTGGGTACAGTCTTACCAACGCCCTATACAATGTCAATAAGACACCTTTATTTCTCTGCACTAATCCACTCAGAATAAAGGCCAACATATTATTGGGCTCATTAGTTCCTTGCTGCATCTGCCTGTTGGCTTTTGTTGACTTGTGTACAAGGACACTGAGATCCCTTTGACTACTAACATGGGAGGAGCCATCTTGAGGAACGGCTGCAAAACAGCAGCCGTCCGTTAATTGTACTTTTTTACTACGTTTTTTTAGTTTTCTTTAAGTCTTTGTTTTTATTTATTTTGCCTTTAATGTGGGGGGATCAAGGGGAAACCACTTCCTGGTCCCTACCTGGTCGGTGAGGCAGCCTTCTCTCCGGCTGCCCATTCGACCCGTCCTCGCGGCCTACCAGCGGGCGTGGAGCGGCGTGGAGCGGCGTTTCCTGGCGGGAACCGCACAGCACCCTCAGCTTCGGTGGCGGCACGGCGCTGGAGCGCTACTGTGCAGCGGAGCGGGCGATGCCTTGCCTGGGTCGCCGCGCTGGACCGACGCGCTGGAGCTCCGGTGAGCTGGACCGCCGAGCTCAACACCTCTGGGACTGGAGCGACCATTCGCGGGCGGCGGCGCCGACTCCAACACCGGGAGCCTTGAGCTCCAAGTCGGCGCGGCCTTGTCGGCTTCAGGTGCTGCGGACGCCTGCGGGAAATTGGCCGTTCCAGCCGTAGTTACGGCCTCCGGTGAGGGATGCGGCCGTTCCAGGTGGCCCAGCTGCTGGAGGACTCTCCCGACGCCGGGGCTACATCACCCGGCGAGAACGGCCAGGATCATCGGGCCTTCGTAGAGGCAATAGCGGGGGCTTCATTTGGCCTGACTTTTTTTATGTGAACTGGGGCTGGGGACTGGACATTGTGCCTTCCCCCACAATGGAAATCACTGTGGGGGGATGATTTTTGTATGTAATTGTTTGAATTGTATTTGTTAGTCTGTGTTCAAGATGGCGGTCGGAGGGGAGAGTGGACGCTGGCGTTAAATTGCTGCTGCCCTCTCCTCAAATTGTGCTTCTGATTTTCTTTTTTTGTGTTTTTGGAAGGAATTCTGTCCCTGATTTATGTATTGGTCTTTATAACCTATTTTTTTTAAATTCTGATTATATGTTTTCTATAAATCTCTGTATGGTGTCCTTGAGACCTCGGTATAAGGCGCCCGTAAATAAAATCCATTATTATTATTATTATAAACCAACCTCTCGACATTTAAAAAATACTCATCTTTTCCTTGAAAAGCACAAAGTGTGGAGTAACTCAGAACTCAGTGGGTCAGGCAGCATCACTGGAGAATATGGATAGACAACCTTTCAGGTCAGGATCCTTCATCAAAGTGAATAACATTTTCACACATTATATTTTATCCACCATGTTCTAGCCCATCTTCTTAGCTGCTTACTTCAAAGTACAACTTTTGGTCCCCTCAGCAAAGTTTTTGATATAGATCACAAATAGTTCGCCAAACTCAACCCAAGAAGGATTCATTTATCACAACACCGTTTTTTCTTCTATCTAATAACCGATTTTCAATCAATATTGAAGATAGACACAGAATGGTGGAGTAACTCAGCGGGACAGGCAGCATCTCTGGAGAGAAGGAATGGGTGACGTGTCGGGTCGAGACCCTTCTTCAGATTAGTTAGGGATAAGGTAAAATAGAGATAGAGACAATGATGTGGAGAGATAAAGATATAAAAGATAGGCAAAAAAGTAATGATGATAAAGGAAACAGGCCATTGTTGGCTACATCGGTGAGACCAAGCGTAGGCTTGGCGATCGTTTCGCCAAACACCTCCGCTCGGTTCACAATAACCAACCTGATCTCCCCGTGGTTCAGCACTTCAACTCCCCCTCCCATTCCGAATCCGACCTTTCTGTCCTGGGCCTCCTCCATGGCCAGAGTGAGTCCCACCGCAAATTAGAGGAGCAGCACCTCATAATTCATTTGGGCAGTTTGCACCCCAGCGGTATGAACATTGACTTCTCTAGTTTCAGGTAGTCCTTACTTTCTCCTCCCCTTCTCAGCTCTCCCTCAGCCCACTGGCTCCTCCTCTTCCTTTCTTCTTCCCGCCCCACACCCCCACCCCACATCAGTCTGAAGAAGGGTTTTGGCCCAAAACGTTGCCTATTTCCTTCGCTCCATAGATGCTGCCTCACCCGCTAAGTTTCTCCAGCATTTTTGTCTACCAGGCCATTGTTAGCTGTTTGTAGGGTGAAAACTAGTGCGACAGGTGGGGACGGGAGGGGGGGATTGGGTGAGCTGGCATTCGGTCCGTCAAGTCTACTCCGCCATTCATTCATGGCTGATCTATCTTCGCTCCTAGCCCCATTCTCCTACCTTCTCCCCATAACCTCTGACACCTGTCCTTTTATATATCCCTGCTAAATCTACTTATTCTCTTTCTTCTTTTCAAGGTGTCCTGTTCTTACATCATCCATTCTCTATTCCAGCATCTTTCTTACCGTTGACATTAGACCAATTGATTGGTGCGACCCAGTTTTCTATTGACCTCTTTTTATGAAATAGTGAAGTCACGTTTGCGACCCTCTAATCCACAGAAATATTAAAGAATTGAAAGTATTTTGTAAGGTGATAATCTTAGCATTCACAATCTTTATAGCCACTGCTTTCAAAACCATAGAATGCACACCATCAACCCTGGGATTTACCAGCTTTCAGACTCATTGACCTCCCTGAAGCTTTGTCTTTGTGATAATACTTATTCCCTTTCCTTTTTTTTCAGACTGTGGATTTTCATTCAAGTCTATTTTTTTATCTCCCTTGCTACTCACCACACTTCCAATTTTGGAAATTATGTCCTGCATAGTAAATCTTAAATACATATTGAGAAAAGTCAGAGTCCTAGTCATGAATCCTAAAGAACGTGACAGTATATTTTCCAACATTGCAAAAGCAACTTTTGATTAATGTGCAGGAAGGAACTGCAGATGCTGGTTTACACCGACGATAGACACAAAATGCTGGAGTAACTCAGCGGGACAGGCAGCATCTCTGGAGAGGAAAGGGTGACGTTTTGAGTCAAGAAGAAGGATCTCGACCAGAAACATCACCCATTCCTTCTCTCCAGAGATGCTGGCTGTCCCGCTGAGTTACTCCAGCTTTTTGTGTCCATTTTCGATTAACATTGTTTGGTTGCTTAACCAATTAATGGTGCTATAGCCTTCTCATTCATGCATGTTCAATCTTGATGTGAACATATCATTAAACATATTTGGAAGTCTAGATATACGACATCCATTTTTGGATACTGTTGGGAGTGTAAGCCTCTCAGGACAAAATGACAGCAGCAGCCAGGTCAGTGAAGAAGGGTCTAGACCCAAATTTCACCCATTCCTTCTCTCCAAAGATGCTGCCTGTCCTGTTGTTACTCCAGCATTTTGCATCTATGTTCAGTGATACCACAACTGGCTGTGGTGTACGGTGGGATAGGCCAGCATCTAGACGAGCAAGAGTGCCAGCGGAAAACACAGCTGTTTCTGTGACCACCGTGGGTGTCTCGGTGGCATAACGGTAGAGCTACAGCGCCAGAGGCCCGGGTTCAATCCTGACTATGGGTGCTGGCCTGTACGGAGTTTGTACGTTCTTCCCGTGACCTGCGTGGGTTTCCTCCGAGATATTCGGTTTCCTCCCACACTCTAAAAATGCACAGGTTTGTAGGTTAATTGGGTTGCTATAAATGTAAAATTGTCCTTAGTGTGTGTAGGATAGTGTTAGTGTGCGGGGATAGCTGGTCGGTGCGGACTCGGTTTCCTCGCTGTATCTGCAAACCACAAGCGAGTCTGCGGAATGGTCCGTTGCCTTTCTGGTGCAATGATCAATGATATCTCAGAGTGGGCAGCGGATATTCTGAAAGGGTAGGTGGGCAACCAGTGGTCATAGTTGATGTTGGTACTCACGGCCAAGGCAGGAAGATGAGGTCCATCAAAGAAAGTTTGGTAAATAGTTAGAAAAACAAAGATCTATAGGGTGGTAATTCCAGGATTACTCCCCATGCCCTGTGCATAAAGAAATGGGAAGGGAGTATCGTTCAATGTATGGCCAAGGAACTGGTGTGTAAGGGGAAACTTCATGGATCATTGGGCTTTCACACAGGACAAGTAGCTTCTGGACAAGAACCTAAACCAGATGGGCACCAAGATCCTTGCAGGGAAGTTTGCCATTGTTACTTTGGTGTGTTTAAACAAGCATGGCAGGGGTGTGGAAATCAAAGCAGCAGGTAGCTGGCTAGATGGGCAGCTAGGGAGCAGTCAGGACCAGGATGATGAACACTGAAACAGCCCCTTCGACCCACCGAGTCTGCGCTGACCAGCGATCCCCGCACACTAACACTATCCTACACACACTAGGGACAATTTTACATTTATGCCAAGCCAATTAGCCTTCAAACATGTACGTCTTTGGAGTGTGGAAAGAAACTGGAGCTCCCGGGGAAAACCAAAGCAGGTCAATAGACAATAGACAATAGACAATAGACAATAGACAAGAGACAAGAGACAATAGGTGCAGGAGTAGGCCATTCGGCCCCTCAAGCCAGCACCGCCATTCAATGTGATCATGGCTGATCATCCACAATTAGTATCATGTTCCTGCCTTCTCCCCATATCCCCTGACTCCGCTATCTTCAAGAGCCCTATCTAGCTCTCTCTTGAAAGTATCCAGAGAACCGGCCTCCACCACCCTCTGAGGCAGAGAATTCCACAGACTCTCTGTGTGAAAAAGTGTTTCCTCATCTCCGTTCTAAATGGCTTACCCCTTATAAGGGGTAAGCCATTTACTTAATAAGGGTTAAGTGATGGGGAGAACATACAAACTCCGTACAGACAGGCACCCGTAGTGATTATTGCATTCAGTTTTGGTCACTCTGTTATAGAGAATATGTCATTAAGCTGAAAAGAGTGCAGAGAGGAAATATAAGGGTGTTGTCAGGTCTGGAGGGCCTGAGCTGTCGGGAGAGATTGGGCTGATTTAAAGTCTGGATTAGTGCGTGTTATAGTGCACTATGATGTACGGGCCACTGCAGAGACTTGCATGTGGGTGGGTCAGGACAGCAGCTCAGGGTTTGAGGGGTTCATTATCTCGTACGTGATAGAAAAGGAGGTAAAAAGGCAGAGGAGCCATGTTACTAATCATACTAAAGCCGTGTCCCAGTGGCACTCAGAATGTCCCACATCCTGGATAATATTCACTGGAGCAACATGAGTGGAGCTGAGAAGTAAATACAGTGCAATCACGCTGATAGGATTACACAATAGCCAGCGGGAAACAGAGGAACTGATACGTAGTCAGATTCTGCAAAGATGTGAAAGCAACAAGGCTGTTATAATAATTCAATTTTACTTCCCCAATACTGACTGGGACTTCCTTCGTGAAAGAGGTTTAGTCAGGGCAGAATTTGTTACTGATATCCAAATGGGTTTCTTAAAGCAATAACAATGTCTGAAGAAGGGTCCCAACCAGAAATGTTACCTATCCTTTTTCTCCAGTGATGCTGCCTGACCCACTTTGTATCTATCTTCTTAAAACAGTATGTAGATAGTAAACCAGAGAAGGGGCCACACTAGATCTTATATTGGGGAATGAGCCTGGCTCAGTGAATGGCGGTTCAATGGGTGAGCATTTTGGGGAATACTGATCACAACTCCTTAACTCTTAAGATAGTTGTGATTAAGGACTAATCTGTACTTTGGGGGAAAAGTGCTGGACTAAGCGTTGACAGATTACAACATTATTAGGCGGGAGCTAGGCAGAGGAAAATCGGAGAAAAGCTGTACTTGGGTAAGTCCACATCTGACATGCTGAGTAAAGACTAGTTGAACAGAATTCGGGGCCGGGATGGTGCACTGAGGTTGAGAGACAAGGTTGACAATGGGCAGGAACCTTGATGATGAGAGAGGTTGTAAATATAGTCAAGAAAGTTAAAGGAAGCACATGGAAGCTTTAGGAAGATGAAATCAGATGGGCATTACGGGATTTAAAGAAAGCAAGAGCAACCTAAACTGCGGAGTCTCAATAAGCCAAAAGAGGCCACAAACTGCCCTTAATCTGCAGCATAACATTTAAAATGCATATTTAGATGGATACACGTAAAGGAAGACCAGTCTGAAGAAGGGTCTCAACCTGAAACATCACCTATTCCTTCTCTCCAAAGATGCTGCCTGTCCCGCTGAGTTACTCCAGCACTTTTGTCGATCTAAGGTCTAGAGGAATATTGGCCAGATGCAGGCAAACAGGACTAGGTTGGATGGGACATCTTGGTCGGCAGGGACAGATTGGGCTGAAGGTCTGTTTCCTTGCTCTATGATGCTATGACTCTATGACTATCTAGACCTTTCATAATCTTACATGTTTCCACCAGGCCACCCGTCAGTGTATTGTATTCAAGGGATGCATGCCCAGCCTGTCCAATCTCTCCCCATCACTAAAGTCTTTCAAGCCAAGCAACATCCTCTAGCATTCTCTCTGGCATAATCACATCCTTCCTGTAATGTGGCAACAATACTCCAAGTGCAGCACACAATACTCCAAGCACAGACTAACCAGTGCTTTGTAAAGCTACATCACCATGGCTCAACTTTATATCAATCAATCAATCAATCAATCAATCAAGCACTTTATTTATCCCCGAGGGGCAATTCAAACAATACATTAAATCTGCACTGACCGGTCGACCGCATGTGCCCATACTAATGTAAGCAGGAGACACAAAAAGCTGGAGTAACATAGCGGATCAGACGGCGTCTCTGGAGGAAAGGAATAGATGACATTTCAGGTCGAGGCCCTTCTTCAATCCGAGAGTCGGGGAAAGGGAAACGAGAGGTATAGACAGCGATGAAGAAAGAAATAGAACAAATGAATGAAAGATACTCAAAAAAGTAACGATATTGATGGAAATGGTCCATTGTTGGATGTGAGTTAGGAGAAAGTGAATTATACAAACAATGAAACTCAGCAGGACAACAATGAAACTACTACATCGACTAGGGTGGGGAGGGACAGAGAGAGAGAGGGGATGCAAGGGTTACTTGGTGTTAGATAAATCAATATTCCTACCGCTGGGTTGTAAGCTGTCCAAGGTAAATATGAGGTGCTGTTCCTCCAATTTACATTTGACGTCACTCTGACAGTGGAGGAGGTCCAGGACAGAAAGGTCAGTGTGGGAATGGGAGGGGGAGTTAAAGTGTTTGGCAACCAGGAGATCATGTGGGCCAGAAGGACTGAGCGGAGGTGTTCAGCGAAACGATCGCCCAGTGAAAGCGGGCGTTCTTTTTCACAATCCTGTCCATCTCCGTTGCCAATTTCAGGGAACTACGATCTCTTCATGTTCCATCTTCTCATCACTTTCTCTCCATTCTCTCTCTCTGAAATAATGAGAGGAATTGCAGATGATAATCAACATCCCATCCACATTGTGCCCTTGTACTGCGCTTTAAATCGTGCAATGTTATCATTCAGCTGCCCATGGATGCATGCCTGTAACATGCTGCAGTATTGCCCTGTCCCTGTTCTCACACAACAAGAGCTAAGACCAACACAAAATGCTGGAGTAACTCAACGGGGCAAGCAGCATCTCTGAAGAGAAGGAATAGGTGATGTTTCAGGTCGAGATCATTCTTCAGACTGGAGAGAAGGAATGGGTGACATTTTGGGTGGAGTCCCTTCTTCAAACTACCAATTGATTTAAAGTTTACAGTAAACTCTAGGTATGTTTTCGTTTATAGTTATCTCAACCCGAAACGTCACCCATTCCTTCTCTCCAGAGGTGCTGTCTGACCCGCTGAGTTACTCCAGCATTTTGTGTCTATCTTCGATTTAGACCAGCACATGCAGTTCCTTCTTACACATAGTTACCCTTGTGCTACTGTAAGTTTGCCCTTGACAGATCTCCACTTTGTTACATGAATACAATTTTGTTATTTTCAAGCACAAGATAAAATGCTCTTGTGTTGCGTAAGCCACTTTCTATTATGGATACATTTCAGTAAAAACTTAACTTGGACACAAAGTTCAACAACCTAAACTAATGCTTTGAAAATGGTAGAGATAAAGCTTATGGACTATCGTTATTTCCTTTTAATCTATGCAAAATGAATCAGAAGATTTGTATCGGTGAATTGTTGGTTGGCAAACATGGTTTGCGAATGAACCCCAGATATTAAACCATGTTGTTGCTGTTAGCTTTGCAATAAGGAAATCCGCTTTTAAACAAAACTTGTGTGGTTTGCAGCTGTGGTTTTTACAATGAACATAGGTCTTTCCTTTCACCTGCTATCTACGACGTTTATTTCACCATTAGCGGGTTGAACTCATCTCTCTTGCCACCTCTGCGGTTTGAATGATCTCTCTGCGCTGAAGCGAGCAGCATGCTTATTTTTCTAGGAAGGGTGGAGTTCACCATCTGACAGATGTAGGTTGGAAGCTTCTGTGCGATTATAATCTGCGCTGTGGGTGAAGAGTGAACATAACAGAGAATCACCATGTCTGAGTTAGCATTACAATGGCTGCACAATCAGCCTCTCTCCATTTCTAGATCACAGGTGATGTCAGGTTTCACTCGTGAGGGATGTGGTTCAATAGTTTAGTTTAGTTTACTTTAGAGATACAGCGCAGAAACAGGCCCTTCGGCCCAACAAGTCCGCACTGACCAGCGATCCCGGCACACTAACACTATCCTACACACACCAGCGACAATTTACACTTATACCAAGCCAATTAGCCTACTAACCTGTACGTCTTTGGAGTGTGGGAGGAAACCGAAGATCTCGGAGAAAACCCATGCAGGCCAGGGGGAGAACGTATAAACTCCGTACAGACAGCACCCGTAGTCGGAATCGAAACCAGGTCTCCGGTGCTGCAAGCGTTGTAAGGCAGCAACTTTACCGCTGCGCCACTGTGCCGCCCTTAATTGCTATCAGTAAAAAATATTGTGAACTGGCTGTGTCAACTAGAAACATAGAAACATAGAAAATAGGTGCAGGAGTAGGCCATTCGGCCCTTCGAGCCTGCACCGCCATTCAATATGATCATGGCTGATCATCCAACTCAGTATCCTGTACCTGCCTTCTCTCCATACCCCCTGATCCCTTTAGCCACAAGGGCCACATCTAACTCCATCTTAAATATAGCCAATGAACTGGCCTCAACTACCTTCTGTGGCAGAGAATACCACAGATTCACCACTCTCTGTGTAAAAAATGATTTTCTCATCTCGGTCCTAAAAGACTTCCCCTTTATCTTTAAACTGTGACCCCTTGTTCTGGACTTCCCCAACATCGGGAACAATCTTCCTGCATCTAGCCTGTTCAACCCCTTAAGAATTTTGTAAGTTTCTATAAGATCCCCCCTCAATCTTCTAAATTCTAGCGAGTACAAGCCGAGTTAAGATGCCATTTCCTCAGACTGGGTTCAGTGCTAGGTCAGTAAACTTAATTGCAATTATTGGCCTAGATCTTGGATGTAGATGAAAAATTATCATTTAAACAACATAGCCTATTTAAGATGAGCAGTAACCATTACAATGTTCACTTGCTGCTAGACATAAAATGCTTGAGTCACTCAGTGGGATAGGCATCATCTGTGGGGAGAAGGAGTGGGTGACGTTTTGGTCAAGTCAAGTCAAGTGAGTTTATTGTCATGTGTCCCTGGTAGGACAATGAAATTCTTGCTTTGCTTCAGCACAACAGAACATAGTAGGCATTTACTACAAGGCATTCTATAAATATATACACAATGGTCAATAAGAAGGGCCATGACCAGTCTGAAGAATGGTCATGGCCCTTTGTCAGACTGAGAGTCAGGGGCGAGGGAGACAAGAGATATGGAAGGTTAAGGTGTGAAAACAACAGATCAAAGCAGATGATGGTCAAGGAAATATAGAATGGTTCATTGTCAGCTGAGGGGAAGGTGAGAACGAGGCATACAATGAATTGCTGCTTTGTGTTTGAAATGAAACCACTGGCCTTACATGGCAAACAGCTCTATGAAACAGTACTACTGACCAAATCTGTTGGGTGCCCAGGAGGTGAACCGTATGGGCTAGAGCTCTTAAAGGGACCACGTCAAGTTTATCACAAGCTGCAGAAAACAGCAAGTCATATGTGCTTAGCAATACTGCAGAGTGGAATCTGACACCATAGAGATTCTTAGAGAGAAATGTGAGAATCCTGGTGGAACAATGGAATCAATTCTGTACAAGGACAGCATCACCCAAACATCCATATGAGACTGAAGAAGGGTCTTGACCCGAAACGTCACCTATTCCTTTTCTCCAGAGATGCTGTCTGACCCACTGAGTTACTCCTGCATTTTGTGTCTATCCATGTGTGACTGCTGGGATGTCTTGCGGAAACTGAACAGTGATTAAATGCCGTCTGGATTTGACCAGCAGCTTGCAGAACTCGAGTGGTCCTTTAAATATGATTTTTGCTGGCATTAATGACTACTGCATCACAGCGCCAGAGATCCGGTTTCGATCCTGACCAAGGGTGATTGTCTGTATGGAGTTTGTACGTTCTCCCAGTGAACTGCGTGGGTTTTCTCCGGGGACTCCCACACTCCCACACCCCAAAGACGTATCTCTAAACTAAACTAAACTCTGGAGAACATGGCAAGTGCAGTTTTGGGTTGAGACGCTTCTTCAGACTGCCATTTTAATACCATTAAGATGTTATCAGTTTGAATTCTAAACTTGATGGAATGGCAAGAACAATATCCAGTAGATATTGGCAGTCACGGTGGCGCAGCGGAAGAGTTGCTGCCTTACAGCGAATGCAGCGCTGGAGACCCGGGTTCGATCCTGACCACAGGCACTGTCCGTATGGAGTTTGAACATTCTCCCCGTGACCTGCGTGGCTTTTCTCCAAAATCTTCGGTTTCCTCCCACATTCCAAAGACGTACAGGTTTGTAGGTTAATTGGCTTGGTATAAATGTAAAAAATGTCCCTAATGGGTGTAGGATAGTGTTAATGTGCGGGGATCGCTGATCGGCGCGGAACCGGTGGGCCGAAGGGCCTGTTTCCATGCTGCATCTCTAAACTAAACTAAACTAAACTAAATATTTCAGTCTGAAGAAGGGTCTCGACCCAAAACATCACCTATCCCTTTTCACCAGAGATGCTGCCTGATCTGTTGTTACTCCAGTCTACCTTCAGTGTAAACCAGCATCTGCAGTTCCTTCCTGCACATCCACAGGCATTTTGCTACTTAATGATCGATACTGAATCTGGTTGCTTTGAAAAAGAAATACATATGTGTTAGGATCCAGTATCTCAGCCATTATCCTTCCCCATTTGATTGCTCCTTAGTGCAAATATTCCTCAAAAAAGCATCCTTCGTTCTTATCTTTCTACTATTAGTGTTTCATAATCTCCTCTTAATATCAATATGAAAGTGCTGTTAAATCGAGCATCATTAATCCATTCATTGCAATTAGGACTGATTTGTTTTAGTTGAAACTGATGAAACCACATGGAAGTGCAAGATCACGTGCAGGCAAATGAGATCAGTTCAGCGAAGCTTCACGGTCAGCACAAACATTATGGGCCGAAGGGCCCATTCCTGTGCTGTACTGTTCTATGGTAAAACAATCAACGTACCCCCTGAAGGTCGTCTTGGTAAGATGTTCTAAATGCTCAAAGTGAACTCTGGCCTATCCCAGTTGTTTGTGGAATACTTTAATCTGTGGTGTGAGAGAAGCGAAAAGAATGAAAATAAAGAGAGAATTGGATAAAATACGTCTGTGTCATAAAACAAGTTGCCCAGTCATGGTGACATCCAGTATGATCCATAAAGATCAACATATTAACAAATGAAGACACAAGAAACTGCAGATGCTGGAGCCTTGCAGGATCTCAAACCAATACGTTTTCTATCCTTTTTGTCGAAGATAGACACAAAATGCTGGAGTAACTCAGCGGGTCAGGCAGCATCTCTGGAGAAAAGGAATAGGTGACATTTTGGGTCGAGACCTCAGCATTTTGTCAGCAGATGCTGCCTGACCCGTCGAATTGCTTTAGCATTTTGTGTTTTGGACACATGAACAAAGTTGAGGTACCTTCCTTTCTTCCATGTGGACATGGTTTGATTCCCAGGGATCATTTACCTGTGACCCTGCACAAAAAAAGTGTATTTTTTACTCTAAGGCCATTGACTGACAATAATTCCTGAACTTTGTTCAATGCCCTTAATCTATTCCTATACATATCTGTTACACAACATCAAGTGCATACAACCCAGTCTGTCTGTTTTTTTGTCTTTTTTTGTTATTTTTAGTGTGTTTTAAAAGTAATTGTTAATGTTCTCTGGTTTGTTTTATGAGGGGGAGGGGGTCGGGGGAAACTTTTTTTCAATCTCTTACCCTATCAATCTATAAATATATACACAATGGTCAATAAGAAGGGCCATGACCAGTCTGAAGAATGGTCATGGCCCTTTGTCAGACTGAGAGTCAGGGGCGAGGGAGACAAGAGATATGGAAGGTTAAGGTGTGAAAACAACAGATCAAAGCAGATGATGGTCAAGGAAATATAGAATGGTTCATTGTCAGCTGAGGGGAAGGTGAGAACGAGGCATACAATGAATTGCTGCTTTGTGTTTGAAATGAAACCACTGGCCTTACATGGCAAACAGCTCTATGAAACAGTACTACTGACCAAATCTGTTGGGTGCCCAGGAGGTGAACCGTATGGGCTAGAGCTCTTAAAGGGACCACGTCAAGTTTATCACAAGCTGCAGAAAACAGCAAGTCATATGTGCTTAGCAATACTGCAGAGTGGAATCTGACACCATAGAGATTCTTAGAGAGAAATGTGAGAATCCTGGTGGAACAATGGAATCAATTCTGTACAAGGACAGCATCACCCAAACATCCATATGAGACTGAAGAAGGGTCTTGACCCGAAACGTCACCTATTCCTTTTCTCCAGAGATGCTGTCTGACCCACTGAGTTACTCCTGCATTTTGTGTCTATCCATGTGTGACTGCTGGGATGTCTTGCGGAAACTGAACAGTGATTAAATGCCGTCTGGATTTGACCAGCAGCTTGCAGAACTCGAGTGGTCCTTTAAATATGATTTTAGCTGGCATTAATGACTACTGCATCACAGCGCCAGAGATCCGGTTTCGATCCTGACCAAGGGTGATTGTCTGTATGGAGTTTGTACGTTCTCCCAGTGAACTGCGTGGGTTTTCTCCGGGGACTCCCACACTCCCACACCCCAAAGACGTATCTCTAAACTAAACTAAACTCTGGAGAACATGGCAAGTGCAGTTTTGGGTTGAGACGCTTCTTCAGACTGCCATTTTAATACCATTAAGATGTTATCAGTTTGAATTCTAAACTTGATGGAATGGCAAGAACAATATCCAGTAGATATTGGCAGTCACGGTGGCGCAGCGGAAGAGTTGCTGCCTTACAGCGAATGCAGCGCTGGAGACCCGGGTTCGATCCTGACCACAGGCACTGTCCGTATGGAGTTTGAACATTCTCCCCGTGACCTGCGTGGCTTTTCTCCAAAATCTTCGGTTTCCTCCCACATTCCAAAGACGTACAGGTTTGTAGGTTAATTGGCTTGGTATAAATGTAAAAAATGTCCCTAATGGGTGTAGGATAGTGTTAATGTGCGGGGATCGCTGATCGGCGCGGAACCGGTGGGCCGAAGGGCCTGTTTCCATGCTGCATCTCTAAACTAAACTAAACTAAACTAAATATTTCAGTCTGAAGAAGGGTCTCGACCCAAAACATCACCTATCCCTTTTCACCAGAGATGCTGCCTGATCTGTTGTTACTCCAGTCTACCTTCAGTGTAAACCAGCATCTGCAGTTCCTTCCTGCACATCCACAGGCATTTTGCTACTTAATGATCGATACTGAATCTGGTTGCTTTGAAAAAGAAATACATATGTGTTAGGATCCAGTATCTCAGCCATTATCCTTCCCCATTTGATTGCTCCTTAGTGCAAATATTCCTCAAAAAAGCATCCTTCGTTCTTATCTTTCTACTATTAGTGTTTCATAATCTCCTCTTAATATCAATATGAAAGTGCTGTTAAATCGAGCATCATTAATCCATTCATTGCAATTAGGACTGATTTGTTTTAGTTGAAACTGATGAAACCACATGGAAGTGCAAGATCACGTGCAGGCAAATGAGATCAGTTCAGCGAAGCTTCACGGTCAGCACAAACATTATGGGCCGAAGGGCCCATTCCTGTGCTGTACTGTTCTATGGTAAAACAATCAACGTACCCCCTGAAGGTCGTCTTGGTAAGATGTTCTAAATGCTCAAAGTGAACTCTGGCCTATCCCAGTTGTTTGTGGAATACTTTAATCTGTGGTGTGAGAGAAGCGAAAAGAATGAAAATAAAGAGAGAATTGGATAAAATACGTCTGTGTCATAAAACAAGTTGCCCAGTCATGGTGACATCCAGTATGATCCATAAAGATCAACATATTAACAAATGAAGACACAAGAAACTGCAGATGCTGGAGCCTTGCAGGATCTCAAACCAATACGTTTTCTATCCTTTTTGTCGAAGATAGACACAAAATGCTGGAGTAACTCAGCGGGTCAGGCAGCATCTCTGGAGAAAAGGAATAGGTGACATTTTGGGTCGAGACCTCAGCATTTTGTCAGCAGATGCTGCCTGACCCGTCGAATTGCTTTAGCATTTTGTGTTTTGGACACATGAACAAAGTTGAGGTACCTTCCTTTCTTCCATGTGGACATGGTTTGATTCCCAGGGATCATTTACCTGTGACCCTGCACAAAAAAAGTGTATTTTTTACTCTAAGGCCATTGACTGACAATAATTCCTGAACTTTGTTCAATGCCCTTAATCTATTCCTATACATATCTGTTACACAACATCAAGTGCATACAACCCAGTCTGTCTGTTTTTTTGTCTTTTTTTGTTATTTTTAGTGTGTTTTAAAAGTAATTGTTAATGTTCTCTGGTTTGTTTTATGAGGGGGAGGGGGTCGGGGGAAACTTTTTTTCAATCTCTTACCCTGCCGGAGATGCGATTGTTTTCCGGGTGGTATCTCTGGTCGCTCTGCGGCCTAACATCATGGAGCTGGAGGCCTCGCTCAGGACTGACTTTGTGCCCCACCGCGGGGCGCGGACTTTACCATCGAGAGCTTGCAGTCTCGAGTAGAGACCGTAGTTGTCGGGAGCTCCAACGACGCAGAGGTTTGACCAGCCCCAACCCGGGGTCAGATCGCTGAGATTCCCCCCGATGCAGGAGCTTGATCGCCCCGACACGGAGGGCCCAACCACCGGCCACAGGAGTAAGATCATCCCGTCAATGGAAGGCTCGAGGCCCCCGACCATGGGATAACAAAGAAGGGAAGAGCTGGAACTATTTTTCGCCTTCCATCACAATGAGGAATGTGGAGGAGTCACTGTGGTGGATGTTTATGTTAAAATATATTTTGTGTGTTCAGTTGCCTTTTATTTGTATGACTGTGTGGCAAATGAAATTCCTCGTATGTTGCAAAACATACTTGGCTAACAAAGTATTATTGTATGGTATGAATATTGATTTCTCTAACTTCAAGTAACCCTTACATCCCCTTTCTCGCCATCCCTTCCCCACCTGTCGTACCAGCTTCAAAGTCGACTTGTTGAGTCTCCTTGTCTGTATTAGTTTTCACCAGCACACAGCTAACGACACGTTTCCCTTTTCATCCATACTTTTCTGCATATGTTTCATTCATTTGTTCTATATCTCTCTACATCACCGTCTATATCTCTCTTTATCCTTTCCCCTGAGTCTCAGTCTAAAGAAGGGTCTCGACCTGAAACGTCACCCATTCCTGTTCTCCAGAGATGCTGTCTGACCCGCTGAGTTACTCCAGCATTTTGTGTCTACCAAACGATGATGGCAGGTCTCACGCTGCAAATTTAGCAATTAACGTGAGTGTGAGAAAAACTAAAACCATGCAGGATCAAGATAAACACAATGTGGAGTTAGATTAGATAGATAGATTAGATAGCCCTTTATTACCCACTGGGTTAGCTCCAGCCTGCTAGAAATCAGTCAACTACCTACCACTGCTGCTCGAAAATGTTTGTATTAATGAAATGATTAGGAAAGTTCATTTTATTGTGATATTGAGCCAAATAAGAGGTTCTTGGAGATATTCAACAACACTCAGGGAGAGCAAGGAGGGAAGAGACATGGACTTTGGGACTTTTTGCCTTCCATCACAGTGAGGAGGTGCCTGGTGGACTCACTGTGGTGGATGTTAAACTGTGTTGAGTGTGTGTTTTTGTTATTTATTCTATGTTATGACTGCAGGCTAAACCATTTCGTTGCACTGAAAAGTGCAATGACAATAAATTGAATCAAAATCAAAATCAAATCAAACACTCAGGTATCATGGTGGGTATAAAGATCGGGACCCAGGTTCGATCCTGACTATGGGTGCTTGTCTGTACGGAGTTTGTTTGTTCTCTCCATGTTCTCAATGTCCTCCATTGTCAGAGTGAGGCCCAATGCAAATTGAAGGAACAGCACCTCATATTTTGGTTGGGCCTCTCACACCTATGGTCGCCAACTGTCCCGTAATAGACGGGACATCCCGTATATTGGACTAAATTGGTTTGCCCACACGGGACCGCCCTTGTCCCGTATTTGACTGCTACTACTCGGGTCGAGGGGACTGTCGGGTCAGAGCTCCGTATCCGGCCCCGCATCACCCGGCCCAACGTAGTGCAGCCCATGGAGTGCAGCATCAGTGCCTCACCCGTGGCCCTGTCGGTCGGCAGCCCGGCCAGCTGTCCGAGCTTCGGACCTTCGCTTACCCCCGACACCACCACCCCTCCTGCTCATGGCCGATCATCGGTTCATGAGTTGGATGGGGTGCCGGACTTTGCACGTGACGTCGTGCGCAAAGTCTGGCGCCCGGGCCAAAACTCCTCAGCTGGCCCGCCGACTGGGCTTTGTGTGCAGTCCAGCACCCGGGCCAATTCATCTTTCACCCAGCCAAACCGAGTCGGTCAACGAATTGCCGTCGGTAATTTGTCCCTTATTTTTACCCTTTGTCCCTTATTTGAGAGTGAGAAAGTTGGCAACCCTACTCACACCCCAGCGGTTTGAACTTTGACTTCTCTAACTGCAAGTAACCCTTGCTTTCCCTCTTTCGCCACCCCTCCCGCTTCCTAGTTCTCCGACCAGTCTGACTGTCCCTGATTACATTTTATCTCTCTTTACCTTCTCCCAGCTGACATTGATCTGCATTTTCCTTGACCTTTCATCTCTTTTGATGTCTCGTTTTCACACACTTTACCCTTCCTTATCTCTGTGTCTCCCTCTACCCTGACTCTCGGTCTGAAGAAGGGTCTTGATCC
This sequence comes from Malacoraja senta, assembly GCA_038087875.1. NCBI lineage: Eukaryota > Metazoa > Chordata > Chondrichthyes > Rajiformes > Rajidae > Malacoraja > Malacoraja senta. The sequence continues at coordinate 46,604,222 of CM075980.1, forward strand.
GAAACGGCACCCATTCCTTCTATCTCGAGATGCTGCCTGCCCATCCCGCTGGGTTACACCAGCATTTTGTAGGTTCATTGGCTTGGTATAAATGTAAAACTGTCCTTAGTGTGCATAGGATAGTGTTAGATAGAGTGCGGGGATCGTTCGTCGGTGTGGACTCGGTGGACTGAAAGCTCTGTTTCTGCGCTGTATCTCTAAACTAAACTAAACTAAACTAAGCACTCATATTCCTACATTAATCTTTACAAAGATCCCATTGTCTTCGTTTTCCGTGTCATTGTCATTTCCCTGCTGCTTCCTCAAGTTACAATTGGGATTTGTTTTATAAAGCTCGGGCAATATTCAACATCAGGGTTTGAGGATGTTCAAGGCCAAAAATGATAAGTAAGTGATAAAAAAATACAACATTCAGTCTTTGAGCAACGACTACAAACAGAACGCACCTTTTGATTATGCATCGATTAAAAATGAAGAGGGAGAGTTTTTATCACCGGCATCATTGCCCTTTGTGAGTGGGAGCTGGCCACATGACTCGATCCACCGGGCAGGGAAGCTATCATAATGTGTAGGAAGGAACTGCAGATGCTGGTTTAAACCGAAGATTGACACAAAAAGCTGGAGTAACTCAGCGGGACAGGCAGCATCTGCAGAGAAAAGGACTAGGTGACGAGGTTTTGGGTCGAGACCCTTCTTCCCAGGTTATCACAGTGAGGGATTCACCAAGTGGGAGTGAGTGTCCAACTCCAACCAGGGGGTCAGTGTGTAGGAAGGAACTGCAGATGCTGGTTTACACCAAAGAAGGAATGGATGATGTTTCAGGTCTGAAGAAGGGTCTCGACCCGAATGCTGCCTGTCCCGCTGAGTTACTCAAGCATTTTGTGTCTATCCATCAGGGGATTAACCGGGCTTTGGCAAGCTGCAAATATGACGCCTGTACTTTCGGGTAGGATTCTGGCAACTAGCAGGCCAGACCTTGAACCCATGCTTGGTAGACAAAGAAGAAAACTCATCTCATTTGATAAATACAGGATAGCCTTCAAAGGAAGCAACTAAAATCACGTGGATGCTGAAAATCTGAAATAAAACGGGAACACTCAGCAGATCAGGGAGTGTCTGAAGAGCGAAAAACTGATGTAGTGTTTCAGGTCAAAGATCTTTCATCAGAACTTGTTTCCATGTAAAGTAAAGTAAAAGTGAAGTATCCTTTATTGTCATTCAGACATTTCAGTCTGAACGAAATTGTATAGCTTGCAGTCATAACATAGAATAAAATAACAAAACACACACTTAACACAGTTTAACATCCACCACAGTGAGTCAACCAGGCACCTCCTCACTGTGATGGAAGGCAAAAGTCTTAAAGTACTTGTTTCTTCCCTCCTTGTTCTCCCTCTGCGTTGAGGCGATCCATGCTTCCGAAACTGGGGCCCCGCTGGATGGTAAGTCCAGTGGCCACATCCGAGCTCCGCGTATGGGCTGGTTCAAACTCCGCGGCCCGGGGCGGTCGAAGCTGCCGAAGCTGCCACCCTCCAGTCCAGCGGACGAAGCTGTCATTGCGGGAGCTCCGGAGAACCGGTCACCCACCTGGGACCGGCGAGCTCCCGACGTTATCGTCCACTGGGCCCGCGGCCGAAGCCTCCAAGGCTCCGAAGTCGGGTCGCCACCACCGCAACGCCACCACAGCCCTGTTGTCGGCCAGCCTCGCGATGGAAAGTCCTGGCTCCGCCTCCGGAGCCTCGAGGTCGGCCCCAGTTGGAGGCCGCCAGCTCCGCGATTAGGCCTCAGCGCAGACGGAGACGGGGATACGACAAGAAAAGGTCGCATCCCCCTGTAGGAAGAGACTAAAAACAAGTTTCTCCCCCACCCCCCCCCCCCCCCACACATACACAACTAAAATAAACGAAATAAACTAAACAACAGGACAAAAGAAAACAAAAACAAAAAAAGAAAAGACAGACGGACTGCAGGTGAGCCGCAGCTGCTTGGGCAGCGCCACCACTTCCGGAAAATGGTGTTCTGCCTTGAAGCTCAACTATGAGATCAGAATTTCACGTAGTGACCTCAAAAATACGAAAATACATTTTTGTTTTAATATAAAGCAATTGCTATTAAATATTGTGGAAGTAATAGAGCATGAAATTAATTAATCACTGAAGACTCATCCCTGGTGTAGGAAGGAACTGCAGATGTTGGTTTACATCAAAGGCAGACAAAAAATGCTGGAGTAACTCAGCAGGACAGGCAGCATCTCTGGACAGAAGGAATGGGGGACATTTCTGGTCGAGACCCTTCTTTAGACCCTTCTTCTCGATCCGAAACGTCACCCATTCCTTCTATCCACCCATCCTTGGTGAACGTTTTTAACTCCGTAATTCAGCAAATAAAAATTCTGGGCGATGAAGATGATCTTATTTTGCAACAAGGAGCAAGTGTGATCGTGATGAGAGATGTCTGAATTTCGCCCGTTATCTCCTTGTCTGCAGAGAGATGGGCATGAGCTGTTAACCATAGTCTGATTCCAACAGTTAGGTTAGAGAAATGAAGGAAATGTGGAAGACTTGAAATTACTCACAAGAAATTAAAATGCCCATCACTAAATTCTACTTTAGTGTGACTTGCACACACGGGGGTTAAGGGTCTGTCCCACTTTCACGACCTAATTCACGACCTTTTTTACTCGTGGACATTTTTCATCAGGCTAGAAAAACGCCCCGACCTACTTGATGCCACGAGTGCCTACGATTAGCATCACGGCCTGCTACGACCTACCTACGACCTCGTGACGACCATGCTGCGAGTATGAGTCAAGGGCAAACTCGGCAGAGGTCGTGAATTAGGTCGTGAAAGTGGGACAGGCCCTTTAGAAAGCTCAGAGATATTAATTGACAAGGGCATTTTAATGCATATTCTGTGTGGAAGCTATAGAATCTGCAGTGGACCTGCAGTGTTACCGACATTTCAATGAGTATCAGGACTTATTTACTTTTATGCACTAAGACCTTGCCAAATATTAAAACTACATTCTCAGGATGTACTGATAAGCGGCGGAAAACTCGGGGGGGGGCAGAGGGGACACGGCCCCCCCCCCATGTATTGAGAGGTGGGGGACATCCCCCCAAGTTTTTGTCATCCGGATTTTAAAATCTCCGCTTTCCGCGAGACAGTGAGGGTGGGATTGATGATCGAGGGCGCTGATTGGATGAGAGAGATGTCGGTCAGCAGGCAATGGGGGCGGGACATGATTTAGCGCGGTGATTGGAGGAGGGAGACGTGGCACAGACCTGCGCCTCATCCACAGCCAGGGCAGGATCGATCCCGGCCGGGTCTCCGGCGCTGTCCCTGTCCCCTCCCGTGTACTCTCCCCCCCCCCCCAGAGAGGTCAGCAGCAAACATCCTCCGCTATAGGATCTTTGGTCGGCAGTCAGACGGGCCAGCGCAGAGAAGCAGTGCTAAACCCAGCTAACTCTGCCTGTCCCGCCAGGTGAGCTTACAACCCTTCCTGGGCTTGCGGGAAATATGGCCAGCGCGGAGAAGCAGCGCTAGTGTCCTGTCAGTCCAGGCAGAGCTGTAGTTAACCCGGTGAGACAGGCAGAGTTGAGCTGCATTTAGCGCTGGATTGAGCCTCCGAAGCCTCGCGCGCGCGTGTGTGTGTGTGAGTGTGCGCATGCGCGCGTGGCCGCCAAAAAATGGTGTCCCGTCCCCTCCATGTTTTGTTAGCGAGTTCCGCTCTTGGTACTGATTGTCACAAAATGAATTCTTTAATCCAGAAGAGCCCAATTGTCAGTTACCAAGAGGTTGATGAATGAGACGATAATACAGCATGAATGGATCAGCAGTGTTGCAAGAGACATAAAGATTAATTTAATGTGCACACAAAATGATTTAATTGCCCCCTACCGAGAGCAGTTATCATAAAGAAATTACGACATGTAAGGCTCCAAATACAAAGGCTGTTAATAACAAACGGGGCAGCACGATGGTACAGCAGTGGAGTTGCTGACTTCCAGCGCCAGAGGTCTGGGTTCGATCCTGACTATGGGTGCTGTCTGTACGGAGTTTGTACCTTCTCCCCATGACCTTTGCGGGCTTTTTCCAGGTGATCTGGTTTCCTCCCGCACTCTAAAGACATACGGGTTGGTAGATTTATTGGCTTGGTGTAAATGTAAATTGTCCCGGGTTTATAGGATAGTGTTAATGTGCGGGGATCGCTGGTCAACATGAACTCGGTGGGCCGAAGAGCCTGTTTCCACGCTGTAACTCTAAACTAAACTAAACAAACAAAACCAAGTTGCTGGCCTTTTCTAACAGCAGGTTTTATTGCAATTGAAGATGTTTTGACTCACCACTGCAGGACTAACATCTGGACAAATGTCCCACGAACAAGGTTTCAAAATCCTTGTCAATTGTTGAGTAGAGAGTAAATCTGATGATCAAATTACAAACTTCCTCAGCACAACCATAATTTTAATTTAGTTTAGAGATACAGAGCAGAAACAGATCCTTCGGCCCACCGAGTCCGCACCGACCAGCGATCTCTGCACATTAACACTGTGCTACACACACTAGGGACAATTTTCATTTATAACAAGCCAATCAACCTACAAACCTGTACGTCTTTGGAGTGTGGGAGGAAACCGAAGATCTCTGACCCACGCGGGCATGGGGAGAACGTACAAACTCTGTACTGACAGCACACGTAGTCGGAATTGAACCCGGGCCTCTGGCGCTGTAAGGCAGTAACTCTACCCCTGCGCCACCATGCCGCCCTGATTTATCATTGACATTGTTGAGCTGAGGTAAAACCAATGGACAAGGTGATTTGGACTGTGTGTGGAACACTATTTTGCAGGCTGTTCACATGCCATTGTCATTTGTCTGGTCCGAACCTTTAGCAGGGCAATGAGTAGGTTCATCCTCTGCAACCCCCATGATATACAGCGATCAACACGCCAGCAAAAGGTATTTGGACAGGTACATGGATGAGAAAGGATATGGGTCAAATGCTATCAAATGAAACTAGCTTAAATAGACATCTTGGCCAGCAAGGATTTGTTGAGCCAACGGGGCTACTTCTCCATGACTCCATGACTCTAAAAGTCTGTGTGATCCAGCCCCATCTGGCCCTGCTGTACATCTGAAAACCCCATGCAAATACCTCATCACTTCATCTCATCCTACGGCTCTGCTTATCCCAGCACCGAGTCTCATTGCTGAGGTTTCATTCCGTTATTCAAGTATTGCCAATAATGATGGTTCTTGAATGCTCCTTGAATTAATTAGCTTGATGTCCTAAAGATTTTGTTTTACCTTGCTTAGCTGGAAAGGGGACATTGTGTGTATTTTTTAAGGGTTAAATTTGCAAGTTAAATTTTAAAGCGGAAGTTAGGAAGTTGTCTCAGACATCCAAAAGAATAATATAGTGATATGTAGTGTATGGCACAGAATCAAATAACTCGTTACACTGGACATATTAGTGTTTACATTTACAGACCCCAGCTCTTGAGTGCTGAAGAGGTTTGTACTTCACCTAATTGTATTCTGCGGTCACTGCAATCTGTGGAGCTATAATGCAACAGGATAAGTGAAGCAAGATGTTAGCTGACTGTAGAAGATGAATGAGGAAGGAAAGAGATTCTAGATACCTTAATTAAGGTGTGCCACAGAGGGTGAAGTCAACATATCGTTGAGAAAGACAAAGGCTCTTTTTAAATGCAACGATTAAACTGCTGCCAGGTCAACAAGTTAATATTGTTCAGGACTAATAAAGGAAGAGGTTGATTGTAACTAGACACTTCCTTGTAAACGGTGAAGGTTGTTTACTTTCCCAAGCACACACTGCAGCCTGAAAGCTAATCACTGTTAACATTGTGTTATATGTAACCAAAGCCTGGATGTTGTAATTCTGAATTGGGAAATGCAAGCATGAACACAATTTATGCTATTGTAAAATTACTCCTCAGAAACGTTGATCTGATTGTGGTGATTAAGTTAGCAATCATCTTATTTTCTACTCAGAACCGACATAATTGCTGCTGAATCCCTTCACTCTCTTCTTGATATCTTGGGGACTAACAACATTGAAATTAATCCTTTTAATTGAGCCAATATAGGTCAGATGTAGACATCAATTTAAATCTCCATCCAGCATTTGTATGTAATGTCAATGAATGCATTCTAATATCATTTTATGTTGATTCCCGATAACCTTTTACATTCTACACAATGTGAATAGCTAATTGGTTTCAGTTCAGTTTAATGTAGTCATGTGTACCGAGGTACTTTTTGCTGCGTGCTAACCAGTCAGCAGAAAGACATCCATTCTTTCTTTTGAAGAAGCATGCTTAAAAGATTAAGTGTGTGAATTAGAAAATGCTGAAATCAGTTTTCCTTCTGTATTACTGATGTAGATCCATTGGTTACTAAATATTTACCCATTTGGAGGGGTTTTTTTCTTTCACAAAACAACTGCAATTTTTGGGCTTTAGAGAGGGAAAAATGAACGGAAAATAATCCACATGGTTCAAATGAAATTTGACAAGCTTTTTTTTTTGTTATGCATGTTTCCCATTCCAGCCGAGCCCAGCTCTTTGGTGATGTACAGTGTTCTTTGTTACATAACATTAACTGCTTTCACAGGAGCTCTCAGTTGCAGACCTTGTCTTAACTGCTTCCAGAATGTGGCTCAAATTTCCCTTCATGGTCCAACTTCCATCAGAATAAGTGTTGGGCATTAGATAGATTGAAAAACCATCAGCTTCCTGATCCTTCCCGATTAGTCTATTAAAGGGGTGGTCTAAGTGTCCAGTGCATGCAATTTTTGCCTTTTTTTCTAGATATCTCCATTCCATGCGCCATTTTGTTCAATGATATGCTGGCATAGCGCTGCATATATATATCACAGTCGCAACGCGATTCCATTCAACATTACATTGACGATGCACTAAGAGCCTTTATTTCTTCCTATGTTCTTACACATTCTTGTATTTCACGTAGAATCTGTCTTCTCTTGCCAGCCGTGGTCTATTGATCTCCTCTGAGAAAGACATTGACCTAGAAACTAGATCACATGCCACTTATTTTAACAGACATGAAATGGGAAACTAAATTCAGAAGTAGATTGCCTGCCAGTTTGGGGAGGGGCCATTTGCTTCCTGTTCAAAGTGTACCAGAGGGCCTTCTGGTTTTTATGGGGCACTTTTGTGAAATTGGTTTGCTCCAATGTCTAATTGTTCGCACAGTAAAGCTGCCCAGTAAATCATTGTAACAACATACACTGACACTAATAAAGGGGCTGCCTGCTTGTTGACTAATGCTTTATATCTTCTGAGTATTCTTTATCCTATTTATTGCATTTTACATCTAAACTCAGAGGTAATAAAACATCCGCTATGATGTTAGTCAGCCTTTGACTAGCATCACAGTTAGTGAATTAACACAGTACAGCACCTCATATTTTGTTTGGGTAGCTTACACCCCAGCGGTATGAACATTTACATCTAACTTCAAATAGCCCTTGCTTTCCCTCTCTCTCTATCCCCTCCCCCTTCCCAGTTCTCCCAATAGTCTTAATGTCTCCGACTACATTCTATCTCTGTCCCGCCCACTCCCCTGACATCAGTCTGAAGAAGGGTCTTGACCCGAAACGTCACCCATTCTTTCCCTCCAGAGATGCTGCCTCACCCGCTGAGTTACTCCAGCATTTTGTGTCTACCTTTGATTTAAACCAGCATCTGCAGTTCTTTCCTACACATCACAGTTAGTTCATTGTTTAAGAAGGAACTGCAGATGCTGGAAAATCGAAGGTACACAAAAAAATGCTGGAGAAACTCAGCGGGTGCAGCAGCATCTATGGAGCGAAGGAGATAGGCAACGTTTCGGGCTGAAACCCGGCCCGAAACGTTGCCTATCTCCTTCGCTCCATAGATGCTGCTGCACCCGCTGAGTTTCTCCAGCATTTTTTTGTTTACCTACAGTTAGTTCATTCCCTAGGATAGACGAGTCAAGAACTAGAGGACACAAGGTTAAGGTAAGAAGGGGAAAGATTTAATAGAAACCCAAAGGGCAAATTTTTCACACAGAGAGTGGTGGACATATGGAATGAGCAGCCAAAGGCAGGTACAATAACAACATTTAAAAGACATTTGGACAGTTACATGGATAGGAAATGTTTAGAGGGATATGGGCAAATGGGACTAGCTTCGATGGGGCATCTTGGTCGGCATGAACAAGTTGGGCTGAACAGACTGTTTCCATGCTATGAGTCTAATGGGATAGATGTACTTGCTGGGACAGTAAGGATCAGAGAAAAAGGCTGGTGAGAACATGAGAAGCTGGAGCCAGGGAAATAGGCATTACGCAGAAAATCACACCTGGAATGGAATCACAGGAAGAACCTCTCATAGCTCAGCTTCACAAAGACGTCACACTTTACCAAGGACATTGTCGTAGTGTACAATGATTAATTGTTAGCTATGGGAAAGGTGACAAAGGGGCAAAATTAAAAAAGCAGTGAAACTAGTGGAAGAACTAGGGTGGGAGTGGGATGCAGAAAGAAGGAAAGCAAGGGTTACTTGACATTGGAGAAATCAAATTCATATCACTGGGTTGTAAGCTGCCCAAGCAAAATATGAGGTGCTGTTTCTCCAATTTGCATTGGACCTCACTCTGACAGTGGAGGAGGCCCAGGACAGTGTGGGAATGGGAGGGGGAGTTAAAATGGTTAGCAACCAGGTGATCAAGTAGGCCTCGGCGGACTGAGCAAAGGTGATCAGCAAAATGATGACCGAGCCTGCACTTTGTCTCGCTGGCGTTCCAGGAGTCCACACCTGGAACAATGGATACAGTAGATGAGGTTGGAGGAGGACTTTTGGAGATCCTGTTAACATTATGCTTTTTTTTTGTTTGTCTTTTAGGCACCATTAGATTTCCCTGACTGGGACACTTACTGGATGATCAGTAGAGCAAGTATTTGATTGTCCGGACACTAGCCGATCTTACTGAGTTCTTTTAACTGGTTTCCTGAACAATCCTTCCGTACAAAACTATTCAATAGCTGTAAAAATCTGTTTTATTCAACATCCTGTCCCACATCCCCTCAGTCTCCTCGCAAACATCCTGTTGATGCATGTTTAATACTTGAACAGTGTAAGCAAATGTAACGGCCTTACCGACTAACACCATAGTCACCCAAACTCCGCATGTTGTGGTTTCCTAGCCGTCTCCATGTGTTATCTCTGCAGAAAAGTTTCACGTTTGTTGCTCTTTAGGCGCCACACTTATGGATGACACATAGTGTTACCAATGCAAAGCGATATTTGTGTAACTATATCAACACAGGAAGACAAAGCCAGGCGCTTCCTCCTGCTTTGTTTGACCTTGAGGATCAGCAAACACATCCACTGGCAGCTGGTGGTCTTCAGAAACCCGACCCCAGCCTATTTACAGCCCTTGAGACCCTTGGCAAGAAATAAAGAAAGAAAGCCCCGGCCAGAGGGGAGGATGGCTGGGATCGACGTTGGGAGGTGCTTGACACAAACAAGGAAAGACAGGAGCCATTTGTAATGTTGGGAAACAATACAAGATCCCGGCTGATGGAGACACAAGAGATGCTGGAACCATACACAGAAAAACAAAGCGCTGGAGGAACTCAGTATGTCAGGCAGCGTCTTTTTTTCACATGAAGGGTAGTTGGTGTATGGAACCTGCTGCCAGATGAGATTGTTGAAGCTGGGACTATCGCAACATTTAGACAGGTTCGTGGATAAGACAGGTTTAGAGAGAAATAGGCCGAACGCAGGCAGGTGGGAACAGTGCAGATGGGACATTGACCGTTGTGGGCAAGTTGGGCCCAAGGGCCGGATTCCACGCTGTCTGACTCTATGACTATGACTTGCTTGGTTTCGCCAATGTAAAGGAGGCCACACTGGATGCAGTAGGTGAGGAGTTCCCTTTCCTCCAGTCCTTCCCTCCCCTGAGCTCCACCTGGAGATACACCCATTTCTCCCCTCCCCCCTTCCCTTCCACCTATAATCCTCCCTGTGGCTCTACAATTCGCACTTCTTCTATCCTTATTCACACCGTTTGTCTTTCCATCTCTGGTCTTTGTCTTGCCATCTGCCTATCAAACTCCTCCCCCTCACACGTATCTACCTATCACCCACCAGGTTTTGTCCTGCCCCTCTTCTCTCCCATCTTCCCCCTCCCCCCCATCCTCCACGATCAATCTGAAGAAGGGTTCATGTTCCCAATGCTGCCTGACCTACTGAGTTACTCCAGCACTTTGCGCCTTTTTTTTTGTAAGCCAGCATATGCAGTTCCTTGTTTTTTCAGAGTTGAACAGTAGGTCAAGTAGCCCAGAATAGCTGTTGCATCAAGATATCTCAACTTTATGGTAGACTTAATGAGATCAGTGTGTAGGAAGGAACTGCAGATGCTGGTTTACAGCAAAGATAGACACAAAATGTTGGAGTAACTCAGCGGGACAGGCTGCATCTCTGGAGAGAAGGAATGGGTGGCGTTACGGGTCAAGACCCTTCTTCAGACTTCATCAGACTTTGGAGAAAGACCCTTCTTCAGGCGAGATCAGTGTGTGCCCCCAGAAAATCGAAGGTGATTTGATGGTCAACATGGATGCCACAATTACTAGGCATAATTATCTCGATCCTATCCGAGAGATTTACTTACATTACGGTTTCGGCCCAAAAAGTTGCCTATTTCCTTCACTCCATAGATGCTGCCACACCCACTGAGTTTCTCCAGCACTTTTGTCTGCCTACATTACCATTACTTAGCCCTCATTATCAACCTCCTGGGAACCACCATTGGACAGAAACTCAACTGGACCAACCAGGTAAATACCATGGCTTTATCATCTGGTCTGAAGCTGGTAACCTGGCTCCATCTGACACACCAAAGCCTTTCCACCTTGTCGAAGCAGAGGATAAAAGTGAGCCCAAAATACTCTCTGCTTTCCTGAATGTGTGTAACTTCAGCAACGCTCAATACCATACAACACCCTAAATATTCATTCCCCCCACCACAGTTGCAGTGTGGCTGCAGTGTGCACTGACTACAGAATGCACTGCAATTACTTGTTAGACTACATTCAGTGTATCTTCCAAGGCTGGAGCCTCCACCACCAAGCAGGATGGCGGCTACAGGTACATGGAAACATCTCCATGGGACCAGCCATCGTGATTTGTAAAGGACCCAGCAGTTTAAAAAGATGGCTCATCATCTTCTTCAAGGGCAGTAAATGATGTCCTTATGACCCATAAAAAATAATAAATAAAATGAATCAGTGGAAATTCAGTTGACTTTCTGAAGAAGGATTGGATGGTGTTGTTTGTCAAACATTAATATTATGATTTAAGCTTTATTCCAAGCCTAAGGTCCATCATTATGGACTTGGCAAATACTAAAATGAAACTGCTGAACCCAATAGCCTATGGTTAGCAGCACTTGCTTCCAGACAGCAGGGATAATCAGTGTCATAATGCCATACAGCATGGAAATAGGCCCTTGTGATCTACTTGCCCACACTGACCAATATGTCCCATCTACACTAGTTCCAATTACCTGCGTTTACCCATATTCCTCTAAACCTGTCCAATCCATGTACCAGTCTAATTGTTTCTTAAACATTGCAATAGTCCCTACCTCAACTACCTCCTCTGGCAGTGCGTTCCTTTTGTGTGAAAAAGCTACCCCTCAGAAGCCAATTAAATCTTTTCCCCTTAAACCTTAAACCTATGTCGTCTGGTTCTGGATTCACCTTCACAGAGGCAAGTTGCTCTGTGCGTCTACCCAATCTATACACCTCTATAAGATCACCCCGCCCCACCCCATCATCCTACGCTCCAGGGAATGAAGTCCCAGGCTACTCAACCTCTCCCTGTAGCTTAGTGGTGAGTTCCACTCTCTAGCTTCAGTGCTGCAGGAAAATGTACTCAAGGGAGTTAAATGGTGGAAAGCCATAGCTCAGCACATTATTCCAGTCAGGTCCTAACAAGTAGTGATTGAGGTTGTTGAATGCATGCCTACAACATTCCAGCCGGAAACAAATAACGCACAATTATAGCATGGCAATGGATTGTTGGGAGCAATTATACAAGCTGAGCAAGCATTGAGTAATGCTTTTCCACCGTTTGCACAAAGGAGGCTCAAAAGTTAACGTCTTAACAATTATGTACTGTAAATTTAGCTTTGTAGTTCCGCAATGCCTTGCTTGTTATCTCAGATTTCTAACGCTTACAGTTTTTTCTTGGTTAGAAACATAGAAACATAGAAAATAGGTGCAGGAGGAGGCCATTCGGCCCTTCGAGCCAGCACCGCCATTCATTATGATCATGGCTGATCGTCCCCTATCAATAACCCATGCCTGCCTGCTCCCCATATCCCTTGACTCCACTAGCCCCTAGAGCTCTATCTAACTCTCTCTTAAATCCATCCAGTGATTTGGCCTCCACTGCCCTCTGCGGCAGGGAATTCCATAAATTCACAACTCTCTGGGTGAAAAAGTTTGTTCTCACCTCAGTCTTAAATGACCTCCCCTTTATTCTAAAACTGTGGCTCCTGGTTCTGGACTCGCCCAACATTGGGAACATTTTTCCTGCATCTAGCTTGTCCAGTCCTTTTATAATTTTATATGTTTCTATAAGATCCCCCCTCATCCTTCTAAACTCCAGTGAATACAAGCCTAGTCTTTCCAATCTTTCCTCATATGACAGCCCCGCCATCCCAGGGATCAATCTCGTGAACCTACACTGCACTGCCTCAATCACAAGGATGTCCTTCCTCAAAGTAGGAGACCAAAACTTCAGTTACGTACTTCAGTATCTAAGGGTATTACTTTGTCCTGGTGATTTTGTGCCAAGTCAATGAATTTTCATACAAAATCACAGATGAAAGAGCAATGATTAGATTTACTCCTCAAGTAATGGTTCACAATTATGTATGAACGTGAGAGTCAAATGTCAAGATTTGTTGAATTGTTGTACGACCGGGATGGGAAATAATTGGCACACCAACAACAACAACAAATACAATAAATGATCAATTTCACTGTGCACCTAGACAATAATAATGCAAGCCAAAGTATTGTGTGCAACCTTATACAGAGTTCATAGTAGTTTGGAGCTGAGATGGTGTTGTGGTTTGCATTGTGCAGGATGGTTCAAGAGCCTGATGGTCGATGGGAAGAAGCTATTCCTGAACTTTGACGTAATGGTTCTCAGGCTCCTGCACCTTCTTCTGGTGGTAGTTTTGAATTGAATTGAATTGAATTGATTTAGAAATGCAGTTTAGAAGCAGGCTCTTGGCCCAACAAGTCCACGCTGACCATCGATCACCCATTCACATTAATTCTACGTTATCCCACTTCCCCATTCAGTCCCTACACACTATGGGCAATTGACAGAGGCCAATTTATCTACAAACTCGCATGTCTTTGGGACGTGGGAGGAAACCGAATTACACGGAGGAAACCCATGAGGAAGGAGGAAACACAGGGAGAAACCCGGTGGGAACGGAGGGAGCAACCCGGAGGGATAATGTGCAAAATCCACAAAGACAGCATTCGAGGTCAGAATCGAACCCGGGTCTCTGATGCTGTGAGACAGTAGCTCAACCAGTTGTGCCACTGTGCCATTCCATGGTAGCAGCAAGATGAGAGAGTGGGCAGGGTGGTGTGGGTCTTTAATGCTATTTGGTGCCTTCTCGAGGCAGTGATTTCTTTAGATCCCTTCGATCAATACCGATGATGGACTGGGCAATGCCCACCCATTTCTGCAGCCTCCTTCGTTCTTGCGTGTTCAAGTTGCCGAACCAGGCCATGATGCAATCAATCAGTACGCTCTCCACCGAACGCCTGTCGAAGTTTGAAAGAGTATTTGGTGAATCTCCTCAAATTTCTGGGGCAGTAGCGGCATTGGTGAGCTTTCTTTGCGGTTGAACAAATGTACTGGGTCCAGGGCCGATCATCAGAGATGTGTACTTGTAGATGAAGATAGAGACAAAATGCTGGAGTAACTCAGCAGGTCAGGCAGCATCTCTGGAGAAATGGAATAGGTGACGTGTCGGGTTGAGACCCTTCTTCAGACTCAACCCAAAACGTCACTTATTCCTTTTCTCCAGAGATGCTGCCTGACCCGCTGAGTTACTCCAGCTTTTTGTGTCTATCTCCGGTATAAACCAGCATCTGCAGTTCCTTCCTTTACTTGCAGCTGTTGAATCTCTCTTACCACCATCTCACCAATGAAAACAAATTCGTGGATCATGGCAAGATTTAAGACTCAAAATGATCTGAGTAAGCTTTATCCTTTGGTCTAGTTCTTTGGAGACTTAGATGTTATTTACAAATTTGCAGCACGGCATTGAACTGCTAGCCCTGATTGCATCCAGGGTTATGCTGCCAGATCTTAAGGTGGAACAAGATCCAGCCAAAAAGTCTGTGATGGGATGTCAGAACTTGATGGATCAAAATTGAGTTCAAATAATGAGAGCTGAGAGAGGGTTCTCGGCATTCTGATGAGATGTTTGTCCCAATGATTCACACTGAACAAGTTGGCTATGTATATCAACACGCTGAAAATGGGTGTAAATTGAAGAAATTACGTATCGTGCTTCTGAAAATATCTGTATTATTAATGCTATAATTAGAGCCACAGTTGACCCACTGCAGATTATGGGAGTGCAATCTGGCCTCGCTTTGCAAGTGTGGATACATTTTAGGAATCACTTTTTTTTGTAAGTCAGATAATTTAAAGTCATCTTTTCAGTCAGTCAATATTGTGGAAGTCACCTCAGGTATTGGTCTCATTCAGTTCCCACTGCACACTATCACATTTTGCATTGTGGTGGCATGGTGGCGCAGCGGTAGAGTTGCTGCCTTACAACGCTTGCAGCGCCAGAGACGCCAGAGATCAGCCATGATCACAATGAATGGCGGTGCGGGCTCGAAGGGCCGAATGGCCTCCTCCTGCACCTATTTTCTATGTTTCTATGTTTCTAGACGAGGGTTCGATCCCGACTATGGGTGTTGACTGTACGCAGATTGTATTTTCTCCCCGTGACCACGTGGGTTTTATCCGAGATCAGTTTTCTCCCACACTCCAAAGACATACAGTTTTGTAGGTTAATTGGCTTGGGTTTGTATAGTTGGTACAAGTGTGAATTGTCCCTAGTGTGTGTAGGCTTATGATAGATAATATGTGGGGATCGCTGATCAGTGTGGATTTGGTGGGCCGAAGGGACAGTTTCTGCATGGTATCTCTAAACAAAACTAAACTAAACAAAATATCAGTCTGATTGTGTTATTCCAGCTTGCTGTGGCTTTCAATGCACATTTAAAAATAGCAAGCTAAAAGTTGAAATGGGCATTTCTCTCCACAATGATCACTTTGCAGAAAATTTAAAATGAGATTTAACCCAGTTTTGGTACATGATAAGTAAGCAGTGTAAATTATAAGGTTTGTGAGAATGGGTTACCTTGCAGAGAAAGGAAGGACAGATTATGGTTTGAGTTCTTTGTTACCAGGGGATGCCTGTCAAAATTAAATTCATCTGCTATGTCTAAAATAGAAAGAAACATTATTCATTATGAAGGTAGACAAAAAAGCTGGAGAAACTCAGCGGGTGAGGCAGCATGCAACGGGATCCAACGGGATCCCACCACTGGCCACATCTTCCCATCTCCTCCCCTGTCTGCTTTCCGCAGAGACCGCTCCCTCCGTAACTCCCTGGGCAATTCGACCCTTCCCACCCTTCCCACCCCCTCTCCTAGCACTTTCCCTTGCAACCACAGTAAATGCTTTACTTGTCGCTTTACCTCCCCCCTTGACTCCATTCAAGGACCCAAGCAGTCTTTCCAGGTGCGGCAGAGGTTCACCTGCACCTCCTCCAACCTCATCTGTTGCATCCGCTGCTCTAGGTGTCAGCTGCTCTACATCGGTGAGACCAAGCATAGGCTTGGTGATCGCTTCGCCCAACACCTCCGCTCGGTTTGCAATAACCAACCTGATCTCCCGGTGGCTCAGCACTTCAACTCCCCCTCCCATTCCGAATCCGACATTTCTGTCCTGGGCCTCCTCCATGGCCAGAGTGAGGCCCACCGTAAATTGGAGAAGCAGCACCTCATATTTCACTTGGGCAATTTACACCCCAGCGGTATGAACATTGACCTCTCCAATTTCAGGTAGTCCCTGCTTTCTCCTCCCCTTTCCAGCTCTCCCTCAGCCCACTGTTTCCGCTTCTTCCTTTCTTCTCCCCCCCCCCCCACCGCCCCCACCCTCACATCAGTCTGAAGAAGGGTCTCGACCCGAAACGTTGCCTATTTCCTTCGCTCCATAGATGGTGCCTCATCCGCTGAGTTTCTCCAGCTTTTTTGTCTACCTTCGATTTTCCAGCATCTGCAGTTCCTTCTTAAACGTATTCTTTATGAAGGTTATTTTCCTTCCTTCTCGGCCATGACAGGGAAAAACAAGATCCTGTATGAATCCCATTCTGTTTTGTCTTAAACTTATACTTGGATATCTATGCATTAAGATACTTTATGCACAAAAAAAATCTTTAGTTGGTCTTTAAGAGTCTTTAAGATAGATTCATGTCCTATTGTCAATGTATCACCAACTAAAGACTTTTTTTTAAAATAAAGGAGCATCATTGAAACTAATTTGAATCAGATTGCTCCAAAATGAATACAAATAGAATTATGAAAGAAATTGATTATTTTTTTGAGGAAGAAACAAGGTCCTCAGTCAGTTGTATAATTATTCACATCCTCCAGCTACTTCCCACAGCTGGGCCATGCGTGGCTACAAATGGATTGGAGAGCATCACAAACTGAGGGAACAATGAGGTTACTACAGCCAGTTAAACGCTGAGACATGTCTAGTCAGCATTGATTCAAACTCTACGAGCATCTAAAAAGTCTTGCTTTAATTTGTGGAGGGTAAAGTGATAGCAACCTGTTTAGTTGGAGTGTGTAGAAAGGAACTGCAGATAGACACAAAGTGCTGGAGTAACTCAGCGGTTCAGACAGCATCTCTGGAGAAAAGGAATAGATGACGTTTAAGAATAAGGGGTAAGCCATTTAGAACGGAAACGAGGAAACACTTTTTCTCACAGAGAGTTGTGAGTCTGTGGAATTCTCTGCCTCAGAGGGCGGTGGAGGCCGGTTCTCTGGATACTTTCAAGAGAGAGCTGGATAGGGGATATGGGGAGAAGGCAGGAACGGGGTACTGATTGGGGATGGATCAGCCATGATCACATTGAGTGGTGGTGCTGGCTCGAAGAGCTGAATGGCCTACTCCTGCACCTATTGTCTATTGTCTATTGTCTAATGTCCAGCCGGGACCCTTCTTCAGACCATCCGGATACGTCAACCACCCTTTTTCTCCAGAGATGCTGCCTGACCCACTGAGTTATTCAGGCACTTTGTGTCTAGCTTCTATATTTGGAGTACTGGATTTGCTCACCCAGTCTTTGCCTGTTTAAAAGATGCAGCATGGATACAGGCCCTTTGGCCCACTGAGTTCACATCGATCATCAATCCCCCATGCACATTAGTTCTATGTTATTCCATTGACTACACTTTAGAGGCAATTTACAATGGCCAGTTAACAAACCCACACATCTTTGGGCTGTGGGAGGAAATCAAAGTACCAGAAGGAAACCCACGCGGTCACAGGGAGAACATGCAAACTCCACACAGGCAGCACCCGATGTTGGTATCGGCGCCAAATCTGGCGACTCTTGTATACTGCCTCAGTGTACTAATTCTATACATTTGTATTGTATGTAAGGTGTGTTTATGTACAGCTATACCTATACTGAACTGTATGTAAAAATGAATTTCACTGTACCTGGATACATGTGCCAGTAAAATACCATTGAACATTGAACAAGGGTCTCTGGCGCTGTGAGGCAGCAACTCTACCACTGCGCCACCGTGCTGCCCAGTTTCCTGTCAGACCTCATTGTTATTTTGCTGAGAGCTAACACATGGCAAGGCATTTGCACAACCATGGGTTTTTTATTAATACAAAATGCTTTTATCCAGAACAAACAAAAATACAGAGTAGTAACACGATCAAAGAATGCCTATATTGGCAGTTTACAAACAAAGTTATCAAATTAAAATATTAACATTTTTATCAACAATACATTCGACCTCCCGCGGCGACCAATGTTCGCGGAAGGCCTCCACAGTCCCCGTGGACACCACGTGTTCCCTCTCCAGGGACACGCGGGCACGGACGTAACCCCGGAAAAGGGGCAGGCAGCCGACCGCTGTGCGTCCGTCGACTGCCCGCTGCCTGGACCCGCGAATGGCCATCTTGGCCAGGCCCAGGAGCAGACCGACAGGGAGACCCCCTCCCTCCTCCCTCCTGACCCTCCCCCCTCTGTATCGGGTGCCCAAAAATCAATAGCGTCAGGCTAAAATGGAGCCAAAACTTGAGGAGCAGCCCCTTCAGATATGGACAACCATGGTGGGAGCTTCAATTCTATATGCAAACTGAACTTATATGATGGGGTAAACAGCAATGGAAAATAGTTGCAGAGCTGCAGGAAGATATCAATAATGTGACAAATGGGATTACTGTTCCGAACTGTGTGAGGTCGTCGTCTTGAGGATGGGAAAAGGTAATAAGTTATAGGATACCGGGAAGTGTAAGGGTGCAGGGGAATCTCAGAGGAAAGGTGGATAACGTGGATAAAAGGGCTGCTTCCTCTTACATAGAATAACAGGGACACATAAGACAATAGTAAATAGCAGGGAGACATAATTCTAGTCACTGCACCACGGGAAGGATATGATACCATGAGAGAGGAAACAAGAAGATTTCAAACAATAGTTAGGGACTATTAGGAAAGGTTGACCAGGCTGAGGTTAATTTCATTGCAAATAGGGACTGATGATATTGAACTGAGGTGAATAATATTATGAGAGGCGTAGACAGGATGAACAGGGCGGTCTTATTTCCCCTGACGAAGGTGAATATCATAAATTCATAAGGTCATAAATGTTACGAGCAGAATAAGGCCATTCGGCCCATCAAGTCTACTCTGCCATTCAATCATGGCTGATCTATCTCTTCCCTCTTAACTCCATTCTCCTGCCTTCTCCTGCCTTCTCCCCATAACCCCTGACACCCGTATTAATTAAGAATCTATCGATCTCTGCCTTAAAAATATCTATTGACTTGGCCTCCACAGCCTTCTGTGGCAAAGAATTCCACAGATTCACCACCCTCTGAATAATTAAATTCCTCCTCATCTCCTTCCTAATGGAATGTCCTTTTATTCTGAGGCTATGACCTCTAGTCCCAGACTCTTCCACTAGTGGAAACATCCTCTCCACATCCACTCTACCCAAGCCTTTCACTATTTGGTACGTTTCAATGAGGTTTCAATCTAGGAAACATAAATTGAAGTTAATTGATAGATGGATGATAGATGATTTGTTTTTCACCCTGAAAATGGGAGGGATCTGGAACTCATTGACCCTTCAGCCATCCCTCGGTGTGTTTTACTATCACCGGTTAGGGGGGCAGTGTAGAGTGAATCCGTACTTCCCCCTTCGTTGGAGAAGCTGCTTCCAGTCTGTGCAATCTCTTACACCAAGACCCAGAACCACTCTTCCAGTTGGTCTGCATTAACTGTGGCAACCAAGGTATTTGAATCCCAATTTGATTTTGCGTTGAACTCCATCCAGCTTGCATCATATGTCAGTGGATGTCACCTGTGCATGCTTGCAGACAGCAGATCACTCTTGCCACTTAATGTCAGAAGTTACAACGGCAGTGCATGGATACCAGTGGACAGCAGCATCAGGCGGTAAGCTTTATTATATTGTAGGCAGCTTGCCATTGACTGGACGCATGTAAAATATGAAGGCACCTTAACACTAGGATTCAGGAGAGGTGAGGCTCCCATGGTATTGCTGGCTGTCACTGCAATGCATTCCTCCTACACCATTACACACCTCCCATCCATGCTTCAATCCTCTGCATCTCTTCATCCATGCATGTCAGGAGATGGCTGCAAGGCAAAACAAGAGCACTGATGCAGACTAAACCCCCTGCTTAGTTGAGACAATATTCACGTAGTCTCTGATGCACGCACGCACACACGTACGCCCGCACGCACACACATACACGCACGCACACACACATACACACACACACATGCATGCACACACACGTGCATGCACACACACAGGCACACACACACACACACGCATGCACACACATACACATACACGTGCACACACACATACATGTGCATGCACACACACAGGCACACACACGCACACGCGCACACACATGCGCACAGTCAGCCAGTGCCAACCACTCTTCTGTGCCTCACAGCATAACACTGGGGCACATTGGCACCATTTTTATAGTGGCTTTTACTAGTTCATGTTAGCTATCCCACATTAAAGCCATACCTGTAGCTCTCGAAAGGAAGGTGTATTATAACAGCTTACAGTGGTGCAAGTTGATCCAAAGGTCTTGGCAGCTTGCTGCATGGTAAGACTAGGCACCCTGGTTTGATTAAAGAATTTTGAAGGCCTTGGTGAAAAAGGTGAAAGAGAGAAGAAAAATACTTTCTGCAGACAGATTCCTCTGGTTGCTAGTTATAGTGAGATGAAAATTCGGCCATTCTGTCATTCACCCAGACTCTTGTGTGATGGTAGACCACAGCAATGTACTGGACCCTGTTCCTCTGAAATGGCCTCTCATTATTGAGTTCAAGGACATTAGGGATAGGTAATAAAGGTTGACTTTATCAGGGTTATCTGTATCTCTCAAGTGCTGCATCTCTGTTATAATGTGTCTACAGAAAGGATGTTCAATGGGAGAGAGAATGGGAAATGGTGAATGGGAAATGGGATTGCTCCTCAAGCTGGTAGAGAGTTAGTTAAGATTAGATTTAGATATAGATTCAGATTTAGTTTAGTTTAGTTTAGAGATACAGCGCAGAAACAGGCCCCTCGGCCCACCGAGACCGCACCAACCAGCGATCCCCGCACATTAACACTATCCTACTCACACTAGGGACAATTTACATTTATACCAAGCCAATTAACCTACAAACCTGTACGTCTTTGGAGTGTGAGACGAAACCGAAGATCTCGGGGAAAACCCAGGCGGTCATGGGGAGAACGTACAAACTCCGTACAGACAGCACCCATAGTCGGGGTTTTAACTATTAAAACCCTCTTCGTTAGTTTGTTTGGTTGGTTGGTTGTCAGTCACATCTCCTCCAAAACCCGACGCCAAAACGGGGAAATTTTTACATATTCTGGTAGAGATTTACTTCGTGGGTTCAAAAATCTCCTCATCTGTAAATTTGCTTCATTATTTCCCGAGTTTTTTACTAAAATTGTTCACAAATCTGACTTTTTTTTCCAAATCTAACCGCTGGCCAGCTGATGACATCACAATGCCTTTGCTCGTGGCCCACCTGGCTCGTGGTCCCGCCCCCCCCCGGCTCTGGATTAAAGCAGCAGCTGTCAACGCGCAGGCGCACTGTTATCCACGAGTTACGTCACCACCCTCCCCCCCCGTTCTTCAAAAGGCGCAGAAAGAAGAGCAAGTTCTGCAGATTCCAAGGTCACCGAAGGCCACCGGAGGTCACCGGCGCTCACCGGTGCTCACCAGCGCTCCCGGCTTGCTTTTGAAAACGTTCTCCTCGCGGCCTACGCAGTGAATGAAGTCACGCCCCTCCCCTGCCCCTTACCTCCCACTGCTAACTGCTCCTATCCTGCTCCTGCCCCCCCTGCAACCCGCTCTGTGTTTCCAGAGAGTGGGGCCCCTGTGCCTCTGTGTCCCACTCTGTGTCTCCATGTTCTTTTCTGTGCCCCTCTCTGTGCCTCTGTCTCCTTCTCTGTGTCTCTGTGTCCCTCTCTGTGCCTCTGTGTCTCTCTCTCTACCCCCCTCCCACTCTAGCCGTGCCTGCGAGTTGGGGGCTATGCATGAGTGGATAGGGCAGGGGATGGGGTAAAAGGAGTGAATGAATAATATTAATATAATACCAATGGGGGGTGATTAGTGTGTGTGTGTGTGAGGGGTTGGTTAGTGTGTGTGTGTATGGGGGGTGGTTAGTGTGTGTGTGATGCCGCAGGCCACCCCTCCCCCCTCAACTGCACATTGAGGGGACGGGACCCAACGGGTCCCACTGGGTTTAGTCTCCTTTAAACTTTGCCCCACTCACCTTAAAGTTATGCTTGACGGGCTGACTGCCTCCTTCTATGCTCGACAGAAATACAAGAAAATACATGTGGACTGAGGACTGGAAGCTGCTGAGAGTTTTGCACTGCAAGTTTTATCATGTACACACAATGATGTTACTGAATCTTAAACACATTGGTTTTGAATTTTCAAGATGTAGGTGATTTAGTTTGGTTCTGTTTTCTCTTGTGGTGTTAAGAAGGGGACATGATGCTGGCCTAATGGAGTTTTATAGGAAATGGCAAGATGTTCACATATTAACAATGAATAAATAATGTTATGTGTTTCAATCAAGCTTGTGTGTGAGTTTGGGCTGATGGTATTGAGGTCATTGGAAGATAGGAAAAAGGAACAGGATAAGCCCCAACCCCTCAAGCCTGCTCTGTCATGTATGGCCAATCTTGTCCCTCATCCCTTTCCCGAGTCTCCAATAATATATTGATTTTACGTTGACTTTGAATGTATTCAATAAGTTGCCAAAAATGTACATGTTTTATATAAAGAGATCTTCACCTTGAAGACTTAAATGGCCAACATCTTTTCCTGAGAACACTTCCCAGTTGGGGATGACATTGCCCTGACAAAGTTGATATAAAACATATCCCCTCATCCAATATTTAAGAGGCACATAATGGAAGATTTGTTTTAGTTTTAGGGATACAGCGTGGCAACAGGCCCTTCAGCCCACCGAGTCCGAGTCGACCAGAGATCCCGCACATTAACACTATCCTACGCACACTAGGGACAATTTTTACATTTACCAAGCCAATTTACCTACATTACAAACCTGTACTTCTGTTGAGTGAGGGAGGAAACCGAAGATCTCGGAGAAAACCCACGCAGGTCACGGGGAGAACGTACAAACTCCGTACAGACAGCACCCACAGTCAGGGATCGGACCCGGGTCTCCGCCGCTGCAAGTGCTGTAAGGCAGCAACTCTATTGCTGTGCCACTCAGAGCTTTGTTTCAGAGAAAGTTTTCAAACCGGTACTGATGCTGCTGTATTGAGATAACTTTGAGGAACTTAAAGTTGCTACCAGACCTGTCAAGTGATTCAGAGAGATGTTCAACATAGTCATTGAATGTAAGCTAAAAAAGATTTTGACTAACAATACTGTCATCCTTCCTCCCCTCCCACAAGCATACACACACAGCTTTGTATACTGTAGATACAAACTGAATCCTACACTTTTTGTTGCCTCTTATACATCCTGTCAAATACACTAGGAATCCTGCTTGTAAAAGTGAATAGTGTTCTGTAAACAAACTGATGCATTTTCCATTAATAACTCGATGACACACGAATGTTGCCTTTCTTCACTAGAGATTGCTGGTAGGCAGTAAAAACAGAAACCGTTTAGATTTTTAACTTCACATCCTCGGTAACAATGACACAACCTAAATTAAGATTCAAATCCTAAATATACCTATTGAATAGGTCAGTAGAAAATTAATTGATGATGGATGATTTCTCATAATAGTTATTCATTTGAAAGAAAGCTGAAGCATAATGTGAAAACCGTGATAAAGATTTGCATAGTTCATTTTTGATTATGTGAATTCAGTATCATGGCACTGGGTAATGTGAGCGGAAATAGTCTCTGGACCTGAGACTATTCCTACTATTTCTAACAATTTCTTATTTCTCATTTCCTCTCTCCTGTTTCTCCTGACTTCATGGTGCCTCTCAACTTTCCCCTGTTTGCTAATCTCTGCTTTGAAATCCCTTCAGCTCTCCTAACCTCTTGGTCTCTCGTGCTGTTGTCCTAGGTTTGTCTCCTTAAGCATGTCCACGTCATCTGAAAGGCCTGTCAAGGCACTTAATGTTGCTGTGTCGGGAGGAACTGCCCAGTCCATCACCGGCTCTGACCTCCCCACCATCGAAGGGATCCATCGAAGTCACTGCCTCAAAAAGGCAGCCAACATCATCAGAGACCCACACCATCCTGGCCACACACTCATTTCACCGTTACCATCGGGAAGAAGGAACAGGAGCCTGAAAACTGTAACGTCCTGGTTCAGGAACAGCTTCTTCCCTACAGCCATCAGGCTATTAAACACAACAACAAATAAACTCTGAACTGCAACAGACTATTATTATTATTGCACTAAATTTGTTGTTTATTGAGTATGTGTGCATGTGTATATACACACACTGAACTTTTTTTCTTCTCCCGTTGTGTACTATGTTTACATATTCTGTTGTGCTACAGCAGGGAAGAATTTCATTGTCCTATTTGGGACATATGACAATAAAACCTTCTTGATTCTTGGTCTAAACCAAAGATAGACACAAAAAGCTGGAGTAACTCAGCGGTTCAGACAGCATCTCTTGAGAAAAGGAATAGGAGGCGTTTTGGGTCGAGACCCTTCTTCAGACTGAGAGTCATGGGAAAGGGAAACGAGAGATATAGATGATGAAGTGAGATATAGAACAAATTAATAAAATATATGCCATAAAGTAACGATGTTAAAGGAAGCAGGCCATTGTTAGCTGTTCGCTAGGTGTGAACGAGTACAGACAATGAGACTCAACAAGACAACTTTGAAGCTGGGATGACGGGTGGGAGAGGGGTGGAGAGAGAGGGATTGCAGGGGTTACCTGAAGTCTATTAAGCAGCAAACTCCAGATGTGTCGTCTCATCATCTGTCCACTCCGTGATCAGATAACTAAACTAAACTAATGGCGAATCTGTGGAATTCTCTGCCACAGAAGGTAGTTGAGGCCAGTTCATTGGCTATATTTATGAGGGAGTTAGATGTGGCCCTTGTGGCTAAAGGAATCAGGGGGTATGGAGAGAAGGCAGGAACAGGATACTGAGTTGGATGATCAGCCATGATCATATTGAATGGCGGTGCAGGCTCGAAGGGCCGAATGGCCTACTCCTGCACCTATTTTCTATGTTTCTATGTTTCTAAACTAAACAAAAAAGAATGTTCTCAATTTCACTTATATCCCCCCCCACCTTAAAATCAGTTATTTATCCTTTGCTCCACCATTCACCACAGCATTTCCTCAGCCACCGATCGGCTCAAACAATTGTTTGCTTCTCATGTCTGTCCCCTCTCTCCCACTATTGCAACTTCTCTTGGTATGACCTTGATCTCCATTGCCTTCAGCTCGAGCAGCGAGCTGATGGAGAAAGTTGTAGAGGAGGGTACAATTACAACATTTAAAAGGCACTTGGACGAGTATGTAGGTAGGAATGGTTTGGAGGAATTTGGGTCCAGAAGCAAGCAAGTGGGACTAACTCAGTTAGGTTGGCATGGACAAGTTGGGCCCAAGAGCCTGTTTCCATGCTGCATAACTCTGTGACTCTAAGAGACTGACAATGGGCAACACAATGGTGCAGCGGTAGAGTAGCACCCTTACAACACTGTAGACCAGGGTTCCGTCCTGACTACAGGTGCTGTCTGTACGGAGTTTGTACGTTCTCCCTGCGTGGGTTTTCTCTGAGATCATCAGTTCCCTCTCACACTCCAAAGACGTACAAGTTTGCAAGTTAATTGGCTTGGTATAAATGGAAATTGTCCCTAGTGTGTGTAGGGTAGTGTTAATGTGTGGGGATTGCTGGTCCGTGTGGACTCGGTGGGCTGAGGGGCCTGTTACCATGCTGTATCTCTAAACTAAACTAAAGTAAACAATAGTTTGTTATTATCATGTTTGATTTTAAAATGAGAATAAAAATACATTCTTAGAATTGCGTGAATCTAGTTGATGGTGCTAAATTAAACTCTTCAAAATGTGAGATAGTTTGCCAGATGCTGCTCTCAGATTTGGAAGCTTAAAATATATTTTGTTAAATTACCAGAACATTTGTTAGCTGCTCGCCATTAAAACATCTCTTTCCTCTTTGAAAATGTTTTGATTATTCTTATATATTCTGGATAATTAAATTAGACATTTTTTTTCTTTACATGTGCACAGAAGTGTCCAGTTCAAATTACCTTCTGCAGTTAAGATCTACGGGCAGTTTCTGGTAGCAGGATCAACACGATAGGATATTTGCAAATCCTGGATATTTGCAGAACTTGCAACACCAATCAGTAATTACCACACAACAAGACTGTATTTTATTTCAACAATGTTTGCCACATCTATCCACAGTCCTCACTAATTCCCAAATTGTACATGGTCTTGAAAATCTTCCCTGGCATTCCATATATATCAGCGCTTCAAGATCAAATATGGTCTTCCGTGAGCTTCCAAGATAATCATAATCATAATAATACTTTATTAGACAAGTATGTTTTGCAATATACGAGGAATTTGATTTGCCATATTGAAATACCAATAAAAAGCAACAGAATACACAAAATACATTTTAACACAAACATCCACCACAGTGACACCTCCACATTCCTCATTGTGATGGAAGGCGAAAAATAATTCAATCTCTTCCCTTCTTTGTTCTCCCATGGTCGGGGGACTCGAGCCTTCCGTTGACGGGATGTTCTTACTCCCGTGACTGGTGGTTGGGCCCTCCGCGTCGGGGCGATCAAGCTCCTGCATCCTGAATCTCAGTTCCCCGCGCCGAGCGATCTGACCCCGGGTCGGGGCTGGTCAAACCTTCTGCGTCGTTGGAGCTCCCGACAACTACGGTCTCTACTCGAGACTGCGAGCTCTTGATGGTAAAGTCAGCAAGCCATGGTTGGAGCGTTGATCCCGGGCAAGGGATCAGCTCCGATGGTAAGTCCACGCCCCGCGGTGGGGCTCAAAGTCAGTCGTTAGCGAGGCCTCCAGCTCCATGATGTTAGGCTGCAGAGCGACCAGAGATACGACCTCATCTCCGGCAGGTTAAGAGATTGAAAAAATGTTTCCCCCGACCCCCTCCCATTCCCCCCACATAAAACAAACCAGAGAACATTAACACTTATCTTTAAAACACACTAAAAATAACCAAAAAATACGAAAAAACAGACAGACTGTTGGCGAGGCTGGCAATTTTGGCTCCCGTAACCGACGGCGTTTGGGCCCTCACTTCGGGGTGATCAAGCTCCTGCATTATGGGTGAATCTCAGCTCTCCCGTGCCGGGCAATCTGATACCTTCTGCATCGTTTGGAGCTCCCGACATCGGTCTCTACCCGAGACTGCAAGCTCCTTAAACTGCAAAGACATGAATAACAGCAGCTCACAGATTCCTGGCTGGTGTTCAGGGAGTTGGGCATATATTGTCACTGTGGATTCTGTTGTCCAACTGATTAATATCGGCCCAGTAATAATAAACCCCACCATTCCTATTGTTTCAGATCTCCAATCATCTTCGTACAGTGAGGGTAGTACTGGTTCTCTGCTTCTCAACTTTCACCAGTTAAAATACCTCAAGTTTTTGTGTTGCTCCAATTTTCCCGCTTCCCCACACACCTTCCACCTCAAAGATGGTCATCTGATAGTTAGAAACTGGAACACCCAGAAGAAACCTACACGGTCTCAGGGAGAATGTGCAAACTTCACACAGACAGCACTCGAGGTCAGGATTGAACCTGGACCTCCAGCACCATGAGGCAGCAGCTCTACCAGCTGCGCCACTGTGCTGCCCAGCCCACCCATCTTTCATTTAAGTTCGTCAGTGGAAAAAGTGGAGAAATTATTACAAATTGATGGTATTTTTGATTTTTGTACCAGTAGCAAATAATACTGGTGAATTCTTTGTGAGAGCAATAAGAGTGTACAAATAGGCGGTCAGCTGGGCGACACGGTGGCACAGCGGTAGAGTTGCTGCCTTACAGCGCCAGAGGCCCAGGTTCAATCCTCACTACGGGTGCTGTCTGTACGGAGTTTGTGCAGTCTTCCTGTGACTGCATGGGTTTTCTCCGGGTGCTCAGGTCTCCTACTACATTCCCAAAACTTGCAGCTTTGTATGTTAATTGGCTTCTGTAAATTGTCCCTAGTGTGTCGGATAGAACTAGCGTATGTGTGATTGCTGGTCGGAGTGGACTCGCTGGGCTGAAGGGCCTGTTTCCATGCTGTATCTCTAAAACTAAAGATGGGACCATGGCTAGGATGGTAACACACTGTTTAGTGTCCAGTAACTGGGTTGGCATGGTGAATCGCCCAGTTTCAATCCCTTTTTGATTTTTTGAATGTACCTTAGATTAGGAACTGCTTTCTCAGTAGTCAAGATTTTCAGAAAAAAAATCCTTCAAAGGAATGAATGGTTATTTATGGTTCAACTTGCCGATGTATTTCTCATTTTATTTTATCATTCAACAAAATGTATTAATTTTGGTAAGTTAAGAAACCATGTTCAAGCTACTCCTCAACGGTTGTGTACCAACGGATTGGTGCTGGCACCCATATTGTTTCTTACGTGCTTAATGAACTTGGATATAGTCATAGAATGATACAGCGTGGAAACAGGCCCTTCGGCCCAACTCGCCCACAACGGCCAACATGTCCCATCTACACTAGTCCCACCAGCCTGCATTTGGCCCATATCCCTCTAAACCTGTCCTACCCATGTACCTGCCCGATTTATCCTTAATCGTTGCGATACCAACATTGGACATAGAAGACATGATTGGTGAGGGTGCAGATGACATTAAAATTGATGGTGTTGCTGTTAGTACAGGTGGAAGCTTCTGGCCATAGAAATGATAGCGTTCAAAACAAAGCTTTTCGCTGTACCTCAGTACGAGTGATAATAATAAACCTAAACCGATACTAATCAGCTGGCAAATTGGAGGAGAAATGCTTGATGTAAATTGATCCCGATAAATGCAAAGGAATGTATTTTTGGAGTTAAATGTCAGAAATACATCATGAATGGTTGAGCCCTTGGTAGTATTGAGGAACAAAGGTTCCTTGGTACACAAGTCAATATGTCTGAAAGATAAAGGTGAAGGCGCAAGGTGAAGAAGAAACCAATAGGATGCGTCTTTATTAGCTGGGGCATAGAATGTAAGAACATAGAACTAGTGTGAATGGGTGATCCATGGCTTGCGTAGACTTGATGGGCTGAAAGGCCTGTTTCCATGCTGTATCTTTCAACCCATCGAAATAGACA
This sequence comes from Malacoraja senta, assembly GCA_038087875.1. Taxonomy (NCBI): domain Eukaryota; kingdom Metazoa; phylum Chordata; class Chondrichthyes; order Rajiformes; family Rajidae; genus Malacoraja; species Malacoraja senta. Next base: position 46,633,469 of record CM075980.1, read on the forward strand.
AGCACTGGAATCACCATGGCTTGGAATGGAACCGACTAAGTGTTGGTCCATTGGATTAGTATAGATGTGTACTTACTGGTTAGACATGGTACGCCAAAGGACTGTTTATATGCTGTATAACTCTGACTGAGGGCGGCCACATTGGTGCAGTGGTAGAGTTGCTGCCTTACAGCGCTTGCAGTGCCAGAGACCCGGGTTCGATCCTGACTACGGGTGCTGTCTGTATAGAGTTTGTACGTTCTCCCCGTGACCCCGTGGGTTTTCTCCAAGATCTTCGATTTCCTCCCACACCCCAAAGACGTTGAGGTTTGTAGGTTAATTGGCTTTGTATACATTGTATAAATTGTCCCCAGTGTGTGCAGGATAGTTAATGTGCGGGGATCGCTGGTCGGTGCAGACTCGGTGGGCCGAAGGGTCTGTTTCCGTGCTGTATCTCTAAACAAAACTGAACTAGACTGTAAATTGCTGAAACAATATTGTACACCATGCTCTTGTACAAATTAATACCCAGTGAATACAATTCATTGGAATTAACTGCAGGATAATATTTCACTCTTGGGATATGGGTACTGCTGGTACTGCCAGCATTTATTGCTCATTCCCAGTTGTTCTTGGGAAGATGACAATGGAAGAGTAATTAAGTTATAAGGGAGGCACAGTCGTCCAGCAGGTAGAGCAACTTCCTCACACTGCCAGGGGCCTGGATTCACTCCCGACGCTGGCTGCTGTCTGTGGGAGTTTGCATGTTCTCCCTGTGTGACTGCATGGGTTTCTTCCAAGTTGTCCGGTTTCCTCCCACATCCAAAAGACGTGTGGGTTTGTAGATTAATTGGCCTTGTAAATTGCCACCTAGATGGGACAGCATAGAGCTCGTGTGAACGGGTGATGAATAGTAAGAGTAAACGAGAACTTACCAGTTTGAAGTTTGATCTTTATTTTATGAGGAGTTACGTTGGTGGTTAGTGAAGAAGACCCGTCATGGCGCATGCGCGTCAGTCTTCGAAGCAGCGGTGTGAATCACAAAACACCAATAACGAAGTAACATAGTAACATAGTAAAAACGAGTACATTTTAGAACTACCATATAACCTTTATGAAAGAGGGTTGGGCGTGGTGGGCACGTAATCACCAACGTAACTCCTCATAAAATAAAGATCAAACTTCAAACTGGTAAGTTCTCGTTTATTCTTACTATTTTACTTCGGAGTCACGTGAGTGACTACGTGAAGACTTTAAAGCTTTGTGATGTCATGCCGCAGATTCAAATCCCGGCTTCTCACTGCATTGATTGACTCAGAACGAGAAATAATCAATAATGCATTAATGACATTTGCATGAAAAAATGCAGTAATTCATTTATTTGAATAATAGAATTAACAGTATCCCCTTTAACCCAGGTGAATTTAAGCAGAACTTAATATAGTATCTGCAAACAGCCCCGTATTGGCAATAGGTCGATGGTAAAAGTGTTGAAACACCAACTTATTAGATCACCCGGCGGCTGCGAAAATATGGTCGACGGGACGTCCTTCGCCCTAGCCGCCGATGTTGCTGCTAAATCGAATGGGATGTAAAACATCACTGTTCACACCTGCAGCAACCAAGACTTGTTTTAACTATCTTGAAATAGTCTGAACTGACACTATCTTGTATGGTTTTTCGTGAATGATAAGCAATCTTGTTTTCATATTTCATAAGACCTCTGTAGCCTCAATGTATTACAACAAATATGTCTTAACACATAGACATGGATCCATGGACTATGCTAATAAAACACTCTTGAATCCTGTCACACACGACCCTACTTCATTTGAGTAGGTCATAAAATGTAAAACATAACATAATCCTGAGGTACTTCCATCCTGTGTATCTGTAACTTTTGTAATGTCTGCACTCTCTGTGCTTGTTACAAGTGCCATAAGCATGACTACCTTCATGCTGAATTTGTCCAAAATCAGAATCGTACCAAGAGACCATTGATGAAGTAGCTTAAAACCACTCTATATTCCAGATTGCCATACCAAGGTTTAGAAGGTCTGGAATTTAAATTCCTTTCATTAATCTGGAAACAAAAGAACGAGACTCAACAGGATATCTTTCCGACCCCATCAATAAAAAATGAGGACAATGTACTTCTGGCTGAATAAATCGCACTATAACTCAACCCCTCATAATAGAGTGTTGAGAAAACCTAAGACATTTGAGACATGTGCCGTACAACATTCAATATTCTTTTGTACACAGAAAATTTTCCCATTCTTTACATAATGGGAAAGCAGCATTTCCAGAGTCACAACCTCAGATTCACAAATGTACTGCTTTTGAGTGCTCTTCCGTCAGACTGCTGTAAGCATGTCCACAGTATGCCCAGACAATCCTCTTTTTAAAACCTGCAAATTAACAGATCCATACAGGCATATTACAGATCTTACTCTCCAATTATCGGACACACCAGTAAATCCCTTCTTTTGGGAACCTTTATCAGAAACTGAGTCATTAATTCCAATATCAAAGGGAACCATGGCTGCGTAGACCAGTCCGGTACCACCAGTACCCCAGAGACAGCATCCTGCTTCATTTTAAGCAGACACCGGTTTATGAGACAGAATGATGGAAAATGCATAATAAAACATACCACCCTAATGTAGCGAGAAAGCATCAATCGCTACTGTCTCCCGATGTAGTTCCCATAACACATATCTCTGTAACTGGTGATTGAGTCTGGATGGAAACAAGTCATATCTGGCTTCCCAAATCTGACTACTATATCATTAAAATCTTAAGATTCAACATCCATTCTTTGTTATCATGGAAATTCCCGTAACCTGGTGTCTGCTACTATATTGAATCTACCTGGAAGATAAATAGCTGAAACCAAATATTTGTCAACACACCGTCCAGATTTGTCATTGCTGTTGTATTGTTAATTTGAAGCTGAACATGCAGATTAGTTGTATTAACAACAAGCTTGGAGCTTATAAGCCTTCCAACAGCTATAAAACATTGATTCTCCATGTCTGCAAAAAATAATACCTCTTCCATATTCCATATGTCCACAGATGGATACCATTTCAGTGGCACCAATCCTAGTGCACTGACATCAGTCTGTAAGACCATGGAAGGCTGTTCAATCAGTATCTTGCTCGAACTACTGGAGACATGTTAAATCCACCACTGCAAATCAGAAGCAGCATTTGTTGTTTGACTGCATGGCCTATCAAAATGGCCACCATGCATCTTAGTGCCTTTTCTTTTTGCCGTCTGTAGCTGCTGGTAGTGCAATGGCCCATATTGTATTGCTGGAAATAACACTATTTTTCCTAGCAAGCTGGCCACCTGTCTTAATTGAAGATTGTTGCTTTTTCAACAGCTTAATGCAACCATCAATCAGTTCTACCCTTTACCCTGGGTAAAATTACTACCATGTCAATTGAATCAATTGTGAAATTAAAATAATCAATTGTTGTAAGTGGCGTTAACCTTGATTTCTCTGGATGAATTAAACCCAAAACTTTCAAAAGTGGATTGAACAATTGAGAGAGATAACTCACTAATTCTCTTGTTCGTCCTAATTTTAACATCATCCAGTTAAGCCATCAACATCTGTCCTTGGACTCTAATTAGCCCCAAAATTGGTTTTACTAATTTAGTGAAATTCTAGGAACTAAAGTTAACCCATTAGACAGAACTTTGAATTGCCATAATTGTTTCATTCAGATAAATTTCAAATATTTTTTATCTTACAAATGAACAGACACTGAGTAATATACATCTTTCAGATCTATAGGTGCCATATAACATATTTTGAAATAAGTTGTTTGGCAGTCTCAAAATCTCCATTTTGAAGTGTCTTACTTCACAAAATTTTAAAGACTTGTCAGATCTAAAATACTCCTCACCTTTTTAGGTCAAGAAAATGTAAACACAATTTGGTGGTTTTGATAAACCAACCTTTCAATTACTTGTTTATAGACAAGCTTTCAAATTCAGCTTGAACCTCCATCACTTCTTTTTGTGAAATTGGAGTGTTCTGCTAGGAACATGCTGGATGGCAAATCACTATTTGGATCGAATCAATTCGAAACCTTTGAATAATACTCAGAATAATGAATCTGAAGTAATTTGCTTCCAATATGTGGCTGTTTTTGCCTTAATATGTTCCCATGAGAACCAGATCCACCTACCTCCTTTGTCACCTGAGTGACCTGTGGTCCCTGGCTCCTGGCAGGAAAACCCACGCTTTTTCGTGTTCCCGCTGCAGGATGCCAACTGCGCCCCTGCTTCAATGGTCGACTTGTTCCTGGTGTAGGCCCTGAATTCTGTATGATGTCTGAAAGGATACCTCCTCTTCACAGACTTGCCGACCATCGATGTTTTGTTCAACCTTGCTGTTTTTGCCTCATCATCTAACTCTTTCCCACGTTTCGTGAGGTTTTTCTTGGAAGAGTAAGTTGAGTGACTGCACATTGCTGGGCTTTACAGAGTTGCTGCAACTTGGGGTTGATGGTGGGCCAAATGGCATACTTCCTGAAACAATTCATCTCGAAGTGGGCGCTACATAGCAACCCTATTGCCTCTTGATGCATCTACATCCCTGGCCTCCATCCATTGTTCTTGCAAAAATGCAGTTGTTCCTCAACCCAGCAGCTTCAATATTCTCTGCAGTTTACTTTTCTTAGGCTCACATGCCCTCGCCCATCTGACCCCTTATATCTTGGTTCACTGCCAGTACTTTCAGCGATACGCAGTTCCTTGGGGTCTCGTGCTTTTTGGCATTTTCATCCATCGTAAGCTACTGGAGCTGATGGAAGATAAAATAGTTGATCGTAGAGGCCACTTCTTCTCCCAGTGGCTCTCCTGACTCTGACGGGGCAGCGAATCGTACTGCCAGGAGTAGAACATCTGGTAGCTGTCGTCTTCGCTTGTATCGGCCTCACCGTCAGAATCAGGGTCAGAACTCTCACAGAGCAGCGAATCGTACTGCCAGAAATAGAACATCTGGCAGCTGCCGTCTTCGCTTGTATCGGAGAACTCTGCTGACGCTGTGCATGCGCCTCATCAATGAGGGTGCTATCAAGCAGCCCTTTACTAGGTGCTGCTGACCTGGCTTCTGCAGCCTGGCTCTGACATCACTCCTCCTGGAGTATGTCTTGTTGGAGCAACCTGTGTACAGTTTCTCCATTTGGAATATCCACTCAGAAAGTGGTATCCAGCCTTGGAGGTGAATCCCAAACTGACTCTTGCTCCATGGACCTGACTTGCATGTTGGCTAGTGCCCAACTGACACTGGCTTCGTTCTTTTTCTAAATACACAAGTCCACAGTCGCCCCGCTCCCAGCCGGCGACTGTTACAGGGGTATGAGGCAGCCCTTCACCAACCGCATTCCCGCGGCTCTCTATCGGCTTTGCGGCTCGCCTCTTGCCCTTGCCCGTTTTGTTCATGGTGCCTGTGAAAAAATCCCAACAGAGCACCACAGCAAACGGACCTATAAAACTCAAAAAAAGTGTTTTACTTACCTTGGAGTTGTAAAAACTACATTCCACCTCACGTCCGTGAGCGCCAATGCGTCTGACGTAATGACGCGCATGCGCCCTGACGGGTCTTCTTCACGTAGTCACTCACATGACTCCGAAGTAAAATGGCCAGCGTGGACTCGGTGGGCCGAAGAGCCTGTCTCCATGCTGTATCTCTAAATTAAACTAAACATAATTGTCATATGGACAAAGGGAAATCAGGTATCTCCCAGATTCAAGTGTTAAAGAAGGAACTGCAGATGCTGGAAAATCGAAGGTACACAAAAATGCTGGAGAAACTCAGCGGGTGCAGCAGCATCTATGGAGCGAAGGAAATAGGCAACGTTTCGGGCCGAAACCCTTCCTCAGACTGATAGGGGGTGGGGAGAAGAAAGGAAAAAAGGAAAAAGGCGGAGGAGGAGCCTGAGGGCTAGGGGAGGGGAGGAGACAACCAGAGGGCTGATGAAGGGGAGGGGACAGCAAGGGCTAGCAGAATTGGGAGAATTCAATGTTCAAGCCCCCAGGATGTAGACTGCCCAAGCGGAATATGAGGTGCATTTCCTCCAATTTACGGTGTTGCTCGCTGTGGCCATGGAGGAGACCCAGGACAGAGAGGTCAGATACGGAATGGGAGGGGGAGTTGAAGTGCTGAGCCACCGGGAGGTCAAGTTGGTTAATGCGGACCGACCGGAGGTGTTCGGCGAAACGATCGCCAAGCCTCCGCTTGGTCTCACCGATGTAGATCAGCTGGCATCTAGAGCAGCGGATGCAATAGATGAGGTTGGAGGAGATGCAGGTGAACCCAGATTCAACCTGTGATAGCAAAGAGTTGCAAAAATTATTTCAGTTTCAAGGGCCACATACCTGCATATATTGACTGCATCACTCTGCATGGCCTTTAGCTTTCAGATGCATGTTATCAGAGGGCTTCACACTGAGAAGGTGGCATGTTTGATCAGCATCAGTAATCAGCTGAGGCCAGGAATTTTTAACCACGTTAACATCCAATAGTGCCAAAATAGTGATTGCAGAGACATGCCGTAGATAGAAGCGGCGGATTGACGATAGCCGGAGTCAGTAATAGCTCAGGTTAAAGTTTAATGAATGACTAAAGTAGATTTCATTCCTATTTTATTCAGTAACGTCTGACATAGCAAGTGATGGATGAAGGTTCAGATGACGTATCCGCCTCCACAACACTAACTCATTTGTACTATTTGTGGACAGATCTTCACTATCGAGTTTTTAGCGCAGAATTCACTATTTATATTATCCAGGGCAGCCAAAGGCCAATTAATACTGTACGTTACACTGTAAAAGGAATGTGAAATTCATAAGGACACTCGTGTGAATCCAATGTAATTATGTAATTGACCCAGAATCGCCAATTGAATAACGGAGATGATTTTCAGGTACAGAATTGCGTCTGTCATTAAGGTTAAAACAAGGCCCCCTAGTCCCTCTTGGGATAGACACAAAATGCTGGAGTAACTCAGCGGGACAGGCAGCACCTCTGAAGGGAAGAAATGGGTGACGTCTCGGGTCGAGACACTTCTTCAGATTGAGTCAGGGGAGAGGGAGACAAGAAATGGGAGGGTGAGGTGTGAAACCGAGACATCAAAGGGGATGCGATCAAGGAAAAAGTACAATGTAGATCTCTCCTTGGATTCTGGATACAAAGAAGTGTGAGAAAGGAATAAGGCAATGAATGCAGTGACCTGGGGAAGGTATTTCATGTCATTAGTGAGCTACTAAATCTCCAGCTACAAAGCCTTTGAGACCTTTCATCAGAAATAATGCCACAAAGCTGTCTAGACTTAATTTCTGCATTTGCTAATGATTGTTAAAACATTAATGTGGATTTCCGCTTCTTGCAAGCTGCGATGAATTAGCAAATCCCGCTTATCTCCCTGGGAAAGTCTAAAGCTCGTGGGAGCATGGGAATTCTGAAGCACCTCATTGCAAAGCGGCAATGGTGATTTATTGCAAGCAGATTTGGGTAGAATGATCTCAGGGCTGGTTCTGATTCCTTCCTTGCATCTATCAGGGTTCTGGGCTGCCAAAGATGTTGGTTGTTAAAGTAGCACAAGGGATGTGTCGTTTGTACCGAAAATCTGGCTCCGACACCAGGCTGCTCCATGCCTGCCTGCAGCGTGAAGAAGGGAATCGGCCCAAAACGTCACCCATTCCTTTTCTCCAGAGATGCTGCCTGTCCCGCTGAGTTACTCCAGCTTTTTGCCGGTTTAAACCAGCATCTGCTGTTCCTTCCTACACGGCAGAGCGAAACAATCCATAACAAGCCCAATACCACGATGACCCTTCAGCCTTTCAACTGTTTTAAGATGAACAGTAGGATGTTACTAACACTGGGGACATGGAATGGTGCAGGACTTGTGATATGACCGCGTTTTATGCATGTGTGTATGGTTGATGATTACTGTGGGAATGGTTGGTAGGTTTATGTTTATTATTGTCACCTGTACTGATGTACAGTGAAGAGTCGTAGAGTCATAAAGTGATATAGCGTGGAAACAGGCCCTTCAGCCCAACTTTCCCATGCCTACCAACATGCCCCATCTACACTGGTCCCACCTGCCGACATTTGACCCATTTCCCTATAAACCTCTCCTATCCATGAATCTGTCTAAATGTTTCTTAAAGGTTGTCATAGTACCTGCCCTAACTACCTCCTCCGGCAGCTCATTCCATACACCCACCACCCTTTGTGTAAAACATTTGCCCCTCAGGTTCCTGTTAATCCTCTCGCCCATCGCCTCAAATCTTTCGTCCTTCACCTTTGGTTTCAAGTTGAAGAGTTGTTTTGCATGCTATCCAATCTGATTAGATAATTCTATACATAAATTCAATCAAGCCAAGCTGAATTACAATAGGTAGAGCAACAGGGAAGATATTGTTGTCTGTCCTGAGTGCAATACTGAGAACTCTATCCTGCAGTTAACCTTGTTACTGGGGCACATAGAAAAGGTCACTGTGACCGAAGACATTCAGGATGCGACTCCACTACAAGTTACAGGGCAGACAAACTTGCATGCAATTGACTAGATCATTTGTGAAGGGAAGGAAGGTCTTTAACCAAACTGATAGTTTCCTGGTTGAGGCAGGACAGGAACGAGAGATGAACATTCATGGAAATGACAACTGTTTGTCATGATGAGTTCAACGAGGCAGACTGAAGAAGGGTCTCGACCCGAAACATCACCCATTCCTTCTATCCAGAGACTGAAGAAGGGTCTCGACCCGAAACATCACCCATTCCTTCTATCCAGAATCTGAAGAAGGGTTTCGACCCGAAACATCACCCATTCCTTCTATCCAGAATGTGAAGAAGGGTCTCGACCCGAAACATCACCCATTCCTTCTATCCAGAGTCTGAAGAAGGGTCTCGACCCGAAACATCACCCATTCCTTCTATCCAGAGACTGAAGAAGGATCTCGACCCAAAACGTCACCCGTTTGTTCTTTCCAGAGTCTGAAGAACGGTCTCGAACCAAAATATCACCCATTCCATTCATCCAAAGATGCTGCCTGTCCTGCTGATTTACTCCAGCATTTTGTGTCTATCTAGAGTTCTTTTAAAAGTTGATGAAAATCATTTGAGGGTGTTTTGTAATTTCATTTTGTATTTAGTAGTCGGTTATTTTGAAATGTAAGATTATATGAGGTCTTGCAGCTTTAAAGTCACATTAACTGGACCAGGCAGAGAACTGCATAGTTTCATTTCATTTGCATCTCCTGACACAGTGAAGGAGTCCATGTCCACATCCTGTGAGACCTGTGCACATTCAAGCTTAGACTGACATGTGGCAAGTAACAGATATTAAGTGACGACCATATCCAACAAGCGTAGGAAGGAACTGCAGGTGCTGGTTTACACTGAAGATAGAGACAAAATGTTGGAGTAACTCAGCGGGACAGGCAGCATCTCTGGAGAGAAGGATGGAGTGACGTTTCAGGTCGAGACCCTTCTTCAACAAAGGTGATGCCTACTGACTGATCACATAAATACTGCAAAGGTAAGAGGCTGGATATTCCTTGGTAAGCAACTCACCCCTTATCTCCCATAATATTTCTCCACCCTCTACAAGGCATTTGCCATGTGATCTACTGTAAAACGTGGATCGTGCTAGTGTGTGGGATCGCTGCTTGGCCTGTTTCCACACTGTATCTCTAAACAAAACTAAACTAAACACGACACAAAATGCTGGAGTAACTCAGCGGGACAGGCAGCATCTCTGGAGGGAAGGAATGGGTGACGTTTCGGTTCGAGACCCTTCTTCAGACTGATGTCAGGGGAGGGGGCGGGACAAAGATAGAATGTAGTCGGAGACAGTAAGACTAGTGGGAGAACTGGGAAGGGGAGGGGATAGAGAGGGAAAGCAAGGGCTATCTGAAGTTAGAGAAGTCAATGTTCATACCGCTGGGGTGTAATCTTCCTATCTCCACCCCTTTCTGCTTTCCGCAGAGACCGTTCCCTCCGAAACTCCCTGAAATCCGACGGGATCCCACTGGCCACATCTTCCCATCTCCACCTCTTTCTGCTTTTCGCAGAAACCGTTCCCTCCGAAACTCCATGGTCAACCCGTCCATTCCCACCCAAACCACCTCCTCCCCAGGTACTTTCCACTGCAAGGAGAGGCAACACCTGTCCCTTTACCTCTCCCCTTGACTCCATCCAAGGACCCAAACTGTCTTTCCAGGTGAGGCGGAGGTTCACTTGCACCTCCTCCAACCTCATCTACTGCATCCGCTGTTCCAGGTGTCAACTTCTCTACATCGGCGAGACCAAGCGCAGGCTCGGCGATCGTTTCGCTGAACATCTCCGCTCAGTCCGTCTTAACCTACCTGACCTCCCGGTGGCTCAGCACTTCAACTCCCCCTCCCATTCCCAATCTGACCTTTCTGTCCTGGGCCTCCTCCATTGTCAGAGTGAGGCCCAGCGCAAATTAGAGGAACAGCACCTCATATTTCGCTTGGGTAGTTTACACCCCAGCGGTATGAACATTGACTTCTCTAACTTCAGATAGCCCTTGCTTTCCCTCTCTCTCCATCTCCTCCCCCTTCCCAGTTCTCCAACCAGTCTTACAGTCTCTGACTACATTCTATCTTTGTCCCGCCCCCTCCCCTGACATCAGTCTGAAGAAGGGTCTCGACCCGAAACGTCATCCATTCCTTCTCTCCACAGATGCTGCCTGATCCGCTGAGTTACTCCAGCATTTTGTGTCTACCTTCAATTTAAATCAGCATCTGCAGTTCTTTCCTAAACTAAACAAAATAGTCTGAGTTTCACAGACTTCCAACATTAAATAATAATAAAGTCCAATTGATTTTTTAAAGTGAAATCTGGTTAAAGTGAAGTTCAGCTGTAGAGTCAATACATGGCTTCTCTTATAAGTGACATAAATAGAACATAATTATCTACATTTCAATTGTAATTTCCTCCTCTTTGCGGGTATCCAACAGAAATAATACTCTATCAAACTTCTGCAAGTTTATGGTGGAGAGACACTTAATGGTTGCATCATGGCTGGTTCTGAGTCAAATGCTCAAGAACATAGGATCATGCAGGAAATGATGGACATTGTCCAATCCATAATGGCACTGACCTTCCCACCATCGAAGGGATGTACATGAAGCACTGCCTCAAGAAGGAAGTTAACACCATCAAAGACCCACACCATCCTGGCCACTCTCTCTTCTCACTGCCACCCTTGGAGATAAGGTACAAGAGCCACCAGATTCAAGAACATCTTCTTCCCTTTAACCATCAAGTCCGTGAAGCACCCTGCACAACCTCAACCACTGCCCTACATCAACACTACCAAACCACAACAGACTATCTTTAGACTTCAGGCTCAAGAGATACAGCGCGGAAACAGGCCCATCGGCCCACTGAGTCCGTGCCGACCAGACATCACCCCACACACCAGCACTATCCTACACTCGAGGGACAATTTACAATTTTACCAAAGCCAATTAACCTACAAATCTGTACGTTTTTGTAGTGTGGGAGGGAACCAGATTCCTACATTCAGGTCACTCACGGGGAGAACGTACAAACTCCGTACAGAGAGCACCTGTTATCAGGATCAACCCCGGATCTCTGGGGCTGTAAAGCAGCAACTCTACCGCTATGCAACTGTGCTCCCCCTGTGCCACTGTGCTCCCCCTGTGCCCCTGTGCTGCCCCTGTGCTGCCCCTGTGCCCCTGTGCTCCCCCTGTGCCCCTGTGCTGCCCCTGTACCCCTGTGCTCCCCCTGTGCCCCTGTGCTGCCCCTGCGCCCCTGTGCTGCCCCTGTGCTGCCCCTGTGCCCCTGTGCTGCCCCTGTGCTGCCCCTGTGCCCCTGTGCTCCCCCTGTGCTGCCCCTGTGCCCCTGTGCTCCCCCTGTGCCCCTGTGCTGCCCCTGTGCCCCTGTGCTGCCCCTGTGCTGCCCCTGTGCCCCTGTGCTCCCCCTGTGCTGCCCCTGTGCCCCTGTGCTCCCCCTGTGCCCCTGTGCCCCTGTGCTGCCCCTGTGCCCCTGTGCTGCCCCTGTGCCCCTGTGCTGCCCCTGTGCTGCCCCTGTGCCCCTGTGCTCCCCCTGTGCTGCCCCTGTGCCCCTGTGCACCTGTGCTGCCCCTGTGCTGCCCCTGTGCCCCTGTGCTGCCCCTGTGCCGCCCCTGTGCCACTGTGCTGCCCCTGTGCTGCCCCTGTGCTGCCCCTGTGCCCCTGTGCTCCCCCTGTGCTGCCCCTGTGCCCCTGTGCCCCTGTGCTGCCCCTGTGCTGCCCCTGTGCCCCTGTGCTGCCCCTGTGCTGCCCCTGTGCCACTGTGCTGCCCCTGTGCTGCCCCTGTGCTGCCCCTGTGCCACTGTGCTCCCCCTGTGCCACTGTGCTGCCCCTGTGCCCCTGTGCCACTGTGCTGCCCCTGTGCTGCCCCTGTGCCCCTGTGCCACTGTGCTGCCCCTGTGCTCCCCTTGTGCCCCTGTGCTGCCCCTGTGCCACTGTGCTGCCCCTGTGCCCCTGTGCTCCCCCTGTACCCCTGTGCTGCCCCTGTGCCCCTGTGCTCCCCCTGTGCCCCTGTGCTCCCCCTGTGCCACTGCGCTCCCCTGTGCCCCTGTGCTCCCCCTGTGCCCCTGTGCTCCCCCTGTGCCACTGCGCTCCCCTGTGCCACTATGCTGCCCCTGTGCTGCCCCTGTGCTGCCCCTGTGCTGCCCCTGTGCTCCCCTGTGCCACTGTGCTCCCCCTGTGCCACTGTGCTCCCCCTGTGCCCCTGTGCTCCCCTGTGCCACTGTGCTTCCCCTGTGCCCCTGTGCTGCTCCTGTGCTCCCCTGTGCCACTGTGCTGCCCCTGTGCTGCCCCTGTGCCCCTGTGCTGCCCCTGACGGCTATAGTTTCTCCACTATACCTGCACTACTATAGTTGTTCAACATACTATGGCTTTTGCACTATCATGGTCTAGTTTACTTAGAATAATTGAACATTCATTGTATATTTATTAGTGTTGTTGCATCTAATGTGCCCACAAAGCTGCAGCATATAAGAATATTATTATTCCAGTGTATACGTTTAACAAACACTCTTGAGACTGGTCTAGATTTGACTTGATTCCAATATTTGCAATCTTTCTAACTCCTTCTCCCATCTATAAAGAGGATGAATTCCTCAAATGTCCAATTTGTCCTGCTAAAATTATTTTTTAAATCTACAGTTATTTTTTAAATCTACTGGTTAGGAAGTTGAGAGTTAACTATCATCGGTATCGGCTTGCAGGAATAATCCCTGGAACAGCGTGGCTATTTGTTAATTGGATGGTAAAGCAGTGAAATTAAGGGAAATCCATGAACTAGTTACAGGATTGTTGCTATATTTCATAACGTTAGGACATTTGATGCTTGAATTGTCATGTACAAAGCCATGTGGAGTTCTGCTGAAATTAGGCACCTTACTGTGATCTAAGTGCAGTAAATAAAGTGATGAACAAACCATTGCTTCTGGTTCATTTTGCAAAAAAACCGTTTATAAATATAGTCATTGAGCCACAGAGCACGGAAACATGCCCTTCATCCCGCCTTGTCCATGCTGATCATCAAGCAGTTATTATTCTTTCCAGCTAATGGCAGGATTCCCTTCCAGAGAACTGTTTGTAATTACATTTGCCTGCACTTGGACCCTCACTTACGATACCTTGGTGTTTTCAGAGCTTACCCAGATATTTCTTACATGTTGTGAAAGAGCATCTTCTCAGGTTGCAATCACCCTCTGCCGGGTCTCGACCCGAAACGTCACCCATTCCTTCTCTCCAGATATGCGGCCTGTCCCGCTGAGTTACTCCATCAATTTGTCTATCTTCTGAGAAAAAATCTTCCATGGATCCTCCTTAAACCTCCTACTCCTCACCTTAAACCTCTGCTCTGTAGTCTTGAATGCTTCTGCCATGAAGAGAGAGTCAATGCAATTATTCAGCTCATTGCTTGGCTAACGTTTTCATTGATAAACGTTGAAATGATCCATTTTAACTTATTTAGATTCTAAATTCTTTCCCTTCTGTCCTTGCAACGTGACTCAACTATCATCTTTCAACAATATTCTGTATTCTTTGATGCTCACTGCAACTTAGTATCATCAAAGAATACGGAATATTTTTCACGCTACCTTGATTGAGTGTGAACTGATGCAAAATTACTGACAGTTTTCCAATGTGAACTGATGTCAACTATGAATTCGGCAGAGAGGATCAAAAATCATTTCACCTGCAACCAGAAGGTCCTCTCCTTAAAAAGATACAAAGTGCTGGAGTAACTCAGCATCTCTGGAGAACATGACTAGGTGATGTTTCATATTGGGATCTCTCTTTAGTTTGGTTTAGTTTAGAGATACAGTGCGGAAAGAAGCCCTTCGGCCCACCATCCGCACTGAGCAGCAATCCCCGCACATTAACACTATCGTACACAAACTAGGGACAATTGACATTTATATCAACCTAATTTACCTACAAACCTGTACGTCTTTGGAGTGTGGGAGGAAACTGAAAATCTCGGAGAAAACTCATGCGGTCATGGGGAGAACGTACAAACTCTGTCCAGACAGCACCTGTAGTTGGGATCAAATCTTGGCATTGTAAGCGCTGTAAGGCAGCAACTCTAATGCTGGAAGAGAAGTGGACAGGTAAAAGCTTGGCAAGTGAAAGGTGGATACAAGCAAGTTCTTTTTTAAATTTGGCAGATGGTTGGATAAAGGATAGAGGTGAAAATACAAAGAGTGTGAGAAAAGGATGGAAGAGATAGGAATTGTGAAGCCAGAGGAAGGAATATAGATGGAAGGGGATTGTGGGGGGGGGGGGGGGAGGGACTAAATGGATGGGAATCTAGGTGGAGCACAAGGAAGATCCCCATTAATACAGACAAATAACCCCCTCCCCCTATATCTGCATCCTCCTATCACTTGCCAGTCTTTGTGTTGCCCCACGTCGCTTCCAGCTTTCCCCCCTCCTATGTCACAATCAGTCTGCAGAAAGGTTCCGATCTGAAAAATCACCTATCCATGTTCTCCAGAGATACTGCCTGACTCGCTGAGGTACTCAAACGCTTTGTGTCTTTCTTTGTAAAACAGTATCTGCAGTTGATTGTGTCTCCTTCTCATTTTAGTCTGAGCCATAGTGTTTAAACCATCTATCTTCAGGTAAGAGTATTAATAAGGACAACCTTTCTGTAAATCCATGGAAGCGCTGTCACAGTTACGGAAATAGCTGGAAATTGAAATTTCCTGTGTAATGGTCAAAGCCCAGTGTAAATTCCAGCCAATAGCCCAAAGATCAAGTGTTGCTGGAATCCTTGGCTATTTAATTGGCATCTCAACGGTGGAAACTGGAAGATCTGGGTTTTCCCCACATATGGTGGATATTTAGCTCCAGAGCTGAGACTAAGGCTCTGACTTTTTCATATCCTGGACTGATCGATCTGCTTGGCTGCCAGTTGATGGGAACGCTCTGGACCAAAAGGACCAAGAGATCTGATCACTGGTCTTGGTGTGATGGGAGAAGGGAGAGGGATTCCTATTAGAAGAATAGTGAACTACATGCACTTGTTGCCATTGCTTTCGTCTTTGCACGAGTATTGGTTGTTTCTCATCTACTGAACTTCTTTTTTTATTGTCAATGATGGTGTTTACAGAGTACAAACTTTACATATTTATTGTGCTGTTTTGGGACATATGACAATAAAACACATGACTTTTTGGACTGAAATCAGTGTCTCCAGTCTCACTGATGCCTGGAAAATGCCACATTGATTCCTGGGAATGGGCTCCACATTTTGAAGGCACTGGATTGGAACAGGCTCCTCAACATACTTTCATTTTCCACCGATTAAACTCCCCATTTCAATTTCCTCTCAAAACGCACCATTATATTTCCTTCTTGTTGCTACTTTCTTTCCTAATTACATTCAAATAATTGATACGTGGGGAGGAAAACAAAAGCAACAGAAAATGTTGGAATTGCACCAATATGTGAAAGGTAAAGACGAAATGTGTGGGAAGGAACTGAAGATGCTGGTTTAAATCGAAGGTAGACACAAAATGCTGGAGTGGACAGGCAGCATCTCTGGAGAGAAGGAATGGGTGACGTTTCAGGTCGAGACCCTTCTTCGGTCTTTGTGTCCATCCCTCTCAGTGGGAAACATTTTGACTCTGCTGTGTGGGGATGTTCTATGTTGGACTCTACTGTGTGTTGTGTTCTTTATTTTATTGTATGGCTGTATGCAAAAACAAATTTCAGACCTCTGTCTGACAATAAAGTATCATCGTATCGTATCGTATGTGAAAGGTAAAGACAGCTTACAGCATGGTTTGGAAGGAGACTCAAGAAAGGAACAGATCCCCAAAATTGGAATTAGTACAGATTGAAACAATGTAGTTTGGCCATAGGGGCTGTTTCCGTACCGTATGAGTGCATGTATCTATCATCTAGGTGCTCCCTGCCCTGAAGTACAATGTCAAGGATTTTTAATTTAATTTTCATTTTATTGGTCTCCAGTTAAATAAATATAAAATCTCAAAGCTGCAGCGGCCCTGATACGTTATAAATAGTGTGCTATTTGTTAACGTTTTCAATGCTTCTGGAAGCAAAGAAAGGATTGCTAAATCTCTGACTAATGTGTGAGTCAACCCTGTTATTCAGGACATGAGCAACATTTTGAAGAAGCGTTCCTTCAGGACAATTCATTCGCTGAGTGGAAAGACAGGAACTGCACCTCATTTGCTGGACAGTTATTAACAGAATGGTTAGTTGCATCATTCCAATGGATTGCACAATGATCTTGTATGAATAACAAATTAACATTCTGAGCAGTGATCCAATATTCTGATAATCCTCATAACATTTCATGTTTAAGTGATGTTGCTATGTTCATTTGGTGATAATGAATTTGCCACTGCAGTTCAGAGTTCACAATCATCATCCTAGCCATTTATCACCCTATCCTGTTGATTAGATGGCTTGTGCAATGATGGTACAATTTGATATATATTGGTCCTTCAGAAGAGAATGGGGATTGTACAAAATATGTTTGTGCTTGGAGCCTTCAGAATACTCTACCCAAGAAGGTTGTGAGATTTAGTCACAGAGTATGTTCAAGATTGATATTGATGGGTTTGGGGATATTGGGGAAAGCAAGGGTTTGGGAAACAAGAGGGTGGTGAATCTGTGGAATTCTTTGTCACAGAAGGCTGTGGAGGCAAAGTAAGTGCTTATATTGAGATAGATTCTTGATTAGTATGGGTGTCAGAGGTTATGGGGATTAGCATGAGAATGGGGTTTGGATAGGTCAGCCATGATTGAATGGCAGAGTCGACATGATGGGCCGAATGGCCTACATCTACTCCTATCACGTAGGATATGATCTTTTATGAAATGGAGCAGTAATTATCTGCCTTGATCTTATTGAACGACAGAGCAGGTGCAGGACTGAACAGAAAATGAATGGGAAATGGAGGCTTTTGTCAAGAGTAAGAAATTGGCATGGGCCAGGTATAGGCAGCTGGGATCAAGTGTATCCCTGGAGATGCTTCAGGAACTAAGGAGCAAGCTAAATAGGAAATCAGAAGGGCCAAAAGTAGACAGGGGATAGCTCTGGCAGAGTATTAAGGATAATCCCAAGAGATTTTATAAGTATATAAAGGGAACATAGATTACTAGAGAGAGAATAGGACCCCTCAGGAATCACAGTGGTCAATTCAGTGCGGAACCACATGAGATGGGCAAGGTCCTCAATGAGTATTTCTCCTCTGTTTTTACCGAGGAGGTAGACAGGAGGACAGAGGAACTTGGGGCAGTCTTGCGAGCAGTAGGAGAGGTGCTGAAGGTCATGACGTGTATGAAGGTAGACAGGTAGGTAGGTAGAAGGTAGACAAATCTCCCGAGCTGGATAAGATATATTCAAGGACACTGTGGGAAACTAGAGAGGAAATTGTGGGACCACTGGTTGAAATATATGAGTTGTCTTTAAAATACAGGAGAGGTGCCAGAAGACTGGAGGGTGGCAAATGTTGTGCCTCTATTCAAGAAGGGCTGCTAGAAACAGGCTGTCTACTATAGGCCAGTGAGCTTAACATCTGTGGTTGGAAAGTTACTCGAGAGTGTTCTGAGGGATAGGATCTATGTGCATTTAGATGGACATGGGCTAATTAGGTAGAGTCAGCATGGTTTTGTACATGGGAGGTTGTGACTCACAGATCTGATTGAGTTTTTTAAGATGTAACCAAAAAAGTTGATGAGGTCAGAGCTGTAGATGTTGTGTACGTGGAAGTCAGCAACGCATTCACCAAGGTTACACATGGTAGGCTGTTCTGGAAGATGAATCCAGGGAGAGATAGCTGAATTGATAAAAAAACATTGGCTTCATGGAAGGAAGCAGAGGGTGATGGTGGAAGGCGGTTTCTTGGACTGGAGACCTGTAACTAGTGGTGTGCCTCAGGGTTCGGTGCTGGGCCCATTACCATTTGCCATCTGTATCAATGATTTAGATGAAGACTTACATGGCCAGATTAGCAAGTTTGCAGATGATTGCAGAAGAGTAGTGCGGCGGATAGTGAAGAGGGATGTGAAAGAGTGCAGCAGGATCTTGATTGATTGGCCAGGTGGGCTGAGGAATGGTTGATGGAATTTAATAGAACATTTAATAATGTAAGGTGTTGCATTTTGGGAGTCTAACATTGGCAGGGCCTACACAGTGAATGGTCGGCCTCTGGGGAGGGTTGTAGACCAAGGGATCTAGGAGCGCAGGCCTTCATCGGTCATGGTATTGAGGGTAGAAGTTGGGTGGTCATGTTGCAGTTGTATAAGACATTGGTGAGGCCGTATTCAGAGTATTGTGTTCAGTTCTGAAAGGGAAAGATGGTGTCAAGCTGGAAAGGGTACAGAGAAGATTTACGAACAAGTTGCAGGGCTAGAGGCCTGAGCTATAGGGAGAGGTTGAGTAGGCTGGGACTCTATTCCTTGGAGAACAGGAGGATGAGGGATGATCTTATAGAGGTGTACAAAATCATGAGAGGAATAGATCGCGTAGTAGGTAGACACAAAATGCTGGAGTAACTCAGCAGGGCAGGCAGCATCTCTGGAGAGAAGGAATGGGTGACGTTTCTGGTCGAGAACCTTCGTCAGTCACAAGAATAGTAGAACACACAAAGGCAGTACGCAAGTGTTGCCACGTTCCTGGTGCCAACTTATATCCTTTAAGCTTCAAAGTTCTTAAAAATGTAGAGCCTTATCGTGGCCTTAAAGGCCCGTTGTCCTGGCAACACCACTGGGCCGGGTGATGCAGGGGTTGGGTTGGCCAGGTCATGCTGTCGATGTGCTCTACCATTAGGGCTCTGGGGAGGGTGTAGAGCAGAGGGAGTAGAACTCTGAGTACAAGTACATGGTTCCTTGAAGGTGGCGTCACAGGTAGATGGGGTGGTCAAAAGGGCTTTTGGCACATTGGTCGTCACCAGTCAGCGTACAGAGTATAGAAGTTGAGAGGTCATGATGCAGTTATATAAGATGTTGGCGAGGCAGCATTTAGAGTATAATGTTATAATTCTGGGCACCATGTTATGGGAAATATGTTGTTGGTGGCTGGGTGCTGCTGCAGGCTCGTCTGAGTCCTGTGGGGACTCCCAGGATGCCTGATCCAAGCAAATCCCTGGCTGCTGCAGGGCCTCTAGCGGCGCACTCCACGGACACACTTGCTCGATGACGCACCTCCACCAGACACCACTCCACCTGCATGCACCAGAGCAGTACCTATAGTCGACCTCAGATCCCCCTAGGGTGCAAGAGGTGAGCCACAGCCCACTCACCCGCACTGAAAAACTAAACCACAAGCCTGGTCTATATGTAGAAGAAAATTGTGATTTATTCAGGAGCTATTTACTGGAGGGAGCCTATATCCTCAGAAAATCCAATTACTGTATGTGTCTCCAAAATCATTGATGCAAGTCCAGGGAGAATAAATATTTAAGAACACAAATAAGCTCAGGTGGAAGGGAAAGGAAATGCCTTCATCACCACTGAGTTCAGTATAAACAGGAAGAATACACTCTACACTTGGCCTGGTCTAAGGTCCGGAGCCAGGAAATCAGCAAGAACTGGACTGATTTAAGGTAGTATTTTGTAACACTTTAGACAAAAGCTTTCACTTTCTAAGGACGTGTGGTAACTTATAATGTTAGGATACCTAAAAACTAATTAATCAGACTAAAAAGTATGCATGTTTTTCCAGAGACTTGATTTCATCTGGTACACAAAGCATGAAGAAGAAGCAGTCAATTTAGTTTTAGGGAACAAAATTTCGCAAGTACTTGTATTCATTGGAAAAGCAAACTATTGCAGATGCCGTGAAAACTATCTGAACTGAACTTTTGCTATTGATCTATTCATTCACGACTTCAAGAAACGGAAATGACCAGGAAAGTTCTCTCAGTGAAACCTCTTCCCCAGCAATAATCTGGTAAAGTAAATTTTAAAAATTCCTGCTTCACTGGGGCGGCACGGTGGTAGAGTTGCTGCCTTATAGTGCCTGAGGCCCCGATTCGATCCTGACTACGGGTGCTGTCTGTACGGAGTTTGCACACTTCTCCCTGTGACCACGAGGGTTTTCTCCGGGTGCTCCGGTTTCCTCTCACACTCCAAAGATATACGGGTTTTGAAGGTTAATTGGCTTTTGGTAAAATTGCCCCTAGTGTGTAGGATAGAATGAGTGTTCGGGTGATCGCTGGTCGGTACGGACTCGGTGGGCCGAATGGGCTATTTTCGCGCTGTATCTCGAAGGCCTAGTCTAAAAGACTTTCCAACTAACAGAGCCAATGTCGTAGCTTGAGGCGATCAGCATTTTAAGGACTCTCTTCATCAGCAATCCACAAGTGTAATATCTGTGCTGTTGGTGGCCTTGCAAGAGATCATGGTGATTGGCATTTCATATTAATGTTTACCCATCTGCTTTTGACATTTTACAGCAGGGATCCACACCCAAATTCAGCTCCGTTTATGATCAGCAGCATTCCCTGCGGGGACAATGGCTAATGTTGCTAGAATTGTGTTAGCAGTGTGATTCCATGGGAAGCAGGGAGGATCAAGGTGGCAGGTTTCTGCAGCTTGGGAAACAGAATGCGTGACAGGAATTTCACTGTTGACGAGTCTTTGCTTCTCTAATGCAGGAGGGAAGCACAACCTGTCTATAATGGAGGCTTAGCGCACCACTGCTCCTGAGATAAATGATAGCTTGAATAAACACCAGTGTCCAACATGAAGCAAAACAGTTCAGTGTAATATCACCATTGGTCACATTTTAGTTTAGTTTCGAGTCACGGCATAGAAGCAGGTCCACCAAGTCCACACTGGCCATTGATCACCCATTCACAGTTCTGTGTTATCCCACTTTCCCTACACATTAGGGGCAATTTACAGAGGCCAATTAACCTACAAACCCGTTTATTTTTTGGGGATGTGGGAGGAAACCGGAGCGCTCAGCGGAAACCCATGCAGTCACAGGGAGAACGTGCAAACTCCGCACAGACAGTACGTGAGGTCAGGATCGATCCCCAGTCTCTGGCGCTGTGAGGCAGCAGCTCTACCCGCTGCGCCACCGTGCCTGAAAATTGATGTCTGGAAAAGGGAAGCGGTGACAAGAGTGTGGATGAATCAGTACGTTATAGCCTCAGTAGTGTTAATGTTAGCTCTATAGTCTGGTGTGTGTGGGTGTGTGCGTGTATATATATAAGTGTATATACAGTGCCCTCCATAATGTTTGGGACAAAGACCCATCATTTATTTATTTGCCTCTTGTATGCCACAATTTGAGATTTGTAATAAAAAAAAAATCACATGTGGTTAAAGGGTATTTTTATACATTTTGGTTTCACCATGTAGAAATTACAGCTGTGTTTATTCATAGTCCCCCCATTTCAGGGCACCATAATGTTTGGGACACATAGCTTCACAGGTATTTGTATTGCTCAGGTGTGTTTAATTGCCTCCTTAATGCAGGTATAAGAGAGCTCTCAGCACCTAGTCTTCCTCCAGTCTTTCCCTCACCTTTGGAAACTTTTATTACTGTTTATCAACATGAGGACCAAAATCAAACTGTTTGGAACATCATTAAGAAGAAAGAGAGCACTGGTGAGCTTACTAATCGCAAAGGGACTGGGCAGGCCAAGGAAGACCTCTACAGCTGATGACAGAATAATTCTCTCTATAATAAAGAACCAGCCCCCCCCCCCCCCCCCCCAAACACCTGTCCGACAGATCAGAAAAACTCTTCAGGAGTCAGGTGTGGATTTTTCAATGACCATTCTCCGCAGAAGACTTCATGAACAGAAATACAGAGGCTACACTGCAAGATGCAAACCACTGGTTAGCCGCAAAAATAGGATGGCCAGGTTACAGATTACAAAGAAGTACTTAAAAGTTCTGGAAAAAGGTCAGATGAGACGAGGATTAACATATCAGAGTGACGGCAAGAGTAAAGTATGGAGGAAAAAAGGAACTGCCCAAGATCCAAAGCATACCACCTCATCTGTGAAACACGGTGGTGGAGGTGTTATGGCCTGGGCATGTATGGCTGCTGAAGGTACTGGGCTCACTTACCTTCATTGATGATACAACTGCTGATGGTAGTAGCATAATGAATTCTGAAGTGTATAAACACATCCTATCTGCTCAAGTTCAAACAAATGTCTCAAATCTCATTGGCCAGCGGTTCATTCTAAAGCAAGACAATGATCCCAAACATACTGCTAAAGCAACAAAGGAGTTTTTCAAAGCTACAAAGTGGTAAATTCTTGAGTAGCCAAGTCAATAGACAATAGACAATAGACAATAGGTGCAGGAGTAGGCCATTCGGCCCTTCGAGCCAGCACCGCCACTCATGTGATCATGGCTGATCTTCCCCAATCAGTACACCATTCCTGCCTTCTCCCCATATCCCCTGACTCCACTATCTTTATGAGGCCTATCTAGCTCTCTCTTGAAAGTATCCAGAGAACCGGCCTCCACCACCCTCTGAGGCAGAAATTCCACAGACTCACAACTCTCTGTGTGAAAAAGTGTTTCTTCATCTCCGTTCTAAATGGCTACCCCTTATTCTTAAAGTGTGGCCCCTGGTTCTGGACTCCCCCAAGTCAATCACCGATCTGAACCCAATTGAGCATGCCTTATATGCTGAAGAGAAAATTTGCCCCCAAAAGAAGCATAAGCTAAAGATGGCTGCAATACAGGCCTGGCAGAGCATCACCAGAGAAGACACACCAGCAACTGGTGATGTCCATGAATCGCAGACTTCAAGCAGTCATTGCATGCAAAGGATATGCAACAAAATACTAAACATGACTACTTTCATTTACATTGCATTGCTGTGTCCCAAACATTATGGTGCCCTGAAATGGGGGGACTATGTATAAACACAGCTGTCATTTCTACATGGTGAAACCCAAATATATAAAGATACCCTTTAATAAAATCTGACCATGTGCACTTTAACCACGTGTGATTTTTTTTCTATTACAAATCTCAAATTGTGGACTACAGATGCAAATAAATAAATGTTGGGTCTTTGTCCCAAACATTATATCTTATGTACATATATACACATATATAACACACACACACATATATATACACGCACGCACACATACATACTCATAAAAAACAAAACAAACAATAACATCTCCAATCTATTTTTGACAGCCCCAAAGGAATGAAATTTGAATTCCAGACAATTGAGCAGCGCTCTAAATGACCAGGTTCCCATGATGATATATTATGAGTTGTTAAAGGTCTTCCAAACCTGTGTAGGAATGGGTAGGATGGTGAGGAGGGGGGGAGGGGGGTGGTGGTGGTGATAAAGCAAAGAAGGAGAAACTAGGGAAATCAAGATAATTTTTGGACATGTTATGTTTGGATTAAAATTTGAACCAAGCGTGTTATCTAAATAGTGACAAAATATGTTCTGAATGACAAGTGCAATTAGCTATGTGTCACTGTGATTAAAATATTTGAAGACTTCAAGAAGACATCAAATGCGTAATAAATCTTTCATCTTGGCATTGTTTACACATTATACATTGGGCGTTGGACTTTGTTGTAATATTTTACTATCTGCAACTTAAGATCATATTGAATAAATAAAAATATTTTAAGCATATATCAGCAGCAAATGATAGGGAGGCAACATCCGACTGCAAGAGTACAAATCAAAATGAATGATGATGCATAACAATAACCAATCTGTAAGATGTCTATGGATGCTATTAATAATAATAAACAACCAATCAGTTTTGTATAAACTATTTTTAACAATGTTTTTCACCACCTCGTTTAATTCCCAAAATTTATTTATTTTGCAAAATAAAGGACAAGAGGAAATAGATGAAAAGGAAAAATTAATTATATTTATGCATTATGCAATAACTTCTCCAAGAAGCACTCTAGGGTCCAAGGATAAAGTTTGATGTGAACTTGTTGTTATTATGGAAGGGCACAAACAGCAGCTAATTTTCCAACATCCCAGAGCATTTTGGTAACATAACAGGAGAAAGGAGGATTAAGAAGGACATGAGGAAGTTCCCCAATTTCCTGTAGTTAGTACATAGGATATTGATAGTACTGCACAGAAACAGACTCTTTGGCCCATGGCATCTATGTTCAGTTCAGTTCAGTTCAGTTGAATTTGTCATATGTAGGTTAACCCAGGGTCAACGGTACAATGACATGTGTTTGACAAGACAACGGGTCACCTCAGCAATGATATCACAAGGATAAAATTAAGGTAAAAAAAAGATAAGATAAAAGTGACATTGGTAGGCAAAAGACAATAATAAATAAAATAATCAACATATATGATGTGTTTATGAGTTCAGAAGCCTGATGGCATGATGATAAAAGCTGTTCTTAAGTCTGGTGGTACATGCAGCCATGCTCCTGTATCGTCTGCCTGACGGTAACAAGGGAACAGTCTGTGTGCTGGGTGGCTGTGGTCCTTGATGATGCTGTATGCCTTCCGCAGGCAGCGCTGGTGGAAAATGTCCTGAATGGCCAGGAGACAGTTGCCAGTGATGTGCTGTGCCGCCTTCACCACTCTGTGTAGTGATGTGCGGCCGTGGGCAGAACAGTTCCCGTACCAGACTGGGATGCAGCCGTCAGTTGAACACAATGTCATGTTAGACTCATCTCCTCCGCCTGCACATGATCTATGCCCCTTCATTCCCTGCATATCCATGTGCCTATCTAAAAGCCTCTTGAATGCCACTATTTTATATGCCTCCACCACCATCCCAGATAGCACGTAACAGACACCCACCAATCTAACCGCCCTTCACATCTTGAAACTTTCCCCCTCTCACCTTAAAGCCATTGCTGTCTAGTTCTTGCCGTTTCCACCCTGGCAACATTTATATCCAACGATGCGGGATGCCTCATCTAAAAGACAATGGGAACGTTTGTCCTTCAGTTTCAGTGGAGCAATGTGCAAAAGATTCCACTCCTGATCAGTGAATATCTCCACCAAATGATTGTAGAATCCGGAAGCTGTTTGTGCATCAGATGCCACCACAATTCATCTAACTGCCACTGTTTTAGATCTGAATGTCCAGAAAAGACATGATGTATTCAAGAGAGAGTTAGATATAGGTCTCCGGGCTAACGGAATCAAGGGATATGGTGAGAAAACAGGAAAGGGGTACTGATTTTGGATGATCAGCCATGATCATATTGAATGGCGGTGCTGGCTCGAAGGGCCGAATGGCCTACTCCTGCACCTATTTTTTAAGTTTCTAAAAGCAAAGTTAACCTCCCAATTTTCCATCAGTTCCTTTATTTTACTTGATTACTCGGCAGGTCAGGCAGCATCTGGGTGCAAGGGTGCACACAGGTAACCTGGTTACTGTTCTCCTTGGGGCTGATCAGCCTGGACTGAAGTAGCACTTACTCTTGTATTCCCTCCCTAACAAGAAAATGACTCTGATTACTCCTTCAGCTTTCCAAAATTAAAACTTGCCCTCTGACCACACAGTCTATTTAATCTTCAACCACGTAGACTACTTGGTCAAGAAGAACCTCTTCCAACTATTACATTTCATTAACTCTAATATGACTTTAAATTTTCTACAATATGTTGTATTCATTCACAGGACACAGGCAATGAAAACAGTACATTTCCTTTGGAGAGTGCCCTAAAACAGAAGACTTTCTGCGACATGATTAACCATGCCTATTACTACAGATCAAGGCACTCTGTCTTTATTTTTTATGCTGTCTTTATTTTTATGTCATCTTTACCAGATCCAGCTAACTTCTGTATTAAGTGTGTACACCTTTAGCAGGGCACCAATCTTGTGACCAATCCTCGTAAAGCCGGCATTGTACTTTATTGCACTTTACTGCACTTTATTGATGGCTTATTGCACTATTAAGGGCCTGTCCCACGGGCATGCGACTCCATGCGGCAAGCGTGACCTAACCGCAAGCGGGGGCCGTGCGGGTGCCGTGCGGAGGTCGCGGAACCGGTCCCACTTCGATCACGGGAGCCACATGGAGTTGTGCGGAGCTGGTCCCGACTTCGCGCGGGGCTCCGAAAAACTGACACTGTTCAAAAATTCCGTGCGGCAACGGCCTGCCGCCCCGCAGCCGCATCGAGGCCGTTCGCAGCCGCATCGACGGCCGTGCGCACCGCCTTGACGCCGGATGCAGCCGCATCGACGGCCGTGCGCACAGTCTTGACGGCACTCGACCTCCGCGCGGCCCCCGCTTCCGATTTGGTAGCGCTTGCCGCATGCAGCCGCATGCTGGTGGGACCGGCCCTGTACGGGGACCACTCGATCTCCGCTTGGCCCCCGCGCGGCCCCCGCGCGGGCCCCCGCGTGGCCCCCGCTAGCGGTTAGGTCGCGCTTGCCGCATGGAGTCGCATGCCCGTGGGACAGGCCCTTTACGCTGCTCGGACCTGAGTACAAATTTCGTTCATGATTCATGTGGAAGCATGTTTTTATCAAATGACAATGAATGAACCTTGAATTGTACTTTGTAGTGTAGAGGAAACTCTTGCAGAAATCAATGTGACTTGCTAAATTAGGCCTGTGCATGCTGGAGAATAGAAGAGTGAGGGGGGACCTCATTGAAACATACAGAATAGTGAAAGGCCCGGATAGAGTGGATGAGGAGAGGATGTTTCCATTAGTGGGAGAGTCTAGGACGAGAAGTCATAGCCTCAGAATTAAAGGACGTTCTTTTAGGAAGGAGTTGGGGAGACATTTATTTGGTCAGAAGATGGTGAACCTGTAGAATTCTTTGCCACAGAGGGCTGTGGAGGCCGTTAGTGGATATTTTTAAGGCAGAGATAGATAGATTCTTGATTAGTACAGGTGTCAGAGGTTATGGGAAGAAGGCAAGAAAATAGGGTTGTGGGAGAGATAGATCAGCCATCATTGAATGGCGGAGTAGACTTGATGGGCCAAATGGCCTAATTCTACTCCTATTCCTCATGACTTTGTGACCTTATGACCCAGATAATGGGGTAACGTGGCGTGTGCCTACTCTAAAGTTATCAGTGGCCTTGTTGATGAAGGAAATGGAGAAGGGGAGAGAGCTGCTCTGTCAACCAAGTAGTGTGAAGCCTTTCAGCCAAAGGCAGTGGGGACTAGAGAGCTGTGACAGGAGTGGAAATCGAGAAGGCCGGATACAACGCCCAAAGACATTCAATGACACTTCAAATACATCACTTCTTATTAATTTTGAGTTTGAGCAGCATTGGCATCCATCTGACAAAGTGGCAGAGATCCAACCTTTAGCAACCACTCCACAGTGCTATTAGTAAGGGAGTTCCAGGATTTCAAGCCAGCAGTCTTTAAGTGCCACAGCTCACTAGCTGTACCATTAGCTTGCCCAATGCATTACACCCAAATAATTCACCTCGTCACAACCTCTGCCCACCACAGCAAATGCCGAACATTCACAGGTTAACCTCATCCTCACACACTTAGTGGGTGCTGTTATTCTCACGGCCACATCCTTGAGCTTGCAGACAGCGTAACACCCACACTGGGGAACAGCCTGAGACAAATAACTCTCTTGTAGGACAGGGTGTCTCCCAGTGGGATTAGACATTGCTGAAATTAGACATGCCCCGCATGGAGGAAGCAATGCTGCCTAGCAGTGGGGCACCCACGTCTGACAGAGACATTCAGCAGAGCTAAAGCAGGAGAAAATGACAATACAGACCCACATTTCTATTTGGAGCATGGAGGCAGATAGAGTATGTTGCAGTGGAACATACTCTATCCGGTTAATTGTCTAGCAACATTGAATACATGATCCAACCAACACAGCCATGACGCTTGGCTACACAACCTCATGCAAACAGGACGAGATCTCCTGGGTTAGGTTTGAGGCAAGTATATACGCTGATAAAAGGTTGGGATTCTATCAAGTAGTCCAGGGGCATGACAGGAGCATGACTCGCATGTGCCCTCTGTTCTTTATCTGTATTTGGCATGTCATGCTCATATAGATTGATAGTATGTTTAAGCCTGGAAAAAAAATGCAGTTGCTAGAAATCTGAAATATACCATGGTGGCCCAGCAGTAGATTTGCTGCCGTATAGCGCCAGAGACCCAGGTTCGATCCTGACTATGGGTGCTTGTCTCGATGGAGTTTGTATATTCTCCCCATGACCTCCGTGGGTTTTCTCCGGGTGCTCCGGTTTCCTCCCACACTCCAAAGACGTACAGGTTTGCAGGTTCATTGGCTTGGTGTAATTGTGAATTGCCCCTAGTGTGTGTAGGATAGTGTAAGTGTGTGGGGATCGCTGGTCGGCACGGACTCGGTGGGCCAAAGGGCCTGTTTCCGCGCTATATCTCAAAACTAAACTAAAACCAGAAAATGCTGGCAGTGCTCAGCAGCTCAGGCAGTATCTGTGGGAAGAGAAACAAGAGTTAATGATTCAGGATGAAGACCTTTCTTCAGAACTGGGAGGGAGAGAAAACAAACTGGTTTTGACAGCCCCCAATAACCAAGGAACTGATTACAGCTGCTTCTACCACAATGGTGGCATCATCCTAACAGAGTTATTTCCTCCTCCACCCTCTCTGATACTTAAAACAAACTTGTTTTCTCTCATTCCCAGTTCTAACAAATGGTCTTCACTCGAAATGTAAACTCAGTTTCTCTTCCTCCTCGGTTCGCAATATCCAACCTGATCTCCCGGTGGCTCAGCACTTCAACTCCCACTCCCATTCCGAATCCAACCTTTCTGCCCTGGGCCTCCTCCATGGCCAGATTGAGAACCACCGCAAATTGGAGGAACAGCACCTCATATTTCACTTGGGCAGTTTGCACCCCAGCGGTATGAACATTGACCTCTGATTTCAGGTAGTCCCTACTTTCTCAGTTCTCCCTCAGCCCACTGGCTCCACCTCTTCCTTTCTTCTTCCTGCCCCATCCTCACATCAATCTGAAGAAGGGTTTTGACCCGAAACGTTGCCTATTTCCTTCGGTCCTTAGATGCTGCCTCACCCGCTGAGTTTCTCCAGCATTTTGTCGACCTTCTCTTCTCCCTGATGCTATTTAATCATTTGCGTGTCTCCTAGGTTATCTGTTTTTATTACATGTTTGAGACGATCAGCAATGAATACAAATTGTAAGTGTTCAGGCCAGGGGTGAGATTAGATTGGCTTTAGTTTAGATTAGAGATACAGTGAGGAAACAGGCCCTTCGGCCCACCCAGTCCATGCCAACCAGCGATCACTAGTTATATCCTACAGACTAGGGACAATTTACAGTGGTCAATTAACCTACATACCTGCACGTCTTTGGAATGTGGGAGGAAACGGGAGCATCCAGAGGCAACCCACACGGGCACAGGGAGAACATACACACAGCACCCATAGTCAGGTTCAAACTCCCATCTCTGGCGCTGTCAAAAAGCAACTCTATTGCTATGCCATTCTGAATTGGGTATAATTTTGTACTCAAGTAGATTTCACCTGCAAATGGAGAATTTAAATTCAATTAAACTAGATTATTGTTACAAATAAACTAGCTGGGTTACTGATGTTCTTCAGAGACAAATGTCTGCCATTCTTACCCATTTGATCTACATATGGTTCCAGACCCAGAATGTAGTTGAATTTTAAACGGCCTTTCTTGCCATTTTGACCCTTTCATTTCATTTGACCCATTTGTACACCAAATGGCGCGATTGTAATCATGTATTGTCTTTCCGCTGGCTGGATGGCACACAACAAAAGCTTTTCACTGTACCTCGGTGACAATGAAGTAAACTAAATTGAACTTCTGTTCCTGCATTCATTGTAAATGGACAATATATGTTTTCATTGACGGACATAGAAACATAGAAACATAGAAACATAGAAAATAGGTGCAGGAGTAGGCCATTCAGCCCTTCGAGCCTGCACCGCCATTCGATATGATCATGGCTTATCATCCAACTCAGTATTTAGTACCTGCTTTCTCTCCATACCCCCTGATCGCTTTAGCCACAAGGGCCACATCTAACTCCCTCTTAAATATAGCCAATGAACTGGCCTCAACTACCTTCTGTGGCAGAGAATTCCAGAGATTCACCACTCTCTGTGTGAAAAATGTTTTCCTCATCTCGGTCCTAAAAGATTTCCCCCTTATCCTTAAACTGTGACCCCTTGTTCTGGACTTCCCCAACATCGGGAACAATCTTCCTGCATCTAGCCTGTCCAACCCCTTAAGAATTTTGTACGTTTCTATAAAATCCCCCCTCAATCTTCTAAATTCTAGTGAGTACAAACCAAGTCTATCCAGTCTTTCTTCATATGAAAGTCCTGACATCCCAGGAATTAGTCTGGTGAACCTTCTCTGCACTCCCTCTATGGCAAGAATGTCTTTCCTCAGATTAGGAGACCAAAACTGTACGTAATACTCCAGGTGTGGTCTCACCAAGACCCTGTACAACTGCAGTAGAACCTCCCTGCTCCTATACTCAAATCCTTTTGCTATGAATGCTAACATACCATTCACCTTCTTCACTGCCTGCTGCACCTGCATGCCTACTTTTAATGACTGGTATACCATGACACCCAGGTCTCGTTGCATCTCCCCTTTTCCTAATCGGCCACCATTCAGATAATAGTCTACTTTCCTGTTTTTGCCACCAAAGTGGATAACCTCACATTTATCCACATTATACTGCATCTGCCATGCATTTGCCCACTCACCCAGCCTATCCAAGTCACCTTGCAACCTCCGAGCATCCTCCTCACAGCTAACACTGCCCCCCAGCTTCGTGTCATCTGCAAACTTGGAGATGTTGCATTCAATTCCCTCGTCCAAATCATTAATATATATCGTAAATAGCTGGGGTCCCAGCACTGAGCCTTGCGATACCCCACTAGTCACTGCCTGCCATTGTGAAAAGGACCCGTTTACTCCTACTCTTTGCTTCCTGTCTGCCAGCCAGTTCTCTATCCACATCAATACTGAACCCCCAATACCGTGTGCTTTAAGTTTTTATACTAATCTCTTATGTGGGACCTTGTCGAAAGCCTTCTGAAAGTCCAGATATAACACATCCACTGGTTCTCCCTTATCCACTCTACTAGTTACATCCTTGAAAAATTATATAAGATTCGTCAGACATGATTTACCTTTAATAAATCCATGCTGAATTTGTCCAATGATTTCACCACTTTCCAAATGTGCTGCTATCCCATCTTTAATAACTGATTCTAGCAGTTTCCCCACTACCGACGTTAGACTAACTGGTCTGTAATTCCCCGTTTTCTCTCTCCCTCCCTTTTTAAAAAGTGGGGTTACATTAGCTACCCTCCAATCCTCAGGAACTACTCCAGAATCTAAAGAGTTTTGAAAAATTATCACTAATG
Organism: Malacoraja senta; assembly: GCA_038087875.1. Classification (NCBI taxonomy): domain Eukaryota; kingdom Metazoa; phylum Chordata; class Chondrichthyes; order Rajiformes; family Rajidae; genus Malacoraja; species Malacoraja senta. The sequence goes on from CM075980.1 coordinate 46,665,370, forward strand.
CATCCACTATTTCTGGGGCTACTTCCTTAAGTACTCTGGGATGCAGCCTATCTGGCCCTGGGGATTTATCGGCCTTTAATCCATTCAATTTACCTAACACCACTTCCCGGCTAACCTGGATTTCACTCAGTTCCTCCATCTCATTTGACCCCCGGTCCCCTGCTATTTCCGGCAGATTATTTATGTCTTCCCTAGTGAAGACAGAACCAAAGTAGTTATTCAATTGGTCTGCCATGTCCTTGTTCCCCATGATCAATTCACCTGTTTCTGACTGCAAGGGACCTATATTTGTTTTAACTAATCTTTTTCTCTTCACATATCTATAAAAGCTTTTGCAGTCAGTTTTGATGTTCCCTGACAGTTTCCTTTCATAATCTATTTTCCCTTTCCTAATTAAGCCCTTTGTCCTCCTCTGCTGGACTCTGACTTTCTCCCTGTCCTCTGATAGGCTGCTTTTTCTGGCTAATTTGTACGCTTCATCTTTTGTTTTGATACTATCCGTGATTTCCCTTGTTATCCATGGATGCACTACCTTCCCTAATTTATTTTTTTGCCAAACTGAGATGAACAATTGTTGTAGTTCATCCATGCAGTCTTTAAATGCCTTCCATTGTATATCTACCGTCAACCCATTAAGAATCAATTGCCAGTCTATCTTGGCCAATTCACTTCTCATACCCTCAAAATTACCTTTCTTTAAGTTCAGGACCCTTGTTTCTGAATTAACAATGTCACTCTCCATCCTAATGAAGAACTCAACCATATTATGGTCACTCTTGCCCAAGGGGCCACGCACAACAAGACTGCTAACTAACCCTTCCTCATTACTCAATACCCAATCTAGAATAGCCTGCTCTCTCGTTGGTTCCTCTACATGTTGGTTTAGAAAACTATCCCGCATACATTCCAAGAAATCCTCTTCCTCAGCACCCCTGCCAATTTGATTCACCCAATCTATATGTAGATTGAAGTCACCCATTATAACTGTTTTACCTTTGTTGCATGCATTTCTAATTTCCTGTTTGATGCCATCCCCAACTCCACTACTACTGTTAGGTGGCCTGTACACAACTCCCACTAGCGTTTTCTGCCATCTCGACCTGAAACGTCACCTATTCCTTTTCTCCAGAGGTGCTCGCTGACCCCATTGAGTTGGGGTCCAGCTTTTTGTGTCTATCTTCAGTTTAAACCAGCATCTGCAGTTCCTTCCTACACATTTATGGCTCCGACAGAGGGTTCCATGCAGTAACTAGTTGAGAGGAACCATATTTACAATTAGTCTTGCGAACATGTTGGTTTGAAGTTAACCCATATTAAAGGAAGTGGAAGCAAACTTGCTTTCATTACGGAAAAGAAGAAGGCGGGTAAGCAAAAACCAAATGATGTGCGGCAATATGGTGTGAGAATAAGTATGTCGGCCCACCTGGATTGTGAGCATTAAACTGGAGGAGGTCGCAGGCTTGAAAAGGGATAACAATTTAAACCTGAAACAGACTTTCATACAAAAGTTATTGCTGCAGTTTGGCACTTTGTTTAACTCATTTAAAAAATAATTAGGTGGATGGCAGTTTTGTGAGTGATTGTTACTTAAATAGTTCACTAGAGAACAGAATATCCTTGGTGGCAATGAGCCATTCGAGATTATTCTCTTGGAGACTTCCCTCTGGCTGGATGCCTTCTCCCTTGGGACATTAACTGGCTTGTAAACCTAATGAGAGAAAGGAAAAGTTTCTAATGGCTGCAAGTGCTTTTTAGATTGTTCTGTATGTTGTTTTATGCATCAAAACTGCTTTGATACCCATCAATAACTTGTGCACAGAGTATTCATGTGCAACGGGTGTATACAAAGATGCTTCTTGCTTGTAGATGAAACCAGTTCTGGAATGATGTCAAGAGGAAATTGGAAGTGTTCTGATGGTTGACACATCATGACAGCCCTTGCCTCCGCATACAACTGCAAGAAGGATGTGGTTTTCTGGTGGTGAATAGGTAGCACAGTGGAATTACATGAGCCATCTGTGGAGAAGGTGAGTCAGCTGTGAGCTGGCAGTGTCCGACTTCAGTTTAAGTAGCAAATTGCTTGTAAAAAATGTGAGTTTTGCCAGAGTCAAGGTTGATGGAGATGAACAAATGTCATTTTATATTAAAGTGCGTTTGTAATATAGAAAAAGCCATTGTTAGTTTAGTTTAGTTCAGTTTAGTTTAGAGATACAGCACGGAAACAGACCCTTCAGCTGTCCTGTACACACCAGGGACAATTTACATTTATACCAAGCCAATTGACCTCTTTAGAGTGTGGGAGGAAACCGAAGATGTCAGAGAAAACCCATGTGGTCACGGGAAGGACGTACAAACTCCGTACAGACAAGCACCCATAGTCGGGATCGAACCCGTGTCTCTGGCGCGGTAAGGCAGCAATTCTTCCATTGTGGAACCATTACTTTACTATCGTCACATATAAAGAGCTCCTGCTAAGAGCCAAGCGTGTCTTATGCTGTAACATGAGCCATGCTATTGCAAATGTAGCATAAACTAAGTTGAACATTTTGGAAGTTAAAGTCCAGTTTCTTCATGAGAAGAGCCAGTGTTATATGTGAGGGTGGGACAAAGTGTTTTTAGTTCCAGTATTAATCGTACAACCAGCCTGCATTACTCAGATGTGTTGTTACAACCCACACATTACTGAACTTCTGTGTGTGCCTTGGCTACGTACCAACGTGGCCTGATATAACCCGGGCTGCGGTTTCCTGACAAAAATGTTCAATAACCCTTTATTAGCAAAACTTCATTCAATTTTGCAACTTGTGATACATGGGAGGTTTGCAGTGCATCAATCATTGGGTGTGAGCTGTGGAAAAGGAATGGCACTCTCGTGCATGAGTCAGGAGTCTGTTCCTATTTCCGCTGAGGAGAACTGAGCAATCCCTCCAGTTCCATTTGTTCAGTTTAGTTTATTGTCACGTGTACCGAGGTACAGTGAAAAGCTTTTGTTGCGTGCCATCCAGTCAGCAGAAAGACAATACATGATTACCATCAACCCATTTACAGTGTATAGATACATGATAAGGGAACAACATTTAGTGCAAGGTAAAGCCAGCAAAGTCAGATCTAGGATAGTCCAAGGGTCACCAAAGAGGTAGATGGTAGTTCAGCACTGCACTCTGGTTGTGGTAGGATGATACAGTTGCCTGATCACAGCTGGGAAGAAACTGTCCCTGAATCTGGAGGTGTGCATTTTCACACTTCTATCCCTTTTGACTGATGAGAGAGGGGAGAAGAGGGAATGGCCAGGGTGCGACTCATCCTTGATTATGCTGCTGGCCTTGCTGAGGCAGCGTGAAGTTTCAATGGAGTCAATAGAAGAGATACACAAAACGCTGGAGTAACTCAACAGGACAGGCAGCATCTCTGGAGAGAAGGAATGGGTGACGTTTCGGGTCGAGACCGTTCTTCAATAGAAGGGAGGTTGGTTGGTGTGATGGTCTGGGCTGCATCCATAATTCACTGCAATTTCTTCCGGTCTTGGATGGAGGTGTTCCCAAACCAAGCGGTGGTGCATCCTGGTAAAATGCTCTCCATGGCGCATCTGTTGAAGTTGGTGAGAGTTGTGGGGAAAGCCACATGGTGCTTTCTTTTGGACGAGACTTTTATTCAAGACTGCATCTGAAATATTTCTACAAGATCTCAAGACACATAGCAGAAAAAGGGAATAAAGAGATTTCCTCACAACCTTACCAATACTTGACTCCGAATCTGAACGAGTCTGAAGAAAGGCCTCGACCCGAAACGTCACCCTTTCCTTCTCTCCACCGATGCAGCCTGTCCCGCTGAGTTACTCCAGCATTTTGTGCCTATCTTCAGTGTAAACCAACATCTGCAGTTCCTCCCACCACACATGACCCTGAATCAATATTTTTTAATAATTGACAAGACGCTGCCATATTACGGAAACTTGCAATGTGCAAAGGGGCTTCTGTGATTCCAATATATTTTTTAAAAGGCTCCACTCCACATGAAATTCATTAACTGCAAAGTGAGTTTGAAGATTTATAAAAGGACGAGGAGCATATCATATGTGCAATTATGTATTTCTTATCTGAAATGTTAAAAGTGTAATCCTTGCAGCAACACATCAATTCTTACCTAATCCTGCAGTAAATTCTAAAACGCGAAGTGAAAAGATGAGTAAATTTGTAAATTAACTTGCCTTTTCTGCTGCAGTGAATCTACGGCAACATGCAAATCACCTGCTACTGTTTCTATAGTCTGCTCCCCCTGCACAGGTAAAGGTGTGCTTGGAAGGTGAGGGAATGGTTACTTGTCTGTCATTACATTTGTGTGTTTGCTTCATGGTGCTATGTGGCTTGTTATGTCCGGCATCCTTGGATGGAGGTGGAAGAGGAAACCAGACCCTCATTCAACCCTGCTTAGCCCGAGTTCCATTGTCCCATCAATACACTTATCATGAGAGTCACCATTCCTGAATGGTCTAATTCCATTCTATCCTAATGAAATGAAGCACAGTCCACCATTCTGTGGCCTGGCAAATACTTTGCAAGATTCTAATTAATCATATCTTCAGTCACCTAAATGTAGACATACACAAACTCTGTACAGATAGCACCCACAATCAGGATTGAACCCGGCTCTCTGTCGCTGTGAGGCAGCAACTCTACCACTGCGCCACCTCAATAAGATTTTGTTTGGAAAGTCATCTTGCTGTGTTGTGGCCATTACCCTCTCACTGGGCGAATAGATAAAGATTTTCAAAATTAGACTTTGGATTGTAGACTTTTACTTGAGACTTTAGCCAATACAACAGAAACAGGCTCTTCTGCCCACCGAGCCTGCGCCAATCAGCGACCACCCCATACACTCACACTATCCTAAACACTAGGGACAATTTACAAATTTACCAAAGCCAATCAACCTACAAACCTGTACGTCTTTGGAGTGCGGGAGGAAACCGGAGCAACCGGAAAAAATCTGTGTAGTCTCAGATAGAACGTACAAACGCCGTACAGACTGCACCCACAGTCAGGATCAAACCCGGGTCTCTGACGCTGTATGGCAGCAACTCTACCGTTGCACCACTGTGCCACCCGAAAAGGATATTTTTTGGAAAGTCATCTTGCCGTGCTGTGGCCAATGCCCTTCTTAGATTTATAGAGTTAAACTGTATGGAAATAGGCCCTTCAGCCCAATTCATCCAAGCCAACAGGGATGCCAACCTATACTAATCTCATTTGCCTATATTTGGCACATTTCCTCCTAACACTTTCCCATGTAGCTGTCCAAATGAATTTTAAACATTGTAATTGTACCTTCTCAACCATCTCCTCTGGCAGCTCGTTCCATGTAATCACCCATTTGAGCGGAAAAACTCAAATACCCTTTAAATCCAAGATGGCATGGCCGGGTCCAGTCGCCGTTGTGGTAGCTCTGCGGAGATTGTGCATTTTTCGAACTATTAAGTTTATTTTAAATATATTTCTTACTACTAACAAATCAGCACTAACACTGTACGACTGTAAAACACTCTTAAATTTAAACTTTGGCGTAACCCGAGGCTTTTTAGACACTTTAGGCACCAATCCAGCGTGGCCGGCAGAGATCGCCGCGGCAACAACAATGGGAGCGCGGCTCCGGGAAAAAGTGGGAAAAAACATCGAGTTAAACAGGGGGGGGGGGGGGGGGGGGATTTGGAATAGGCTGAGAGCCCAAGCCTTCCGTCCACCTCTGCCCAGCATTCTTCTGGCTAACGTCCAGTCCCTGGAAAACAAGATGAATGACGTCAGGGCGAGGATTAGATTCCAGTGGGACACAAGAGACTGCAACATCTTCTGTCTGGCCGAGACATGGCTGACCCCGCTGGTGCTGGATCAGGTAATCTGCACAACCGAGTCCTTCTCTGTTTTCCGTGCGGACAGAACGGAAGAATCCGGGAAATCCAAGGGCGGAGGAGTTTGCTTCATGACCAAGAATAACTGGTGCAACCCTAGGAATATTAAAGGTACACAAAAATGCTGGAGAAACTCAGCAGGTGCAGCAGCATCTATGGAGCGAAGGAAATAGGCAACGTTTCGGAAATAGGAAACCCTTCTTCAGACTGATGGGGGGTGGGGAGAAGAAAGGAAAAAGGCGGAGGAGGAGCCCGAGGGCTGAGGGATGGGAGGAGGCAGCCCGAGGGCTGAGGAAGGGGAGAAGACAGCAAGGGCTAACAAAATTGGGAGAATTCAATGTTCATGCCCCTAGGATGCAGACTCCCCAAGCGGAATATGAGGTGCTGTTCCTCCAATTTCTGGTGTTGCTCGCTCTGGCCATGGAGGAGACCCAGGACAGAGAGGTCGGATATGGAATGGGAGGGGGAGTTGAAGTGCTGAGCCACCGGGAGGTCAGGAATATTAAGATGCTTTCTCGTACCTGCTCGCCAGACCTGGAGCATCTGACGATCTCATGACGATCTCATGCCGTCCATTCTACCTTCCCCGGGAGTTCAGCTCAGTGATGGTCACAGCTGTCTACATTCCACCGCATGCGGACACCGGCGTGGCACTATCGGCCCTACACGATGTGTTATGTCGGCATCAGAACAAGAATCCTGACGCGACTGTGGTGGTGGCTGGGGATTTTAATAAGGCAAATCTCAAAAAGGTTATGCCTAACTTCTGCCAACACATCACGTGTGTCACCAGGGGGGGGAAAGAACTTTGGATCCTGCTACACGCCGTTCCGGAAAGGATACCAGGCCGATTCACTCCCTCCTTTTGGAAAATCTGACCACGCTGCCATTTTCCTGCTGCCGGAGTATAAACAACGGATAGTAAGGGAAGCGGCAGTGACGAGGGACGTAAAGCGGTGGTGCGACCAGTCAGAGGCCATGCTGCAAGATGCACTGAGCGATGTCGACTGGAATATGCATGTTCCATGCAAGTTCCAGAGATGTCAGTGAGTTTGCGGAAGAGGTCACAATAGAATTGAGGGTTGATGCTAACCCTCAAGATGAAAGGGTTAGCACTTTCCTAACCAAAAACCCTGGGTTGTCGGGTCCATTCACGTTGCCTTGAATGCTCATACCGCTGCTTGCAACTCCGGCCTAGCAACCGGCAATATGAATGACTACAAGGCTGAGTCCTACAAACTGCGAAGGGCGGTGAAGGACGCAAAAAGGAGGTACAGGGACAGGTTGGAGTCGCAGATGGAGCAGTGGACACCAGATGCCTTTGGCAGGGGCTACAGACTATAACTAACTACTGGAGCAGCCCCCCTCAACCGGGAGTGCCGGCACCTCCTTAGCTAATGACCTGAACTCTTTCTACGCACGATTTGAGGTGGGCAACATTACCCCTAGCTCGCCGGCTAACAACAACATCGTCAGCGTGCTGGCTAGCGAGGCTGGAGTGAGGCACACTGCTGGGGATGTGTACACATTATTGGTGTTCGAGCATGACGTGAGGAGGGCTCTGACACATGTGAACACGAGGAAAGCTGTAGGCCCAGATGGTAGATCCAGAGGAGTACGAAAGTCTTGTGCTAATCAGCTAGCTCCAGTGTTCACCACAATATTCAACGTCTCCCTGGCCAAGTCCGTGGTCCCTGCCTGCTTCAAGAGATCCACCATTGTACCAGTTGCCAAAGAATGCCTCTGCAGCTTGCTTGAATGGCTACCATCCGGTGGCCCTCACCTCGGTGGTCATGAAATGCTTCGAGAGGCTGATCAAGAACTACATCTGCGCCTTCCTCCCTCGCAACATGGACCCGCTGCAGTTCGCATACCGTCCGAACAGATCCACGGATGATGCAGTCTCCCAGGTTCTGCACACCACTCTCTCTCACCTTGACAGCCAGAAGGGGGGCTATGTGAGGATGCTGTTCATTGACCAGTTCAGCTTTCAATACCATAGTCCCCACCAGACTTGCTGAGAAGCTGCTGGAACTGGGACTGGACACTCCCCTCTGTGCCTTGGTCCTGGACTTTCTCACCGCCAGGCCCCAGTGGTCAAGATGGGGAGACATACCTCCAACCCCCTCACCCTGAACACAGGATCCCCCCAGGGTTATGTCCTCAGCCCCTACTGTACTCCCTGTACACACATGACTGTGTGGCCAGGTTCAGCTCCAACTCCATCATCAAGTTTGCTGATGACACTGTGGTGGTGGGCCTGATCTCCGATAACGATGGGAAGGCCTATCGGGAGGAGGTGGCTGACCTGGCACTCTGGTGTCAGGATAACAGCCTCCTCTTGAATGTCACTAAAACTAAGGAGCTGATCGTGGGCTTTAGAAGGGCAATACAACCAAGGACGTACACACCACTGGGGATTAATGGGAATACTGTGGATAGGGTGAGCAGCTTTAAATACCTGGGAGTCCACATCACAGAGGATCTGACATGGACATCACACGCTGCAGCACTGGTGAGTAAGGCAAGGCAGCGCCTTTACCACCTCAGGTAGTTGAGGAAATTCAGAGACTCTCTGAGGATCCTTCAGTGCTTCTACTCTGGGGCTGTAGAAAGCATCTTGTCCGGAAGCATCTCGATCTGGTTTGGGAACAGCTCTGCCCAGAACAGGAAGGCTCTGCAGAGAATAGTGCGTTCGACCGAACGTACCATGGGAACTACACTCGCCCCCCTGCAGGACCTATACACCAGGAGGTTCCGATCCAGAGCCAGCAAGATCATGAAGGACCCCGACCACCCCAGCAGCAGACTGTTCCAGCTGCTACGGTCAGGCAAGCGCCTCCCCTGTCACGCTGCAAAAACAGAGAGGATGAGACGGAGTTTCTTCCCACAGGCCGTCAGGATTGTAAACTCGGATCTCACCAGGGAGTAATTACTGTTGTGCCTTTTTTTAAAATGTAAATACTGGTTCTGTTCTGTTCTGATGTTCTGTTGTTTTGCACAACCCCGCAGGCATTGCCACTTTCATTTCACTGTACATCTTGTATGTACATGCAACAAATAAAGTTGACTTGACTTGACTTAAATATTTCCTATCTACCTTAAACCTATGCCCATTAGTTTTATATCTCACTACCCTGGGAAAAAGATTTTCTATCTATCCTATCTATATCCCTCATAATTTCATAAACCTTAATATTACCCTTCAGACTCCTCCACTCCATAGAAAACAGTCTCAGCCTATATAATCTTTCCTTGCAACTCAAATACATTTCTATGATTCTTTTCTAGCTTAAATACATTCCTTCAGTGTGGTAACTGGAACTGTGCACAATGCATTGAATGTGGCCTAACGAATGATTTGACCAGCTATAACAGGACTTCCCAACTCCTCTACTCAAAACCCCAACCAATGACTGCAAACATATCATACGGATCCGTGCTGAGTTCTTTCACTACTCTGTCTATCTGTGTTGCCACTTTTAGGGAACAATGTACCTGTAGCCCAAGGTTTCACTGTTCAATAATACTCGCCGCAGTCCTGTGTACGTCCTTTCCTGGTTTAACTTCCCAAAATGCATCACATTGCACTTCTCCGGATTAGATTCCACAGCCATTCCCGTTCCCACTTTCCCAATTGATCTAGATCCTGTTGTAATCATATAGTTCAGTCCAGTTTAGATTATTGTCAGTGAAAAGCTTTGCACGTTGCGTGCTATCCTTGACATATGATATGTCCATGACACATATCCTATACAACCTTCTTCAGTGTCCACGATACCAACAATTTTGATGCCTTCTGCAGTCGTTCTGATCATGCCACCTAGATTCTCTTCTAAATCATTAATGTGTGACGAAGCAAAGAATTTGGAATTGATCTCTGATCCACTGGTTACGTATGTTTAATCTAGAACGCACCCCTCCACTACCATCCGCTGCCTCCTACCAGCAAGCCAATTTTGTATCCAGTTTGCTATCTCACCCTGAATCTCATGTACTCCCACCTTCTGGACCAGCCTACCAAGAGGAACCCTGTCGAAGGCCTTACTGAAGTTCATCTAAACAACAATCACTGCCTCTTAAATCGTTTCGGTCGCCTGATTCCCTTGCCCTCATCCTTGGCCTGATAATAGAAAGGTCTGGTGAGCTATCTGTCCTGAAGCTGAGTTTTAAATCATACATTCATACCACAGTCATCAGCATCTCACCCCAGTGTTCAACCCTGCTTTTCTCACTTTCAGAATCGATTGCGCCAAACTCCTCCTTATCATCTCCCAAGTTCCTCCCTTTACAAATTGCAACTTGTCCAAAATTCCTTTGCAGGCACAATAACCAGCCAAATAACAAGTTGCCCTTATTTGCCTCTCCACTGCCCAATTTAGTCAATTAACACAAACATCGCAAATGGTGATTCAGGTTCAGGCAAGAAAAGTTTTTGCAGCTGATATCATTTCCTCATGAGCGCTGAAAGTGTCAAACACAGTCAGTCTAGAGAAGGTGTGAATCCAACATATCTTCTGGGAACTGTTGTGTATCTGTCCAAGTATTCCCCTGAGGATGACGTGCATGAAAGAGTGTTTATGCTGATACATTGCTGTACGTGAAAGTGCTGTCAGTTAAGAGCTGGCTGAAGAAGTGCTCTCGACCCGAAACGTCACCCATTCCTTCTACCCAGAGATGCCGCCTGTCCTGCTGAGTTACTCCAGCACTTTGTGTCCATCTGATTTCAATGAAGGCCTACATATGTTTCAGGCATCTGTCGGAGGCAATGAAAACGAGCATCCTATTCAGTTTTGATGTTGGACATTGGGTGCTGGCTACATTCATTCATCATCGTTGAAAACATTAGGGACGCTGGTTTCCGACGGGCACGGTGACGCACGCACCACATATCTCTGTCCTCCATTCAGCTGGCAAGCTCCTCTTTTGTCTTTACACATGTGTCTTCCGTCAACGCCTTCAGCATCATCTTGATTGGCCATGCCGGGTCACGTCTTCCCACTGCACAACCTTGTTTGCTAGCATTTCTGGGCGGCGGCCGGTGGCAGTGACCAGCGAGCCTCACCCTTCTCCACCTGATCTTCTCGGTCAGTGGTGGATTCTCCCCATAGAGCAGGGCGTTGGTGATGTGGTCCCTCCAACTGACATTGTGAACTTTTCTGAGCATTCGGGTGTGGGTACCTTCGAGAGACTTGGACAGTGCTGGCTACAGAAATGGGTCATATTTAGCGTAAAAACCTCCGCCGAAAAACAAAACCTGTCAACAGCACACGTTCAAATATAATATCTCTTTTGATAATATTTCATCATTATGAAGGTGTGGCTTGGTCACAGTCTGGGTCGGAACAATCAGAAGGCAATCTACTCATCGAGTGCCGGGAACAAAGTAAATGACAGAAACAACTGCCCATAAATGGAGACTAATTTTGTAATGAGTGGATGATTGCTTCATGTGCATTGGGATTGAGTCATCCATGTACGGCATGGTATTCATCTGGTTACGTATGTCCAATCTAAAAAGCAACCCTCCACTACCACCCACTGCCTCCTACCAGCGAGCTAATTTTGTATCCAATTTGTCATCTCATTCTGGATCCCTTGTATTCCCACCTTCTGGACCAGTCTACCAAGAGGAACCCTGTCGAAGGCCTTCCTGAAGTTCATCTAAACAACAATCACTGCCTCTTAAATCGTTTCAGTTGCCTCATCACTTCTGTTTCCCTTGCTCTCCCCCTTGGCCTGATGAGCTATCTGTCCTGAAGCTGAGTTTTGAATCATACATTTGCACCATAGTCTCAGCATCTCACCCTATGTGTTCAACCCTGCTTTAAACACTGAACAGTCACATTTTATGGACCAAACGCGGGCAGGTGGGACTAGTGTAGCTGAGACATGTTGGCTGGTGAGGGCGTTGGGCCGAAGGGCCTGTTTCCATGCGGTGTCACTCTATAACAGTCCATTTACCCAATCATCTCATTGTCACAGAGACAGCATGTAAACAGACCCTACCGCCCAACAGGTCCACACCAACCATCAAGCACATGAATCCTACAATATTCCTATTTGATTCACATCATGTTCCAATCAACATCCCCCAGATTTTACCACCCACCAACACACTAGGGAAAATACAGTGGCCAATTAACCTACCAACATACGTGTCTTTGGGATGTGGGAGAAAAATGGAGTACCTGGATGAAACCTATGCAATCACTGGAAGAAAATGCAAAATCTGCTCAGACAGAGGTGGATGTCAGGATTGAACCTGGTTCACTGTATTTGTGGAGCAGCAGCTCATCTATTGTGCCACCCTGTTCCCACATCCAACCTGTACACAGCCTGTATAATCTGCTGCAAAGAGAAATCATTTGGCATTGCTAAAGGAACCTCAAGGAGTTTAGATTAATTTAGTTTAGTTTAGAGATACAGTGCGGAAACAGGCCTTTCGGCCCACCAAGTCCGCACCAACCAGCGATCCCCACACACTTACACTGTGCTACACACACCAGGGACAATTTATACTTATACCAAGTCAGTTAACCTACAAACCTGCACATCTTTGGGAGGAACCAAAGATCTTGGGGAAAACCCATGCAGTCACGGGGAGAACGTACAAACTCAGTACAGACAGCGCCTGTAGTCAGGATTGAACCCGGGTCTCCTGCGCTGCAAGTGCTGTAAGGCAGCAACTCTACCGCTGCACCACTACGATGCCCTCCCACAGAGCATTAGATAATATTAACCAACAAAACGACAACAATGAACTATTTATAGAAGCAATGAACAGCAGATGTTGGTTTACAAAAAAGATACAAAGTGCTGGAGTAATTCAAGTCAGACAGCATCCATGGAGATCATGGATACGTGATGTTCCAGATTGGGAACCTTCTTCAGACTGATCTGAACAATTTATTCCCGGCAGAATCGCTTGTGGGATGCAGCCGGGAAGAAAGGCTGTATTTTATGTTCCTGCCTAAAATATAGTCATTGTATGTCAAAGGTAACTGAATGTATGAGTTGCTTTGAGATTTATCAATATGATGAGGAGTTATATATATTTATGAACTATGATGCAATTATTTTACACTTGCTATAAATTAGATAGTCCAGACATTCTTAAAAGCATGGATATAAATTTTACAAAAGCCAGCACATAAATGAATAATTAATCAATTAGCAGTCTTACTAATAAGAATGAGCAAGGAATATTTAATCCAACATTAGCGGCCCTTTATTATTCTTATTACAAGCTTTTACAGACAATCAATAGTGAAAATCAGAAGCTAGTCACTTAAAGGCACTTTGGGAAACAAACAGCAAAGAGGTACACAGTTAAGTGGAGTAATGCATTTTATCAGGATGCATCACGGCTTGGTTTGGGAACAGCTCCATCCAAGACCGCACAAAATTGCAGCGAATTGTGGACGCAGCCCAGACCATCACACAAACCATCCCTTCTATTGACTCAATTTATACTCACGCTGCCTCGGCAAGGCCAGCAGCATAATCAAGGACGAATTGCACCCTGGCCACTTCCTCATCTCCCCTCTCCCATCAGGCAAAAGGTATAGAAGTGTGAAAACGCACACCATCAGATTCGGGGACAATTTCTTCCCAGCTGTTATCAGGCAACTGAATCATCCTACCACAACCAGAGAGCAGTGCTGAACTACTATCTACCTCTTTGATGACCCTTTGACTATCCTTGATCGGACTTTGCTGGCTTTACCTTGCACTAAACGTTATTCACTTATCTTGTATCGATACACTGTAAATGGCTCAATTGTAATCATGTATTGTCTTTCAGCTGACTGGATAGCACGCAACAGAAGCTTTTCACTGTACCTCGGTACACGTGACAAAAAACTAAACTGAAATGAACTGAACTAAAGTGTGGAAATAAGTAGATACCTTTTCACCGATCTGTGTATATCTCATTTCAATTAGAGCTGTATGCATGGAAATAAATAGATCTATCAGGATCATCCCACCACATGGACTGTGACTTCCAACAGAAGGCATAATTACCGATACTATTTTTTATTCCAATTCTGCAGGTGTTCATTAAATTATACTTTTCATCATCCCTGACAAGTTGCCAGTTTATATTGAAATATTAAGAGGGTTTAGAATAAAATAAGCAGAATGGTGGTGCTTCTGCTGCTGTTTGTCCAGGAGAGTACAAGAAGTGGATGATAAGGTGATTCAGACCACTAGTGAGTTCCTGCTCACTATGCATGGTTCATTGCACAGTTTAGTTCAGAGATACAGTGCAGGAACAGGCCCTTCGGCCCACCGAGTCCGCACCGACCAGTGATTCCCGCACACTAACACGATCCTACACACACTTAGAGACAATTTACACACACCAAGCAATTAACCTACAAACCTGTACGTCTTTGGAGTGTGGGAGGAAACCGAAGATCTCGGAGAAAACCCACGCGGTCACAGGGAGAACGTACAAACTCCGCACAGACAGCACCTGTAGTTGGGATCGAACCTGTGCCTCTGGCCCTGCAAGCACTGTAAGGCAGCAACTCTACCGCTGCGCCACCGTGCCGCCCTTCCAGTGGAGTAAGAGAAATTCTTGGTACAGTCTAAAGAAGGGTCTCGACCCGAAATGTCACCCATTCCTTCTCTCCAGAGATGCTGCCTGTCCCGCTGAGTTACTCCAGCATTTTGTGTCTATCGTCGATTTAAACCAGCATCTGCAGTTCCTTCCTGCAGAATTCTTGGTTGCTGGGTTTGGTGAGTGGAAACTCATGGAACCTATTACAAAATAAGGAATCAGGCCTTGGTGATTTTCTGAAACACCGTATCCAAAATTGTATGAAATAGAAGCTGAACTATAGCCTGCGGCCTCTCAACCTGCCCTGCACCCCAGTGTTGAGCCAGTGCCTTAGGTCCGCTCACCTGGGAGGGTGGGTTAGTGCGAGCAGAGATTAAGCAGACGGAACCATAGAAGAATGAAAGGTGATCCCACTGAAACATAGCAAGTTCTGGCAGGGCACGACAGGATGATGAAGGGCTGACATTAATCCGGGCTGCAACCAGGATTTAGAGTCTCAAATTAATAGGGTTTGCTGTTTAGTACAGGAACGAGAAGAAATTTCTTCACCCTGAATCATTGGAATTCTCACTTGAGACCTCTGGAAGCTCAGTCACCAAGATTATTAAAGCAAGAAAGGCAAAAAATGCTGGAGAAACTCAGCGGGTCAGACAGCATCTCTGGAGAAAAGGAATACGTGATGTTTCGGGTCGAGACCCTTCTTCAGACTGAGAGTCATGGACATTTTGATGTTGAGGGAGTCAAGTGTTAGTTCTGAAAAATGGGGCTGAGGTAGAATAATCGTAGAGACAGCATTGTAGAATTTAAGGTGGGACAGTGACACAGTGGTAGAGCTGCTGTCTCACAGCGCCAGAGACCCGGGTTAGATCCTGACTACAGAGTTTCTACGTTCTCTCCGTGGCCACATGTTCTTTTCTCTGGGTGCTCCAGTTTCCTCGCACATTCCAAAACGTGTAGATTTGTAGGCTAACAGTCTTCTGTAAACTTGCCCCTAGCTTGTAGTATGTGAAAGTGGGATATCATAAAACTAGTGTTTAAGAAGGGTTAGTCAGAAGAAGGGTTTCGGCCCGAAACGTTGCCTATCTCCTTCGCTCCAAAGATGCTGCTGCACCCGCTGAGTTTCTCCAGCATTTTTGTGTACCTTCATAAAACTAGTGTGTGGCTGATCCATGGTCGGCGTGGAATCGGTAGGCCGAAGGGCATGTTTCCATGCAGTTTCTTTAAACCGAACTAAACTAAAATGCATAGAGACGGAATGGCCTACTCACTTCCACCTCCTCCAAACTCATCTACTGTATCCGCTGTACCAGGTGACAACTTCTCTACATCAGTGAGACCAAGCGCAGGCTCGGCGATCGTTTCGCTGAACACCTCCGCTCAGTCCGTCTTAATCTACCTGACCTCCCGGTGGCTCAGCACTTCAACTCCCCCTCCCATTCCCAATCTGACCTTTCTGTCCTGGGCCTCCTCCATTGTCAGAGTGAGGCCCAGCACAAATTGGAGGAACAGCACCTCATATTTCGCTTGGGTAGTTTACACCCCAGCGGTATGAACATTGACTTCTCTAACTTCAGATAGCCGTTGCTTTCCCTCTCTCTCCATCTCCTTCCCCTTCCCAGTTCTCCCACCAGTCTTACTGTCTCCGACTACATTCTGTCTTTGACCCGTCCCCTCATAGGGCGGTGGAGGCCGGTTCTCTGGATACTTTCAAGAGAGAGCGAGATAGGGCTGTTGAAGATAGCGGAGTCAGGGGATATGTGGAGAAGGCAGGAGCAGGTTCTGATTGGGGATAATCAGCCATGATCACATTGAATGGCAGTGCTGGCTCGAAGGGCCGAATGACCTACTCCTGCACCTATAGTCTGTTGCCTATTGCCTATTGCCCCCTGACATCAGTCTGAAGAAGGGTCTCGACCCGATAACGTCACCTATTCCTTCGCTCCATAGATGCTGCCTCACCTGCTGAATTTCTCCAGCATTTTTGTCTACCTTCGATTTTACCAACATCTGCAGTTCTTTCTTAAACTGTTTATACATCTTAGTGAGTTTACCTCTCATTTTTCCAAACTCCATGACAAAGTTTGATTAAGTTCTAATCAGTTGCTTCCCTACCTCATCCCAAGAATAAATGCAGTATAGGTAGGCTGCGAAGACTCTAAAGTGAGTGTATCTGTCTTTAGATAACAGAGTCCAGACTGTACACAGTCCTTGAGATGAGGTCCCACAAATCCGACACAACCACAGCAAGTTTTTTTTAATTGTTGTACTTTGTTCACATTGAAGGCCAACATAGCATTTGCCTTCCTAACTGCTTGTTGTACCTGCATGTTTATTTTTTCTGTGCCATGAACCAGCACACCAAGGTCCCCCCCATACGCAAACATTTACTGGTTTCTCACCATTTAAAAAAAAATGTTTTTTTTATCCTTCCTGCCAAACGGGCATCACTTCACATTTTTCCACATCATCTGCCAACTTTCTCACCTAACCCGCTCTCCCTCACTTCGCAAACCCTTTGTGTCTTTCTCACAGCTTTCTTTCCCACTAAGTTTGGTGTCCTCAGTTTTAGAGATGATGGCTTGTGAGAAGACATCTACTAACGGCAAGCACACAAAGTTCGGCGACACTCTCAGAGTGAAGAGTGCGACACTTTAGCATTTAGTATTTGCATTGAAACTCCAACCAAAGCTCTAAAGAGTGGTATTTATCGGGAATGTCTGAGGGACTGATGGAGTTCTACGCCTCTCTCCCACTGGAGTTCTGTGAGACTCCCTACAACTTCTCCCGCTCTGCAATCACACTCTCACCCATTCTCAGTACTACATATGTGTGTGTCCCAATGCGCTTCCATTCACTGCCATCTTATCCTCACCTATCACTTGCCAGGCTTTGCTCCTCTCCTACCTCTCTTTACCAACTTTCTCCATCAACCTGAAGAAACATCTTCTGCCCATTTCCCTTCACAGATTCTACCTGACCCATGGTATTCATCCAGCACTTTGTTATTTGTTCAAGAATCCTTGAACAAGCCTTCTCTTGTGTCTCCTCTCATTCCTTCACTGGGTTTGTGGATCAATTGGAAACAACGAGGCCTTGATGGTATTATCAGTGCCATTTGATTTGTTAGAGGCAAAATGCTGGAGGAACTCAGCGGGACAGACAGCATCTCTGGAGAGAAGGATTGTGTGACATTTTGGGTCAAGAACCTTCTTCAGACTGATGTCAGGGGAGATGGAGATACATAGATTAGGAAGTGTAAGGTGTGAAAATAGGACAAAGGGAATGGAGATCAAGGAAAATCTAGAATAGATCATTGTTAGCTGGGAGAAGGTAACAACAAAACAGTGATAACATGTAGTCGGAGACAGTAAGGCCGGTTGGAGAATTGTAATGGGGAGGGATGGAGAGAGGGGGAAAGCAAGGGTTACTTGAAGTTAGAGAAGTCAATGTTCATACCAATGGGGTGTGGCAAAATATGAGGTGCTGTTCGTCCAATTTGCGCTGGGCCTCACTCTGACAATGGAAGCGGCCCAGGACAGAAAGGTCAGTGTGGGAATGGGAGGGGGAGGTAAAGTGTTTAGCAACAGGGAAATCAGGTAGGTTTAAGTGGACTGAGTGGAGATGTTCAGCAAAACGATTGCCGAGCCTGCGCTTGGTCTCGCTGATATATTGGAGTCCACACCTGGAACAGCGGATACAGTAGATGAGGTTGGAGGAGGAGGTTCAATAGCAGAGGTATTGAATGGAATGGGCATGCTTGATATTGCAACTCATGTTGACCTACCTACCAACTCCAACCAACATCTGACCAGGTACCAGCAAGCTTGCATTCCCAAGACTGCACAAAATGATGTAAATATACTACAGCCTTCAGTTGATCTGCCACCATCCCCTTGAACCAGAAGCCTCTCTGGGCACACCACAACCAATTGCCATACAACCTACAATAATATCCTTGGGTGGCACGGTGGCGCAGCGGTAAAGTTGTTGCCTTACAGCTCCAGAGAACCGGGTTTGATCCTGACTATGGGTGCTGTCTGTATGGAGTTTGAACGTATCTCCCCGTGACCGCGTGGAGTTTCTCCGGGTGCTCTGGTTTCCTCCCACACTCCAAAGATGAACAGGTTTGTAGGTTAAATAGCTTTGGTAAAAATGTAGTTGGTCTCTGGTGTGTAGGATAGTGCTAGTGCGCGGGGTGATCGCTGGTGGACGACGACTCGGTGGGCCAAAGGGCATGTTGTCAAGCTGTATTTCTAACGTCTAAAGTCAAAAATAAAGCCTTGATGCCATGTGATGGGTTGAGATGAGGCACTCAGTGGGATCAGGAGCTGAGTGAGACACTCCCATCCCTGCAGAGTGCATCCACCTCCTTTGACCAATAATATGTATGCTGGGGCCAACATGGCCGCCGAACACTGAGAAACCGCGATGCAGTTATATCAAGCAACGAAGGGCAAATGGCAGAAGAATCTTCCAACGTTTTCTGGGAGATGTCCAAGGGATCTTGGCTGAGCTGTAGGATTTGGTGCCACAGCCATTGGGACCTGGAATGGTGGGTTGTGGGCAGGTGGAGCAGTTGAGGAGAGGCCATAGGAGGACAAGTGGCAGCTTCCAGGGGTGGACACACACGTGGATGGGAGTGAAAATCTGACGGTGAAAGACTGAGGGATGCCATGGTTGGGTGGACATGAGAGAAGAAGTTAAGAGGCAAGCAGGGGAGAGGAAGGGGCAAGGAACTCAATGGGGGGACGACGACATCGTGGGATCAGTTAGGGAACAGGGGACAAGTGTAGGGAGACTGTGGGTGACGGGGCTGAATCAGGAAATGGATCAGGGTGGAGAGCTGAGGAATAGGATGTGGTTGAGGTCATATGTCTCTGATGATGTGTATGCAGTCAGAATAACTTTGTGTGTGCGTAGATTGTGCAAGTGTGTGTAAGTGTGTGGGCTTCGCTGGTCAGCATGGACTCAGTGGGCCGCAGGGCCTGTTTCCACACAGGTATCTATCGCTAAAACGAAAAACTAAAAAATTAAGCATTTATATATGAATTAACATTCTGCAAGATTTATCATGGAACCTCCAATGTCATGGGCACATAGCAAAAAGACATGGATATGCTGCTATTTAGCAAAATGCCTCAAGCATCCTGGCACCATATCTGGGCTGCGTTTGTCTCGGATGTGCACTGACTGCACGCATTGTCTTACCAAAGGCCGCAGAAACATTACCCACTGGCTTCTGAAAAACAGCCTGAAGGTAGAATATTGTGTAGGAAGGAACTCCAGATGCTGGTTTAGATAGATATAAAATGCTGGAGTCACTCAGCGGGACAGGAGAACTGAAGAAGTCTGAAGAAGGGTCTCGACCTGAAACGTCGCCTATTCCTTCTATCCATAGATGCTGCCTGTCCCGCTGAGTTACTCCAGCATTTTGTGTCTATCCCTTCTTTCTCTTCCCAGGTTCCTGACAAATCTGCTGTGAGGCTTCAGCAGTTTCTCCCTTTTATTTCCAAGGTTTCACCCTTTCAGTCAACTTTCATAATAGATTCCACTGCCCTACCAAGGTTTTTTTTAAAGATCGACTTTTATCTCCAAGCAGAGACTTGCTTCTAATATTGCCCGCGACCAGGATGGCTCACTCCACCACAAGATTGCAGACCCAGAGATCGGGTGGATAGGAATGTGAAACATGTTAATTGTACATCATCTTTAAATACAGATTGTCTAAAAACACATGTCTGCTAGCTTTACATTAGCAGTTATAATAAATGCCTTTCAAACCCACGTAGTTATTACAAAATAGGATTAAGCAACTTGCATTTCATCACTCTCTGCCGGGGAAGTTGTTAATCAGAAAAGGACAAGAGGAATAGTAAGATTAAACGAGAACTTACCAGTTTGAAGTTTGATCTTTATTTTATGAGGAGTTACGTTGGTGATTACGTGAAGAAGACCCGTCAGGGCGCATGCGCGTCAATCTTCAAAGCAGCGGTATGAAATCACAGATAACACCATAATTGAAGTAACATATTAAGATGATCAACATGAGAACTACCATTATGACGTTTTTTCTATGAGAGAGGGTTGGGCGTGGCGGGCACGTAATCACCAACGTAACTCCTCATAAAATAAAGATCAAACTTCAAACTGGTAAGTTCTCGTTTAATCTTACTATTTTACTTCGGAGTCACGTGAGTGACTACGTGAAGATTTTAAAGTTCTGTGATTTTTATGCCGCAGATCAAAATCCCGGCTTCTCACTGCATCGATTGACTCTGAGTATCATCAATAATGCTGTAAACATGACATTGCATATCATGCAAAAACAAAACAGTTTTATTTTTGGTCATAAAACAACCAATAAACCCTCTTAATGTTGGGGCAACAAACGAAACAGAATTAAACAGTATTGAAAACAGACTTTAAACAATAGCAACAGCACTCAATATTGAGTTGGCAAACAGCCCTCCATCGGCAATTGGCCGATGGTAGTATTGCTGAAACACAAGTTCATTTTTCCAACCTGCGGCTTTTAATATATGGTCGATGGGAACGTCCATCGCCCTGGCCGCGGATGTTGCTACTGCGCTAGTGGAATGAGATGTAAACACATAATTGTTAATTCCTTCCTGAACCAACTCTTGCTTTAACCACCTTGAGATAGTCTGAACTGCCACTCTTTTATGTTGGCTTCTTGTAACTGACAAATAATCCTGTTTCTTCTTGTGTTAAAGCCCTTGTGGCTTCAATGTAATGTAACAAATGTGTCCTTACACATAAACATGGAACTGTAGGATATGCTGAGAACACCATCTTAAATCCTGTCACACCTGGCCTGCTTTGTTTGAGCAGGTGATAAATATAAAACAGAACATTCTCTGTAGTCACTTCCATTCTTTCTAACTGAAGTTTTTGTAAAGTCTGCACTCTCTGTACTGACACCAATGCCATTAGCATAGCCAATTTCATGGTTAATTTTAACAAAGTTATAGACGTGACAGGGACCCAATGACGAAGCATGTTAAGAACAATGCTTACATCGCAGATTACCATATACCTAGGCTTAGGCGGTTTGTAATTAAAGATTCCTTTCATCAACCTAGATATGAGAGGGTGAGATCCTATACTTTGTGTCCGTTATACCTATTACAAGATATGCCGACAAAGCACTTCTAGCTGTATTGATAGCAGTATAGCTAAGACCCTCATCATAATAAAGTGTAGATAAAACTCTAACACATTTTCAATAACTACAGTATCATATTGAATATTCTTTTGAACACAATATTGTTCCCATTTTGTTACATAAGTCATATACTGCTTTTGAGTACTCTTTCTCCAGGCTGCAGTGAGCATATCCACCGTTGGCCTAGCAAGTCCTCGACCAATGTAAGGCATTCTTAAAAACCTGCAAATTAACAGATCAATACGATCACATAACGGATGAACTTAACGTGTTACTGGATGCTCCAGCAAATTCCTACTGTTTGGAATCAGCAAAAGGAGGTTGGATCGCTATCTGTAACATCAAAGGGAACCATGGTTGAATCGGGCAATTTGGTATCACCAAAACCCCTGAAGCGGCATCCTGCTTGATTTTCTCAAACACCGACCTATGAGGCAGAATGGTGGGAAAATGTACACAAACATATCATCCCAATTTAGTGAAAAAGCATCAATTGCCACTGCCCTGGATCTGGTGCCTATGAAACATATTTTGGCCTTCCATATAGAAGTACTATGTTCTTGAACACATCCTGGTTCAACATCCACTCTGGATTATCACGGAATTTTCGTGACCTGCCATCTGGTACTACATTAAGTTTCCCTGGCAGATAGATAGCTCCAATTCAAATATCTCTATCCATACTCCAGGTCCAATTTTATTTGCCAACCTGTCACATGATAACGATTTGATTCCACCCATGTGATTCATATCAGCAACTGCTGTAGTGTTGTCTATTTTGCACTGCATGTTTGCAGAAGCAATGTCCATCTGTCTCCACAGCTGGATCTTGTATCAGTAGCACCCTACCCAAGTGCTCTGACATCTGTCTGCAAAATCATGGAAGCTTGGTCCAATAACACTTTGGAACTACTAGTGGACACATGCTGAATCCACCATTGTACATCAGCAACAGCCTCTATTGATAGAAGCATAGGTCTATTATAATGACCCCAATGTATCCTCAGTGCTTGTTCCTTTGACCTTTGTAATTGTAGATAATAAAGTGGCCAATGTTGGAAATGCTGCCAGCAATTTCCCCAGCAGACTCGTCACCTGGCTAATTGAAAGCTGTGTGTCAGCAATTAACTTGATACAGCTCTTAATTAGCTCTACCCTTTTTTGCCTGGGCAAGGTCACAATGATGTTGATTAAGTCTATTGTGAACCCAACTAGTCAATTTGTGTCACAGGTATTAATTTAGATTTCTCTGGATAGCCTATGAAGCCCAATTTTTAAAAAGTGGTTTTTACCAACTGCCAATGATGCTTCAGCTGTTTCCTTTGATTGTCCTACAATCAAGATATTATCTAGTTAAGCCATGAGAACATGCCCTTGACATCTCATCATGCCTAGAATAGGTTTTAACAACTTTGTAATCAATCTAGGAGCTGAAGACAAACCATTAGGCAGTGCATTGTATTGCCATAATTGCCCCATCCAGCTGAATTTTAAATCTTCTATCCTGCAAATGAACAGACACTGAATCCGGATCTTTAAGATCTCCTCAAACATTTCCATCTTAAAATGTCTATACCGTACAAAAATGTTTAAGACTATTCAGGTCCAGTATAATTCTGCACCCCCATCCTTTTTTGGTCTGGGAAAGATATTGGACACAAACTGATGGCTTTGGTAAACTGCCTTAGCAATTACACCCTTATTACATAAGCTTGCAAGTTCCATCTGAACTTCCAATTGTTCAGTGATACTGAAGTCAAACTCCTTTTTGGAACATGTTGCATGGGTAAATCAGAATTTGCATTAAGCGTTATTCGAAACCCTTCAATAACCTTCAGTAAAAACATATCTGAGGTATCACATTAGATCTGTCTATATGAGAACCAGACCCACTTACCTCCTTACCACCTGGCATTCTTCCCCGGCCTCGAGCTGGATATCTCACCTTCCCTGGCGCTGCTATAGCCGAACGCCAACTGCGCTGCATCGTAGCTGGACTCGTCCCTTGCCCGGACCAGTCTCCTCGCTTATAGGGATACTCTTTGGTGGATATGTGACTGCTGGCTGCTTAATCAAGCCCACCGTCTTGGCCTCCTCCTCCAGCTCCTTGACCTGCTTTGCGAAATCCTCGCCAAACAGCTGCGCCGGTTGCACTGTGCCAGGCTGGCAGAGTGAAGCATATTTTATGCTGGTGGCAAGTTCCTCACCCAGAGGCTCACCAGCGTCCGACGACATGGCAAACCGTGCTGCACACGGTGTCAGCTCTGGCAGCTGCCTGCCCTCCCTTTGGAAGTCGTCATCGGACTCAGGGTCAGAGCGTATCTGCCCTTCTGCACTCACCTCTTGCAAAGAGGGTGCTTTCAAGCAGGCCTCTACTAGGCACTGCCAGCGGAGCCTTCCCGACGGCCTCCCGCCCTCACAACTCCTCCTGGAGTGTGGCTTTGTGAAGCAGGCCTCGCCTAGGCACTGCCGGCGGAGCCGTCCCCACGGCCTCCCGCCTGCACAACTCCTCCTGGAGTGTGGCTTTGTGGAGCAGCCCCTGTATGCGCTGCTCCTTTTGGATAACCGCTGGGGCACGGTATCCTGTCCCCAACGGGACTCTCGTGGCCCGACTCTGCGGAGTCAATGGCCCTGACAGACTTGGCTTATGCCTACCGCCCGACTGGCGTTGGCTGTGTACCCGGCTGGGCACTTTGCCAAGTCTGTCGCTGCACCGCTACCGGCTTGCGACTCCCCAGAGGTGACAGGCTGCCTTTCAGAGACTGCGCTCCCGCAGCTCTCTCTCTCCTTGTCCGTAGCAGTCCTGCACCTTGATGATTTTTTACTTGTTCCTGCATTATGGGGAAAAAAATACAGCAACAATTTCTACTTTTTTCTAACTCCTCCAAAGTCTCCCCGACTTTGGTGGAGCTGTAACTACTCACCTGCAGGAGGAGCTCCGTCTTCCTGCTGCCGGGCGCCAATGCGTCAGACGTAATGACGCGCATGCGCCCTGACGGGTCTTCTTCATGTAGTCACTCACGTGACTCCGAAGTAAAACTGGATTCAAACAGCAACCCATCATATTTATGTGTATTGTGCAAGTTGGCAATAACCATCATCATCGGCGGTCACTCGAAACGAGTATGACTGTCCTCTCATGGAGGACGCCTGTGTGTCACTTTGTTTCATGTGGGGAGACTGGTGCACGGACACCCACCGCACAGTCCTTGACAGATCTGGGTCAGAATCCGGTGGCATGGAGTCCAAGACGACCAGGGACTCTTTTCTGCTGCAGCCTTCATCCGCCTTCCCAGCCGTTGTGATGCTCCACTAAAGTCAGCCATCATCCTCCGCCTGTTCCACCGTTGTGGTCTTGGTTGCATTGCTCTTTGTCAGGGACCTCCCTCTCGACCTTACCGCTGTGGGTGACCCTACCAGGAGCATAGCTTCAGACGGCATCGCTCTCAGGATCTCAGGTCCACACAAGCTTCTCCACCACGACAAGTTGGCAATCCACGGAGAAGGTTGTCAATAATACTCTACTGTTGTCACCCGGATTGCAAGACAACTCAATCTGTATGATCTTCTTAAGACCAAGAACACTTGGCGTGCATTTACAAGGCACTAATCCTCTTTCAAGAAGTTTCTAATCATATCTTTAAAAAACTATTTTTTGATGGTGTAAGTTGACTCCTTGGATACATGAACCTCCCTTGTAGACCCAATCAAAGCATTCAATTGATAAATTAAGATACTCATTCAGATTTAGTGGAAGGTAGCTAATTCTACCAAAGCATAATACCACAGATGGTGGAAATCTGAAATACCAGCAAAGCTTGCAGGATGTTCTCATCAGCTGGGTAATATTTGTAAGATCACAGTTCCAGGTCGGTGATCTTTCTTCAGAACTGGATAAAAAGCTTGTGATTTACATAGATACATAGATACATAGACAATAGGTGCAGGAGTAGGCCATTCGGCCCTTCGAGCCAGCACCGCCATTCAAAGTGATCATGGCTGATCATCCACAATCGGTACCCCGTTCCTGATTCAGCAACTGAACCATCCTACCACAACCAGAGAGCAGTGCTAACTTATTATCTACCTCTTTGGTGATCCTCAGACGATGATGAATCGGACTTTGCTGGCACTAAACATTAAACCCTTAACATGCATCTATTTACACACTGTAAATGGCTCGATTGTAATCATGTATAGTCTTTCTGCTGACTGGTTAGCACGCAACAAAAGCTTTTCACTGTACCTCGGTACATGTGACAATAAACGAAACTGAACAGTGACTCCAGCATTTTGGGTCTGTCTTCGGTGTAAACCAGCATCTGCAGTTTCCTCCTACACAGGAGAAAGGTTGCTAACAGGTGGAAGGCGAGAAAGATGGAACGCCAAGAATGATGATGGTGCAAGTCAAAAGCAATGGGAGGAGAAAAGGTGACAGCAGAGATGGTTTATATGGATATCGAACACTCATTACCAACATGATCGTGTCTGAAACATTTGGAGTTGTGTCTTTGATTTCAAATTGTTGCGCATACTGCTGAGTTTGCTGTGTTACATTGGCTATGTTTAGTTTAGTTTAATGTCACATGTACACAATCCATTGTTGCATGCTAACCAGTCAGCAGGAAGACAATACATGATTACAATCAATCCATTTACAGTGTATAGATACATGAAAAGGGAATAACGTTAATAGACAATAGGTGCAGGAGTAGGCCATTCGGCCCATTGAGCCAGCACTGCCATTCACTGTGATCATGGCTGATCATTCACATTCAGTGCCCTGTTCCTGCCTTCTCACCATAGTGCAAGGTAAAGCCAGCAAAGTCCGGTCAAGGATAGTCCGAGGGACATCAAAGAGGTAGATAGTAGTTCAGGACTGCTCTCTGGTTGTGGAAGGATGATGCAGTTACCTGATAACAGCTGGGAAGAAACTGTGGTCCCAAATTTGGAGTTGTGCATTTTCACACTTCTATAAATTTTGCCTGATAGGAGAGGGGAGAAGAGGGAATGGCCAGGGTGCGACTTGTCCTGGATTATGCTGGTGTCCTTACCGAGGCAGTGTGAAGCATAGATGGGAGTCAATAGAAGGGAGGATGGTTTGTGTGATTGTCTGGGCTGCGTCCACAATGTGCTGCAATTTCTTGCGCTCTTGGATGGAGCTGTTCCCAAACCAAGCTGTGATGCAACCCTGTGACCATGGAGCTCTGACTATCACCTGCTGCTTTTGATGTTTAACATGCAAATTTATCATCTAGGACGGTGACTCCAGTGGGTTGGTATCTTACGAACACTCAGCGTGTGCAGGGAGCGATGATTAATAGTCAATTCATCTCATCAGGCCTTAATGTGAAGTCATGCCAAAATGTTCTCTGTGGTGTATTAGTGACTTCGTGAGGCATGGTCAAATAGAACATGAAGACCTTTTATTTCTCAGGCAGCAAGTAATAGCTGTCTTCAGCCAACTCAGCTTTCTCAATCAGTTCCCACTATCCTCTGTAAAAAAACAAAAGAATGAGAACGTGACAGGTAGTCTGGGTGGGGAAGAAGACTTTTGTCACCCGAGCCTTCATCAGTAACGGCATTGAGTACAAAGGTTGGGATGTCATGCGATATTGGTGAGGTCGCTTTGTATTCAGTTTTGTTCACCATGCTGGAGGACAGATGTCATTAAGCTGGAAAGACTGCAGGAAAGGGTTATGAGGATGCTACCAGGACTTGCGGGATTGAGTTATAGAGAGGTTGGGCAGGCTAGGCCTTTATTCCTTGGAGCATAGTAGACTTAGGAATGATCCTGTAGTTGTGTATAAAATCATGAGGGGAATGCACAGTCTTAATCCCAGAGTGAGGAAATCAAGAAATAGAGGGCACACAAAAATGCTGGAGAAACTCAGCGGGTGCAGCAGCATCTATGGAGCGAAGGAAATAGGCAACGTTTCGGGCCGAAACCCTTCTTCTGACTCGTCGGGCCGAAACCCTTCGGGCCGAAACCCAACGCTTCGGGCCGAAACCCTTCTTCAGAATAGAGGGCATTGGTTTAAGGTGAGAAGGGAAAGCCTTAATAGAAACCTGAGGGACAACTTTGGAATGTGTGTGATTCTCAGTATGTCTTTGTGATACTAGAGTCAAAGAGTCATACAGCATGGAAACAGTCCCTTTGGCTCAATTTGCCCATACCGACCAACATGTCTCATCTACACTAGTCCCACCTGCCTGTGTTTGTCCTATTTCCCTCCAAGCCTGTCCCATCTATGACCTGTCCAATTGTTTCTTAAATGTTGCAATAGTGCCTGCCTCAACTACCTCCTCTGGCAGCTCATTCCATTCACCTACCACACTTTGTATGAAAAAGTCTATCCAAATGCCTGCATAGCCTATCCCTCAGAATACTCTCTACAGATGTTAAGCTATAGCTATAGTTGCCAACCTTTTCCCTGCAGCCCTTCTTGAACAGAGGTACAACATTTGCCACCCTCCAGTCTTCTGGCACCTCTCCTGTATTTAATGACGACTTAATCATTTCAGCCAGGGCTCCCGCAATTTCCTCTCTAGTTTCCCACAGTGTCCTCGGATATATCTGATCCAGCCCTGGAGATTAGTCTACCTTCATACACGTCAGGACCTTCAGCACCTGTTCTGTTTATATTTATCTGTTTGTGACTGTGTGCATTTGTGGTTTTGGGTTGAGAATGTTTCAGTGCATGAAAAAGACCGTCTGGGTGTATGACTATTAGATGGCAGCTATGTATGAGAGAGACTCTGTGGATAGTGCGTGTGTGTGTGTGTGCGTGCGTGCGTGCGTGTGTGTGTGTGTGTGTGCGTGCGTGTGTGTGTGTGTGTGTGTGTGCGTGCGTGTGTGTGTGTATGTGCGTGTGTGTGTGCGTGTGTGTGTGCGTGTGTGTGTGTGTGTGCGTGTGTGTGTGTGTGTGTGTGCGTGTGTGTGTGTGTGCGTGTGTGTGTGCGTGTGTGTGTGCGTGTGTGTGTGCGTGTGTGTGTGCGTGTGTGGGGTATGTGTGTGGGTATGTGTGTGTGTGTGTGCATGTGTGTGTGCGTGTGTGGGTATGTGTGTGGGTATGTGTGTGTGTGTGCGTGTGTGTGTGTGTACGTGTGTGTGTGTGCGTGTGGGCGTGTGTGTGTGCGTGTGTACATGTGTGTGTGTACGTCAGTGTGTGTGTGCGTGTGTGTGTGTGTGTGCATGTGTGTGCGTACGTCAGTGTGTGTGTGTGTGCATGTGTGTGTGTGTGTGTGCATGTGTGTGCGTGTGTGCGTGTATGTGTGTGTGTGTATGTGTGCATGCGTGTGTGCATGTGTATGTGTGTGCACGTGTGCGGGTGTGCGGGTGTGTGTGTGTGCATGTGTATGTGTGCGCACGTGTGCGTATGTGCATGCGTGTATGCGTGTGTGCATGTGCACATGTGTGTACGTGTGCGTGTGTATGTGGTCCTTTTCTATCTCCCTGTGGCTGATGACAGTGGGTAGAAGCAGCCTTTGTTGGGCATTTCTGCCCAGGTTCCTGGGCCCAGTGGTTTCACAAGCCAGCACTGGTGGAACATTGCTCCTCTGTCCATCTCTTCATTGACTTCTCCAAACACTGGCATTTGCCAGGCAGGTGAACTGAGTTAAAATTCCTTCGAAAAAAATAGTTTTTTTATTAATGATGATGATGTATAGTTGAAAAGTGCTATTGCCCTCGATCTTTTATTCAAGCCCTCACCACATGCATGTTAATGGCTTCTGAACACTTTAGGAGCCAAAAATAGTCAAAGAATTTCACACAACATGGCAGTACCTCATTTGCAAAGGGGCAGCAACCTATTACTGGCACACAAACTACATAACTGATGGAAAAATCAGTGCTCTGCTTGCTTTTATGTCTTCTGGGTTTGGCTCATGTAACCAGTGGAGTTATTTAAAGTTCTGTATGTGTTTAATCTGTGTGATTTGGAGCAGATTGTGACAAATAAATGCAAAGCAATGCAACATTTTTGCTGGATTTAATACCCTCACTGTACCCAGAATGCAATTTGGTGTGGCGCTCCATGATCAAGGGCGGGAACTGAATTTGTTTCTGTAAATTAACCCAAGTGCAAGACGTTCGTTGGAGAATCGGCAAGAGTTGATCGCCATCTGAGAGAATAAGTTACAGGGAAAGAAGTAGAGGGATGGGATTGATGGGGACAGGGCTGGGTGGCAGTGTGAACTGTGAGGAGGATGCTATGAGAATGCAGGGTGACTTGGACAGGTTGGGGGAGTGGGCAGATGCATGGCAGATGAAGCTTAATGCGGATAAATGTGAGGTATCAAAAACAGGAAGGCAGATTACTATCTAAATGGCATCAAGTTGGGAAAAGGGGAAGTACAACGGGATCTGGGGGTCCTTGTACATCAGTCTATGAAAGTAAGCATGCAGGTACAGCAGGCAGTGAAGAAAGCGAATGGCATGTTGGCCTTTATAACAAGAGGAGTCGAGTATAGGAGCAAAGAGGTCCTTCTGCAGTTGTACAGAGCCCTAGTGAGACCACACCTGGAGTATTGTGTGCAGTTTTGGTCCCCTAATTTGAGGAAGGACACTCTTGCTATTGAGGGAGTGCAGCGTAGGTTTACAAGGTTAATTCCCGGGATGGCGGGACTGTCATATGCTGAGGGAATGGTGCGGCTGGGCTTGTACACTCTGGAATTTAGAAGGATGAGAGGTGATCTTATTGAAACATATAAGATTGTTAAGGGTTTGGACACACTAGAGGCAGGAAACATGTTCCCGATGTTGGGGGAGTCCAGAACCAGGGCCACAGTTTAAGAATAAGGTGTAAGCCATTTAGAACGGAGACGAGGAAACACTTTTTCACACAGAGAGTTGTGAGTCTATGGAATTCTCTGCCTCAGAGGGTGGTGGAGGCCGGTTCTCTGGATACTTTCAAGAGAGAGCAAGATAGGGCTCTTAAAGATAGCGGAGTTAGGGGATATGGGGAGAAGGTAGGAACGGGGTACTGATTGGGGATGATCAGCCATGGTCACATTGAATGGTGGTGCTGGCTCAAAGGGCCGAATGGCCTACTCCTGCACCTATTGTCTATTGTCTATTGACACTTTGAGAGCTGGCGTAGATTTGAAAGCCTGCATCGTCTCATTTATGGTGTAAGATGTCTAATGAATCATGACCTTTTCTATATTTTGAATCAAAAAATATTCCATCTGGCAAACTTTCTTGACTGCTGAATTTTCCCAACAGATTATAGCCTCGTAATATAATGCGTATAATCGGCCTCAGAGCCATAGGGTAGTGTGGCTGCCTTAACAGTCTTTTCGGATCTAAAGTGACATAGGATTAGCTATTGTGGTGAAATACAAAAGTGCCATGTTGAGCCATATTTGTTTGCTTAATTTTAATGGAAGAGTAAAGGTGAATAAACCAAACTAAACTTAAGAAAGGCGGCAGAGTGGCCCAGTGGTAGAGTTGTCGCCTTGCAGCACCATAGACCTGGGATCGGTACTGACTATGGGCAGGGGCGGAAAACCCGGGGGGGGGGGGGGGGCAGAGGGAACACGTCCCCTCCATGTTTTGAGAGGTGGGGGACATCCCCCCCCAAGTTTTTGTAATCCGGATTTTAAATCAGGTGATCGAGGGCGCCGATTGGAGGAGAGAGTCGTCGGTCAGCAGGCAATGGGGGCGGGACATGATTCAGCGCGATGATTGGAGCAGGGAGACGAGGCACAGACCTGCGCTTCATCCGCAGCCAGGACAGGATCGATCCCGGCCAGGTCTCCGGCGCTGTCCCTGTCCCCTCCCGTGTACTCCCCCCCCCCCCCCACCACGGGTGGCCAGAGACGTCGGCAGCAAACATCCTCCGTTATAGGATCTTTGGTCGGCAGTCAGACGGGCCAGCGCAGAGAAACAGCACTAAACGCAGCTAACTCTGCCTGTCCCGCCAGGTGAGCTTACAACCCTTCCTGGGCTTGCGGGAAATATGGGCAGCGCGGAGAAGCAAAGCTGGTGTCCCATCAGTCCAGACACGGCTGTAGTTAACCCAGTGAAGACAGGCAGTGTTGAGCTGCATTTAGTGCTGGATTGAGTCTCCGAAGCTTCACGCGCGTGTGTGTGTGAGTGTGCGCATGCGCGCGTGGCCGCCAAAAAATGGTGTCCTCCGTCCCCTCCATGTTTTGATAGTGAGTTCCGCTCTTGACTATGGGTGAAGCCTGTACGGAGTTTGTAGGTTAATTGGCTTGGTATAAATGTAAATTGTCCCTAGTGTGTGTGGGGCAGTGTTAGTGTGCGGGGATTTCTGGCCGGTGGAGACTAGGTGGGATAAGGGCCTGTTTCCGCCCTGTATTTATAAACTATGCTAAACTAAACTATTTAACACCACTTGGAATTTGGATTGCCATAAAACATATGGAATCAGGGCAATTCTCAAACATATAAGGGACAGGAAGCCACTACAGGGCTGTACTGAGTGAATGATTACTCCACTGTCAAAGTATTTCAGATGCAATGTTAAACTGAGATCCCCTTAGCTCTCTTTCAGGTGGATGTAGTTTGATTTAGTTTAGTATATTATTGTGATGTGTACCGAGGTACAGTGAAAAGCTATCCTGCAAAATCATATCACAAGTACAATCATACACAAGTTAAAGACTGAAACAATTGTGTTGTATAATAGTGAATTCTATTCTGGGACAACATGCAAAGAGTGGCCTTGCTCTGGTGCCATCCTGCATCTATCAAGTCTTTGAAAATATCAAACCTGATCTTTGCCTAAGGAGATATGCATTTTTGATGTTCTCAGTTGAAGGCCCACTGTGCACCGAGTACCGGGCACTGGGTGAATATGGGGATATGGATGGTGTGAGGGTCGGCCTGGCCCAACGCTATGCTGTTGGTTCATCACACACCCACCGCCATTCCATGCTACCACCACAGGTTGACCCGGATCTGCTCTCTCACCCCAATGCTGTAGGGCTGTAAAGGACAGCAAGGAGCGACAGTATTTTGAGTAAATGCAGGTGAATGCATGACCAACAACTATCTCTCAGTCAGTATCACTAACACTGATCTGCTCACGACATCGCTCGTGGGAACTTGGCATGCACCAATTTCCTCACAATTTCTTCTGTTACAACTGTGACTAAGCCTAATTTTCTTGTTTAAAAAATATACCTTTATAGATTAAAAATATAAATATAAATGATTATATTGATATATATTACACACACACACACATATATATATATATATATATACTAGACCAAGTGCAGACCCGTTGGGTCTGTTCCCCCAACGTGCGTTTGCGGGGGGGGGGGGGTGCGGCATGTGGCGTCACACACACTAAACCACCCCCACACCAACTACCCCCTTGATATTAATATTATTAATTAGATCCTTTTACCCCATAACCGCCCTAGCCCCTGACGCATAGCCCCCAACTCGCAGGCACGACTAGAGAGGGAGAGGGGCATGACGGCAGAGAGAGAATGGGGAGAGACAGTGAGAGAGGCAGAGACAGAAGGGCAAGAGACAGGGGGAGAGGGGGGGTGGAGGAGAGGAGGAGGAGAGGGAGGGCGGGAGGGTGAGGAGGGGAGAGAGATGGAGGAGAGAGGGGGGAGTGGGGGCTGAGAGGGGGGAGAGAGAGGGGGCTGAGAGGGGGGAAGGGAAGGGGGGAAAGGGAGGGGTTGAGGTGGGGGGAGGGAGGCGGGTGGGGGGTAGGGAATTTTTCGAAGAGGTTATTAGGGAAATTGATGAGGGTAAAGCAGTGGATTATTGTCTATAAGGTTCCTCATGGAAGGTTGGTTAAGAAGATTCAATTGTTGGGTATTAATGGTGGAGTAGCAAGATGGATTCAACAGTGGCTGAATGGGAGATGCCAGAGAGTAATGGTGGATGGCTGTTTGTCAGGTTGGAGGCCGGTGACTAGTGGGGTGCCTTAGGGGTCTGTGTTGGGTCCACTGTTGTTTGTCATGTACATCAATGACCTGGATGATGGTGTGGAAAATTGGATTAGTAAGTATGCAGATGATACTAAGATAGGTGGTGTTGTGGATAATGAAGTAGATTTTCAAAGTCTACATTTGGAAGAGTGGGCTGAAGATGGCAGATGGAGTTTAATGCTGATAAATGTGAGGTGCTACATCTCGGCAGGACAAATCAAAATAGGACGTACATGGTAAATGGTAGCGAATTGAGGAATGCAGTTGAACAGAGGGATCTAGGAATAACTGTGCATAGTTCCATGAAGGTGGAATCTCATGTAGATAGGGTGGTAAAGAAAGATTTGGGTCGTGCTGGCCTTTATAAATCAGAGCATTGAATATAGAAGTTGGGATGTAATGTTAAAATTGTACAAGGCATTGGTGAGGCCAATTCTGGAGTATTGAGTACAATTTTGGTCGCCTAGTTATAGGAAGGATGTCAACAAAATAGAGAGAGTACAGAGGAGATTTACTAGAATGTTGCCTGGGTTTCAGCAACTAAGTTACAGAGAAAGGTTGAACAAGTTAGGTCTTTATTCTTTGGATCGCAGAAGGTTAAGAGGGGACTTGATAGAGGTCTTTAAAATGATGAGCGGGTTAGACAGAGTGGACGTGGATAAGCTTTTCCCATTGAAAGTAGGGAAGATTCAAACAAGGGGACAAGACTTGAAAATTAAGGGACAGAAGTTTAGGGGTAACATTAGGGGGAACTTCTTTACTCAGAGAGTGGTAGCTGTGTGGAATGAGCTTCCAGTGGAAGTGGCGGAGGCAGGTTCTATTTTATCCTTTAAAATAGATTGGATGGGTATATGGAAGGGAAAGTAATGGAAGGTTATGGTCTGAGTGCAGGTAGATGGGACTAGGGAGAAGTAAGCAGAAAGAAGGGGAGAAAAAAAAGTGTTCGGCACGGACTTGAAGGGCTGAGATGGCCTGTTTCCGTGCTGTAATGGTTATATGGTTATATATGGTATATGGGTGAGACGGGTAGGGGGAGAGAGGGGAAGAGTGGGGAGGGAGGAGGAGATGGGGTAGGGGAGAGAGGGGAGGGAGGGTGAGAGGGGTAGGGGGGAGAGAGGGGCAAGAGTGGGGAGGGAGGAGGAGATGGGGGAGGGGAGAGAGGGGAGAGAGGGTGAGACGGGGAGGGGGGAGAGGGGGAAGAGTGGGG
The DNA here is from genome assembly GCA_038087875.1 of Malacoraja senta. Classification (NCBI taxonomy): domain Eukaryota; kingdom Metazoa; phylum Chordata; class Chondrichthyes; order Rajiformes; family Rajidae; genus Malacoraja; species Malacoraja senta. Next base: position 46,700,156 of record CM075980.1, read on the forward strand.
AGGGAGAGGGGTGGGGGCAGTCCATCTATTCCCCACTCCCTATCACCCCCACTCCTCTCCCTCTATTCCCACACTCTCCCTCCTCACCTCCCCCATTCCCCCCACTCCCCCTCTCACCTCCCCAGGATCTTGCTCATTCAGAGAGAGGAACACAGAACAGGGAGGAGTCAGAGAGCCAAAGACTTATCTCTTTTCCCGATCAGCAGAGCATTTTGAGAACGGGGGGGGGGGGTTGGAGCGGGCGGGCGGGCGAGTCAAGCTGCAGGAGGCGCGGCGCGAGCGTAGTTGGAGGTGGGGCAGGAGAGCCGGGCTGCCAAATGAAGAGAGAGAGGGAAGCGGCTTGGATTGGTCGGCATGTGGGATTGTGATGTCAGAAGCTCGTGAGTCCCGTTTAGATTTTAAAATGAGTGTGGAGGGGTGGAAGGATTTTATTAAAAAACGTGTACATAAAAATGTCTAACGGTAATGAGGAGTGGATTTGCAAATGTAAAAGCGAAATCGCTAGCGAAATGGAAAAAATCGTGGAGTTTTCGCGTGTGGTTTGCGGACCAAGGAATCATAGGCCAAAAAATCTAATCTGAAAAAAAATCTGAAAATGGAACGTGACATACACCCACAAACACACACACACACACACACACACACACACACACACACACACACACACACACACACACACACACACACACACACACACACACAGAGTGTTTTAAAAGTATATAGATAGATATACACACACACACACACACACACACACACACACACACACACACACACACACACACACACACACACACTCACACACACACACACACACACACACACACACACACACACACACACACACACACACACATATATATATATATATATATATGAAATCATTTGCCATTCAGTGGTTATGAGGGACAGATTAGAAACACCAGTCCCTTTTACCTTCAGGTAAGAATTGGGAGCATTCATTCGTGTGCATGTGATGAGGGGGCCTGGCACTCGCCAAGTCGCCCTCAATCTAACTAAGCTGACGCAGGGCAGAAAGCATCTGGCAGGTTTAGAGAGAAGAGCTGAGCCACCGTTAGTGGCACAGATGGAGGAACAGGGACTTCTGCTGCCTGGGTTAAGTAGAGGTGACAGAAGGCAGAGGGTTCGGACTGAATTATCGGTCTGCCTCTCCTGGCCCTGCCTTCAGGGAAATTGCCGCATGGTGATGGAGCATCGGCGGCGATGGTGAAGCCTCGCGGGTCGACCCACAGTCGGCGGCAGATGAGAGCGTGGGGGGACCGCTGTCGGGGAGGGGGAAGAACAATGGAGGAGCCGGCGTGGGGGAACCTCCATGAGGGAGGGAGGGTGAAGAACAATGGAGGAGCTGGCATGCTTTGTAACTTTGTCAGCGCTGTAGGTGGCTGCTTTTTGTATACCTTGGGTATGCAAGCAATGAATTTCATTGTGCCTTGTCACATGTGGCAATAAAGTATCCCATTCCATCCAATTAGTTACTTTCTTGTCCCAATGTGGTTTTAATCTTGGGGTAGAAAAAGTATCTTGAACGCCAGTGCAGATTCAAAGGGTCATTTGGTCTGTTCATCTTTTGAACTCTAAACTAAACTAATATTCATCCTTTGTCCCTATTAATTTTATTTATTTTAAAAAGCACTGGAGAAATTAATGGGCCTGAAACCAACAAATCGTCTGCAACCTAAGGCCGAAGCCCCATGATGCTGCGTGAAATGTGCTCAGAGCTACAGTCCATAAATAATCTGCTCCTGGGATCTTCCTAAGGGTGGAACATCTAACATGGTCGTTCATGGAAGCAGAGGAGAGAAAATAGTGAACTACAAGCGAGTTAATCTCACGTCGGTTGTCAAGAAAGTGCAGAAATCCATTATTAACAGAGCACTTAGAAAATCATAATATGATTAGGGAGAAGCAACATGATTTTGTGAAAAGGAAATTGAGTTTCACAAATCTAATGGATTTCATCAAGGATGTAACAAGTTACAAAGGTAAGTGGAAAACTAGTGAATTTAATAGATTTGGGATTTGCAAAATGCATTCACGAATGGTTATTACACAAAATAAAGGTCCATAGGGTAATAATTCATTAGGTAAAATATTAGTTAAAGGAAAGACAAAAGAAAGGAGGATTAAGGACCATTTAGGGGGTTGCTAAAATGGTGGAAATACTCAGCAGATTAGGGGCGGCACGAAGGCACAGAGGCAACATGGGCGGAAATCCTGGTGGGGACAGGGGGCCACGTCCCCCCCGTGCTTTGAGAGGTGGGGGCCAAACCCCCCCCCCCTCCCCATGTTTCGTAATCCGGACTTTATCAGACGCTTTCTAAGGGCTGAATCGGCCCGTTCGCGGGGCATTTCATTGCCCGGCGCAGCTTAAAATCAAACTGCTGCATCGAGGCGATCGAGGCTCCCGATGTTGAAGCCCCCGCCGGCCGATGAAAGACCCTGTGAACGGGCCAATTCAAGCCCCACGATTCCGGGCAGACGAAGCTGCTGTTGCTGGAGTTCGGAGTCGGTCACCAACCAGGTCAGCTCCTGATGTTACCGTCCAAGGGCTCACGGCCGAAGGATCGCGTGTGTGCGAATGCACGCGAGGCCGCCAAGAAATTGTGTCCCCCCCCCCGTGTTTTGTTGCCGATTCCCGTGCCTGGAGGTACAGTTCCTGCCTTACAGTGCCAGACACCCGGGTTCAATCCTGACTATGGGTGCTGTCTGTACAGAGTTTATACGTTCTCCCTGTGGATTTTCTCCGGGTGCTCAGGTTTTAGAAAGGCCAAAGGGCCTGTCTCCACACTGTATCACTAAAGTCTAAAGTCAAATAAGGCACGAACTAAGTTAATATTTAAGACTAATGACTTCTCAGCTGAAAATATCCACATTTGCTGGCCATGCACGCTAGATGGCAAAGTGACCAGTGGGGACAGCTGTCATTTGGCTCCTTTTGTGTGAATATTCCATGTACAAGTCATGCATAGAATGTTTTTACTTGGGACAGATCACACTAGTGACCAACTGTAGATGGAGTCGCACCCAGTAGGAGATCGGACGGGATAATTGCATGCACATTGCACCTTGCCACAGCTGATACTTTTGTTGGTCTCATCACACACCTATGCCACAGTCACGCACTGCGCTCTTCCATGAAGGACGGCACGGAGGCGCAACGGCCACGTTGCTGCCTTACAGCGCCAGAGACCCGAGTTCGATCCTGACTACGAGTGCTGTCTGTCCGGAGTTTGTGCGTTCTCCCCGTGACCTGCGTGGGTTTTCTCTGAGTGCTCTGGTTTCCTCCCACACTCCAAAGAGGTACAGTTTTGTAGGTGAATTGGTGGTATAAATTGTCCCTAATGAGCGGAGGATAGTGTTAGTATGCAGGGATTGCTGGTCGGCACCAACTCGATGGGCCAAAGGGCACGTTTCCATGCTGTGTCTCTAAACTAAACTAAAATAAACCGCTGGCATAAACTGTAGACTGTGGGGGAAATCAACGCTGGCATAAACTGTAGACTGTGGGGGAAATCAACGCTGGCATAAACTGTAGACTGTGGGGGAAATCAACGCTGGCATAAACTGTAGACTGTGGGGGAATCAACGCTGGCATAAACTGTAGACTGTGGGGAAATCAACGCTGGCATAAACTGTAGACTGTGGGGGAAATCAACGCTGGCATAAACTGTAGACTGTGGGGGAATCAACGCTGGCATAAACTGTAGACTGTGGGGAAATCAACGCTGGCATAAACTGTAGACTGTGGGGGAAATCAACGCTGGCATAAACTGTAGACTGTGGGGGAAATCAACGCTGGCATAAACTGTAGACTGTGGGGAAATCAACGCTGGCATAAACTGTAGACTGTGGGGGAAATCAACGCTGGCATAAACTGTAGACTGTGGGGAAATCAACGCTGGCATAAACTGTAGACTGTGGGGGAAATCAACGCTGGCATAAACTGTAGACTGTGGGGAAATCAACGCTGGCATAAACTGTAGACTGTGGGGGAAATCAACGCTGGCATAAACTGTAGACTGTGGGGAAATCAACGCTGGCATAAACTGTAGACTGTGGGGGAAATCAACGCTGGCATAAACTGTAGACTGTGGGGGAAATCAACGCTGGCATAAACTGTAGACTGTGGGGGAAATCAACGCTGGCATAAACTGTAGACTGTGGGGGAAATCAACGCTGGCGTAAACTGTAGACTGTGGGGGAAATCAACGCTGGCATAAACTGTAGACTGTGGGGGAATCAATGATCTTTGTTCACCCACTGGAAATCCCAGAACACATTGCTGGGATTGGCAATGAGATGATGTGACATGTTTGGGCGGCACAGTTGTGCAACGGATAGAGTTGGTGATTCAGAGCGCCAGAGACTCAGGTTCGATCCTGACCTTGGGTGCGGTCTGCGTGGAGTTTACATGTTCTCCTTGTGACCGCGTGGGTTCCCCATGAGCACTCCAGTTTACCTCCAACATCCCGAACACGTGCGGAGTTTGTAGGTTAATTGGCCTCTGTATAATTGCCCCAAGTATGCAGCGAGTGGATAAGAACCTGTGTGAATCGGTGTGGATGCAGTGGACTGAAAGGCTTGTTTCCTTGCTGTATCTCCAAACTAAACTAAGCTAACAGTGAAGGGTCTACACTGCCCAGTTTCACAGGTTACCTGCCTGCTTCAGTCTCTATTAGTCACAACTGTGATAGATGCAGCAGTGATGCTGCTTTTACAGATGCTGCATCACTGAAGCCTGCAGCTCCCATGGGACAAGGTTCAGCTGAGGCAGACCACAGTACAGGCTGTACTCAGATGCTTTGCGTTCAACACTGATTAGTACGGGTGTCAGAGGTAATGGGGAGAAGGCAGGAGAATGGGGTTAGGAGGGAGAGATAGATCAGCCATGATTGAATGAGTACACTTGATGGGCCGAATGGCCTAATTCTACTCCTTTCACTTAAGACATATGACATAAAACATAGAAACATTTTTTTGTTACGGCACTGGTTCATTGAGTGAACAAACACTTACAATCTATTGGGGGCCTTCTTGATTAGAACGGGTGTCAAGGGTTATGGGGAGAAGGCAGGAAAATGGGATTACGAGGCAGAAATCAGCCATGATTGAATGGCGGAGTAGACCTGATGGGCCAAATGGCCTAATTCTACTCCTGTAACTTGCGAACTTGTGAAATAATGAACACTGAGCTACTCTCCACCAATGTCCCCCCCACCTCATTTTGTCTCCATCAGATTTTCAGGACATGAAGTATATGTCTTATGTTGTTACATCATTGGGGTCAAAATATATACTCGCATGTGATGGATTGATCTAATGCATCAAACAGCACTACATTTTATGAGGGTTATAGCCTATAAATAAACTCTGGTTAAAGGAGTCAAATCTAACCTTAAATCCCTTATTCAGCCTTTCACTGAATCTTCAAATTACAGCCTCCAACTGCGTGCATTTTCTCCGAGATCTTCGGTTTCCTCCCACACTCCAAAGATGTACAGGTTTGTAGGTTAATTGACTTGGTAAATATAAAGATTGTCCCTAATGTGTGAGGGATAGTGTTAGAGTGCGGGGATCTCTGGTCGGCACCACCCCAGTGGGCCGAAGGGCCTGTTTCCGCGTTGTATCTCTAAAGTAAACTAAACTAAAACTCCACGCTCTTGTTTTCTTTGAAGTCTGTTATGTAGCTGTTCCAAGGCTGCGAAGGTGAGATTTCCTTTCAACTCTGACGCTTCTCGTAACAGTCAATGCAGCCAAAACACACCAGTAGTAATCTCTTCATGAAGCTCTTGTAGGGAAATGCATGGGTTTCATTTTATCCTATGATTCGGTGTGCATAACATAATGTTATGTACTTTTGCCCACTTCCATGAATTTTTACCTTCTAATTGGCCGTTAATATTATATGCAATGCACTTAGTGTAGATAGCAACATAATAGCTGGCACGGACATGATAGACCTCTGTGTTGAATGACTTCCTGACGGATACATTTGCTTCATCAAAGTGGATCAAATCCAATTTCTAATCAAAAGTGTTTTCAAAGAAGTAGAGAAAGATGATAGAAGGTAGCAGATGGATTTTCATGTGGGGAAATTTTAAGTTATGCAGAAAAACAAATCAGAATATCATTGAATTAGTAAAAATCCTTGTAAATATCTGTCCTGTAATGCAGTAGGAACATTAACGTACACATGCATCATAAACGATAAGGAAGGCTAAAGATGTGAGTTATTTCCAACGTGTTTTTTCCATGAGTTAGAAATCTTGTTGCAATTGTACAGGGAGGACATTGGTGAGACCTGCACTACTGTGCCTAGTTTTGGGACCGTACCCAATAAAGAATAAAACTACCTTGGAGTCAAATAACGCCAGTCTCCCTGTCCCTCCCCCACCCAAGTCATTGTACTAGCTTCAGACAGCTTGTTGAGTCTCATTGTCTGTAACTCGTTTTCACCTAGCCCACAGCGAACAATGGCCTGTTTCCTTTATCATCGTTACTTTTTTGCATATCTTTCATGCATTTGTTCTATATCTCTCCATGTCACCATCTATATCTCTCTTGTTTCCCTTTCCCCTGACTCTCAGTCTCGACCCAAAATGTCACCTATTCCTTTTCTCTAGAGATGCTGTCTGACCCGCTGAGTTACCCCACCTTGGAGTCATATAGGTTTACTAGAATGATACGTGGGGAAGGAGGTAGTCCTATAATGGGGGAAAAAGATGGGAGCAATGACTGCGTTGTTTCAAAGAATGAGGCCAGATCCCATTGAAACATGCACCCGTCTATGAAATCTTGACAAGATGGATGATGACAGTCTATAACACGTGGAGAACTTTGAACTTGAGTACAAAGCCTTCTTCTTCTTGTGTATGGCGTGCACAGCCTAAAGTTGGAGGACAACTTGTTCTATTTGATCTTATTCGATTGTGCACGCTGGGTTGATTGCATTCGTCAAATCAGGGCGGATCATGTGAAGGTTGCAATCTTCCACTCCCAGTACAAAGCTTGAGGAGAGGAGAGCAACCTTTTTGGTAGATGGGGAAAATATTCTTCAGACTGAGGTTTGGGCATCTTTGGAATTCTCTATCCAGAGGACTGTGGATTCTTTGTTAATATATGTGCAAAGCTGAGTTTTTGAACTCCAAGCAAATCAAAGGATGTGAGAATGATAATGAAGATTAGAGCTGAAGTCAAGGGTCAACCACGATCTTGTTTAGTAGAGTTGGCTCAAGGGGCCACATCATTTCTCCAGCTTCCATAGCTAGATTTAGTTTAGTTTAGAGATACAGCGCGGAAACAGGCCCTTCAGCCCACCCACCGCACGTTAACACCATCCTACACACACACTAGGGACAATTTTTTACACATACACCAAGCCAATTAACCTACATACCTGTACGTCTTTGGTGTGTGGGAGGAAACCGAAGATCTTGGAGAAAACCTCGCTGTCACGGGGAGAACGTACAAACTCCTTACAGACAGCACCCATAGTCTGGATCGAACCCGGGTCTCCGGCACTGCGAGCGCTGTAAGGCAGCAACTCTACCAATGCGACACCATGCCACACTTGTGCAGTTTTCCTTGTTATTTAGGAATCAAGCATGTCCCTTCCTATATAATGCACGTGTAACATGTTAGCTACAAGTACTTTGTACACAATACATACAAACATGCTACTAAAAGATTGATATTAATCTGGACAGATGAATCAAAGTAAATTGCATGACTGAGCTCATCTTGTTATTTGCAATCTTAAAATATACCCATATTTTGAACATTGCAGTGAAAGGCTGAGTAAGAGATTTAAGGTTAGATTCTACTCCTTTCACTAGAGTTTATTAATAGGATATAACCTGTATAAAATGTAGTGCCGTTGATGCATCGGATCAATCCATCACCTGCAAGTATACTTTTGTCCCCGATGAAGTAACGGAATAAGACATATACAGCCTGTCCTCATTGAAAGTCTGATGGAAACTTAACGGGGCCCTAACCAATTTAACCAGCACAGAAGTTTTAAGATTCTCCACACGTTCAATATGCCAATGAAATTGAATTATTCTACCTCTCTCCGTTTTCGTTATTGCATTAAATTTTAGTTAGGCTTTTTAGCTGACATTGAGTGAACAATCAAAATAAAACTGGTTTATTGATCAGCAGGATTGCAAATGTCCGCCTCAGCCTAGGCTCTACTGTAGACAGTGATCATTTTTCAACACCAGCTCTGGTTATCTAATCATTAGAATGCTCTCTAAAAGTCAATTATTCCTTTTATATATCTATATAACTAAAAGTCTCATCTTGACTATCTGCGCTGTATATTGATTTTAGAAAAAATGCTACCCCATATCGCTATGATTTTTGGCCATCTTACTCACAGTCCTCCTCCAGTGAGGCAGCCCCGGGGATATTTCCGATCGATGAAAAATAAAAAAGTTATGAGTGTTTAAATTTTTTTGAGATCAGCTGATTGGCCCTCTCGCCTGTCAATCACCATGATGAAGGTAACGCCCCTTCTGGGGGGGGCAGGACTATAAAACCTTGGATGCCTGGACGTGAGTCAGTCACTCTGGAAGATTGCGAGGGAGAGGCCACAACTGTGATTCTAAGCTGTGAATCAACTGAACTGTGAGTCTGCAATGTACTTGCAATAAATGATTTGTTAGCCCTTAATGACAATGCAATGAGTTGTTTGACCTGCCCTGTGCTTGAGACTGCAATGCAAAATGGAAATGAAATGACAATGCCATGAGTTGTTTGGCCTACACTGTGCTTGAGACCGCAATGCAAAATGGAAATGAAATGACAATGCCATGAGTTGTTTGGCCTGCCCTGTGCTTGAGACTGCAATGCAAAATGGAAATATAAATGACACTGCCATGAGTTGTTTTGCCTGACCTGTGCTTGAGACTGCAATGCAAAATGGAAATGGAAATGGAAACAACAATGCCATGAGTTGTTTGGCCTGCCCTGTGCTTGAGACAGCAATGCAAAATGGAAATGGAAATGACAATGCCATGTGTTGTTTGGCCTGCACTGTGCTTGAGACCGCAATGCAAAATAGAAATGGAAATGAAATGAAATGAGTTGTTTGCTTGCCTAAAACCACTAATATTGGCCCACAAGGCCCCTATTAGCCGAGAAACCAGCCCCCTTTGCCCAAAATGCCCGCAAATGCCCCAGGAGGAGCATTTTGGCCCAAAAGGCCCCTGCCAGGCCAGGAAAAGTCCAGAAAAAGTGACTTTGACTGAGATTTCACTCAGATTTTTTTTAAAGATACCTTTTCAGCCCATCAGGCCTGTACTAGCCCAGGAGGAGTTACTTCAGCCCATCAGTATGTATTCCCCCTGCAAGTATTAAACCTCACCCCAGTATTTTTCTCCCTCCCTTCATTTGCTCCCTGTGAGATCCAGGCCACGATAGACTTTCCTCCTTCATTGCTGTGATCTGCAGAAAAAGATGAAAAATTTCTAAAATTGATTCTCCACCCTCTTCTCCTTCTCTCTCACAGAGTCTCTCACCTGTTTTGGGCATAATTTCTGGCAGTTTCTGAGCTGCCAGCCCACGAGGCCTGAGTGACTGAGCTGCCAGCCCACCAGGCCTGAGTAACTGAGCTGCTTGCCCACCAGGCCTGAGTGACTGAGCTGCCAGCCCACCATACCTGAGTGACTGAGCTGCCAGCCCATTCATTTGGCCCACAATTCATTTGGCCCACAATGTCCATACTAGCCCTCTGGAAACCAGTCCCTTTGGCCCACAACACCCATATTAGTGCTCCAGAAACCCCCCCACGAGTCCCACTTAGTCTAGTGTTCCTTTAGATCCTTTCTCTGAGATTCCAAAAAATCTGTACACTTTATTGGTTCCATATTTTAGGTTCATGAAACAAAGTATGAGACAATATCTGAAGGATTCTGTTCAGTTTTGATGCCCTTGCGTTAAAAAAAATACTTACTATAGAGGAAGAGCAGTAAAGATTCACCCCACTAGTCAGTCTGAAGATGGATCCTGTCCCAAAATGTCTTCTGTCCAATCCCTCCACAGATGCTGCCTGGCCCACTGTGCTCCTCCAGCACGTTGTGTTTTGTCTAGAGATATTAAGTTTGTTACACAAGTAGAAATTGAGTAAACTAGGCCTGTATTTTCCAGAGTTTAGAAGAATGGAGTGATACCTCAATAAAACTTACAAGATTCTTACAAAGCTCAACTGGCTGGGTGCAGGAAGGATATTTTTCTTGAATGTGTGGTCTTGAATTCGGGGTCACAATTTCATAATATGGGGTTCATTATTTATGACTGAGATATGAATAGTGAATTTTTTTAAATCTCGACAATGAAGGGCTCCAGAGATTGTCATTGATTGCATTAAAAACAGAGATCAGTGGATTTCTCGGTATTAAGGGAATTAAGAGATAGGGGTTACAGCAGGAAAATGACATTGAGATAAAAGATAGGCTCAAAATGCTGGAGTAACTCAGCGGGACAGGCAGAATCTCTGGATAAAAGTTCAGCCATGTATTGTTGAACCTCCTCCTATCCCTGCTTCTTATGTTGTTACCTTCTTACAATTAACATACACTACCAATGTGAAGAAGGGTCTCGACCCGAAACATCACCAATTCCTTCTCTCCATAGATGCTGCCTCACCCGCTGAGTTTCTCCAGCATTTTTGTCTACCTTCGATTTTTCCAGCATCTGCAGTTCCTTCTTTAACACAAATATGTGAGTGATTAGAAAAGGTATTAATGTAACTGACGATGTTGTAATATTCAATCTTATAATTAGTTGTGTGGAAAATACTAACATGAGAAGATGCACCATAATCATTAACTTCCATATTCAATTCTTGTTGGTATGTTACCTATCCCAAATTGTGTAAATTAGCTTTTTCTACAGTCACACAGGAAACCATTGAAGTAAACATTAATATTGAACCAAGTTATATTTTATTTTAACGGGTTTGTTACCTATTCTGTATGCAGTGATACAAAATAATGACACTTAACACAATGTGTAGGAAGGAACTACTGATGCTGGTTTACACCGAAGATAGACACAAAATGCTGCAGTAATTTACTGGGACAGGCAGCATCTCTGGAGATAAGGAATGGGTGATGTTTCGGGTCAAGTCTCAAGAAGGGTCTCAACCTTCAGGGATGCTGCCTGTCCCGCTGAATGGCACAATTAATACAATAATGGGCATCGCGGTGACAACAGGGAGTAGTGCTGCTGTTGCACAGCTTCAGTGACCAAGATTTAATCCTGGCCATTGGTGCTTTCTGTGTGGAGTTTGCTTGTTCTATCTGTGACAATGTTATTTTTCCCCATATCACACATGGTAGCTTCATTGGCTGCTGTAAACTTCTCCTTGTATAAGTGGGAAGATGACAGGATTAGAGGGAGAGTAGAGGACTGAATAGAAAGGTTTCTGGGAGCCATCTTAGACTTGTTGCCAAATGGCCTCCTTCAGAGTCCTTCGAGAATATTTTTTAAATAGGCAATGATGACAAACTGAGGAATAACGCAAAGCACCGTGAGTAACACACATTGTTCCCATTTCTTGTTTAGTCAATAGTCATATATTTTGCAGTGCTCACAACTGAACTATCAAGCTTTTGATCTTACATGTTGGTTAAACATTTGTTAACTACAAAAACGTCATCAGTGGCACCGCGAGCGGCAGCCTCGCCAGCAGCGTGTTCGTCCTTTCATCTTTTTTTGTTTTTTAGTATGTCTGGATGTATGTTTTAGTGTGGGGGGGGGGGTTGATGGGGGGGAAAGGGGGAAACCATTTTTCACTTACCTCGACAGAGATGCGACTTTTCTCTTTGTCGCATCTTCGCCCCCCTCGCGGCCTAACAACTGGTTTGGTGCGGCCTTTCTCGGAGACCGGCTCAGAGCTTCAGCAGCAGGCGCTGCAGACTTACCATTGCGGAGCTGGGCGATCCTTTGCCGGGGATCGCCAGAAGAAGTGCTCCGACCACCGTCCTGTGGACTATAACATCATGAAGCCGCGGTCTACGAAGCATCTAGCTGTGAGTGCGGCGTGGTCTCCGGTAAGAAAGTGGACGATTCGGGTACTCCAAGCGTTTCGATCCGTCCCAATGTCGGAGTTTCGATCAAAATGACAAGAGGGCTTGTACATTGGGCCGACCGTAGCAGGCGACTATGGAGGGTTCATGGCCCTGACCACGGGTGAACAAAGGAGGAAGATTGACTGAAAGGTATTGCCTTCCATCACAGTGAAGAATGTTGATTCCACTATGGTGGATGTTTATGTTAAATTCTATTGTGTATTGTGCTCTTTTTGATTGTATGGCTGCATGATAACTCAATTTCACTGTACCTTAATTAGTGCATGTGACAATAAATGTGAACTTGTACTTGAACTTGAACTTCAGTTTAGTTTATTTCAATGATACAGTGCAGAAATAGGCCCTTCAATCCACCGAGTCCCCACCACCCAGTGATCCCCACACACTAACATTATCCTACACACACTAGGGACAATTTACAATGATACCAAGACAATGAACCTACAAACCTGTATGTCTTTGGAGTGTGGGAGGAAATCGGAGATCTCGGAGAAAACGCCCCTCATGTCACGGGAAGAACGTACAAACATTAGACAAAGTTACACTTCAATCCCATGGCCTGCTGGTGTTATCTTATTTGGAATTTCACTCTATAAAAATTGCCTATTTCAGAGTCATATTCATCCACCAATTTGTTAGCAGCTCATAAAATAGCAGTTATGAACTTTTATCTTAAATTAATATACAGTTCTGCATGATCATATTGCAGCACAATAGAGTGTATTTCCATCTGTTTGTCTTTTTTTAACCTTTCTCATTTTGAGAAAAATCTGTTAAGAATAGAACGCTCATATTGTGCACTTAAACCTGTCTACACCACAATACAATTTCTTATCATACATTTACATGAAAAAGTTTTAAACTATTTGAGCTTTATTGTATTTGATGCATTGGCTTTGAACTATAATTCCTTGGGGTCCAGTTAGATTTATCAATCAAATCAATAATGAAAGCACCAGCTACACAGTATTTTCTTCATCATCAAGGACATGCGCTTAACTACTTTGTAAAGCACCTGGTCTTAGGCTCCTGAAATCACACCCCTAAAGTCTGTATGAGCACATAATAAAATCACGGTTTCCATAGTTACATATCTTCCCTAAAGAGTGTGCGTTCTAATGCTAGAATTGGAGATGAATATAACAGCATGAATAAGACATGTTCTATTTATATTTAAAGTCCTCATTGTAAAAGTATGTGTAAATCTCACAAGCTACAGAGGAAACGAAAGCGATCAAAAAGTCTATGGTTTATAACGAGAAATTAATATTCTGTTCTTTTTCTACGGGGAGATGGGGAGTTTGTCTCCTTTAAAGGATCCATTAATCTTTCAGCCTTTGCTTTAAGGCTGCTGTGAGTGTTAAATTACTGACATCAGGCTGAAAAGAAATGCAGGCAAGTCCATGCAAGCTTTCTGCTTTCAACCCAAGACTTTCACAATACAGTAAGAAAAAGCACCTGGATTAAAGCAGGTTACATAATGCTGTTGCTTGGTGCCTTCCTCTGAAGCACACAACAGATACATGAACACAAGCAATGTGGAGGTAGATTAAAGTGCTCCTGTTGTCTGGCAATGTCATAATTCTATGGTTGCCATTGACAACAGGCTGCCCCCTGGTCCCCACCAGACTGCCTGTCCAGTAATTGAAGATTAACACAAACCCGGTTCCATTTGTGTCCTCTCTGGTAATGTTACACTGGTGAGTGTCCTGGCAGTGTTCTAGCTCTGTGAACCTCTAGTGAGCCAAAAAGTCCCAAAGAGCTTAATGCTTCAAAATAATACAGGTGTGTCAGCAAGGAAAATTATTAATGAGTTCAGGGAACCGAGGTTAATAGGGCCAGAGTGATTTTTTTTTGCTTTGTTCCCTATGACTGCTTAATATTGCCTGTACCAGTGACAAGAGGAAGGAAATACACGATGTGTTTGCCCACTCAGTTAAGTAATGACCCATTTAGGTTAAGTGGGAATCTGTCAAGAACTGAAGCATTGCAACTCAGCCTTCTGCAAATTAGTTCAGCGTAGAAACAAACCAAGTGTCATGCTTGAAGTCCTGGGCTTCCCAATCTGATGGTATGCTGGGCTGCATTTGTGTCATTCACAAGTTCACAAGTTGCAGGAGTAGAATTAGACCATTTGGTCCATCGATTCTACTCCGCCGTTCAATCATGGCTGATCTCTGCCTCCTAATCCCATTTTCCTGCCTTTTCCTCATAACCCTTGACACCCATTCTAATCAAGAATTTGTCTCTCTCTGCCTTAGAAATATCCACTGACTTGACCTCCACAGCCCTCTGTGGCAATGAGTTCCACAGATTCACCACCCTCTGACTACAGAAGTTCCTCCTCGCCTCCTTTCTAAAAGAGCTCCCTTTAATTCTGAGGTTATGATCTCTGGTCCTAGACTCTCCCACCAGTGGAAACATCCTTTCCACATCCACTCTCTCTATGCCTTTCATTATTCTGTAAGTTTCAAATACTGGAATACTTACTTGACCCAATTCCCCTCTATTAATTCAGCCACATCTCCCGTGGGAAGGGAATTCTGTGCACAATGATAGGGCCGTGTCTCCCGACCTGGGGGTCATCTACGTCAGGGAAGTGGGTTGCTTGCCTTACGTTAGACAGTCAGGGGTCACTGGGTGGGTTGATGAGGGTAAGGCAGTGGGAAAGAAAAGGGAGAGAATGCTGCCAGTTTAAAACAACTTTGCTCACAGGTGTTGTGCACGGCAGTGCTTTGATTTAATTTACATGGCTCCTTAGTTTAGTTTGGTTTAGATATACAGCGCAGAAACAGGCTCTTTCGGCCCACCAGGTCCGCGCCGACCAGCGATCCCCGCACATTAACACCATCCTACACCCACTAGGGACAATTTTTACATTTACCAAGCCAATTAACCTACATACATGTAGGTCTTTGGAGTGTGGGAGGAAACCGAAGACCTCGGAGAAAACCTAGGTGGTCACGGGGAGAAGGTACAAACTCCGTACAGACAGTACCCGTAGTGGTGACTTCTGAATTGGCTTGAAGTCATTGATTTGGCATCCAAGTATGTGCTGGATCCTGGTTAAAGGGAAGACCAAGCTAACCACAGGGAGGGGAGGGGTGGGGATGGGAATGCCTGTTGGTTGGGAACAGCAGACGATAAGCCAGAAAATAAGGCAACGTTTGGCAAATGTTTGCAGACAGCCAGAACCAGCAATTATGTTCATACCCACAGCTAAGATGTTCCCCAAATTATTCACTTGCTGGTGGCATCCACCAATACTTTAAAGGGAACTTATTTTAGCCCTAGTTCTTTAGACTGTGGACATACACAGTGCGGAAACTGGCCCTTCGGCCCACCAGGTCCGTGCCGCCAGCAATCAACCTGCACACTAGCACTGTCCTGCACACTAGGGACATATTTATGAGTTTTCTGATGCCAATTAACCCTCAAACCTACACGTCTTTGAAGTGTGGGAGGAAACCGGAGCACCGGCAGAAAACAAACGTGGGTCACGGGCAGAACGTACAAACTCTGTGCGGACGGACAGCAGCCGTAGTCAGGATTGAACCTGGGTCCCTGGACAAAGGACAAAGGACATTTATTGTCACATACACCAATTGGTGCAGTGAAATTTGAGTAACCATGCAGCACACAAATAAGATAAACACAACACTAAAGAATTGAACATTAAACATAAAAAACATCCCCCACAGCAGAATCAACATTTCCCACTATGGGGGAAGGCAGCAAAGTTCAGTCCACCTCCTCCATGTTCACGCCAGGGTCCCCCGATGCTGTAATGCAGCAACTGTACCACTGTGCCACTGTGCCGCCCTGTGTTATCCTGCCCTGTGCCATGGCTCATTCACTGGCCGTCATGTGTTTGCTTCCAGTGAGAGTCCCTGCTACCTTCTGTCCGTCCCCGATACAGTGGCAGCAGGCGGGAAGATGGAAGGCACTCTTTCTTTTAATAATTTGTCCCTTTCTTACCCCACTTACACCAGGCAGAAAATAGACCGAAACCAACGCTCTCCGATATGAACCTTAAAAGATGACAAAAGGGGATGAACAGTAAAGAAGAGGCTCTTCCCGAGAATGGAGAAATCGAGGGCCAGAGGACATAGGTTTAAGGAAAGGGGTAAAGATTTAATAGGAATCTGATGGGTAACTTTTTTACACAAAGGATGGTGGGTGCATCGAATGAGCTGTAGTTGAGGCAGGGACTACAGCAAGGTTTAAGAAACAGTTATGTGTAAGAAGGAACTGCAGATGCTGGTTTAAACTGAAGATAGACACAAAAAGCTGGAGTAACTCAGTGGGACAGGCAGCATCTCTGGAGAGAAGGGATGGGTGACATTTCGGGTCGAGACCCTTCCTCAAAGTTGCCCACACTGACTAACGTGAGAAGAAGGGTCTCGACCCGAAACGTTACCCATTCCTTTTCTCCAGAGATGCTGCCTGTCCCGTTGAGTTGGGGGTGTTGCCTTGCTTGTCAAGGAAGATATTACAGCAGTGCTTTGGCAGGATAGATTAGAGGGCTCATCTAGGGGGGCTATTTGGGTGGAGCTGAGAAATGAGAAAGGTGTAGCAACACTTATAGGGGTGTATTATAGACCGCCAAATGGGGAGCGAGAATTGGAAGAGCAAATATGTAAGGAGATAGTAGATATTAGTAGTAAGCACAAGGTAGTGATTGTGGGAGATTTCAATTTTCCACACATAGACTGGGAAACACATTCTGTAAAAGGGCTGGATGGTTTGGAGTTTGTAAAATGTGTGCAGGATAGTTTTTTGCAGCAATACATAGAGGTACCTACTAGAGAAGGGGCAGTGCTGGACCTCCTGTTAGGAAATGAGACAGGGCAGGTGGCGGAGGTAAGCGTTGGGGAGCACTTCGGGTCCAGTGATCACAATACCATTAGTTTCAATATAATTATGGAGAGGGTCAGAACTGGACCTAGGGTTGAGATTTTTGATTGGAGAAAGGCTAACTTTGAGGAGATGCAAAAGGATTTAAAAGGAGTGAATTGGGACATGTTGTTTTATGGGAAGGATGTAGGAGAGAAATGGAGGACATTTAAAGGTGACATTTTAAGAGTACAGAATCTTTATGTCCCTGCTCGGTTGAAAGGAAATAGTAAAATTGGAAAGAGCCATGGTTTTCAAGGGAAATTGGACACTTGGTTTGGAAAAAGAGAGAGATCTACAATAATTATAGGCAGCATGGAGTAAATGAGGTACTTGAGGAGTATAAAGAATGTAAAAAGAATATTAAGAAATAAATTAGAAAAGCTAAAAGAAGATATGAGGTTGCTTTGGCAAGTAAGGTGAAAGTAAATACAAAGGGTTTCTACAGCTATATTAATAGCAAAAGGATAACAAGGAATAAAATTGGTCCATTAGAGAGTCAGAGTGGACAGCTATCTGCAGAGCCAAAAGAGATGGGGGAGATATTGAACAATTTCTTTTCTTCGGTATTCACCAAGGAGAAGGATATGGAATTATGTGAGGTAAGGGAAACAAGCAGAGTAGCAATGGAAACTATGAGATTCAAAGAAGAGGAGGTGCGAACACTTTTGAAAAATATGAAAATGGATAAGTCTCCAGGTCCTGACAGGATATTCCCGTGGACATTGAGGGAAGTTAGTGTAGAAATAGCAGGGGCTATGACCGAAATATTTCAAATGTCATTAGAAACGGGAATAGTGCCGGAGGATTGGCGTACTGCGCATGTTGTTCCGTTGTTTAAAAAGGGTTCTAAGAGTAAACCTAGCAATTATAGACCTGTTAGTTTGACGTCAGTGGTGGGCAAATTAATGGAAAGGATACTTAGAGATAATATATATAAGCATCTGGATAAACAAGGTCTGATTAGGAACAGTCAACATGGATTTGTGCCTGGAAGGTCATGTTTGACTAATCTTCTAGAATTTTTCGAAGAGGTTACTAGGGAAATTGATGAGGGTAAAGCAGTGGATGTTGTCTATATAGACTTCAGTAAGGCCTTTGACAAGGTTCCTCATGGAAGGTTGGTTAAGAAGATTTAATTGTTGGGTATTAATGGTGGAGTAGCAAGATGGATTCAACAGTGGCTGAATGGGAGATGCCAGAGAGTAATGGTGGATGGCTGTTTGTCAGGTTGGAGGCCGGTGACTAGTGGGGTGCCTCAGGGGTCTGTGTTGGGTCCACTGTTGTTTGTCATGTACATCAATGATCTGGATGATGGTGTGGAAAATTGGATTAGTAAGTATGCAGATGATACTAAGATAGGTGGTGTTGTGGATAATGAAGTAGATTTTCAAAGTCTACAGAGAGATTTAGGCCATTTGGAAGAGTGGGCTGAAAGATGGCAGATGGAGTTTAATGTTGATAAATGTGAGGTACTACATCTCGGCAGGACAAATCAAAATAGGACGTACATGGTAAATGGTAGAGAATTGAGGAATGCAGTTGAACAGAGGGATCTAGGAATAACTGTGCATAGTTCCCTGAAGGTGGAATCTCATGTAGATAGGGTGGTAAAGAAAGCTTTTGGTAGTGCTGGCCTTTATAAATCAGAGCATTGAATATAGAAGTTGGGATGTAATGTTAAAATTGTACAAGGCATTGGTGAGGCCAATTCTGGAGTATGGAGTACAATTTTGGTCGCCTAATTATAGGAAGGATGTCAACAAAATAGAGAGAGTACAGAGGAGATTTACTAGAATGTTGCCTGGGTTTCAGCAACTAAGTTACAGAGAAAGGTTGAACAAGTTAGGTCTTTATTCTTTGGAGCGCAGAAGGTTAAGAGGGGACTTGATAGAGGTCTTTAAAATTATGAGCGGGTTAGACAGAGTTGACGTGGATAAGCTTTTTCCATTGAGAGTAGGGAAGATTCAAACAAGGGGACATGACTTGAGAATTAAGAGACAGAAGTTTAGGGGTAACATTAGGGGGAATTTCTTTACTCAGAGAGTGGTAGCTGTGTGGAATGAGCTTGCAGTGGAAGTGGTGGAGGCTGGTTCGATTTTATCCTTTAAAAATAGATTGGATGGGTATATGGACGGGAAAGGAATGGAGGGTTATGGTCTGAGTGCAGCTAGATGGGACTAGGGGGAAGTATTTATTTAAAAAAATAAAAAAATAAAAAAATAAAATGTTCGGCATGGACTTGAAGGGCCGAGATGGCCTGTTTCCGTGCTGTAATGGTTATATGGTTATATAAGATCAGGTTTAGAGGGAAATGGGCCAAATGCAGGCAGGTGGGACTAGTGTGCATGGGACATGTGTACGAAGGAACTGCAGATGCTGGTTTACACCAAAGAATGAAACAAAATGCTGGAGTAACTCAGCGGGTCAGGCGGCATCTCTAGTGAGATGGAAAAGGTGACATTTCAGGTCGGGACCCTTCTTCTCATGTTGGTCAGTGTGGGCAAGTTGGGCTGAAGGGCCTGCTTTGCGCACTGTATGACCCTGTGACTCTAGGAACTAAGCACAAGGACTGCTGCGAAATTAATTTTGTGACGGTTCTTGTGTGTGAGAAGAGCTTTCCCTGGGTTTATCAGGTGCGTTGGAGCGACCTGTGGGATTTAAATGAGGCACGACCATTTAAATCAGCCTGATCTCAGCGTAGCGGGAAATCTAGCTTTCCCACAGGGAACCTGCTGGCTGTTAAACTCCAGGCTATGGTCTTTCTGAACTTTCAGCTATTGTAGTTGAAGTAATAAATGATACAACTTTCTAACACAAGGTACTAATTATACAAAACGGACCACAAACGCCATAAATGCCTTAAATGAAGCCTCGCCGAATATTTTAATTAAAGTTGATAAATATTTCAGGAAATTCATCTATGAATACCTCCACCTCCATCAATGCTTCGTCAATGGTATATTGTATTCCAGGAGTAGAGACTGTGGCTTAGCGATTCTCAAATTCGAAGTACAGATCCCATTGTTCATTATTTAAAGAAATATAACTGTGGGATGACTTTCGTGCTATATTTTCCTCGGTCTATTGTAACAAGTGGAACTGCAGGTCAACGTTCCCACTACAATTAGTGAAAGGGTGTAACAAGACACGACCTC
This sequence comes from Malacoraja senta, assembly GCA_038087875.1. Lineage (NCBI taxonomy): Eukaryota > Metazoa > Chordata > Chondrichthyes > Rajiformes > Rajidae > Malacoraja > Malacoraja senta. The sequence continues at coordinate 46,720,329 of CM075980.1, forward strand.
CAAATGTTCCAAAGGATACTGCAGCCGATGAAAGCCCTTTGGAATTAGGTGATCAGGCTTGTGCTGGCAACAGACATTGCCAAATTGGACACAGATAATGCCAGCAATCAGAGGCGAGATAAGTAGCCAAATGATCTGCTTTAGTGGCTTTGCCTGAGTGATAAATATTGGGAAGGTCAACTGGGCTGTAAAGCCATGCAGCTCTTGATGGGATGAAGGCTAGGTGGAGGTGAGATAGGCGTGGAGGGACAACTGCTGGTTGGTCAAAGGCTGAGCTATAAGGTGAGAGCGGGCAAGTTAAAAGCTGATGTGTGGGTAGGGTTGCCAACTGTCCCATATTAGCCAGGACATCCCATATATTCTAAATTGATTTTTCCTTTACGGGACAGCCCTTGTCCTGTATTTGACTGCTACTACTCGGGTCAAGGGGACTGTCGGGTCGGAGTGCCGCGTTCAGCCCTGCCTCACCCGTCCCGACATAGTGCAGCCCATGGAGTGCAGCAGCAGCAGCAGCGCCTCGCCCGTGGTCCCGTCGGTCGGCAGCCCGGCCAGCTGTCCGACCTTCGGTCCTTCGCTTACCGCCGACACCACCTTCCCTCCTTCTCATGGCCTATCATCGGTTCATGAGTTGGATGGGGTGCCGGACTTTGCGTGCAGCATCACGCGGGCCAAAACTCCTCAGCTGGCCCACCGGCTGGGCTTTTATGTGCAGTCCAGCACCCGGGCCAACTCATCATTCACCCAGCCACGGCCGAATCGGTGAACGAATTGCCGTCGGGAATTTGTCCCTTATTTTGACCTTTTGTTCCTTATTTGGGAGTGAGGAAGTTGTCAACCCTGGGTGTGGGGCAAGTTTTTTACACAGAATGTGGTGGGTGCCTGGAACGCGCTGCCTGAGGTGCTGGTGGATGCAGATACAATAGTGGGATTTTAAAGGCTTTTTGGTTGGGACATTGATATGGATCATGTGCAAGCAGATGAGATTAGTTCATCTTGGCATCAAGTTTGGCAGAGACATTGTGGGCCGAAGGGCCTGTTCCTGTGCTCTACTGTTCTACGTTCTATGTAATAAACTTGCTGGCTGGTTTCATGCACTGCAATACTTTGACAGAACATGCGGTTATTTGCACCAATGTCAAGTCTGATGAACCCTGAACACAGGTTGTTTGCATTGAATAGTCCCTGACACTTTCCTCCAGCATCCAGGAATACAACTGAAGAACCCTCTGCTTCTCTTTTGCAAACATTGCAATGACCACGTGAGATAGTTGATGGGGACAAATCTGAGCTTTTCAATTTCCACCTCGCACAATACACCACACTATCAACACTACATTGAAATATGCACTTACTGCTCTGGAAACCTTTGGTGCCTTGAATCTCTGATGTGTGAGTGTTACTACTTGTCCAAACAGGAAATATTAACAAACCTGAGAACAGTCGATGGATCACAATAATATTTTAAATACTACAGATATTTCTTCAAAATACAAAATGACTCATTTACAAACTTTTGGCACAGTATCCTCATAGGAATAGGATCCCTTTATGAATAAGGGTTTTGACCCAAAACATCACCCATTGCATCTCTCCAAAGATGCTGCCTGTCCTGTCCCGCTGAGTTACTCCAACATTTTGTGTCTATCCCTTTATGAATCTATTTCTTGCTACACTGAACACTGTGACACTCTCTGCCCACAGGAACACACTATGCTGAAATATCCATAATAATTTTCACACAACCATTCAATTTACAACATTTTACTAAATTAACCATTTTCCAGGAATACATCCCTTTTGTAAATAACATCCCTTTGCTTCCAAAGCTGTTACTTGAGCCATTGACTGCTTCCATCAATTTGACTGCGATCTGAAAGGGCTGTCCACCGAGCCGGTCTCTGCTCATCATCCGAAGGCCAGAGGTTGGAGACGGCGATGGACACGAATTATCATGTGATAGGAGCAGAATTAGGCCATTCAGCCCATCAAGTCTACTCCGTCATTCAATCATGGCTGATCTATCTCTCCCTTCTAACCCCATTCTCCTGCCTTCTCCCCATAACCTCTGACACCCGTACTAATCAAGAACCTATCCATTTCCGCCTTAAATATATCCACTGACTTGGCCTCCACAGCCTTCTGTGGCAAAATTCCACAGCTTCAGCACAGTTCCGCAATGAGTTCCACAGATTCACCACCCTCTGACTAAAGAAATTCCTCCTCATCATCTTCCTAAAAGAACGTCCTTTAATTCTGAGGCTATGACCTCTAGTCCTAGACTCTCCCACAAGTGGAAACATCCTCTCCACATCCACTCTAGTCAAAGTCTTTCACTATTCTGTACGTTTCAATGAGGTTCCCCCCTCATTCTGCTAAACTCCAGCGAGCACAGTGCCGACAAACGCTCATCATATGTTCTCCCACTCATTCCCGGGATCGTTCTTGTTAACTAGGAATGGCGAGGAGCGAAGCTGGTTGAAACGGAGAGGGAACTACGGTCTGGCCTACTGTGCCCTCAAAGTCGGCTGCGAGAGCTGTCCCCCCCCCCCCCCCCAGGGCGCAATGGTGGACGGGCAAGGAGAGGGACGTCATGTCCAAGGGAGGCCCCGGCTGAGGCCCACTGCAGCCTGGGCGTTGCCTGGATCGGGCACCGCTCATAAGCACTAGAGCACAGACTGGACTTTGAAAATAGCACCAAAACCTGGCACCTCTAACATGCGGGCTCAGTGAGCTACTTCTGTACACTTTGCTAATCGGGGATGGTGCTTAGGTATGGCAATATTTTACTGGATTGCATGCAAGAAAAGAATTTCACAGCGCATTTGCACATGTGACGATAAAAGCATCATTGATTCGAGTAAAATACTTGTTGTTTTTCATTGAACAATTGGCAAGAAAACCAACAACCAGTTGTAACTGTAACGTAACCGTACTAATCACAAATCTATCGATCTCTGCCCTTAAAAATATCCATTGACTTGGCCTCCGCCCCTTCCTGATTCACAGAACGACGTTCCCACCGAGGTTCATGAATGTGTTCATCCTGCTCTCTCAGTCACACATTCAGATTGAGGGTGGTTCAGGATTCTCGATGAATGCCACAGAAGGCTGTGGAGGCCAAGTCAATGGATATTGATAGATTTGTGATTAGTACGGGTGTTAGGGGTTATGGCGTGAAGGCAGGAGAACGGGGTTGAGAGGGAGGTAGATCAGCCATGATTGAATGGTGAAGTAGACTTGATGGGTCGAATGTCCTAATCCTGCTCCTATCATTTATGAACTTATAAATTCATGAACTCTGTTGAACTTCTGCGTGTAGAGTAGGGAGCGTACTGACTGGTTGCATCATGGCTTGGTTCTGTAAATCGAACACCCAGGAATGAAGGAGACTCCAGAGAGTGGTAAGCACTGCCCTTTCCATCACAGGCCGTGACCTCAGCATCATCAAAGGAGTCGATAGTGGTGAAATCATTGGACAAAGTCAGCATGGATTTACGAAAGGTAAATCATGTCTGACGAATCTTATAGAATTTTTCGAGGATGTAACTAGTAGAGTGGATAGGGGAGAACCAGTGGATGTGTTGTATCTGGACTTTCAGAAGGCTTTCGACAAGGTCCCACATAAGAGATTAGTATACAAACTTAAAGCACACGGTATTGGGGGTTCAGTATTGATGTGGATAGAGAACTGGCTGGCAAACAGGAAGCAAAGAGTAGGAGTAAACGGGTCCTTTTCACAATGGCAGGCAGTGACTAGTGGGGTACCGCAAGGCTCAGTGCTGGGACCCCAACTATTTACAATTTATATTAATGAACTGGATGAGGGAATTGAAGGCAACATCTCCAAGTTTGTGGATGACACTAAGCTGGGGGGCAGTGTTGGCTGTGAGGAGGATGCTAGGAGACTGCAAGGTGACTTGGATAGGCTGGGTGAGTGGGCAAATGTTTGGCAGATGCAGTATAATGTGGATAAATGTGAGGTTATCCACTTTGGTGGCAAAAACAGGAAAGCAGACTATTATCTAAATGGTGGCCGATTAGGAAAAGGGGAGATGCAGCGAGACCTGGGTGTCATGCTACACCAGTCATTGAAAGTAGGCATGCAGGTGCAGCAGGCAGTGAAGAAAGCGAATGGTATGTTAGCTTTCATAGCAAAAGGATTTGAGTATAGGAGCAGGGAGGTTCTACTGCACTTGTACAGGGTCTTGGTGAGACCACACCTGGAGTATTGCGTACAGTTTTGGTCTCCAAATCTGAGGAAGGACATTACAGCCATAGAGGGAGTGCAGAGAAGGTTCACCAGACTGATTCCTGGGATGTCAGGACTTTCATATGAAGAAAGACTGGATAGACTTGGCTTATACTCGCTAGAATTTAGGAGATTGAGAGGGGATCTTATAGAAACGTACAAAATTCTTATGCGGTTGGACAGGCTAGATGCAGGAAGATTGTTCCCGATGTTGGGGAAGTCCAGGACAAGGGGTCACAGCTTAAGGATAAGGGGGAAATCCTTTAAGACCGAGATGAGAAAAAACTTTTTCACACAGAGAGTGGTGAATCTCTGGAACTCTCTGCCACAGAGGGTAGTTGAGGCCAGTTCATTGGCTATATTTAAGAGGGAGTTAGATGTGGCCCTTGTGGCTAAAGGGATCAGGGGGTATGGAGAGAAGGCAGGTACGGGATACTGAGTTGGATGATCAGCCATGATCATATTGAATGGCGGTGCAGGCTCGAAGGGCCGAATGGCCTACTCCTGCACCTATTTTCTATGTATCTATGATAGGAGCCACAGCCTCAAAAAGGCAATCAATATCATCAAAGACCGAGATCACCCTGGCCATCTTCTCATTTCAGTACTGCCATTGGGAAGAAGTTGCAGGAGCCTGTAAACTGTGGCCACCAGGTTCAAGAGCAGCTTCTTCCCAGCCCTCATCAGGCTAGAACACTGTGCAACATTAACATCAGCAATTATAGACTCCTACGAACTACACCTTTTGCTGCACTAGGGACTTTGACGTTTACAGCATTAGGGTTGCCTACTATTACGGTTATTAATTTATTGTATTCTAAATTATTATATATTACCTGTGCATTCTTGTGTTTATGGGGCTGTAAGCCACAGCAAGTAAGAATCTCATCGTTTCGTTGTTGGTACATATGATAATTAAACACCCTTGACACTTGACTCATGGTTTCTGAGAGTATGTTATTCCATCAGGAAAGAAAAGAAAAAATCGTGAGTGCTACTAATAAAATCCAACTTTAAATAAAACCAATCAGTCCTTAATGTTTAAACGAAAACTGATTGAATAATCACATTCAGAGCTGTTGTATGTTTTTAGTCCCAATGATTATTGTTGGTCTGACAACCTGCGGTGACCATAGTTAAAATGCACCCTTCTTCTCTCCCTTTAAACTTATCATTTAGTTGGGAAAAAAATCCTTGTTTTCATCAATGGCAGCTTGTTAAAACGTGACTTATTCTAATAAAGTTCCTTATTTCCTATCATGGGAACTTCATCTCAATAAGGTTTATTTTGGCTAAAACTCCAGGGCTGTCTAGACTATGAACAGTTGATGCCAATGCCATTGTAAATTTGCCTTGCTGCAGGATATCGTGTGGTAAGGTGAGCAAAGGCATGGTTCTCAGGCTCCTGTACCTTCTTCCCAATGGGAATAGCTTCAGTGTGCTTCATCTCCAGGAGATAGACTATCACATGAAACACTGGAGTTCAATTCAAATTCAGTTTCAGATGAAAGTTTATTTGGTTCAAACTTTGATCAAACATCTCGAATTTATTCCTAAAAGGGACTGTGTCTTCTTTCATGTCCATCCTTCATGTTTCAAATGTTGACATCGCTGTCATCGTTCGTCCTGTAATGGACGCAGGCTTCCGGCGACAATCAGTGGGAGCCATCACTTGTCGCAATAGATGATGGTGGTCGCAGAATTAGCTCAGGATACTTCCAGTTTCCAGCCCCACGACACATCTCAAAGATGTGCGCGTTGCAGTCTAAGTTACACCCATGGTGCAGTTGAGCGGTAGAATCTGGGGAAGATAAGAGGTATGTGGAAAGATTAGAATGGGATGAGTGGAAATGTCTACTATTCAACCAGCATAATAGACACAAAATGCTGGAGTAACTCAGCAGGACAGGCAGCATCTCTGGAGAGAAGGAATGAGTGACGTTTCGTGTCGAGACCCTTCTTCAGAACATGGAGTCCAAGGACCTTAGGGCATGTTTCCATTTGTATGAATCTATGATTAGAATTAACTTCAGCTCCAATAGTTTAAGATACCAAAATAAAGTAAGTTATGTTATTACTTATAGAACATAGAAAATGGAACATAAAACAGTGCTGCACAAGAACATGCCCTTCGGCCCACAATATCTGTGCTGAATGTCAAGTCAAGACCAACTCCTATCTGTCTGCACGTAATCCATAACGCTCCATTCCCTGCATATTCATATCCCTATCCAAATATTTCTTAAATGCCACTATCATATCTGCCTCAGCTACTACCCCCTGGCAGAGGGATTCCAGGTACCTACCACCTTTACCAACCAACGTGTATGTGTTTACGTCCAAGTCATTTATATATATCACAAACAGCAGAGATCCCAGCACAGATTCCTGCAACCTGAATATTGTCCTTCCACCACAACCCCCTGTCCTCTATCAGTAAGCCAGTTTTGAATCTGGTAAGCCACTTCTGAATGGGCATTTTATCCCTGCAGCGATGATCCCACACTGTATTTATGTCACTGAAGGTTATAAACTGTGGTCCCCATCAATCAGCTCCTGCAACATTTATTGCTTGTCAGCAATCAATGGAACTCATTTTGAATATAGTACCCTCTGCCAGGGGGTACTATATTCAACATTCTTTTGTACACAGAACTCTTCCCATTTCTTAATATAAGAAAGGTACTGTTTTTGAGTGCTCTTCCTCCAGGCTGCCGTAAGCATGTCCACAGTACGCTCAGACAGTCCTCGCCCCAGAAAAGGCCTTCTTAAAACCTGCAAATCAACAAATCCAAACGATCATATAATCGATGTTGTTCCCCTGTCACCGGGTGCAGCAGTAGATTGCTTCTTTTTGGGACTTTCATCAAAGTCTGTGTCGTTAATTCTAATATTAAAAGATACCATGGCTGTGTAGGCCAATCTGGTACCACTAGTACCCCTGAAGCAGCATCTTGTCTGATTTTAAGCAAACATCGGCTTATGAGGCAGAAAGGTGGAAATGCATATAAAAACATACCACCCCAATGTAGCGAGAAAGCATCAACCGCTACTGCTCCTGGATCTGGTTCCCATGACACATAGATAGATAGATAGATAAACATTTATTGTCACATACACCAATTGGTGTAGTGAAATTTGACTTGCCATGCAGCATACAAATAAAGATAACATTAAAGAATTTAACAATAACATAAAAACATCCCCCCACAATGGTTCCCACTGTGGGGGAAGGCAGCAAAGTCCAGTCCCATCCCCAGTCGTGAGATCCCAGGCTCCGTGGTGTTTAGATACATAGATACATAGAAAATAGGTGCAGGAGTAGGCCATTTGGCCCTTCGAGCCTGCACCGCCATTCAATATGACCATGGCTGATCATCCAACTCAGTATCCCGTACCGGCCTTCTCTCCATACCCCCTGATCCCCTTAGCCACAAGGGCCACATCTAACTCCCTCTTAAATATAGCCAATGAACTGGCCTCAACTAACCTCTGTGGCAGAGAGTTCCAGAGATTCACCACTCTCTGTGTGAAAAAGTTTTTCCTCATCTCGGTCTTAAAGGATTTCCCCCTTATCCTTAAGCTGTGACCCCTTGTCCTGGACTTCCCCAACATCGGGAATAATCTTCCTGCATCTAGCCTGTCCAACCCCATAAGAATTTTGTACGTTTCTATAAGATCCCCTCTCAATCTCCTAAATTCTAGCGAGTATAAGCCAAGTCTATCCAGTCTTTCTTCATATGAAAGTCCTGACATCCCAGGAATCAGTCTGGTGAACCTTCTCTGCACTCCCTCTATGGCTATAATGTCCTTCCTCAGATTTGGAGACCAAAACTGTACGCAATACTCCAGGTGTGGTCTCACCAAGACCCTGTACAACTGCAGTAGAACCTCCCTGCTCCTATACTCAAATCCTCTTGCTATGAAGGCCAACATACCATTCGCTTTCTTCACTGCCTGCTGCACCTGCATGCCTACTTTCAATGACTGGTGTACCATGACACCCAGGTCTCGCTGCATCTCCCCATTTCCTAATCGGCCACCATTTAGATAATAGTCTGCCTTCCCGTTCTTGCCACCAAAGTGGATAACCTCACATTTATCCACATTATACTGCATCTGCCAAACATTTGCCCACTCACCCAGCCTATCCAAGTCACCTTGCAGTCTCCTAGCATCCTCCTCACAACTAACACTGCCCCCCAGCTTAGTGTCATCCGCAAACTTGGAGATGTTGCTTTCAATTCCCTCGTCCAGATCATTAATATAAATTGTAAATAGCTGGGGTCCCAGCACTGAGCCTTGCAGTACCCCACTAGTCACTGCCTGCCATTGTGAAAAGGACCCGTTTACTCCTACTCTTTGCTTCCTGTTTGCCAGCCAGTTCTCTATCCACATCAATACTGAACCCCCAATACCGTGTGATTTAAGTTTGTAGGTTAAAGCTCAGAGCCGCCCGCGGCTGGAAGCTCCGCAGACTGCAGACTGCAGACCGCAGCTCCGCGATGTTGGTGCCGGCTGTCATATCTCGATAGTTGATGAGTTAGTCTAGATGCGAACAAATCGATGTCTGGCATTCCAAATCTGATTATTATGTCATTGAATACCTCTCGATTTAACATCCATTCTTTATTATCATGGAACATCTTGACCTGGTGTCTGCTATCGTATTCAATCTACCTGGTAGATGAATAGCTGAAATCCAAATATTCTTTTCGATACACCAAGACCAAATTTGATTAGCCATTTTGTCACATGACACCGACTTGATTCCACCCATATGATTAATATAGGCAACTGCTGTTGTGTTATCAATTTGAACTTGAACATGCAGATTAGTTGTGATAGAACAGTAAGCTTGGAGTCCATAAAAACATCCTAAAAGCTCCAAATAGTTAATTCCCCATGTCTGCAGTAACAATGACTCTTCCTGATTCCATCTGCCTCCGCAGCTGGATGCTAAGTCAGTTGCACCCCATCCTAGTGCACTGGCATCAGTTTGTAATATCATGGAAGGTTGTTCAATCAGTACTTTGCTGAAACTGCTTGAGACATGTAGAATCCACCACTGCAGATCAGAAACATCATTTGTTGTTAGTTGCATGGTTCTATCAAAATGACCAGCATGCATCCTCAGTGCCTGTTCTTTAATTCTCTGCAGCTGTTGATAATGTAATGGCCCATATTGGACTGCTGGGAATGCTGCTACTAATTTTCCCAGTACTCTAGCCACCCGTCTGATTGAAGGTTTTTGCTCGTTTAGCAGATTTCTGCAATCTTCAATCAACTCCACCCTTTTTTCTCTGGGCAAAGTAATTTTCATTTGAACTGAATCAATTGTGAACCCTAAATAATTAATTGCGGTACATGGTATTAACCTTGATTTCTTTGGATGAATTAGAAACCCCAGACTTTCAAAAGTGGATTTCACAATTGAAACAGATGATTCTGTTGACTCCTTTGTCCTTCCTATAATCAGGACATCATCCAAGTATGCCATTAGTACATGCCCCTGGCTTCTCAGCAACCCAAAAATTGGTTTTAACAATTTGGTGAATATTCTGGGAGCTGAAGTTAACCCATTAGGCAGAGATTTGAACTGCCATAACTGGTTCATCCAGGTAAATTTAAGATACTTCCTATCTTCCAAATGAACAGACACTGAATAATATGCATCTTTTAGATCTATAGTTGCCATTTAACATGCTTTTGAAATAAGTTGTTTGGCAGTCACAAACGCCTCCATTTTAAAATATCTAAATTGAACAAAAGGATTAAGACTTGTCAAGTCTAGAATAATCCTACATCCTCCATCCTTTTTTGATCGAGGGAATACATTCGACACAAATTGGTGAGTTTGGTAAATTGATTTTTCAATAACACCTTTTTTATATAGATTTTCAAGTGCAGCTTGAACCTCCATCACTTCTTTTTGTGCAAAGTGGAGAATTCTGCTAGGAACATGCTGGACAGGCAAATCATAATTTGGATTGAATTCAATTCGAAATCCTTGTATAATATTCAGAATTACAGGATCTGAAGTAATCTTCTTCCAATCTTTATAGAAGAGATGGAATCTGCCTCCAACTTTTGGGGTTAATCCCGTTAGTATGTTCCCATGAGAACCAGGTCCACCTACCTCTTGAGTCATTTGAGTGACCTGTGGTCCCTGGATTCTCCCGGGAGGACCCACGCTGGTTCGTGCTCCCGCTGCAGGTTGCCAGCTACGTCCCTGCGATGATGAGCGACTTGGTCCTGGTCCAGGATCAGTATGACGTCTGAAAGGATACCTCCTCTTTACAGACTTGCTAACCATCGATGTTTTCATCAATCCGGCTGTTTTCGCTTCATCCTCGAACTCCTTAATACGTCTCCCGAGATCGTCTCCAAAGAGTAAGTTGGGTAATTGTATATTACTTGGTTTGCAGAGTGCTGCGAATTTCGGATTGATAGTAGGCCGAATAGCACCCTTCCTCAGACAATTGATCTCGAAGTGGGCACTGCATAGCAACCCCAGTGCTTCCTGATGCAACTCCGTCATCTCCTGGCTTCTATCCGTTATTCTGGCAAAAGCAGTTATTCCAGAACCCAGCAGCTTTAATATTCTCTGCAATTTTACTTCTTGAGCTCTCATAGTCATGCTCATCTGACTCCAGATCACTTGATTTTACTGCTGGTGCTTTCAACAACACACAGTTACTTGGAGTCTCATACTTTCTTGAAGTATCATCCATCTCCTGCTGTTCCAGCTGATGGGAAACCAAGTAATTTATTAGGGAGGCAATTCTTCTCCTAATGGCTCTCCTGACCCTGACGGGGCAGCGAATCGTACTGCCAGAGGTGGAATATCTGGCAGCTGCCGTTCTTCGCCTTGTTCAGCCTCACCGTCAGAGTCGGGGTCTGAACTCTCATGACCCGGGGCACGCGCCTCATCCATGAGGGTGCATTCCAACAGCCCTTTGCTAGGTGCTGCTGAGCTGCTTTCTGCAGCCTGGCTTTTGCTACACTCCTCACTGAGTGTGCTTTTTTCAAAAGCCTGTGTATGAGGCTTTCCATTTGTGATATCCGCTCGAATGCAGTATCCAGCCCTGGAGCTACCTCCATTGCCTGGGACTCCTCCTCTGTGGGCCGTCTGGATTTGAACTTTGCCTTGCGCCCGACTGGCGCTGACTGCGTTCTTTTCAGCCCCAAGTCCACAGTCGCTATGCTCACCGCTGGCAACTGTACCGGGGTCAGAGGCGGCTGGTCGCCGACCGCAATATCGCGACTTTCTACCGGCTGAGTCGCTCGCCTCCTCCCCTTGCCCGTTTTTTCCATGGCACCTGTGGAAAAAATCCCCACAGACCCATAGCAAACGGACACGGAAATACTTCCAAAAAAGTTTATACTTACCTTGTAGTTAAAAACTACAATTCCACTAGAGGAGCTCTGCTCCTTGCGTCCGTTTGCGCCAATGCGTCTGACGTAATGACGCGCAGGCGCACTGGCGGGGTTCTTCACGTAGTCACTCACGTGACTCCGAAGTAAAATCTATCTATCTCTGCCTTAAAAATATCCATTGAAAAAATGTGCATTGAAATATGTCCAAAGTTTTGGATACTGTTGAGGGGATGATTATTCAGGAGAAAACAGCAGCAGCAGCTGGGTCTGTGGCACCAAGCCTGGCATCAGCGGAGAAGGTTGAATTCAGATATGGCTCCTGTGATGAGAGAGACCTGATTGTTAGGGAAGCAGACAGGAGATTATGTGCCCGCAGTCAGGACTGCTACTAGAGAAGGGTTAACTGAGATTGGCAGGTGATTGGGATCCAAACCGGCAGTGATGTCGTTGAGAGACTGGAAGTTAATACAGAAATCAACGACAGCAAATTCAATAGCCACGTCAGGTAAGAGCACGGTGGCGCAGCGATAGAGTTGCTGCCCTACAGTGCTTACAGCGCCAGAGACCCGAGTTCGATCCCGGCTATGGATGCTGTCTGTACGGAGTTCGTACTTTCTCCCCGTGACTGCGTGGATTTTCTCCGAGATCTTCGGTTTCCTCCCACACTCCAGAGACGTACAGGTTTGTAAGTTAATTGGCTTGGTGTAAATGTAAATTGTCCCTAGTGTGCAGGGTAGTGTTCATGTGCGGGGATCGCTGGTTGGAGCGGACTCAGTGGGCCGAAAGGCCTGAATCCATGTTGTAAATCTAAACTAAACTGATTTAAACACAGCTGGGAGCAAGGATGTCAGATTGACAGTTAAAATGGATGAACGCATGGATCGCGATGTGGGACTGGGATACTATAGCCACAACAGAAATATTGTGAAGGAAGGGACAGGACTGGCAGCTTCATATTCCAGGGTTCAGGCCCTACACGTGAGATAGAGGTGGACAAAATGGAGGAGAAGTTTCATTTGATTGTACAGAACGTCACGATATTAATCCAAGAAGAAATGATTGGAGAGTCATTGAGGGAGCCGCTGGTGGTGACAACGTGAGGAGTGGGCCGGTCGGAGAGGAACTGGGGTGTTGCCTCCAGCACCTTCAAGATCGACTGCAGGAGGCACCTCCTAGGACACAGAGACAGACGGGAGAGGAGAGGGACATCGGGTCATGGTCCTACGGCAGCCTGGCGCTTACCTGGGCTTACCTGGATCAGGGGCGCTCCTGTACATCCAACATGTGGATCTGACTTTGGATTTGGAACTGTTTCTTTATCAACGGAGTAAAATTATGGCGACTGTGCATTCGTCAGTTATGCAAAAGAATTTCACTGTGCTGTGAGAAGGCAGGAGAAATAGGCTGAGGCTCTAGAAGGCGCTGGTCAGGCCACATTTGGAGTGCCTTCAGCAAATATGGGCCCCAAATCTGAGGAGGGATGTGCTGGCTCTGGAGAGGGTCCAGAGGAGGTTTACACAAATGATTCCAGGAATGATTGGGTCAGCATATGGTGAGTGTTTGACAGCACTGGGCCTGTACTCGTTGGAGTTTAGAAGGTTGAGGGGGGACCTCATTGAAACTTACAGAATAATGAAAGGCATAGATAGAGTGGATGTGGTAAGGATGTTTCCACTGGTGGGAGAGTCTAGGACAAGAGGTCATAGTCTCAGAATTAAAGGGTGCTCTTTTGGAAAGGAGGTGAGGAGGAATTTCTTTAGTCAGAGGGTAGTTAATCTGTGGAACTCATTGCCACAGAGGGCAGTGGAGGCCATGTCATTGTTTTGTTTTTTTAAGGCAGATATAGACAAATTCTTGATTTGAACGGGTGTCAAGGGTTATGGGGAGAAGGCAGGAAAATGGGATAAGGAGGCAGAGATCAGCCATGATTAAATGGCGGAGTAGACTCAAGTTCAAGAACTTCAAGAGAAGTTCAAGAGAGTTTATTGTCATGTGTCCCAGATAGGACAATTAAATTCTTGCTTTGCTTCAGCACAACAGAATGTTGTAGGCATAAATAAATACAGAACAGATCAGTGTGACCATATACCATTGAATATATATATACACACACATAAATAAACATATAAAGTGCAATAGGCTATTAAAGCAGAGTTTTGTTTGAGTTGAGTTTAATAGTCTGATGGCTGTGGGGAAGTAGCTGTTCCTGAACCTGGATGTTGCAGATTTCAGGCTCCTGTACCTTCTACCTGATGGCAGCGGAGAGATGAGTGTGTGGCCAGGATGGTGTGGGTCCTTGATGATGCTGCCAGCCTTTTTGAGGAAGCGACTGTGGTAGATCCCCTCGATGGAAGGAAGGACAGAGTCGATGATGGACTGGGCAGTGTTTACAACTTTTTGCAGCCTTTTCCACTCCTGGGCGCACAAGTTGCCGAAACAAGCCACGATGCAACTGGTCAGCATGCTCTCTACTGTGCACGTGTAGAAGTTAGAGAGAGTCCTCCTCAACATACCGACTCTCCGTAATCTTCTCAGGAAGTAGAGGCGCTGATGTGCTTTCTTTATAATTGCATCAGTGTTCTGGGACCAGGAGAGATCTTTGGAAATATGCACGCCCAGGAATTTGAAGCTCTAGACCCTTTCCACCATCGACCTGTTGATATAAACGGGACTGTGGGTCCCCATCCTACCCCTTCCAAAGTCCACAATCAGTTCCTTGGTTTTGCTGGTGTTGAGGGCCAGGTTATTGTGCTGGCACCATATGGACAGTTGCTCGATCTCTCTTCTATACTCTGACTCATCCCCATCAGTGATACGTCCCACAACAGTGGTGTCGTCAGCGAACTTGATGATGGAGTTCGCACTATGTCCGGCTACGCAGTCATGAGTATAGAGTGAGTACAGCAGGGGGCTGAGCACGCAGCCTTGAGGTGCTCCCGTGCTGATTGTTATCGAGACTGACACATTTCCACCAATACGAACAGACTGTGGTCTGTGAATGAGGAAGTCGAGGATCCAATTGCAGAGGGATGCGCAGAGACCCAGATCTGAGAGCTTGGTAACCAGCTTGGAGGGGATGAGTGTATTAAATGCCGAGCTGTAGTCAATGAATAACAGCCTGACATATGAGTTTTTGTTGTCCAAGTGGTCCAGAGTGGAGTGGGGAGCCAGTGAGATCGCATCCACCGTTGATCTGTTGTGGCGGTAAGCGAACTGCAGTAGGTCCAGGTTTTTGTCGAGGTAGGAGTTGATTTGCGCCATGATCAACCTCTCAAAGCACTTCATCACCACGGACGTTAGTGCCACATCGATAGTCATTGAGGCACGTCACCTTGCTCTTCTTGGGCACTGGTATTATTGATGCCCTTTTGACGCAGGTGGGAACCTCAGACCTCAGAAGTGAGAGGTTGAAAATGTCTGTAAAAACTCCAGCCAGTTGGTCCGCACAGGTTTTTAGAACACGACCAGGTATACCATCAGGTCCAGGCACTTTCCGAAGGTTCACCCCTCTGAAGGATTTCCTGTCGTCGGCCTCTGTGACTGAGACTGAAATACCATCCCAGCGAATGGGGGCTCGGGAAGGCACATCAGTATTCTCCCTGTCAAAGCGAGAGTAGAACGCATTGGGCTCGTCAGGGAGTGATGCTTCGCTGACATTTGAGCTGCCTCCTGATTTCATCTGAAGGAAGTGATGGCATTCAAGCCCCGCCACAGTTTCCAAACATCCTTCTCATCCTCCAGCTTGGAGCAAAAGTCCCTTTTGGCCTTTTTGATGGCCTTACCAAGGTCGTATCTGGACTTCTTGTAGACCTCTGTATCTTCTAACATGAATGCCCAGTGTCTGGTCTTCAAAAGAGTGCGGATCTCAAAGTTCATCCAAAGCTTCTGATTGGGAAACACTCGGAAGGTTTTTGTAGGGATGCAGTCCTCCACACATTTCTGTATGAAGTCTGTAACGACTGTAGCATATTCGTTCAGGTCCGTTGATCAATGGGCCGAATGGCCTAATTCAACTCCTATAACTTGTGAACTTAGGAACTGGTGAGCGGGGTTGAGAGGAAATAATAGACCAGCTTTGATCGAATAACGGAACAGACTCAATGGGCCAAATGGCCTAATTCTGCTCTAATGGTTATGGTCTTATGGACTGCAAGAACAGTTCAGAGACAACTACTGTATTGACGGAGTAACACACAGTTAAAATGAGTGTGCACAAATTCAGGAATGCAGTGAATAGATATCCCTGGGAATACATTACAACTCACACATAGATTGGGGAATGCTGCCTACTGAGTAAGCAGACTGGGAAGTAGATAACAGCAGGCACAGACTAAGCATCATAATGCAACCCAGCATGGACTGAAAGAATATAACACCATATATCAAGAGGATAAAGACAAAGAGTGCAGTGTATAAAAACTCAAAACCAATTCATTTTGTTGTGTTTCTAATCCACATAGATTTGAGTAAGATCTATCAAATTGTTTATAATTTACCTTAATGAACTTCCGTTCATTCTAATATCTGATTTACTTAAGGGTCTGTCCCACTTGCCAATTTTTTCAGCGACTGCCGGCATCATTGACTGACGTATCAGGTCACTGAAAAAGTCGCGGCGTGATGATGTATTGACGCGCGGTGTTTTTTCAAGTGTCGCAACATTTTTTTTGTTGCCGTTGGATTTTGAAATGTTCAAAATCTTTTGGCGACACTGACATGCCGCTGGGAGTCACTGAAAAAATCACCAAGTGGGACAGCCCCTTAGAGTCATAAAGTCATGCAGGGAGGGGGGTGGGGGTGGTAGAGTCGTAAAGTCATAGGGTCATACAGAATGGAAACACGCCCTTTGGCCCAACTCGTCCATACTGACCAAGATGCCCCATCTATGCTAGTCGGTTCTCAGTCCAGCGTCTTTTATATCAATAGACAATAGACAATAGGTGCAGGAGTAGGCCATTTGGCCCTTCGAGCCAGCACCGCCATTCAATGTGATCATGGCTGATCATCCCCAATCGGTACCCCGTTCCTGCCTTCTCCCCATATCCCCTGACTCCGCTATTTTTAAGAGCCCTATCTAGCTCTCTCTTGAAAGTATCCAGAGAACTCACAACTCTCTGTGAGAAAAAGTGTTTCCTCATTTCCCTTCTAAATGGCTTACTCCTTATTCTTAAACTGTGGCCCCTGGTTCTGGACTCCCCCAACATCGGGAACATGTTTCCTGCCTCTAGTGTGTTCAAGCCCTTAACAATCTTATATGTTTCAATGAGATCTCCTCTCATCCTTCTAAACTCCAGAGTGTACAAGCCCAGCTGCTCCATTCTCGCAGCATATGACAGTCCCGCCTTTCTGGGAATTAACCTTGTAAACCTACGCTGCACTCCCTCAATAGCAAGAATGTCCTTCCTCAAATTAGGGGACCAAAACTGCACACAATACTCCAGGTGTGGTCTCACTAAGGCTCTGTACAACTGCAGAAGGACCTCTTTGCTCCTATATTCGATTCCTCTTGTTATAAAAGCCAACATGCCATTCGCGTTCTTCACTGCCTGCTGTACCTGCATGCTTACTTTCATAGACTGATGTACAAGGACCTCCAGATCCCGTTGTACTTCCCCTTTTCCCAACTTGACGCCATTTAGATATTAATCTGCCTTCCTGTTTTTGCTACCAAAGTGGATAACCTCACATTTATCCGCATTAAACTTCATCTGCCATGCATCTGCCCAATCCCCCAACCTGTCCAAGTCACCCTGCATTCTCATAGCATCCTCCTCACAGTTCACACTGCCACCCAGCTTTGTGTCATCTGCAAATGTTCTAATGTTACTTTGAATCCCTTCATCCAATTCATTGATGTATATTGTAAATAGCTGCGGTCCCAGCACCGAGCCTTGTGGTACCCCACTAGTCACTGCCTGCCATTCTGAAAGGGACCCGTTAATCCCTACTCTTTGTTTCCTGTCTGCCAACCACTTCTCTATCCATGTCAGCATCCCCACCCCCAATACCATGTACCCTAATTTTGCCCACCAATCTCCTACGTGGGACCTTATCAAATGCTTTCTGAAAGTCCAGGTACACTACATCCACTGGCTCTCCCTTGTCCATTTTCCTAGTTACATCTTCAAAAAATTCCAGAAGATTAGTCAAGCATGATTTCCCCTTCGTAAATCCATGCTGACTTGGACCGATCCTGTTACTGCTATCCAAATGTGCGGCTACCTCATCTTTTATAATTGACTCCAGCATCTTCCCCACCACTGATGTCAGGCTACTATACCCTGTTATAGTACCTGCCTCAACTGCCTCCTCTAGCAGCTTATTGCATGTACTCATTGCCCTCACAATATAAAGTTGCCCCTCAGGTTCCTATTAAATCTTGGCCTTCTCACCTTAAACCAATGTCGTCTGGCTTTTGTTTCCCCTCTCCTGGCTAAAAGACTCTGTATTATACATATATATATTTATACACCCCTGTAAGATCACCTCTCAGTCTTTTGCACACTGAGTCTTTTGCACTTCCTCTCCCCATAACTCTGCCCCTCAATCCTGGAAACAGCCTCGTAAATCTTCTCCGCGCTCTTTCCAATTAATGGCTACTTTCCCACAGCAGGGTGTCCAAAACTGAACACAGTACTCCAAATGCGGCATCACCAATGTCTTGTACACCCATCTTGTCCCAACTTCTATACTCAGTACCATGACTGTTGAAGGCCAATGTACCAAAAGCCTTCTTTACCACCCCGTTTATATGTGACACCACTTTCAGGGAACTATGTACCTGAACTCCTAGACCCCTTTGCTTTACAACACTCCCAAGGGCCCTGCCATTCACCGTGAAGGTCCTGCCCTGGTTTGACTTCACAAAATGCAACACCTCACACATTATGTGCATTAAAGTCCATTAGCCATTCCTCAATCCACTTGCTTAGCTGAACAAGATAATGCTATGATTTTGTTAACCATCTTCACTGTTAACAATATCACTCACTTTAGTGCCACCTGCAAAC